>OX459200.1:6008007-7216014 GCA_949775195.1 Diarsia dahlii
CATAACACTGCTTCTAACGTAACTACTGAACAAGCCCTAATGACAGCATGTATGGGTTGATAATCCTCGTCTGTATTTCACATCAAAGACGAAGGTCAACGGCCCTCTATCCATACACAGTGCCATATCTGTTAGAAAGGAATAGCAATATACATGATTTTGCTGAATCTCTTTCTCGCTCAGCTTACTTCTAACGTAAAAGCTGTACAAGCCCCTCCCAATATAACAGTCGGTCTGGTTGTACTTCGTTCATGATATTCAACGGTGTTGTTGCTATAGTTGCTGTCAATTAAGATGTCAATAGCGGTCGTTGCTCTTTCCCTAATATCTCTTCGTACGAACCTAAAACAAATGAACCGTTCTTCATTAGAAAAAATGCTGAAGATCACGATAGATGACGATTCAAGACATTGACAAGCTTATTTTTGGCTTTCAAAGTTAAGAACTTTAATAAATGTAGGTGGATCAATGACCGTTATTGACATCTTAACTGGAAGCAATTAAAGGCAAGAACGAGACAGCGCTATCTCTTTCTGACTCTCATCTTACCTGCTGAACAAGCCTCCTCCAACATGACAGCTTTTCTGGGCTGTTGTTCCTCGTCCTCTTCATCATCAGCGGCGGCAGCAGCCAGGGTAGCGGCGCGGAGTCGACGTCGACTGTTGAACTTCTTTAGTTCCTCCACTGTGCCCGCTAAGTGGTTGCGGAGCTGCTTTTCGCGATCCTGGAGGAAATATTGTTATGTAGGATGGAAAATATGCTTGCTTTTGTATTAAATAGGTGTCTTCTTGTACAAAACAACAATGTGACCTTGAAAGTTGCTTAATTTAGTAGAGTCAGCGCCCCCCGATTTTTCGTACATTTTGACTAGAGGCTGGCAGTCAACGACTGGCTATACGCTAGGTGTGATGTGACCATGATCTATTGCATGTCAAAAATAAGCTACCAACAGTTTAGCCACAGGCCTAATAACAGTGAATGGATTGACCTGCTAACATGATGGGCCCATTCTAAAGCTTAGATCTCATGAAAAAGAAACTCTATGGAAACTCTTTTTAAATCAAGTATTTAGCTGACATTACACAGTCCTGAGTAGGTACAATATTGTTGCAACACATATTTTCAAATCCATCAAAACGTATAACTATTCACTTTTACTACATACCATAACATCACACTGTAATCCCCGAAGGGTTAGGCAGAAGTGTACGCTATGGTACAATGGTCAATTGCAACTTACTCGTATCCAGCGATGATTGAGGACCTCCTGTATGTTGATTCTCTGCGTATGATCCACGGTCAACATTCGCTGCACCAGGTCCTTAGCGGCGTCGCTGATGTCTTCCCAGAGTGGTGCGTCGAACTGTCAAGTGAATAACAAACAAAAATATTAGGTGGCGCTGTTGCACATTAGCACATTTTTTTTGTGAGATTCATTGAAAATAGAAAATGGCGGCGTTAGTTCTGATTTTGGCCACATACTAAAACTTACTGTTACAACTTAATTTTTTACTTTTGTATTCTTGTTTTGTAGTTAACGATAGGAAAAATGTTGCATCTGATCCAAAGATCCAAATTGATAATTGAATGATTAATGTTATGTCAGCAATGTGTGAACATCGCTATCACGAAATTACGCCTAGTTGCGTCGCCAGGATTGTCTCTTAACGTGACGTCATATCGATTTACAGATAGAAATGTAAACCAATATATAAGGTCCCATTAAAATAGGTGGACAAAATTTCAGAAATCATTCAGACCACTAAAATAAGGATGATGGTAAAAAAAAATAATAAGAAAAACGCATTTACCAACGCAACGCAAGTACCTACTCCTAAAGGATGAGTTTGTTCTAGAGTGCCGGCAATTTATTATTTAAAGTAAAAAAAAAACACTTTATTTAATGTTTTTTTTTTGTTTAGCTATGGTTGGTTAGACCTACTGAACGCTGTGTTGAAATATGTCCACCTATTTTAGTGGGACCTTATATAAATACATCAGCAAAGTATGGTGATAACATGACCTATAATAATATTTCATTACACTAACTGCCGCACACAGAGACGTTTAATGCTTACCTAAGCCGTCACTTAGTAAAGGTTTTGTGTGTCAAATCTTTACTAAGTGACGGCTTAAGTAATCATTAAACAAACATCTCTGAGTGCGGCAGTAAGTAAAGGTTATTAACTATCCAAAATAACGTTCACAACGTACCCTCAAACGTCCACGGCATATAGCTTCAAACAGCCTTTCCTTAGTCCCCGTGAAGGGCAGATAGCCGACCAGCAGTACATGCAGCAATATGCCCGCAGCCCACACATCGACCGGCTTCCCGTACAGCTGACTGGAGACCACCTCCGGAGCCATGTAGTGAGGAGTTCCGATGCGACCTGGAAAATCTTCAAGGTCAAGTTTGGTGGTTTAGGTATGTTAATCTTTGTAAGGTGAGTAAATCTGGTGGTACCAGTTTTAGTTACAAGTCATATTCATTACAAGTATGTTTCAGAAGAGTTTTAAGAGTATGAAGAACAGCATGTAAAGTTATTCAATACTCCACATAAAAAGGCGGGACCAGACGGGTGTTGTGTATGGTGGACTACTGCCCAACAGTGGTTCTCGGGCTTTTCTAAACAGAATAACTTTAATATTATATTAGCTAGTTATTCATTTCTGCCATAGATAGTTCTGAGGTTCTTTTTGTAGTACTAAAATAGGCACCAACAGATTTTTTTTTAATGGTTTTGTACTGGGTGCGTGTATGTGAACAATAATACACATATATTGTGTAACTATCACTGGCTTCGGTAAAGAGGAAACATCCTGAGGAAACCGCGAGCCTGAGAAATATTTATGAAAGCATGGCCAAGTCAGAAGCCCATGGGCGGCATAAAAAGTCTGACACCGGGTTAAGCACTATCCACAAAAGAAGGAAAAAACATCACAATGTCAAAGAGTAAAAAAAATTGAAAATAAATTATTCATTCAATCAACTTGCGACTGCGAAAATTGATGACAGTAGGATGAATTAGTGAGGTGAATGGTTTTTGAAGAAGACGAAAGTTATTTTAAAAATAAATTATCAAAACGCGCTAAGTAATGTAAAACGTATGTTTCGCATTGTTTCCAGACCTCGACAGCTAATGTTTTTGTCCAAGTTGTACTTATTGAAAGACAACCACGGTTGTCGAAAGTAGTTTTAATAAAGTTAAATTATTTATTATCAATATAGCAAACCCGAATAATGGACATGAAACTCATCGCAGAAGCAAGTTCTCCAAAAAAAAATACAACAGTAGGAATAATTCACATTATTTCAAAGTGTGACAAATGCGTCATGTAACATAAAATTTAAACAGGGTCATGTGCACACAAATTAATTACTGACAGCGTGTTTTACTGCGTTCAATGTGACATAATCACATATTTTATTTACAATACTTTTGAAATTGTTATTTTGTTATTATTTATTACTCTACTTGTAAGCTTGTGTGTTAAGCATAAAGGACATTTTACGGGTTAGTGACGTCTATTGTCACTTTATGGCACACTAACTACGTGAAAGTAGTACTTCTAATTATTTCGTCATCAGCTTCAAATATTTCTTAGTCTGCCTTTGCAACTGCGTTCATAGGCCCAAATGCACCAAAAACGCTAAACGCTTCCGTACAGGGATCGAACCAGCGACACGCAGCACAGCAGTGCTACATGGTGCAAGCGGGCCTAACAGTTTGTGTACTTATAGGAATTACGAGGAATGAACTAGGTCATGAGGCAACATGCCTTAATTCATAAATGAATAGGCCTTAAACTGATGTAGATAAGGTTCAATATAATACACTATGGTATTACGAGTGGACAACATCGACACTAGAACAGGGAATGATGATCAAAAACAAGGTGTTATGAACAAAAAGTGCTGATACGTAAAATCTGTTAATACTGTGAGTGTAAGCGACATGTCTGTCGTATGAGACACATGGTGATATCACGGAGTTAGAAGGTATTGAGTCCTTTTCAACAATGCACGATAATAGACTATAGGGGTATGAAGAATAGAGTTCAAAATTCTTCATTCCTCATAGAAAAGGGAGGATTTTCCGACCAGACTGGTGTTTTGTCTTTTGCCCGACAGTTTATGTTGGGTTTTTTTAGACTTTGATTAAGAATTTTTGTAGTAGTACCTACTTCATTATTTTGTGTCATAGATGGCGCTGTAGTATATTTTTACTCGACTGCGGCGAAGCGCAGAATGAAGGTTATGTTGCTATAGATTTTTTTTTAGTGCCGCTACAAAACTACTAAGTACAAAGTACGACTATAAAGTACTAAAAACAATAAAACTATAAAAATCCCTCCCGATCCTTTTCTAGACTAGAAATCAAAATGAAGTCATTCATCGAAATAAGAAAGAAAATAATTTGTATTAATCGAGACGCATAGGTATGTATAAAAAGTTGAGGAATAATTAAATACACGCAAACGGCGGTGGCAATCACACTGAGAATCAACAGTTTTTGTACGACAAAAGCAATCAATTAGTTTTATAACGCTGCTGCAACACTGCAGTCACCGTAAATATGAAATTCAGATCGTTTAGAGATAATTGCATTTAAAAACATGCTATGTAATAGACACCTCACACATTTGCAATTGAATTATCGCGTGCAAAAGCTGATAATATGAACAGATTAACAGACGTTTATTGTGCTCTCGCGAGATTTAAGATCGTTGAACTAAGAAATTGTAAAATACATAAAACATTATAATCAGATCGGATTATTAGATTTTGAGACGCTCGACTTAGCTCCGAGCCGAGACAACCTGGTTTTATTTATATATGAAATGGGTTCACTCTTGACCCCAATCTTGCCCTAAATGGAACGAGCTAGCCTAGAAGGAGCATATTTACTCGCGACTTAAATAGATTGGGGTTATATTATGAACTCGGGAGAAGCGACGCAGGCAGGGAGTTCCACTCCTTGGCAGTGCGCATAATAAAAGATTTAGCAAAGCGCTACGTACGAATGTGTGGAACATCGAGAAGGTATGGGTGATAACCTGCAGTACGTCTAGTCTCCCGATGGAAGAACGAAGACGGTGGATGTCGAGCGATAAACCGAATCACAGTCAAAAATGAGCAGTCATTGCTGCATGTCTCTTTTTTTATCAACAAACTATTTTATCGAATGTGCCCACAAGAAACCCCTAGGTAACCTTATTATCGTGCATTATTTCCAACCAAATACCCCTCAAATCCGTGATAGAACAAAGACACAGTGCTGATATTCAAGGCACATAGTCCATGCAATTAGGGCACTGTCTCCACGTCTTACCGTACTCATCAGATTTGAGATACGCTTGGCCCATTGGACCCATAAGCGGGCGAGTATCCATCACCAGTTCTGTGTAACACAACCTACTGTCATCAACTTGGTAAATAGAATAAAGTAAGCATAGGGAAATAAATATAGATGAGTTAAATCAAATCAAATCATTTATTGCTTTGCAAACATGGGTAATGGTACATAGATGTTCGTTTTATAATAAAGAGTTTGCAATGTGTTTAGAGGTGTGATTTAATTAACATCAGAAATTATATTTTCGACCTCGTTTTCATTTCTGTACCTTCGTATGTGTGCACTAACACACATTGAAACGATGCTACTTGACTGGCTGTTTGTTCAAGTGGGGGGTGGATGGCAAAAATCCGAAACTAAAAGGTAGGTATAGCAATAAATACTCAAAGGAGTCTCTGGTCAAATTTTGATGAAAACAAAAACTGCATTTGGACCTTTGAAAAAGCTATATATATTGGTCTTAGCCTATCACGTTAAGCCCACTTTGTGGTATTATCAAGAATTTTTTTTCAATAACATCACCTCTACAACAGACAGTCAAAGCCATAATTCACAATATTTTTACAAAACATGGCGGTTTGCCGTTGTATGAATCATGCATGCATGACAAAAGCTTTGTCATTAAATACTGATATTTAACCAACAGAACATGTTACATCTCTTTTCAAAAGATCCAGAACATTTTATTTTTTATTCCAAAATTGGCCTGCTCTTGACCTCAATCAAGCCTGACGGAAAGCGATGGATGAGGTCTATGAACGCAGTATCTCACTCAACTAATAAATAAAATAACTATCTTACCAGGTGGAGCTCGATGGGCAGTCGGGGTGGGCAACTGGGCAGCTACGCCGAACCCTCCCAGCTTGACAGGCGCGCAGTTGTCGCGACCGGCCAGCAACACACAGTGGGGCCTCACGTCTCGGTGAACGATGTCGTTCTCGTGGCAGTAGCGAAGGGCTTCTAGAATCTGGCGCATGTAGTGGCTGGAAAGGGAAAGAAAATCTAAGTAACAACCATCATCTATCAGCCAGTACCCAACTAGATCACATCCCACCCATACGCACTAAACGGTTTGGGAATACTTTCATTGTGCGTACAGCTAAGGAGTGGAATTCCCTACCAGAGTCTGTATTTCCTGATAGCTATAACCTAGGGGTCTTTAAGTCAAGAGTGAATAGGTTACTTCAAGGTAAGCGTGCTCCATCGTCGACCGCATCATCACTTTCCATCAGGTGAGATAGTGGTCAAACGCGAACCTATCAATAATAAAAAATAAAAAATAAAAAAAATAAGATGTGCAGGTGGCTACACACTGGTCAATCACAGTTTAAATCCATCAAAACGTAAGACGAAAAAGGACCAACTATGTAGGAGTCGGTATCCAGTCTTACCAGATGCAGTTGAATATATTATTCAGGTATGGTAGGATATAATGAGCTTAGGGTTAGGAGGGATCTTGCACTCGCATCATATATATTTAAATTATTGAGAGGAAAGGTGCATAATGCTGCTATTCTAAGCCAAGTGAGTCTGTGTGTTCCGGACAGGTACGTGTGGCGACGACGACAACCACGACTGCTAGTGGAACCGCGTTCTCGGACCAACCTTTTACGAGAGGCGCCGCTGACGCGTGCACTCCGAACGCTCAACCTCATAGCGAGCGAGACTGACTTATTCTGTTGTTCTCTGAGTGAATTCACAAGGAATGCTCTATTTGTTATTAGTTATAGGTATTAGTTATAAGTTAGAATTAGGTAAATAATTAAGGCGCATTTATCGCATTGGGAGTTACCCTGTAATGGTAGATGTAAGTTGATAAAAATAAATAAATAAATAAATAAATATCTGAGTAACAATATTAACCTATCTATACTAATATTATAAAGCTGAAGTTTGTTTGTTTGTTTGAACGCGGTAAACTCAGGAACTACTGGTTGGAATTGAAAAATTCTTTTTGTGTTAGATAGTCCATTTATCGAGGAAGGCTTTAGGCAATATAAAATCACGCTATGGCTAATAAGAGCGGAGCATAAATGAAAAATGTTACAAGAACGGGAAAAGGTATTTCCTTTTTGAGAGCTTCCGCTGCGTGCGCTGCGAAAACGGTTAAAGTTACGTAAATATCATGTATGAAGGAATTGTTTCTCCTTAAAAGTTCTAAAAAAAAAGTCCGCGACAGCATATGTCTATCTTTTAAGATTGTCTCACTGTAACCCTTTTTTACTATTAAAATGTTAGGTTAAAATTGTTCACTAGGCTTACTAGAAAAAAATTCCTATTCCTTTCTTTCAAACGAAAAGGCTCTTCGTGTGCCATTAACAATCCAGGGACAGTAAGCTCAATGGTACAAAATAAATAAAACTTGTACTCACCATGCAACCGCTTCGCTGTAGACAAATCCAGCAGTTGCTCTGCGGACCACTTCAAAGCAGAGATCAGAGCCATCCATACTGAAAGTATTAAGAAATCTATTAGTCTCTAAGCTTATAATGTATCTGTTACTCTAACTGTACACTGTAAAGAGATAACTGCTCTTCTTGTAACATCACACCTATAATCTCCGCAGGGTTAGGCAGAGGTGTACCTAATAGTGAGTACACCCACATTTCGCTAAGTCCCATGTAATAGGGGGCGAGTCAATTGCCATCAACCGGGCACAAATAAAGGCTCCGTACCTGCTACTGAGACATTCCTGATGGAAAAACCCAATAACACTTCGCCTGACCCGGGAATCGAACCCATGACCTCAAGTTCAGCAGTCGCGCTTGCAACCCAGGCGAACAAGGCAGTCTAGAAAACTGTCTCTTATTATAAATCATAAATATTCAACATCAGTCATCCATAGTCATAGTAATAATAAATCGGCCACATCTCAAGTGTTCAATTGCTGCTAATGAAACTGATATAGGTAGTTTCAATGACTTACTATTCAAACACCATGTACAGCATTCCTTCGGAGCTGTATGTCTCAAGCAGCTCCACAATATGAGGATGCTTCAGCATGTGACATATTGTAGCTTCACGTTTTAGATCTGGAAACATAAAATTATATTTTTATTATCACCGCCACATCCCATCACACACACATCACTTTACATCACATCACATCATCATTTTCATATCAGACGTACACTCCTGGAGCCAGGCCACATTAAAGGGTCACCACAGCGAAGGATCCTGTACTTGTCATAATTATAGTAGAGAATAGGGGATCGGACAAAAAAAAACTAATTAGTCCGTCAGATAGATTTCCAAAAAATATTGGACACGTATTTTTTCTTTTTTCACGTAAACTTAAAATGAAGACGATACAGTGCTTCGAAAACTCGTGTAACGTCATATGATAGTACATTTTGACGACACAAGTGACGTTTCAAGCCCCACTCCAAGATCTTTGACACGTTTTATCTTCGTCATTTTTTATTGATTTGATAAAACAAAAAACACGTATTCAATATTTTTCGATAATCTAACTTACGGACTAAACAGAATCATATTATTTTGACCCTGTCCGATCCCCTATTCCATGGGATACACAAGGTCATCAGTTAAGGTGGACTTCTAATCTTGTCTATCATATCGCAATGAAACATTATAAGTTTCAAGAATGAAAACACCACTAATTACCAATAGCAATGCTTTTTTTACAAAAGAATTTCCTCTAGCCCTGGTTCTAATATAGTCCATTAATCATTAACAGTAATGACTACGCTCTACTACAGAGTATAGTTTGTACTGTAACAATAATTCTCAGACTGAGAATCACCACCATTCCAAACCACCATTTCAAACTTTACACTTTATTCAAAATAGGATGAGTAGAGGAAATATTATGTTACTTTGCTGTAATTTAAAGATTAAATGCATCATGTTTGATAGGGAGAGGAGGCCACCCATAAATGCGAAAGTAACTCTGTCTGCCTGTCGCGCTTTCACGCCAAAACTACTGAACCAATTTAAATGAAATTTGGTATACAGATAGTATAGATAATAGAAAGTACATGGGCTACTTTTGAATGCGTAAAAAAGGTTGAAAGGGGGGATGAAAAGATTACATCCGACGAAGCCGCGGGCATCAGCTAGTTTTAGCTAGTTTCAATATAATTTAAATCCACCACGTAATAGGGGTAACAATATTGCTATCAATCAGACACAAATGATGTTATCGCTGATAGCAAATTTATATTATTGAATTTTCATTTTTTGATTTTTACTTGATTGATCTTACCTGCAGTACTAAGTCCAGGGCTGGCAGTGAAGCGAGCCACATCAACAATCTTCACGGCGAACTGCTGGCCAGTCTGCCGGTGCACACAGCGGCGGACCAGGCTGAATGGTCCCCTTGAAACAACACAATATTATGTTTTAACTATTTCCTTCGTACATTTTTTTTATTGTATTTTCTAGGGTAGTTTTAAGACTTGCAGCAGTAGCATTCAATGGAAACTAATAGTCAGCAAGCACCAATAGGGGATCGGACTAAAAAAATCTTATTAGTCCGTCAGATAGATTTTCAAAAAATATTGACCACATACCTAATATTTTTTCATTCATTTTTTGTTTACGTGATTTTTTCACGTAAACAAAAAATTAATGAAAAAATATTATGAAGACGATACAGTGTTTCGAAAACTCGTGTGACGTCATATGCTAGTACATTTTGTACCTTCAAGCCCCACTCCATGATCTTTGACGCGCTTTATCTTCGTCAATTTTTATTGATTTGATAAAACAAAAAACACGTATCCAATATTTTTCGATAATCTAACAGACAGACTAATCAGAATCATATTTTTTTCATCAGTCAGTCCGATCCCCTATTAGAGTAGCATTGCCTTCACCCAAGCAAGTGATAATTTATACAATTATTGTATAAATTATCACTTGAGTGTATTATACACTCATGAATTCGAAAATCAGAGGTATGTGTTGGATTTCAACTTAGACCTATGACTTAACAGTCCAAGGGTCACTCCATTTGGCTATCCCTATCCTGTAATAACCAATTTTCTATTTCTAATAGTATCTTATTTTTTATACGAACAATATTCCAGCCATTTTAACAATTAGTATATTTTATCAGGTCTTGCAAACAATAGATCATAAAGTGTCAACAGGAAAATTATTGTTCCTGATGGTCATTGTAAACTTAAAACGATAGTCTAGAATTCTAGATCTTTAAGCCATTCTACCATTCTCCACTATCTTTGTCCAGGCTTGTCTTTCTTGAAACAAGGGGTTGAACATTGGCCTGTGGGTTGTTCAAAAGAGATAGGAACATGGGTGGTTTTTAGTCAGTAGAAGTCTGACACTCCCTTCCGCTCGACCCAGGGTAGGAGGAGTCATAATTGATGATTTCCCACTCTCATGGTACATGGTTGATCATTATCATACTGTAACATGTTCGACATGTATGTAGAATTAGACAGAGGTGTATCTGTCACTTTTATTTCACTAGTTATTTTGAATCCCCGGGGTTGAGTTTTTTTTTCACTGGTTGAATTTTTAGTAATTTGGTTGAATTCAAATTATGAATTCTATCTATCTATAATTTATGTTTTTATGAAGAATTCAATAAAAAAACCTAGTTTGATATCACTTTCATGTATCAACATGAATATGTATTAGTTCTGTCATGCATGAATAAAATAATGAATTTAGGCCAATTTATAACTGAATGTGATTGCTGAGATAAAGTGCAATGCTAATCAAATTTTAATGAACCAACATGTTTATGTGGCATATTAACTGACCATCATCTCATTCATTAAATCTGTCTCAGCATCATCATCATCGTCATCATCAGCCTATAATGTTCCTACTGCAGGGACTCTTCCCTTCTAGGAGAGGACTCAGCATAACAAAATATAATGTTCCCACTAATGGGACAGCACTACAGGCCTTCATTCAATGAGACGTAGGCTGCTATCCACCACATGAACCCAGTGTAGGTTGGTTGATATCACATCTAGCACCTGGCTATTTCTGTCAAAGTATGACTCACTGAAACTTGTTTATCATAGTGTAAACAATGTCTTGTAGATAAAACTATCCAAGGTTATAGAAAACTAAGCAGGAACATCTTATAAGTTTTATCACAATCATTAGTAACAGGAGTGGATGTACACAATTCACTTTTATATTAATTACCGTAAGACAACCTGGTGGACAGTACAGGACTGCTACGGTATGGCATTAGCTATTTTTAGACACATTCTTAATTCCATAAAAGAGGAACCAGTAACAACTTTCAAGATGAAACTATTTTCTATCAATTAATACATGTTACTACGCTGTACCAGATTTACTGGCTGATCAATTTTAGTCGTGTATCAATGTTTGCATGCCGAAATGGTTAAAAGTACAAGGATTCTTTGGATTGTACATTTTATACTAACTTAATGAGCAAATAAATTCATACTTTATTCTGTTCTAAAACCCTTTGACCACCATTAAATGAATTATAAATAACAAGCTAGGATACTACAGTACTTGTTGGTCTGTTTCAAATTAATTAAGAATGAGGGTGACAGATACCAACCCACACTGGGTCCATGTGATGAATCATTGCCTGGTCTGAAAAGTCTAGGTCTAGGAGGTTCTCATGGATACTTTTGGGAAAATAATTAGCACTTGATAGGCTCAATTTTAATTTCAATAAATGTTCTAATATTGAGTTTTCTGGCTACATTTTCTCAGACTTATTTCCTACCATGCATAAAACACTTTAGAGCTTATGTTTTACTCGCAAATAAATACTTGAATAACCCCAAGGTGACACATTATTTGTTTGTTTATCCAAAACTTTTTTTAGTAACTTATTGTAGCACACCATTTACCTCCAAAATATGAGAAAATTAAAGTACCTACTTAAGACAGTATACCTATAAAAGAACAATAATTATTGTTATGTGGTTCTGGTTGAATTATTGTCCCTTTAATAAAATGAATGTCATACTTAGAGCATCATTAATATTTATTATTTATTTAATATTTTTAATCTAAAAAGTAAACAAAATTGACCATGTGACATTGGCAATTTTTTTTTAAATATTGACACTTGACTCCAATTAGAATATTTAATTCTGCACTGCATTCTGATGAAAACCTTAAGTTTAATATAAACTAGAAAATGTTTGAATGTTTGTTTTTTGCAGGAAAAGTTCCCAGTTTTCCAGGCCAAGTACACCTGAGGCGGAAAATAGATGATTACATGTGCGAGCGCGAATGCACATCGCACGATATTTCCCTTGCACGTAAAATAATATGCACAATTTACTTACTTGCCAATAATCTCGCACAACTCGTACACATCGTCGAAAAGCACTTCGTCCTCAGCCATTTTTCGCACAAACACAGTTCGCTACGTTTCAGAAAATATTGTAAAATATCATTTTAAACACAGCCTCCAACCCTCCGAGCAGTGGTTACGCCCTGAGACTATTCGCACGTTTTATGAAAACACAAAATATTAAATGAACACCCAATGATATTTCAGTAGGAAGTCTTGTACTTGAAACTGGAGTAGGATATTAATATCTGAGCCCAGATGTAAAATGTTCATTTTACACAGTAAAATGATCTCATTCGCGAAATTTTCCAATAAGACTTGTAAACGACACTTTTGAAAAACACTAATAGTGTGAAAGATAGTAAATAAAACACAATAGGTGCAAGTCAGTAAATATTAGCAAAAAGTGTAATTATTGTAATAAATTTAATTTATTTCACAAAATATTCTTTTTATTTACTTTTGACATTCTGAGGGTTGCAAATGTCCTGACTGAAGTTAGTAGCGAGTTGCGGGAGAAAAAATTGTTGCCAGATTAAATAAATAAAAATCTTCCATTTTGTAATAGTGACAGTCGAAATATGCATGAATAGCTTCTGAACTCTGAACACTTCTGTATAAATTATGATGTCGAAACTGGAAAATTCCATGGAACAAGGAAGCAAATAATTATTATTGTGAATTAGCTAGACTTTGTTCGACTATCAAACTCACTGTTTTAATATATTGGAACTGAAAATCTGAGGTGTCTCAAGCCGTGTTAGTAGAGTAAGATCCCAGGGCCGCCAGACGTCACGTATTTTCTGACGAAGGAAATGTGGACGATTGAGTAGTGTTAATATGAACTAAGAACGCACGACTACCAGCTAGCTTACCTAGACGGCCAATTTTCAGGTATCAGGCTATCAAGGTACATAAAAACATTACTAACTTCACGTATTTTCTGACAGCTGATTTTTACGTATATTGTAGGCAATATCCTTAAAAATAAGTTGCCAACACTCCCAGACACTTCCTAGCGGCCGTTTTGCCTATCGGACGCTTTAAAGGTCCCAAAAAGTTTAGACTTAAACGTATTGTGACTGTTTACCCGAGAACGCATGGCATTGCTCGTGTGGCTGACATACAGACCTCCACTGGACTCATTCGGTGGGCATTCAACAGAATCTGTCCATTGCCTGTGTCTTCAGAATGTTGTTGAAAACGTTGCTTTGACCACTTGGGTGCATGTTGGAGCGCCTGCCCAATATAGCATAGCAATAACCCGATCAATTAGCTTTATGTTTTAAAACATTAGGAGTTTATGTATTCTTTATAGAGTCTGTTAAGCAATACGGCCGACGGAAAGTGTCTGGGAGTATTTGCGATTTATTTTTAAGGATATTGCCTAAAATATACGTAAAAATCAGCTTGGAGGAAATACGTGAAGTAAGTAATTTTTGTATGTACCTTGATGACCTGATACCGGAAAATTGGCCGTCCAAGCAAGCTAGCTGGTAGTACCTAGTGTGTTCTTAGTTCACACTAACACTTAATACGTGACACTAAATACGTGACGTCTGGCGGCTTTGGGATCTTGGACTATATTATTCGTGTATCAATGTTCAAAATTTATTCGGGTTTTCAACAGGAATAATGAAGGAAGATAGAATAAATATTTATTTGTCGCAGAAACACGTGCATAATATACCTACAAAATAACAAAATAAACGATTCCGACGAATTTAGCCTCCTTTTTGAAGACGGTAAAAAAATTGGACGAGCGTACAACGCAAAACAAATAATATTATTTACTTGTACCTGTAATGTTCACTGAGTTAATAAAACACACTTTGATAGATTACGTAGGTGAAGTAGTATATGCGTCTAGCGCACGTCTGCCCTCGCTCACGGTTGGCGCTCGACTGCCCGCGCGCTGCCCAGGCGCATACACTACATCCCTTCTTTATTTTATAAATAATTAACTTACAACAATATTAACAATGAAATAACAGAATAGATTTAGTAATATATAAACTAGTAAATCAGGTATACAACATTATAATTATCATCAAACAAGTGACAGACAGATAATCATTTTAATTGCTTATAGGTGTATTGCAATAGTTTAGTCCTCATTGTTCAATGACCCTGTGTCCTTATTATCATTGTCCACAACCTGCCAAGAATCATTAATTTTCTTTAAATGTACTATATTTCGACGATACTCTTTACCTGTTTCGTCGTTCCGTACATGAATATCACCATCGGTGACTCCCGTCACTGTGTGAGTGGTAGGGTTATAGTTAGGTGTCAATTTGTTATCCTTAGTTATATTTTTTAACATTACCTTTTCCCCTATTTCTAAATTAGAATCAGTAGCTCTTCTTTTTCTATCCCCATATTCTTTCCCTTTTTCTTTCATTACCATATCCCTGTCTCTCACATCGGAATCTATGAGTTTATTTTCTACATCTGGTGCGAAAGGAACTTTATCTCGAAAGCGTCTTTTAAAAAATAACTCAGATGGCGATGTACCTGTAACAGAGTGGGGTGTACTATTATACATCATTAAATAATTTAAAATATCTTCTTTCCAGTCCTTATTTTCAGCTTGGCTAATTTTAAGTCTCTTTAGTACATCTCGATTTTGTCTTTCGACTTCCCCATTCATTTGTGGCCAATAGGGAATAGTATTATTGACAACGATACCGCATTCTTTGCAGAAATTGCGGAACAGATCGCTCGTAAATTGATTCCCGTTGTCACATGTTATAGTTGCGGGAAAACCTAACCTTGAAAACATTTCTTTAAGGACTTTAATGGTGTCAAGTGCAGTGATACTTCTCATAACCTTAATTTCTTTATACCGGCTATAATAGTCGACAAGAATTAGTATGTAGTCTCGACTCGGAAGTGGCCCTAGAAAGTCAACGGCCACATCTATCCATGGCTCTTTAGGTAATGATCGCCTTTTCATCGGGTGTGGTGGATTAGGAGCCGATACAAGGGTGCATCCGCGACAACCTTTCACTACACGCTCAGCATCCCCATCGATCCTAGGCCACCACACTTTTGTCCTTAGGCGACCTTTCATTGCGACTATACCAGGGTGCCCTTCGTGAGCAGCTTCTAATACCCTCTGGCGTAAATCTTTTGGTATGACTATTCTAGTACCCCGCAGCAAAATATCTCCGCAAAAACAAAGCTCGTTTCTTATGATTTTGAAACAATTTACGGATTCGTGCCAATCTTCATTGAAAATACCCCTTTTTACCTTTGAGACTTCGTCATCTTTTGATGATGATGCTTCTATTTCATTTAGGGACACAGCGACAGGTCGAGAGTATGTCACAATTTGGTTTATATAATTTTCGCTATCAAATGGCTTCGTTGGAACTATTTGACATAGTCTAGAAATGGGGTCGGCAATATTTGACTTACCAGGGCGATAGATAACTTTGAATCTATATGCTTGAAGCCTGAGTACCCACCGTTCAATTCTCGCGCAAGGTTTTGAATGTCGTCCGAAAATCGTTTCTAACGGTTTGTGATCGCTTATGAGCTCAAAGTCCTTGCCAAAAAGGTATATTTTAAAATGCTCAACAGCCCAAACTAATGCCAATGCTTCTTTTTCAGTTTGGCAATACCTTTTTTCACAATCAGTCAGAGCTTTGTGTCCATACGCGATAACTCTAGGACCTTCCGTATCTATTTGGACAAGGACAGCACCCAGTCCCACCGGTGATGCGTCAGCAATAACCTGCGTTTGGTCGCTGGGATTGTAGTAACCAAGACATTTTATATTAGTTAAGCTAAGCTTTAGACCTTCAAATGCTCTATTTTGTTTGGAGGTCCAAAATTTGTCGACTGTTGCCGATTTTCCAAGCCCTAATCTCAACAACTGTCTAAGAGGGTCGGTAAGTGTTGCCAAATTCGGAATCCATTTCCCCACAAAATTGACTAAACCGAGAAAACTTTGTACTTCTTCAATCGTGTTTGGGCGTCTACTAGTTTTAATTGAGGATAAGTATTTTGCAAGGGGTTTTATTCCATCTTCTGTAAGTTCATGACCGAGAAACTCGATTTTGTTGGTTTTATAAATACATTTCTTTTCATTTAAAAGAACATCATTTTCTTTTAAAACCCTTTGCACCTTACTCAACCGATCATCGTGTTCTTTCCCTGTTGCCCCATACACAATAATATCATCAATAAAATTAAATGTACCTTCACATCCCAACAACATTTTTTCTAGAATTTTTTGGAACATTTCCGGAGCACAAGATATACCGAACATTAATCTTTTATAACGGAATAGTCCCTTGCTAGTACTAAAAGTAGTTATGTATCTACAATCCTCATTAATTTCAAGCTGATGAAATGCTTGTTTAATATCGAGCCTAGAGAACCATTTTGCCTGTCGAAAATTAGGAAGCATCTGGTTCATCGTTGGAAGTGGGTGATTTTCCCTTATAATAGCTTCGTTGGCTCTCCGCATGTCTATACAGATACGTACCTCATCATTTTCTTTTAGTACGGGTACCATGGGTGAAACCCACGGTGATGGCTCGTTCACTTCTTCTATGATGTCAGCTTCCTTGAGTTCATTTAACTTCTTGGCAACCTTTTCTTCTAAAGGGATAGGCACCCTTCTATACGGTTGAATTACGGGCTTTATCGTTTTGTCGATTGGGATTTGGACAGTTACCCCTTTGAACTTGGGAAAGACTGCTGGAGTATTGTTTTCAACTGTGTTAATATGGAGGCCTATCTGGAGCACTCCCAATTCGATCGCGGTAGCTTTACCCAACAGATCACGCGAACCATTTCTGATGACGTAGACAGTGGATTCTTTACTTCTTTCACCCACTGATATAATCGCGTTGAAAGAACCTATGACGTCTAAAGGCTTCTTGTTGCCATAAGGAACTAAAATTTTGTTTGGTTTCCGGATTTGGTTAGTGACATAAATCTTACTTTCTTTTAAAAACTGCCAGGTCTTATCTGTGATTACGTTGCATCTACTCCCGGAGTCTATCAACATGTCTAAGTTTACTCCGCCTATGTTGCAATTAATTACGCTGTCTTCATCTAAATGGAAAATGTAGTCAATTTCAGATTTTTGGTTTCGCGTTGGGTCTAATCTCTGTTTTTTATTAGGTGGATCCGTGGTCTTATTATTTGTAAATCGTCTTTTCCGCCTAGTCCGGCAACATTCTCGGAAATGACCAACAAAATCGCATTTTAAACATCTTTTGTCTTTAGCTGGGCACTTAGCATCATTTGATTGGTGATTACCACTACCACAACGGCTACATCCGAGATCTTTATTTGGTTTAAAGTTTTTATTGAAAGGTTTCTTGGAATCAATCTTGTTTATTTCAATTTTTTTGCTGCCAGTTTGGTTGTTGGAGTTACCGAACTGCTCAAGTTGTCTAGTAACAACTTCTAAGGCATTTGCCTTAGAAATGATTTTATCTAATGTAATTGAATCTCCAATTTCTAAAATGTTTTTCCTCAAATCAACAAGTCTACATTTTTCTGTGATTTGGTCTATCAAATGTTCGTCTTTATTTGTAAAGTTACATTTTTCAGCCTGATTCCTTAGTCTCAATAAAAACTTCTCGAATTTTTCTCCTTCTTCCTGTTGCATGAGCCGGAAAATGTATCTTTCATAAATATGGCTTTGCTTTGGGGAAAAATAACCGTTAAGTTTATCAAGTGCAATTTTATACACATCTAAGTCTTTCCCGTCATCATCTTTACTTTCCTCTGCATGGGCCCCGGGCAAATTGTAGTAAATCTCCTGTAGTGCTAATCCACCAACATGGAGAAGAGTAGCTCGCTTTTTATTAGGGGAGTCAATATTAGCAGCTAAAAGATAAATTTCGAGGGCCCGTTTCCATTTTTCCCATCGGGTACAAACCGATGTCGTGTCACCCTCACAATCAAAGTGATCTAAAGTTGTCAGCATTGAAGTTGCGTGAGTCATTTTTTGGGGCGACCTGTAACAGGATTTTGAGACTCTTAAGCGTGGCCTTTTACCTTTTTTTTTTTTTTTTTTTTTTTTTTTATATGTATATTTTTTTTATGTATATATATTATATATATATAACGGTAACACTACTGCATAGCCTTAGGGTACTTGTTAGTATTTGCGTGCCCATTAGAGCATTTCGGATTCGGCATGACCTTTGACGTAAGCATAAGTATGAAATATACTAAATAACTTTATTCAATACCGTTATTTTACTACTATTATGGAAATCGACTGATAATAAACCTATAAATATTAACTAATTATTATATTTACTAACTGGTTAGCAATAGATATGCTAGTAATTAAGCCATTATTGATGCTTACACTAACGTTTCCCGGTCTTTTCTCTCATTTATTCTTAAAGCATGGTCGTTATTGCGAATAGTATTTGCGTGACCTTGATATTTCTGTGTCGAAATGCAAACGATTGATCCTAGCAAACCAGTGACCTGATTAAAATAGTATCTACTGATTTTGTTTTATATTTACAATAAGTGGGTATGTAGGTTATTTACAACAGAAAAGTTAAGTACGTATGTCCAAGATTTATGATAATAGTTGGTTATTATTTTTTATTTAAAATAAGAAGCGTGCAAATAACTCAATTATCTTGTTATTTAAATGAAAGCACTTGCTCAATAATAATGATTAACAATAATTTACTGTTTGCATTACAGCACATTTAAAATAATTGCATACTATTCAGGCATGGCCCTTTGTTTTGTTGTAAACAGCACTCACTGCATGGCCTTTATAAACTTTACGCCTAGCAGTTGTTTACATCAATCGAAGCAGAATTTATTTCCCGTTACTTAATCATACGAAACTGAGGCAACAAAGGAATCATTAGCTGTGAACATCTACCTTGATAACGGTTTATTAACGTTTATGTAGGCAGGTACAGCGTGACTACGTTCTGTTTTCACTTTAGTATCCAAACTACTAACGATCCTTATCGAAATATAGTCGCTTAACTGATCGTAAACAACTTGCATTATTTTTCGGCGTGCATTCTAACTTGCATTATTTTTCGGCGTGCATTCTTCCCCTTTTTTAGTAAATGTTTTCAGTACTTACTTTTATCCTCGTCGCCACTTGTAATGTTCACTGAGTTAATAAAACACACTTTGATAGATTACGTAGGTGAAGTAGTATATGCGTCTAGCGCACGTCTGCCCTCGCTCACGGTTGGCGCTCGACTGCCCGCGCGCTGCCCAGGCGCATACACTACAGTACCAACAAAAAGATGAAATAGAAAAAAAGGTTATCAGCTACTCGTGACTGCGACAACCAGGTTACTATACTCAGAATGATGCTGTGATATGGGAGGCCATCATAGCACAGCGCTTGACTGTTTTCAGTACCCGTAAAAACAAACTAACTGAAACCTCCAAGACAGAGAATAAGTACTTTTTTATTATTATTTTAAATGGGCTTGCTCTTGACTTCAATCTTGCCATAAGGGCAGAGATGAGGTCGACGATGGAACGAGCTTACTTATAAGAAGCCTTACTCGCGACTTAAAAAGATTAGGGTTATAATTTATGAACTAGGAAAAACCGACGCAGGCACGGAGTTCCACTCCTTGGCTGTGCGCATAAAAGGACTTAGCAAAGCGCTTTGTTCGAATGTGTGGATTTAACGTCGACTAGGTATGGGTGATAACCTGCAGTATGTCTAGTCTCCCGATGGAAGACGGGAGATGGTGGAATCAGCTCGTGGAGCTCCTGCGCACACTCCCCGAAGTACAGTCTGAAGACAGACAGTCATGCGACTTTGCGGCGATGGCCCGGGCTATGTAGCTTGGCAGCCTTCTGGCTCTGCGCTCTAAAGAGTCAAGTGTGGCAAGTTGGTATTTGGCTAAGCCATGTTAATTAGAGGTTGCACTGGATAGAAATAATTATTATGCTATATATAAAGCTAACCAAATAATAACATTATGAATAGTGCCTACCCAAGTCCTCAATACTTTCTGGTCATTTTCCTTTTTAAAGGCACCATTTTCCAAAAACTACGTTAAGAATGTAGGTATAAGAAAAGAAAAAACAAAATATCGGAGGTATTAATTTTATTACTTAGGCACATTATTATTATTTAATAAATAAAATAGATATAATATAATGTCTCGATTTATGTCATTCATCTTTTAATTTATAACATTTAATTTTCTCTACAAAAAATACTGTACCTATACCTCTTATTTATCGTATGCACTAATTAGGTACTTTATATATTTTTTGCTTAGGTTCACTAAACACTTACCGCCTTAATAATAAAAATAGTTAAACCTGGTTTAACTTACGCTTGGTTTACCTCGCAAGCTGTCTCACTTCAAAAATATTCAAAAGAAAGTGACGGCATGCGAGATAAACCAAGCGTAAGTTATACCAGGTTTAACTATTTTGATTATTAATAAGGCGGTTAAAAATTTAAATGTCCACAAGTAAATTTTATTATAAAATTATTGAAATATCTTCAATAACTTTGATTTTTTTTAGTCTAATGTGATGTTTTTCAATACGATTAGATTCAAAATAAATTGTATATCTATCTGCAGCATGTTATTAAAATTATATTACATAGGTTATAATCAAGCGTCACAGTTGATCGTAGTAGTATTCGCTTTTCGTTTAAAATATTCACAGCCAGGAACATTCACTGTAAGCTCTAAATCGGGTTGTCTTACTCTTGGCAGTGAATTCACATTCACCTTATAACTGCATTGGTACTCCAATTCGTAAAGTTCAAACGTGGTTTGCTGTAAACAGAAAAATAAATTAAGAACTCTTTTCTTACTAAAAATGCTTTCATCGTAAGTTCTGGCAACACAAAATTTTTCTCAAAAATGGTATGTAATGTTGCCATAACATCTCTAAAAAGTATCCAGAAAGTGAACTTTACCGGAGACTTATTCACAACTGTCCAGTAAGAAGCGAGATTTTAAACTTGGAATCTCCTACTGTCCAGTAAGTAAGTATGTAATTTACTTACTGGACACTAGGTCATCCTCTTTAGATCTGTTTAGAAAAAAAAACATAGTACCAGACACAGATTAGAGTTTAGCCATTATAACATGGTTATAGAAGGGAGGTTCCAAATATATATCTATCTCTCTTTTTGGTATGACATTTTATGAGATACATATATTTTTGGAACCTTAAACAGCCATTTTATACGTTGCGTTTTGTACTTAGTAATGTTGTAGAAGTATAGTGTGGGATTTTATGATTGTATTTAGTAATTTCAGTTTATTAAAAAGTTTTTTCTAAAGTTGTTTCCTAAACTGCCTCGTTGGTCTAGTGGTCGCAAGCTCGACTGCAGAGCGTGAGGTCCTGGGTTCGATTCCCGGGTCGGCCAAAAAGTGCTATTGTGTTTTTCACATATGAATGTAACCTTCAATATTAATTAAACGAATTTGTTGTTAAACTTTCTTTAATTTTTGAGAAAAGCATTATACAAACCTCAACCAGTAAGAAAGCCATCCTGGCCTCGTATATAACCAGACCTCACCTGCGGTTCGGTCCGGTTAACTCATACTTGGCCAGGAAGGCTTACTTACTGGATTCTGCAGTAATCTACTATTACCGCACTTTTTATTTGCTACGAACTTCATACTGTTCTAATTTTGTGTAGTAATTTCAAAATGATGTTACAAAAATTACGTGTAAAAACACAAATGTTTTATGAATGTTTGATGAATTCGTTAGTAGCACTTTTATTGGCACTTTACCTCAGTAGTGGCTGATAGGCCTTCCTTGCGTAGTTTTTTGGGATTGGAACATTTAGTCGCTTTCCAATGAACGTAGTATCTGTAATGTAATAAATTCTTATAGAAAAAGCATTTGCAGGATTTGGTAAAAAAAAGAAGAAGGAAAATATTGCCAAAGGCCAAAGGGTCTGACTTCCTGAGTAAACTTTGAATGCAAATCAAAAAGATTATAATCCAGTGAAATTAGAGTTTCACCTCGGAATTTGAGATACCCAGCTACAAACTTGTAATAAGTTGTATTTTAACATCCTAAACGTTGCCTCAAAATTCACATATTGTAGGATGTCCGCATCTATTAAAAATCTAAGGTCAAAGGTCACAAAAATCGTTTTTTTTGCAAATATGTATCTCGTTTCCTATGGGTTTTTCGCTATTTGTATTTATGATCAATATTGTAGAAAATTAAATTCCCTACAACTTTTGTATCAATTTTTTTTAAACGTTGTATCGTTTTCGAGATACGGGGTGGAGAGCGCGGCGCTTAGAGCATCATTTAAGGTCAACCGGTAGGGAGATGGGATGGCGCAAGGGTGACGACGCAAGTTGCATCCTACACCAAAGGCCTATTAAACTGCCATGGCAAAATATAATTTAAAAAAAAAAACAGAATTTCCTAGCTTACTGACTAACTGACTGACTGACTCATCAACGCCTAGCCCAAACCCTTGGACCTAGAAAGCTGAAATTCTCTACAGAGGTTTTCTTTGTAATGTAGACAAGGAGTAAGGAAGGATTTTTCGAAACTCAGCCACTAAGGGAGTTAAAAGGGGATGAATTTTGTATTTTGAAATTTGTAGTTTTCATTTTTGTAGTTTAAACCATGAAATTTGGTATATTTATCATTCTGGTACGTCTCGTGGGCTATTTTCACATATATACGCGGGCGAAGCCGCGGACAAAAGCCAGTAGGTAATTTGAATTATCGTCTTTTTCTTCATCGTCCTCTTCCGACTGCTATAGTATTTCAAAGTCCTCTTCTTTATCGCCGTAAAGAAAATTATTGAATCACAAATTGTAGGGAATTTAATTCT
The DNA here is from genome assembly GCA_949775195.1 of Diarsia dahlii. NCBI lineage: Eukaryota > Metazoa > Arthropoda > Insecta > Lepidoptera > Noctuidae > Diarsia > Diarsia dahlii. Next base: position 6,031,478 of record OX459200.1, read on the forward strand.
CTACAATATTGATCGTAAACACAAATAGCGAAAAACCCATAGAATACAAGATATTTGCAAAAAAACGATTTTTGCGACCTTTGACCTTAGATTTTTAATAGATGCGGACACCCTACCATATGTGAATTTTGAGGCAACTTTTAGGATGCCAAAATACAACTTTATACGAGTTTGTAGCTGGGTATCTCAAATTCCGAGATTCCTACCTAATTTTGGCTGATTTGACTGGACTAAAGGAGGGCAGGTAACGGAAATTGTTGTGTCCAGTCCATCACATTTCCGCAGACATTCCATTATGAGTATTATTTTTTGTCTCATACTATTATGATCGGCTGGTAGGTACTTAAAGGAAACTAATTAGACTTTGTGAAAAAATCAGGTACCTACCTAATTACCTACTTACATGGGTAGTGCGAGTTTAATAGGTTACTATTATTGATCGAAGGTTTTCAGGTAGTTAGGTATTTAATTTAGATAAATAGGTAGTAATAGGTACAATCGACAGCACACCAAGCTACCCAAAACTGTAAAATTTTCCCAACCAACCTTGAATGCTTGAACCAACCTTGCTTCCTTAATAAAACAAAGTCGCTATTTTTGTCTGTTTGTCTGTATGCTTAAATCTTTAAAACTACGCAACGGATTTTGATGCGGTTTTTTTTAATAGATAGAGTGATTCAAGAGGAAGGTTTTAGTATATAATTTGAACGACATCCACGCGGGTGAAGCCGCGGGCATCAGCTAGTATTAAATAAAGACAGATTGTAGTAGATGTGCTGGCGTCTGTACCTATGTGGGTAAAATAAAAGTGTTACCTTCCAGGTTGCTCATAAACGTTAGGAAGGGGCTGCCATGAGATTCTAGCTTTTAACTTCTGATTGTACCACACAATTTTATGTAGGCTGAGACCTCGGATCTTTTTATGATCAGGCTTTTTAAGCGGCTCTGGTGCGGGCTCTGAAACATAATAATATGGAAAAGTTTGGTACCTATAGTTCTGCCGGCGCAGCATCATCTTGGTTAGAATAGGTAGGTAGGTATTATCCATATGACATGAGCGTAGACGGGTGAGCCTGAGATTTACATAAGCAAAAAAATCTTATGCTCAAACCATTGGCTCAAACCATAGGGGCAGGGCTCAAACAAATGAAGAGAAAAACATTGGAGACCTTTGCTAACTACCTCCAGCGATCAATTTGCATACATCTACAGAGTCCTTATTTTTTTTAAATAGCCATTTAATGATATTTTTTCCTTGCATCTTCCCAAATAACTAATTATTTATCATTGTGATCATCTTTATTAGTCCACTACTTACCTACTCTAGATACGTTATGGGACAGGTCTGTTTATATCCGAGTCTATTGAGTGAAGATCAACCACAATGGTGTGCTATGGGCCATAGCCATTGAATAGTTGATCGTCAACTCATACACTGAGCCCATTCGTGACCAATTCTTTCCATCTTCTTCTTGCCGGTTCTTCTCCTTATGAAACGACTAACCTGACGCTTGCACCTTTTCTCTTATACGTTTTATAAGTGCCCATGTAAACCTACAAAAATGAAAATCTCTCATTTCTCTTTTCACGGGCGAGTTAGAAAATATTTGCTTCTTACTCTTTTGTTGTTTTGTTGACATTATTGATCGAAGGGCTCTGCTCAGAATTAATTCGTTAAGATTTTAACCAAAGCTATATCGTTGTATGTTTATACGGTTCTCTACCGTAACCTCTTCAATTTGTAATTCGGCGTCGGAATGACTGCTTAAATTATTTAGTTGGCCCGAATAGCACTTCGCTACTTCAATATCCATTGGAGCTTAGAACTAGGTCGAAGTTGACACGTTCCACGAATCAGGTTGTATTCCTAAATCTAGCCAATTTTCTAGGATGTTACATTTTAAATGGGTTTTTGTAGGAATGTGTTGATTTAGTTAGTAGGAACTTTACTACGTAGGCTGCACGTTAGTCGTAACAAAACCGATATATGCTGGCCTTGCATTTTATTGAACCTCTAATACTAGGTACGCCAGACCAGGTCGATGGTAGGGCATTATCATTAACCACCAAAGTGTACAGAAATGAACACCAATATAATTTTAAAAGGGATTTTCTTTGTTATTGATCGTAATTCATTTGTTCCTAATTTCTAACATCTATGAAATTGATTCTTAGGCTGAGTTGCATCAAAAAAGTAGTTAAAGTTAAAGTTTGTGTCAAATTTGACAGTACAGTGCGATCAAATTATCTTGGCAGCTCCGAACTTCGTGCAGGTCATTTTGTTACAACGAATGTATAAAAGTGTTATGATATTTATTTTATTTGTATTTCTCACTGTTTAAATTAGATATTTTCTGATCGTTTAAGTATTGGTTTATCTGGCAATAACAGTTTTATTCCCAAGTTTACATGCCTAAAATTTCGCAAAGCCTATGTTCAGAGCTGCTAAGATAATTTGATCGCACTGTACTTTATGGGGTATAGAAAAATTATTTATTTATTTATGCACACACAAAATACAAAAAAAAGGATAAAAACGTAACAAATAGAAGAGCACAAAGGTATTGCTTATTTAATTATATGTATATACATTTTTTTTTGCAACCATTCAAAAAAAGTAAGTACCTATTATATTTATTGCTTTGTCTATAGCACGTATTATTTTTTGGTTGAACAATTACCTACGATGAATACCCTTGTTACGCCTTAAGCAATGCAATCGTATAGTCAGCCACCAAGCTACGTTTTTGGAGACTCGAAATCTTGGCAAGAAACATTCGTCGTTCCATGTGGAAAAACGATCGGCTCTAGGTAATCACACTTTTCTTTTCATCGCTTTCGTCATCAGAACTGGTTTCTGCGAGTATTTCTTGGAGCAGGGACATGATGTCTAAAGGTTATATTCAACGCGTTTGACAATAAAATTGACAGACAATTTAACACAAACTATAACACTAATCAGCGGAAAGTGAGCGGTTGCAGTTACTGTTAAAGTTATGACGTCATTTAACTATTTGTCAAATGGCGCAACTCATTGTTGGCTTATCCGATACAAAACTGAAGTTTTGATGTTTGTTTGACGTGTCATTTGACACAAACTTTAACTTTAACTACTTTTTTGGTGCAACTCAGCCTTAAAGTTGCAACCGTTATTAGTGTCACCAGAGAATGGCATTTGAATTCAGGTAAGCTGATGCTCATGGTCAAGCCGGGTACAGACTTACGAAATTTAACATGTACCTAAGGTAACATGAAAGGAGCATTTCGTAAGTGAGGACGAAGCGCGCGCACGAACCGAGCATGTTCCTAGGTTCGTACTTGCTTTTGTTCCGCGGCGAACATTATATAGTACAATTACACATAATCACATAACCCGTCCACAGTGGCGCTCGCTCCGTGCATATTGAGCGCCCTTTGTGTACGGCAAAAGAACCTACAAATCTGTTAGGCGCGGGCCACACTTAGATGGCGTCGGGCGCGGACGAGGCACGGCGCTTTGTCGGCACACGGAATGAACACACGTGGCTCGGGCGTGGAAAAGACGCGTGAATAATTATGTACTTGACCAACATAACTTGAGTCATCAGAAAAGGTTATTCCCTTGCCCAATTAATACAGTCATGTATAATATCAACATCAATGATGTTACCAAGATTTTGTAACAATATTTTTTGATTTTAAAGAGTGTCCATTTCTTGCCCATTTTTTCCCACAGAGATCTACGCTTAAAAAAAGTCAATCGTAGTGTTAAAATCAACTGCGTCTCAAGTTATGTCGTTTATGTAGGTAATATGAAAGATATTTTTTCAGTTACCAGTTCGCGCCGTATTCGTGGTGTTATAGAAAATGGAAGCCTTATCACTGCGAAGCTTTCCCAGACCGAACTGACTGATCGTTTGCACTTGTAGGAAGTACATGGAGTTTGGCTGCAAATCCTTTATTTCTATGGAGTGTTGGTCCTGTGAACAAAAGTTACTTTTAAGTCCCATGTAATAGGGGCGGACCTATTGCCATCAACCGGGCACAAATCCAGACTGTATGGCTGCTATTGAGAAATTTGGAAAACCATTGGGTTTTCCATCAGGAACTTCTACTCGACCCGGGAATCAAACCTAGGACCTCATGCTCCAGTCGTTTTTACGTTCACTAGACAATCTTAGACTTGTCAGATTTGAATAGGTTGTCTATGCGAACGTGTAGTAATTATGAGCCATGAGGTAGTTATCACCATCACTACATAGTATAAAACAAAGTCGCTTTCTCTGTCCCTATGTCCCTTTGTATGCTTAAATCTTTAAAACTACGCAACGGATTTTGATGCGGTTTTTTTTAATAGATAGGGTGATTCAAGAGGAAGGTTTTAGTATCATTTTTGCACCCGTGCGAAGCCGGGGCGGGTCGCTAGTACTCAATATTCCGTACCTTGGGGACTGTCTGATGGTTGACAAGCACTGAATCCAATTCTCCTCCTAAACCTTTGACACGCCTACTCCAAAAGACTTTGTATCGCATCACTGGTAAGTCTGAATGCGGCTCTTTCCATTCCAGTCTCACGGTGACGGTGCCTGAAACATACAAAATCATGTAAATTATGTTATTTGCCCTTTATTTTGGAGGGTAGGAAAACATCAAATGACTACTCCCGGTCTGGGTGAAGCGGAAGGAATTGTCTGACTTCTACTGACAATAAACCACCTTTTTAGCCCTTTGTTTCCAGGGCCGCGGTACCTCTTTCGAACAACCCGTGGCTATGTGATTAGCCTGCCCTTGTCTCAATTAATTTTAGGATCGTCGCAGCATGTCGTCTTATTCCATACTAGCTGATGCCCGCGGTTTCAACCGCGCGGATGTCGGTTATCGCTACTGATGCCGGTTGTCGCGACCATAAGTAATTATTTTCGTACCTGGGGTAGGTACGAAAATAATTACTTTTCCTTTCAACCCCTTGAATAAAGTATAATTTTTTTATTATTATTAAAAAGTAGCCTCTGTCCTTTCTCGGGTATCAAAATATCTCCATACCAAATTTCATGCAAATTGGTTCAGTAGTTTAGGCGTGATTGAGTAACAGACAGACAGACAGAGTTACTTTCGCATATAATATTAGTAAGTATGAATTTCCCTATTGGGCATCTTATTTCAAGAATCAATTGCTTTTAAGCCTATTTCACAGTACAGTCATCTGCAAAATTGCATGGGTAGGTAATTTAGTGTGTATTTTCCTATGAACGTTTATAGTCGATAACTAGTTTACTTTAGGTGGCGTCATTTCTCGCTTCACACGATTTTAGTTCTTAATTGTCCATGCATTTATGCAGGTGACTGAACATTCTGGTAGGTAATGGTGACGATCAATCAAGCTATAAAAACCAAATTAATCTGATCTCTTATTGTACGGGAAGCTTCAAAGTGTGGTCAGGTTACACTAGAAATATGATCGTCGTCTGTAAGATTCATCGATTCTTTGGTCCTTACATAATTATGCCACGTATCACGTAATTATGGTAACGTTCATTTTCTTATCTGTCTTCACTACATTTTACTCACAAAAGATCAACAATCAAACGAAGCAGATTGTTTTCATAACAATCTACTGCAACGTAAACAGATTTTTAAATAACCCTCCTTTTGTGTATTTTAGAAAAGTCAATTATTTGTCTCAACCGGTGCGGTGGTTACGTAAAATCTTGTCCATATTTAGGGTCATCGTCATGTGCATTGTTCCGGTCTATCCATTCATTCTTGCGAAAGGGGTGTATGTATAGAAATTATTTATAATTCCAAGAGTATGGGGAAGAAGATAATATACCTAATCGAGATACAAAAGTAATTAAGTTCAAGTTCACCTAACCGTAGTTTTGAAATCTTGAAGTGAAATTGCATGAGTTCCTACCTAAGTATGACTGATTCGTGTCTACTCTAGTTCTCTATGCATCGGTATGCGTCTTTTGTTTCCGTTCATCACCATCTAGCTAACGTCAACTCTTGAGTATAAACTTCCTTCCTTATAATTTCCACACAATCCATCCATCCTATCTTAGGGCTTTCTCTTTTCTCGCATACAACAGTAAAATCATGTTCTACTTTTACCTTAGACTGTTATAAATAAAGTTAACTTCAGGATAAAAAGTAATTGTTAAAAAGTCATCAAATATGTTTGAAGTTATAAGGAAAACTGTCATGTTGGGAAAGAAAATTTAATTTATTTGTGAATCTTTTACCGTTTTGTTTGGAAACCAAATATTTTTGTACATAAATATGACGTATCTAAGATTTTTTTCAATGAGTAAAGTTTCACTTACCATTACTTTCTTTAACAGGACGAACTTTGAGTTTCTTCGGCGAGGGTGGGGGGCGAGGTCCTCGTCGAGGGGTGAACGGAGCACTGGGGGCTGAGAACCCTCGCGTACCGGAAGAACTGATGGCGGCTACCCGGAACCGGTACCAACGACCCGGTTTCAAAGAATTGCGGAGGAACACCTTGGTTCTGTAAATTAGAGTTTTGTTTTTGTTCTTTAATTTGGTGACGGAGCTTTTACTTACATACATAAACTCACGTCTTTTTGCTATCATATGGGGATAGGCAGAAATCCCAGAACGCCCCCTGCTGCGACCCTTACATACTCCTTTGGCCTCGTCCACATGACTTTTAGGTAGAAAATTATCGTTAATCAGTAAGCAACTAAGTATTAGTAAGTAACTAAGTACACACATCAAAAGTGTCTAGGGATCAACATATATTTTTGCAATAACTTTTCACCTGATTGATATTGATTAAAATTTTCTTTAAGGATTCATCAAATAAAGTGTTTTCGTTTGTCACAGTAACGATAAACCAAGTCACCTTTGGATTAATAAAGAAATTTGCAATTTTCCTAATAAAGGGATTTTTGACATTTGAACCACTAACATTAAAGTTCGAAAAAAAGACTGAAATAACAGTTTTCTTTAAAATTGTATTGTGTAACTTAAACAATTAATAATCCGTGTTTCTATCGCGAACACTAACAACACAAGAACATCGGTTTGGCATACTCAAAATGAGTTCATCCAAATCACGCTGTGGAATGGCCGCCCATGTTCGTTGCAACAACAAAAAAAGGTCTTCTTGCGACTGGATACCCTCCATATTCGGCAGAGCTCTTCTCTGTAGCATATCCCATGCATGCTCAATCGGGTTCAAGTCTGGCGACTGAGCAGGCCAGGGCAGGACATTGATGTTAGCTGCGGCGAGAGTCTGTCTTACAACTCTTGCGCGTGTGCGGTCGTGCATTATCATGCATTATCTGAAATAAGGGACCGATTTGCACTTGTAGAGGAACGATGACGTCTGATACAATCGTCTCAGCATAAATTTGAGCGTTGAGGTTGCCTCTGATCCAAATCAACTCAGTTCTTCCGCCGATCCAAATACCCGCCCATACCATGATGGTTCCACCACTATAAGGATGGACTTCCTGGCAGGATTTTAATCGCTGTTGGCGTCCAGGGGTTCTCCAGTGTCGTATACGTCTTGTATCCGGTCTCATACCAAAACGAGACTCATCAGAAAAGCACACGAAACGCCATTGTTCTTCTGCCCAATTTCTGTGTTCAAGAGCCCATTGATATCGAATCCTACGATTGTGCATTGCTATAGGTGGTACCCGTAGCGGTCTTCGGGAATGAAGGTTCACTTCATGCAAGCGGTTTCTGACTGTTTGGTCGCTAATTAAGTTCCCTGAAGAGTGATGAAGCCTCACGGCTAACATTATGGCGGTTATTGTTGGAGCTCTTCGAGTTAAGATTTGAATGTATCGGTCTTGTCTCCGTGTGGTGCAGCGATACCGTCCTCCATGGCGCTCAGCCACGGTACCAGTGCTTCGGTAACGTGTTCAAAGTCGACTGATAACACTCTGACTTGTATTCAGAGCTAAAGCCACAGTACGTTGCCGGGAACCAGCTTCTATCATTCCCACGGCTCTGAGCATTTCTTCCCTGCTTAAATGACGTCGCCGCTCCATAATAACGTTGGTTTTAATCAGAAAAATGTGTTATTTCAGTCATTTTTTCGAACTTTAATGTTAGTGGTTCAAATGTCAAAAATCCCTTTATTAGGAAAATGGCAAATTTCTTTATTAATGCAAAGGTGACTTGGTTTATCGTTACTGTGACAAACGAAAACACTTTATTTGATGAATCCTTAAAGAAAATTTTAATTAATATCAATCAGGAGAAAAGTTATTGCAAAAATATATGTTGATCCCTAGACACTTTTGATGTGTGTAGTTACTGAAAAATCTACAAATTCGTTCGTTTAGTTTTTAGTGGAAATGACTAGAAGCAAATTAATGTGGTCTATTTAGGGGTTAATTAAGACCTGAAAGTTCGTATAGAAGTTTATAATTTTAGCATTTGGGAAAATATCAACGGATGCACGTATTGGATATTGAAATAGGTACTTAATAGTTTATTACAAACCAGTTAAGGTTTTCTAAGCGTACGAATGTTATGTATTCTAGATAATTATATCAAATACCTACATCCATTGTAAAATAACAAAGTTCTGAAATGGAACGGGTGCCTAGATTAAATGCTGTAACAATCATAAGTCATAACATTTCAAAGACAAAGACTTCTTTATTAAATAGAAAGTCGTGGAAAATGTTTTCCATTAGGTAGATATTTTATTCTTAAATGGTTCCTCGTTGAGTAATTAACAATATTCTCTAGTTTTTGCCTTGTCGGTACTAAAAATGCTCACAAAGAGACAAGGAACATTTATTATACTATTTTCTCGTGAGAAACTCTTCAACGGTCGTAAGTCGTAGTGAAATTATAGATGTTTTCACTTCAGTGTTCTTCAATGGCTGTCATTTTGTTGTTGTTATAAAGGATGGTAAATTGCTCTACTTTTTGCGGTTGGACGATAATAATAGTTGTAATTAGTAATTAGGATACTTATTTTACATCAAGTTTACAGTAGTATCGATTATCGATAGCTCTTGTCAAAATAATGATACCTCTTTGTCGGCTGACCTAGACTAGATTGTATAAACCGTGTAGGTAGGTACTCCCAATAGCATTAAATCCAATCCACAAAAATGAAGAACTGCCATACTTATGTTCTTCTTCTTCGTACCGTGTGGGCAGTGTCTAACAACCCCCACACACCCTAGTGTCAGAGTTTCTGTTATGAAACTATGTAATACTAGTAATAAGTACCTAACTTGATTTGAAAAGTGTGTCCATGGAGTTTTTTGGAGTTTATTATTCTCCATGAGATCTTGCAACTACAGTCCATCCACAGTTACTCTGCCTGTGGCTGGACTGTAAGTAGCTTATTTTTGACAATGTATATTCGACACGAATTTTCAAAAAACCCTTGTTGTTTTTGGTTCAACTGAATTTTGCAAAATATCACACACCTAGCTAGAAGAATGCTATAGATTTTGCATTGTCTGTTCGTGACTTTAAGTTTTTTTGTCTTTGCTTTAATGGAAATAGTAAATAGTAGGAAATTGTATCAAGTGTCGTAAATATTTATGAGTACTAATTTGCCAGACACAGTCGAACGAAGGTAATAATTGGGCTGGTAGAAAAATATCTGTGCGTAAAATTGTATTGCCAAAAAACTGGTGTTATTTATTTACTGAACTGTAACACTTTAACAATAATCGTTACGTGACTGAGATTTTCGTTCAAATTGTTGTATGTTGTGACTTGGTGCGATAAACTAGATTTTGTACGGTGCATAATTTTATATTACTTTACTTTCTACTGCGTGCTAGGCGTTACGTGATGTTGCAGGAACTGAATTGAATGAATATCTTAGCCTGTTGGCAACAATTTGTTCTACTGGTATGAGGTCAATTGGTTATGACCTAAGAACTAAAATCATTACCAAGTACAGAGACCAGCATATTAAACTACTAAAATCTGTCAAGTTTCTTCAATAGATTTTCAGCTTTATCGGTAAAGCATTAGGTTCAAGGTTGATTGGGAAAATTTGACCGTTTTGGGTGGCTTGATCTGGCATCTGTGCAACCTTCTTGTGCTCTATTTACCAGGAATACAGCAGCAGATGACGATAGCCTCAGAGCTGTAAAGTATGCTAGAACACATAGATAACATAACCATCACGACCACTGTGTCAGTGTTTGTAAATTAAAAAGGTCTTTCGACATACTCAGTTTCTTCGAAAGGACCTCTAACAACTTCAATAGTTTAGTCGAGAGACTACGTTATACCTACTATCAATACTAGCAGGCCGCAGTTTATATGGTGTATTGCCGGGTCAGCGTCAGGCCACCGTTACAGTAACTGTAAAGATCTTGAACTTACTTATTTGTCCTCACGAGTAAATTCCAGTCTCCTAGCCTCATCTCCTCATACTTGGGTCCCAAATGGTGCTGCTCCTCTAACAGGTAGTAGATTTGTCCAGGAACTGCTCTAGCTGCGTCTCCCACTCCATCAGTCCATCTGATCCCTACAGACCGTTTCCTCTCTCTTGGCTCTTCAATCGTTGGCAAGGCAGGGAGACCTGTTGATCGAAATCATGATAAGATACCTGATTTAATACATGGTTTATACTTATTCATTTTAGGCGTTATATAGTGAGAATCATCAATTATTACATCCTATTGAATGAACGCCTTCAAACCTTACACATGCATTAGTAATTGTTTTATTACCGAATCCATAAGTTCTCAAGATATTTCAATTACCGTGCGCTCTCCTAATTCTAGTCTTTTCGACACTGATTTATCAATGATGATACCTTTCTGGCATCTGCATTTGCATCTTAAGCTTTTTATAAAAATACGTCATCTATGTAATTCGGGAATAGTGATTTCTGTCAATGAAATAGTTTTGAAATCGGAAGACTACTATCTGAGATTACCTCCAAAATCGTAACATGCAAACTTCTGCTCTTTATATCAGGTGTTAGAGTAGATAGTTCAATCAGATTTACCTGGTATAGTCAAAAGGTCCAGAGGATCGCTGCACGTAGACCCGCAGCCATGACGGCAGCATCGTTGCGTGCCATCACATTGCGAGTCGGAGTTGCATGTCTCCACACACGCCGCTGCCCACTTCGGCGTGTCAGAAATAGGACACGTCCCTGGCTTCTTCTCGTTTGTACGGCATTGTGATTTGCACTGTGGAAGGGTTTTAATTTTAAGTTAAGGATGAAGAAAAGGAACAGCTTTATTTTAAGTTTTCAGCATTTGTTGAAGAACGAACGTCATTTGATCTAAGGAATCCGTTGTTGTGGTATAGGCATGAGATGAATGAAAATGCATGCATTGATGAAAGTTTGCCTGCTAGAACCTACTAACTGATGCGATGATGATGAACACTGAGATGTCGATGTATGAAATAATAAGACATGCTGCGCTAAACCCAAGTAACAAGGAGGATGAATCATGGAAGGAGACAGACTCAAAAGTAGATCGTAAGTATAAGAAGCTGTTTTAGAACAAATGATTTTTATAGAATACTGACAGTGTATTTCTCAAAGTTTTCTTAGCCCAGACAGTATTGTTTGACAAGAAGGAACACATTTGTTAAGTTTTTTCTGCCCTGTCTGGATGTATATTGTGCTTGCAGTACAGACACAGGTCACGCTGTATTGTGAATAGGGGCATTCATTTAGTAAAGTTCTGTTACTTCAGACTCATTAGTAGCTTCAGGTAATTAGCGTGCATACAATAGTTACAAAATAACAACTCCTTTGAAGTGCAGTGATTCATGACTTGGATGTTAATTTCTAATGTGAGTAAGGTATACAGATTTTTAATTTACTAGAGAAATTGTACTGTTGTTAGCAGAGTGCTTCGAAAGCTCAATCAAAGTAGCATACTTTCCGAAAAAGGGAAAAAAGAAATGGGATTGACATTAGCTACTGAAAAACACTGTTATAATCTTTCACGATTTATTTGAACTAAACTTATACTGTCACTTGACGGGATATGTTCCATGATTATACATTATTATGACCCGGATAGTAAATAGGTTCTGTCTAGCTAAGACAGATTTGTCTGCACTGACTAATTTATTAAACATCGGGTGGATGTGTGTGCATTCTCCAGCCATCCTACAATCATGACCCTTGCAAAATTGTCTAAATATTGTAATCGTAATAGTGAATAACCACAGAAGACATCCCGTAAGTGTCAAAGTTTAGCTACCGAAAAGCTTGTGTTATTCGTGTTGAAAGTAATTGTAGAAATACAAAACTCGACTGTTACTTGTATAAACCCCATGAAGTGCTTTCTAAAATAGAATAATATATTATCTTCAGCCAGAAATAGGAAGTCATCAGCAAGCCCATGCCTGAGTAATGAGTTCGGCTTTCGTTTTATCGCTTTAATGTTACCTTGGAAGCTCATTTCAGTTGCGTTCTCAAGATTGTCTTAATTTTTGATGAAGCTGTTAAAATCTTGAGGTATATTTTTAGTTTTATGTTAAGTCGTAAAAATATACTGGTACAAACAAATTAAAAATGGTCTCTGTTTATCTGTTTTTATAGGGTGCGGGGCAGTGGTCCAACTGCTCTGTCCAACTAGTTGGACCATGGGTCTTTACTAGGGGCAGTTGTCCAACTTTAAAAATAGTTGGAACACAGCACCTTTTGAGAGTTCCGTGGTCCAATTCATTTAAAAATAACTTACCAACACTAAAAACCTCAACTGCATCTTGTGTGCAATATAATTATAGGAGTATATAGGAGTACCTCCTATATATTTCTGGGCTGAACCAGAACCATTAGAGAACTTCACTGATATAGAAGTTATACGCATGATGAAAACTAATTAAAAAAAAAGGAAAAAAAAATTGTTAAATCAGGTTCTCTAATGGTTCTATACCTCCTATATATTTCTGGGCACCTGCTACTTTGTGAGACTTTACTGTCCTTGTTTCTCATCTCCAACAAAAAAAAAACTGCATGGTATCAGAAAGGCATATAGATTTGATTTTAAGATTCCAATTTCCAATACCTCCTAATGTTTCTGTTCTCCTGGTAGTTTGATCGATTGGGATTAAATTAATTAACTATCAAATTCAATCCTTTTAGGGTAGGTAAGTTATTTTTAAATGAATTGGACCACGGAACTCTCAAAAGGTGCTGTGGTCCAACTATTTTTAAAGTTGGACAACTGCCCCTAGTAAAGACCCATGGTCCAACTAATAGGACAGAGCAGTTGGACCACTGCCCCGCACTGGTTGATGTACGAAAAAATCTAGCTTTCAAGCTCGCTCCCGATATATGACGTGGAGTTGTTCCGGTCTGATCCCCTAAACCGATCCACTGCCAATATTTTTCTTTTGTTTATTCCGTTCTGATCCCCTGTAATTTATCATTCCGTTCTGATCCCCTTTTTGACACAAGTACAAGTGAAGTACAGTCAACCGAAAAACAGTTGTTAATGAAAAAATAATCAGTTTTTATTTCTATATCATAAAATTGTTCGATCATCCCACAAACTACCAGGAGAACATAAGTCGGAAGGAGGTATTGGAATCTTTAAATCAAATCTATACTATTTCTTTCTAATACCTACCATGCATTTTTTTTTTGGAGATCATAGGAAACCAGGATAGTAAAGTCCCACAAACTATTCCATTCCAATTTCCAATACCTCCTTCCTACTTCTGTTCTCCTGGTAGTTTGTGGGACTTAAGGCATATTAAAGACTTGATTTGAAGATTTCAATTTCCAATACCTCCTTCCTACTTCTGTTCTCCTGGTAGTTTGTGGGACTTTACTTTAAAGGCATATTAAAGACTTGATTTGAAGATTCCAATTTCCAATACCTCCTTCCTACTTTTGTTCTCCTGGTAGTTTGTGGGACTTTACTTTAAAGGAATAATATAGATTTGATTTGAAGATTCCAATTTCCAATACCTCCTTCCTACTTCTGTTCTCCTGGTAGTTTGTGGGACTTTACTACCTATTCTTTTTTTTTAATCTAATAGAACCTGTACAAATTTTTGTTGCTGACTGTCCTAAAAATGTGTCAGGGTATCCGATTCTTTTACGGGGGATCAGACCGGAATAGAAAATAATTTATAATAAAACGGATCCCCTAGGGTATCAGTTTTAGGGGATCAGACCGGAATAACTCGACGTGGAGTTGTTCCGGTCTGATCCCCTAAACCGATCCACTGCCAATATTTTTCTTTTGTTTATTCCGTTCTGATCCCCTGTAATTTATCATTCCGTTCTGATCCCCTTTTTGACACAAGTACAAGTGAAGTACAGTCAACCGAAAAACAGTTGTTAATGAAAAAATAATCAGTTTTTATTTCTATATCATAAAATTGTTCGATCATCCCACAAACTACCAGGAGAACATAAGTCGGAAGGAGGTATTGGAATCTTTAAATCAAATCTATACTATTTCTTTCTAATACCTACCATGCATTTTTTTTTTGGAGATCATAGGAAACCAGGATAGTAAAGTCCCACAAACTATTCCATTCCAATTTCCAATACCTCCTTCCTACTTCTGTTCTCCTGGTAGTTTGTGGGACTTAAGGCATATTAAAGACTTGATTTGAAGATTTCAATTTCCAATACCTCCTTCCTACTTCTGTTCTCCTGGTAGTTTGTGGGACTTTACTTTAAAGGCATATTAAAGACTTGATTTGAAGATTCCAATTTCCAATACCTCCTTCCTACTTTTGTTCTCCTGGTAGTTTGTGGGACTTTACTTTAAAGGAATAATATAGATTTGATTTGAAGATTCCAATTTCCAATACCTCCTTCCTACTTCTGTTCTCCTGGTAGTTTGTGGGACTTTACTACCTATTCTTTTTTTTTAATCTAATAGAACCTGTACAAATTTTTGTTGCTGACTGTCCTAAAAATGTGTCAGGGTATCCGATTCTTTTACGGGGGATCAGACCGGAATAGAAAATAATTTATAATAAAACGGATCCCCTAGGGTATCAGTTTTAGGGGATCAGACCGGAATAACTCATGACGTGATCAAAATGCGATTGTCTTCTGTCACTACATCTCCTCGCAAACAATTTTTTGTCTTGACACAAACCCGTATAATTTCTTATTTGTGTATCACGAATTAGCACAATGTGCCCTTTTTAGGCTAAAGCCTGTTGCGCTCTGATTATGTAACTAACTCCGGAGCCGCAGAATTGTTCTTGCTAACTACATTCGTTGCAATCTTGATTGTATTTCGTTTTACGTTCGTTTACTTTTTTTTTTGCATCGCGTTTATTATATCTGTTCTGCGAACTTGTTAAATCGTGATCGTTGTGACAGCTATCTTTGCAAACAGTGTTTGTTTTATTCTGGTCGGGTCCCACGAGTAGCGTAGTTTTTATGCCCTAAATTTAGCATTCTGCAAATAATGCGTATTTTTTTCATCAGCCGGGCACATTGAACGTGTACCTAAGATATTTTCAAGTGCTTGCTTCTTATTGGAGGCAAACTGGGTTTACCTCGCGTCGTAATTCATTATTTGATTGCTTATTACCGTTTTCCTTATTGTGGTGTTTATCGATTGATCTAGATAATATGTGCTAATTGAATTCGAATTGAGTACCAATGCTTTTTTTACAAGTTGAAACCTCACCGGTGTTACTATTACTTTGATCACTTTACGCCGACCTACCTGCTTTTATTGTTTGTAAGAGAGACAAAAAAGTCTACTAGCGTTAAAATTAGTTCCTTTATGTACAAGTAATAATATAGTTCAGTTCACTACAAGGGAATATTCAACATATGAAAGTCATTATTAAACTTATTACCATCTTCAAGATTATCAAATACGACTTCTAATTCAATCTTTTGTTTTGTTAAATTAGAAGGATTTGAAGGATTGGTTTAATAAATCTAAAATCATCACGACCCTCAAAATGTTTCCCACTTACCATAGGTTTAGCTTCCTTACTGACATCAATACACTTCAGATCACACCTGATCTTATACAATGTGTTGGACTGCATTTTGGAGTACCTCCGTGTCCTCGATAGGACCATTGGCATCAGCGACAATGCTATCAACACCACTAACACTTTTGTATACATATTTACTATTTATCTTGTTTTTAACACTGTTGGTCAAATAGTCCTGGCAGTTATGCAGTTAACATCTGAAAATTACGTTAATGTGTTTAATTTTATTATAAACACCATACTTTCCTGCTACTTCTTTCTTTTTATTATTGTTTACATTCAAATTAACTTTAGTGATATGTCAAACTTCTAGTGCACTGTTACTATCTACAGCTCTATTTTCGGTTTAAAATAGACTCAATGAATGAAATTAAGTTTTTTGTTCTCCGGAAGCAGTTAAGATCTTTGAAATGACTTTTGCTCCGCCCAAACATAAATGAGATTTACTTAACTCAAACTGGGCGTGTTGTTTATGTTTCCTCGTCAGTCATGAATTTAATTTATGAATGCTTCTTGATTCGACTAATATGCGAACATGAATGCTCGTTGCGTCTGGACAAAAGCTAACAACATTTTTTAACAAGTCACTCTCATGTAAGTCTGATTTCTAACGGTTAAGAATATACTTTAAAACGTTAGATAATATAATTGTTTACCGTAGTAACAACCGCTTTAAGTTTATTATAATTATATTCAAACTAACTGCCAGCCACAATTAACTAGAGCTAAGTAATCGTTTTCTTTTCAACTAACTCTCTTTATATAGACTCCTAACCAGACCTTTTCTCATGATAGTTGAACCAAAACAAAGCACCAACTGTTTGACAAACAACTTAAAGTATATTAATTAAACAATAGAGCCGTTCCCATCAGATTACCTCCGCTAAAACAAAACAAATCACTGCAATATCGATATCCACCTCAACAAATCGATCATAAATACGAGAATCGATTAGAACCGTAACATTTCGAGTCCTTCGAAACTTGTGTCATCGACCTCGGAGGTTTTTGGAAAATACATTTGCAGTTCGCGAGTGTATCGTTTGAAATGCGCGGTAATACTGGCGTGGCGCGCGCGCATACCCGGCCGATCCGTGCCGCGGCTTCATTAATACTCATCGATGATGCTTTCCTGTGTCTGTACGCCGATGACGGAAGGCTGCTTTTACCAAGCTGGTTTCCTAATTAAAAAAATGTACAGCGGCTTCCTGGAGTACACAGTTTGCTATTCGATCGTCGTCATTAAGTCTACGTCTGTTTCGTGAATTGTAAACAGTTAGTGCTTTAATTGCACGTGCATCTAATTGAATGTTAAGTTGGACAAAAAATTGCACGCTATCTTCGCCTTTAAATGATTCAGAATAGCGACTATATTTGGGTAAATTAGAGTGATAAATAGAAATGCTAGTAGCGTCTATAATTCAATGATGTTTATGACTGTTTTAATTTAGAATGAGAATTAATTACTCATAACTTTATACGAGTAGCAGCAATAAAACTAATTGTTGAATTAATCCTCATTAAATATTCTACAAGTGTTTTAAGAAAAATCTTGTATTTATAAATTACCTGTCCAAGTTCAAAAAATCACATAGCGGGAACAATTTAGATAAATCGAAGTTAAATTTCTCCTGAGGCAACCTTACCCCATATAATCTCGGACTTCCAAGAACCCGGATCACGCGACTTCACCGAATCGAACCAAAACAATCGATTTAATTAGGCGTTCGTCTTTAAAAAGGTAATAAAACAAAATGGCGAAGATAAATCGTTCACAAAGAAGCTGAGGAATCAACGACCGGTTGATTGCTCGGTGCGCAAGCGGCGGATGCCCTTCAAGAGAGCTTAATTAGAGCTGCAGTATATCTATAAGTAGGTTCACTGTCTTTATAGATTACTGAGACTCATAGGTAGCTACTGAGAGTTAAAATGTTCTCTAAGATTAGGGTTACCTACCTACAGATTCGATTTTTGATCAATTCGGACAAAAAACTGTATGTGTGTGTTCTTATTTTCTCTCTTTCAAAAACCCCCTTTTTTTGGAGGATGAAGAATCATCAAATGACTCCTCCCGCTCTGTGCAGAGCGGTAGGGAGTGTTAGACTTCTACTGACTAAAAACTACCCAAGTTCCTTCTTAGCTTTTTTTACCGAGACCCGCAGCCCTGACGGGTTTCAAAAACCCTCAAACGCGGAAAGTTCCGAGAAATAACAAGTTCATACAAAGTCCAGACGGCAAGGCAGTAGCTACATATATCCGGAAGGAAGGTAACCCTATCGAAGATAGATGCTTAGTAATTAAGACGGATAACGAGGATACAGAAATAGTTCATAGGCCGTAAATCAAAATGGAGATATCTTTTCCAGGATTGGAAAGGGAGTGGAGAGAAAAACGTAGTAAAATTTTATGGTTTGGTAATTTTGTTGTAAAATGGATGAGTCGCAGTATTTAGTACCTATCCTTTCTATAAGAACGGTTTCATCGTCTTCATAAAAAGGAGGGTAAATTTTAACTGCTAGAACATTTTGCGTAAATAGGTATGTTTTTCATTGTACCTACTAACTGGGTTGCGGAGGTAAGATAGGCAGTCGCTCTATATAAAATACTGGTACCTATTCTGCTGCATTCGGTGACTGGCAGCCAACCCTAATATGGATCCGAAAAGGCTAGGCATATCGTTCTTCAGACAGTCCATCCAACGTTTCTTTAGTCTTCCCTTGTTCTTATAGCCATCCACATTCATACTCAAAACTGTCCTCACAAAATTTTCCTCATTCCTCTGCATCACATGCCCATACCACAACAACCAATTACCACACCACTTTTCAGTCACTCGTCAGTATAGGTCATCAGCTTCCTGTCTCTTGTTTTCTTCCATTCTTGATTTCACGTCGGTCGATCGTCAATCGTCACCTTATATCATCATCAGCTTGTAATGTTCCCACTGCTGGGACAGGTCTCCTATGAGAGGGAATGGGCTATGATCCACCACGCGGAACCAGTGCGGATTGGTAGATGTCACATGTCTTCGAAATTTTTGATTCTAGGACATGTCGGTTTCCTCACGATGTTTTCCTTCACCGTTTTGAGAGCAGTGGCGATGAAATAAATTACACAAAGTACCTATAATGCGCCTGCCTGGGTTCGAACCACTGGGCCCCCACTGCTCTCCATCATTTACTCCTTTAAACACTGTTTTAAGCTTTCACGGTTCATAACTATATTTAAAATGTCACTTATACGGGATATCTTCCGTGGTAGTTAACCCGCGATATGGCGCTTGCAACAGCGTCGAAATATAGGGAACTCATAACAAATAAAAATCACGGAAGATATCCCGTAAGTGACATTTTAAATATATTTACTCCTTTTTACTTCACCTTACACAATCCACCCATCTTTACCTTTATAATTAAAAAAAAACTTTTGTTCCTTTCCATAAAGGGAACCGTGTATGATGAAACAATACATGATAGGTTAGTATCAACATGAACAATGTTAATCAAAGGTGACTTGATACTTGACCAGCATTAATAATGATGGCGGATACTTTCATTCCTGGAGGAATATGGAAATACGAGATGTTTACGTGCCTACCGGTGTCTCTGACTCAGGTTTTATATTAAACTAGGTATCTTTACTTACCTAATTTATAGTCACTATAGTAGGTGGGAATACACACGCATGTTTGTAGTAAAATGAACTTTTTATAGAACGTTGCTGTTCTAGAACTTTTAGAAGAAAATATAAACAAACGGGTCAGAAAAGGTGCCTAGGTACACTAAAACGTGCTATTTGTTATCTAGTATTCAAACAATATAGGCTGAGAAAAGTAAACTGAAGAACTTAAGTAATTACCTCTAGAGAGTGAGTGACGTCGTAAGAGTTAAGATGACCAGAGTAGGGTTTTTTAATGGGACAAGCCCGTCACACTATTCCTAAGCCACTGTAACTCCTGAAAGCCAAAATCAACAGTGGTGACCACCAGAAAAGTGCCGAGACAATGAAGTCCCAGAGAAATAAAACTGTCTTGGATCCCGCAATTAAATAAATCAGAAAAGAATAGCGGACGAGTTGGAATAAACATAATTTCTACAGAGTACATTAGTACGTGTACTCTGTAGAAATTATATTTGGGTTGGTTTCCACATCAAACGCTTTTGGAACTGATTTTAATGGTTTGAATCATCACAAGCTTACATCACAGACACGACCATCACAACCTACCCCTTGCTTTTCTTTACTTTATCCCACTGATTGCGGTTTATGTTGCAGAAGAAGTAAAAAAAAAAATGAGAAGTAAAAATATAAATACAGATGGGCGGAGTATTGTACTCATATTTCATTCACAACAAGCTCAGATTAATTAAAATAATTACTGAAACGACTTGCTTGTAAAGTACACATAAAGATCATTTTATAGCGAAATGTGCAAATATCGCCCACTGACTCAATTTGAACGTGAAAAAGTAATAAAATGCTGATATTTATATATAAAAACAGTTCTTCGTCATTTATGCAGTAAAGATAATGTTATGGCCCCCATAAACTTGCGAGAGAGATAATTTGAAAGTCTTTAAAATCAATTTTTAAAATGTTTCACTTATATAGCTGGTGATAAAAACTGTGAAATGTGAGACTTTATTAGTGTCGCGAAGGCGAATGTTCTTTAAGGTACGAGATATTTTTTTTTTTTTAAATTGGGTGTTAATTTCGAGATTGAAAATGCACAATAACTTACACTGATAAAGTGTTCCACAATATTGTTTGTAGATTTTAGAGATTTTCACAAATTATGTATTTGTGTTGCCGCATGCCGCTGTATAAACAAATACTCCTAACAAAATAAAATAATAATTTTTTTTTTAATTCCCATGCAACAAGCGCGATTTTTTTGCCTTTTTTTTTTGGGGTTGGGAAATCATCAAATAACCCCTCCCGCTCTTGGGCAGAGCGAAAGGGAGTGTCAGACTTCTACTGACTAAAAACCACCAATGTTACTTGTTAGCCCTTGTGCCGAGACCGCGGTATCTCTTTCGAACAACCCGCAGCCGAGCAGCGAGTCCGACTAGCACTTGCCCATTTTTTTTATTACCTATTTGTTGTTATAGTGTTAAGTTTAAGTCTCTACCTTTTCGGTCCCAAAGAAATGACAGACTGACGGACAGACAGACAGCGGAGTACCGTCAAAGAGTCTCTTTGGCACCCTTTGCGTACGTAGGTAACCGTAAAAAAAAACTTTTTTGCAAAAAAAACAACCGACTTCAAAAACACCAAAAAGAGAAAAATAAACTTAAGAAGAAAAATCTGCTTCTGAAGTCGGTGACTTTTGTTTGTTTGACTTCATGTTTTTGCACTTCAGAAGCTGATTTTTCTTCTTAAGTTTATTTTTCTCTTTTTGGTGTTTTTGAAGTCGGTTGTTTTTTTTGCAAAAAAGTTTTTTTATTTTTTCATTTTTAGTTGTAATAAGTACCTATATATATATATATCCTATACAAATATTTACAATGCATTTAACATTCAACCAAGAAACCTAACCCTTAACCTTCAAGATTCCCCTATTTTTGCTTTCAACTCATAACCACTGAGGAGTGGTGTGGTATCCTCTGGTGGTAGACCTAATAGGTTGTTGTCACTGTTTTCTACTATATCACAGGCTCACACAACACCACCAAGTCTCCGGTCCAGGCCGCTCTCCCGTCATAACTTCGCGCCATCATGTAACTGCCAGACGTCATTAGTGACAGCGTACCTAACCACTTGTGGCTGTGAGACAGTGTTAACATATCTATTAAATAGATATACACTACATCCCTTCCTTATTATATTTGTTTTAATCAAAATGCTTTACCCAAATACGCTCACAATTACATTCAGTAATCAAGCTAATTCAATAACTAAGGAATATAAAATTTTCCACTATACTAGCATGTTTTTGTTATCAGATGTACTTTATCATCTAAGACTGACTGCCACTGGCCAATTATATACCAACCAATTCTAAATGCATGTACAATGTACCCTCTCAGGTTTTACCCAGTTACCCCATTTGCACATTACCTCCAGTAGCCTCCACTAAGTGTGGAGTAGGATTAAGGTTAATAGTTTATTAGACTATTTTCATGAACTCCATCGTCTATTCTAACCTCTGCGGGTCTGTATGATTTCGTCTTCCTATTTCCATATTCCTCTTCCTATTTCCATATTCCTCTTCCTATTTCCATATTCCTCTTCCTATTTCCATATTCCTTTCTTTTTCATTGTTTTTTTTTTTTTTTTTTTTTTTGTAACGGTCATATTTTTTTTCAATGACATCTTCTAAAGAAAAGTTCCAATGGTCCCTGCCCCGTAACCGATCATGGGGTTGAATTTAAATACATTAAATAAAGCGAACTTTCCAAAAACTTTGTGGTTTGATTGTTTTTTCTTTTTTCGGTTTAAATTATTGATGACCCAGAGAAGACCAAGACTTCTCTCTTTCTATACCTGGATAATAATATATCTTCGTACATTTTCTGATGTAGAGAAAGATTTTTACATTTTATTTATTCATTATAATTTTATCATATCGAATATCCTTTCTTCTTTTCTTTTCTTCCTGTTGTTGTAATTTTGAGTTCTTTTCTAAATTGTAATACCTCTTTAGGGAAATCCTTTGTAACATCATTATGTTGACTCTTATTATCTGGTTGAGTTCCCACATCTCAAATTCTCATATTCCACACTTTTTTCCTATGTCATTTAGGAATTCCACAACTAAATTCATGAGCTCAGTGTTATTTGTCTCTGTTTCTTTGACCCATGTAGCTGAATATTGTTTCTCCGCATTTCTTTTTCTAGGTTCTCAACTTTGTTTTCCATTATCATCACCTCGTTGTTAAGTTTGGGATTTTCTTCAAGTAGTGGATTTAATTTCTCTTCTATTATGTTCACCATATTTCTCCAAGCCGGCTGGTCACCGTGAGGATTAATGACCGCTACCCTCCAGTGAACACGTCAAATTTAGTTACTTCTTCTCATCAGTCAATTTAATGGATATTTACCATCCAATTTAATGGATTATCATGAGCCACCCCACCCAATGGTTGCTCCATCCAATTTAATGGATTTCATGAGCCAACCTAATGGTTGCTCCATCCAATTTAATGGATTATCACGAGCCAACGTAACAGTTGCTCCATCCAATTTAATGGATTATCATGAGCCAACCCAATGGTTGCTCCATCCAATTTAATGGATTTCATGAGCCAACCTAATGGTTGCTCTATCCAATTTAATGGATTATCACGAGCCAACGTAACAGTTGCTCCATCCAATTTAATGGATTATCATGAGCCAACCCAATGGTTGCTCCATCCAATTTAATGGATTTCATGAGCCAACCTAATGGTTGCTCCATCCAATTTAATGGATTATCACGAGCCAACGTAACAGTTGCTCCATCCAATTTAATGGATTATCATGAGCCAACCCAATGGTTGCTCCATCCAATTTAATGGATTTCATGAGCCAACCTAATGGTTGCTCCATCCAATTTAATTGCCTTTGTCCAGCCAATGTAATGGATTATTTTGAGCCAACTCAGCGGTTGCTCCATCCAATTTTATTGCTTGTTAAAAACAAATGTTATGGATATTCGCATCCCAATTTAATGGTTGCCTTAAATATCTTACCACGCGTAAACAGTGCGATGGTTAAATGTCACATGCCTTAGAAGTATTGGTTCTAGGACATGCCGGTCTTCCTCACAGTGTTTTCCTTCACCGTACTAAGAGCGTTCCCTGGTGATGAGTGAATGAACACAAAAAACCTGCCTGGTTTCGAACCCACGACCTAAGTCGAGCAAGGCCATCACCGCTCTTAATAAATTTAATACAATACTAAGAGCGTTCCCTGGTGATGAGTGAATGAACACAAAAAACCTGCCTGGTTTCGAACCCACGACCTAAGTCGAGCAAGGCCATCACCGCTCTTACAAAATTCAATATAATACATGAGATACTTATATGTGTTATTGCTGCATATCATCTTTTTTTTTTTTTTTTTTTTTTTTTTTTACGTTGCCCCATATTAGGAATTTCTCCCGTATCGCGGGTGCGTCCACAAACATCAAACTCACATGCACAAACACACCCAAAGCCGTAACAACCATCTGTAGGCCACACACACATATTTGTTCCGTGCGGGGATCGAACCCGCGACACGCAGCGCAGCAGTCCAATCGCTCAGCCACTGCGCCAACCGTGCGTTTACTATTTAATATCTTTGATTTGTATGATAGTTATTACTAAAACACATTATACTATTTCGGGAAGGGATAATTTTTTAGCACTAATCATTGGTTAGCTGTGGGCCCCGGTGGGTAGAGTTGGATGAAGAAAACAGTCTCGTACAACGATACACTCAAACAATAAGACGAATTAGAAACACAGTACATGGGTGGCACGAATAACCCTGTAGGTACAATATTAATATAATACCGAATACGACTCGATGCCGACATTTATACATTAGCCTCATATTTCAGTTAAACCATTACACAACCACCATTATTACGGTTCCCTACTCTGAACTAAGTGACCTGTGTAACTATATTTATTTATGAATTATTTCAAACTATAATTTTGTCAAACAGTATTTTAATTATTTAAACTTCATGCACAAGAGTGGTACAACAGTACTTATCATTATCTGCCTAACTGACCCGTCCAACCAGATGCAGCCGAATACCATCACTCCACACGGAGCGACCGCCCATCCAACTCCCACAACTCAGTCAGTACCCGGTAGCACGACACCCCTTGGCAAAACCGGTTGTCAGATTTTCAGGACACTAACCACCTACACTGCCACGTATCCTCCGAGGCATTGAGGAAAGTCGGCATGCAATGGGTGGACCTCGAACCAATCCAGGCAACACAGTTCAATCCAAAGATCGAATCGAGCATTAACTCTATCAAGCCACAAGCTAATCCTTTGTCAACCATGCTTAAGTATATTTTTTTTTTCAAACACTTAATTTCTTCTTCTTTTTCTGTACAAGAAGAGACTTGCCCCTCAGTCATAGGCTGTTATTATTTGAATGTTCACTTTAAATTGCACATATTATTATTCTATTATTAATATTCTTGCATATTATTAACATAACCTTACATAACATCAAGCTTGCATTATGGGGCAATCTTATACCATCAATCATACAGTAATCCCGACCCATTGGCTTCTAGGAGTTAAACCCAACAAGCTCTCCTCAACCTGTGATCAAAACCTGGACCGCACAACAAGCTACCATGCCTGAAACCAATGAGTCATAGTGTCAACATTCTCCTGCCCCTACTCCAATTCATTCGGGATCGCCACAGCATGTCCTCCTTACATACTTCTCTATACTTGCATTTCATTCGACACACCAGGTATCTACATAATAATAATAAACTTCGAAATTGTATTTTGACAGAGGTATCTTTACAGACTGAACAATCCATTTTCATAGGCCGGACATCACATTAATAAACAAAACAAACAAAACTGGATATCTCCTCGACATAGCTATACCAAATACACACAATTTGTTTTTTCTTTATTCTTATAATATCTCTCTCAGTTCCGCGTGCCTCTTGGCATTGACCTCTCCAGCTCTCTCCATTGAACTCGGTCATCTGCAACTCTGGTCTAGTATGGCCCTAGGGTTAGACTGATATTGACGGTCCATCTTGTTTTCGGACACCCCTGTTTCCTAATGTCCGCTTCTGGATACTATAAGGTTATGAATAAACTCCAGAAACTCCATTATTTATTTTGCAACATAGCATATGCACTGTCCGACTCCATTTTAGATGTTCTATTTGCTATTATATCCGTTACTTTTGTCTTCTTTCTTATTTCCAAATTTCAGATTCCGTCACTAAGCCTGATGTTCGACATGTTTCTTTCCATTGCTCTTTAGGTCTACATATCTACATACCTATATTTTTCTTAGTACATAATATTTAAATTGTAGGGCTTGAAGTTATACTCCATACAATGTTTATTTTGTCTAATAAAAACACATATCAATTACCTAGGTATATTTTAATTATAAGTACCTATTAAGTTTGTACTCATATTGTTTAGGAGAAGGTATCAACAAAATCAGACTACTCAAAATCATCAAAATAACTTGATGCTTAGTCTTCAACAAATGTCAGTTCTCCCTTAAAAGGACTGTTTGAGGTGACGTCAAATAATGGACCTTTTCAAAATAATAAGTACCTAGGTTACTTACCTATACTTCATACAATCAAGGTTATTATTAGTCACTATAGGAAATGGTTTGTGATAAATCATCACTCTAATACAAAGTCTTACTTACTAGGAAGTAAGTCAACATGTTCACAGCTATAGGAATATTAAGAATTTAACCTATTGTTAGCAGTCTGCTTATAACAGATAAGTGAAGTTTAAAACCAATGTGATATGAATTAAATCATTTGTCATCAACTTGTATTTATTCTATTGATATCCTAGAATCCTAATATCTAGTTTGACGTTCAGTAAGTACTAAATACTTTTTTTTTTTCTTCTCCTTGCATGGCAACTGAGCCAGTTCCGACTTACTAAATACTTAATTAAGTTCATAATAACTTACCAACAAGTTGAATATCTAGACGCCATGTATCACTTCACTTCACAGAATTCATTTATTACTGTGTGATCTATCTCTTCAAAATAGTGTAAAACAGCCCATTGTGATAAAACAATAACAGAACTCTTCCCTTACCTTGAAATACTTAATGCCAGTACGTGTGGCATACAATAATCATTAATTATTAGTATTAATTACACTCAAATAACAACATAATATTTTTTTTTTTTTTCAACATTGTTGACAGTTTCTTGCAAACTTTTCCTAAGTATTAATATGTAAATTTATCCTCGTCGCCACTTGTGGTATCCTCTGGTGGTAGACCTAATAGGTTGTTGTCACTGTTTTCTACTATATCACAGGCTCACACAACACCACCAAGTCTCCGGTCCAGGCCGCTCTCCCGTCATAACTTCGCGCCATCATGTAACTGCCAGACGTCATTAGTGACAGCGTACCTAACCACTTGTGGCTGTGAGACAGTGTTAACATATCTATTAAATAGATATACACTACAAGTGGTACTACTCCTCAACGGTTAAGAGTTGAAAGCAAAAACCCATTATCAGCTCATCAACGTGAAGACAAGTGATGACTGCTAGATGCGAATACTTGAATAGCGTCAGAAAAAGCACGAAACACGTAATACGTGTCTATGAAATTCATATATAACAACTAAAAAAAATTGTATTGTACACAATATCTGCATACCCCCTCAGAGCATACAGGCGTGACGTTACGTCATGATAATGTATATTCAATAAACATCCAAGCGATTCCAGCAATTACGACAGATTTGCCGTCTATTTTTGAAGAGTTCCATTGTATATCTCCGAAGATCAGCACCAGATCTTCACCAAATTAAAATGGGACCACCTCAAGAGTATACTTTTTCAAATAAAAAAAGAATTTTGAGAATCGGTCCACAAATGGGGGAGAAATCAGGTAACATACATAAATAAAAAAAAATACATACACACGAACATATAACCTCCTCCTTTTTTGAAGTCGGTTAAAAACATATCCAGGTAGAAAATCGTTCCATTTCTTGTGTAACTGAATGATAAAACCTAGTTGTTAATCTACTAGTGCATAAGATTTGGTTACTGTTACGACTGTTATGCACGAAAGCATTGCGTAATTGGTTATATAACATTGAAAATTGGATTAACTGTATTAATTCGTATCAGTTACCTATGCATTGTTAATTCGTGTAAAATCGTTTTACGAACCAATTCTTCCTGTTTTAGACACGATTGTGTACTGTCAAGTTGTTGTTTGAGGTCACTTTTAATACTTACCGAGACTTATTTCTTTTCTTTGGGAGGGTGGGAAATCACTTAAATAATGACTCCCCCGCTCAGAGCGGAGCGGAAGGGAGTTTCGGACTTCTACTGACTAAAAACCACCCATGTTCCTTTTTACCCGACTGCGGCGAAGCCCAAAAGGAGGGTTATTAGCCCTTTGTTTCTGGGGCCGCGGTATCTCTTTCGAACAACCCGCAGGCCATCATATTCCTGCCCTTTTCCCTTCGATCGATCGAAGCCTGTTCCTATGTTACTTCGGGTGGGCGCAACACGTTTCTTTCTTCCATTTACACCTTTTTATTTCATATCATTCCTCATACAATCCATTCATCGATAAAGAGAAACAAATAACATAGGCCTTAGTAATGCAATGATTCATTGAAATGTATCAATCGAATAAGTATTTCCTGTTAAAATGACTACCGGTGTTTGGCATTAGTTGTAGAAAATGAAACAATAGCTTTCTTTTATTTATTTACATTTTCCACATTTCAACAGACACCTATAGAAAAGTGGAAAATCCAAACCCATTGTATAACAGATACTATGCATAATACTCAGTAATTAACTCGAATAGTGTGTAAGAAAGGAGGTGTCTCATGAGATGACGAGAAACAGAGAAGTATGGAAGAAGAAGACATGCTGCGCCGACCTCAAATGAATTGGGATAAGGGCAAGAGAATGCTGAGTGTGTAAATACTTACATGGAAATGGGCAGGAGATTATGTTGAGAGGGAAAAATAAGAAATGAACTGGATTGAGTGGAAGCTCATGGCTAAATAACATAAGCCGCTTGGGATATTTTTTCCTTCCGTCCTTGCGAAAAGTAACCATAATTATTTTCTTTATATTGTGGAATGAATTTTGAATAAAAGGAAATGTATGCAAAGGTGCGAGTGAAAGGTTTGGACGCGTGAAAGAGAGAGGGGAAAAATAGAATTTAGTGAGACGTGTGAAAACCGATGTACGATGATGACACACGTGTTGCTTTTTGTTTTTTTTTCTATATGTTTTTTCGAAAAATACATATAAAATTCTGTTAATTCACACTATACCTAGTGATGAAGGTTACCAAGTGGGCTATCTACTCGTTAAAAGATTCACCTTTTCTAAGCTAAACTTTTAATAGGTAGGTATGAGGTACATAATTGCCAGGAGAGCGACCATTAATTTATGATTCTAATTAAAGCACTAAAGCTCTTCTAAGTACCTATACTTACTTTGAAAGCCGTTCTTACGTTTATGATGTTTTGTAAGCGTGGCTACGCAATTTATTAAGAGCTTGTCATGAAATAAATATGGCGAAGTTGTCTCAAATTCATGAAGAATATTTTAGAGTTTTGTGATGGATTGGGAATAGAGTAATCCCACCAAAAACATTCTGTAAAAAACTAGCCAAGTCTCGATGGAGCTGCTTGTTTATCTCTAAAAAGAAATGATATCTAGTCAAAGTCGTGCCAAGTCTAAGGTTCCATTAATGCGATTTCTTTATTATTATAGTTAATGTTGTGTGTACCAAATTTCAGCTCTCTGAGTTTATGCGAAGTACTAGTTCTATTCTGATGATCATGAGTGAGTGAGTGAGTGTCATAAATGCGAAACTTTGCTATCGCTTAACTTCGGAACTAAATGACCTACAGACTTGAAATTTTATATTTTAAGTGTGATTTTATAGCTTACTGGATGACGAAAATTTCTGCGTTCTGGTCATATCCAGAGGTTCTCAAATAGGGGCCTGAAAATGCGGCGAAATGGTTCCAGTAAAGGATGGTACGGCAGTGTTTGCTTCGCACTCGACTCGGCGGGGGCACTGCCGTGCCCCCCGATAACAATGTAATAATAATATTGTTACGAACCGAACTTATTAGCATCACCTTTTCGGAACATTTAATTGTATTCTAAATTCTAATATGACTGACAGAAAGCTATACTTGTGACTTTTGGTTTTGCTTGATTTTGTGTGAATGTTTGTAAAATAAACTGGTTACTTATACCAGCGCGTTTTAGTTCCAGTAGCTACGATCAGTAACAAAATATGATGCTGAATTTACTGGGAAATAGTGATTAGTGTTAACATTTATTTTCTATGGACTTCTTTGTACTCTTTCACAATGAGGTCGTCTTTGACTGTAGATATTGCCTTGTGGTAATCTTGAAGTTTTTTTTTGTTTATTAATTCTTTTCGAACTCTCCCAGTGTTTAGCCTTTGCCCAGAATAGGGGCACAAAAAGATTAAATTAAAAATATTATAGGTTCAGATAGGTTCAGATCAGGGTTGGAAAAAAAACAGTTTTTTTTACATTTTATAAAACAAACAGTTTAAAATGTTTTAAACAGGTGTTTTTTTTGTTTTTTTCCCTAAGTTAGTTATCATCCATTTCTAAGTGATTAAGCCTGATATAATTCACTTTTATACTATTTTAAAAACTGCATGACGAAAATTGATCATAATTCAATACATCCTGTATGTTCCGACGTTCATTTTTAGTAGGGAAATCACCTAAACTTCTCATAAAATAAGGGGAATACCCAAAATATAATTATATTAAATAATCATCACAAAGAAGCGATGCCCCTTGTTGTAAAATACAGGGCAAAGATGGATCCGTTTCATAAGTCTCTGTTTGAAAATTATGTAGTGAATCACGTTGGACCTCTAGAATGGTGGTTGTCATTTAAAACCCAAATTAATGGCCAGACTGTAGACTTAGTGACACAGCTTCACACTGCAGTTGCTTCAAGTGCCGGAATTGAAAGACTGTTTTCAACATTTGGATTTATTCATTCCGATGTACGAAATAAAAACTTTTTAACAAAAAATACAACCGACTTCCACAAAAAATAACACCTAATAAAAAACGATGTTTTATTTTAAACTGTTTTAAACACTGTTTAAAACTCGTGTTTTAAACAACTTGTTTTAAACATGCCAACCCTGGTTCAGATACCTATTAAAACCTATTTCAGATATTAACCCAGCAATAGAATTGTACATATTCATTATAATCTCCTACTTTTATCAAAATCTAATTCGAGTCGGCGAAGTACGTCTTCTTCTTAATTGGTAGATACAAACTGTAAAAAGTTAATTGAATTAAGCAAACGTATACGTGCTTAAGCACTCGACTACATTTGCTTTGCTAACAAATAACAATTTGTTTTGTATCACAACATCAAAAGCTACCTAAATATTTGGACCCACAAACATTAATTAAGTAAGTACTAATTTCATCATCCGATAAGCTTAAGGCGATAACAGCTGTGAAACTAGCGCCACTTAAGAAAATTACTGATTACCGCCAAAAGTGGCCAATTTTATCTTTAATCGGTAATTCTCTTAATTGATCAAGTCTAGAATCATGAAAAGTGATTTAAAAAAAATACTACAGGTTATTTAAGTACCTACTAGCATCATAGTGTTTTTGATTTTTCAAATTTTATGTGATTTTAGAGTAAAAGAAATAAGATGTGGGTGGCGCTAGTTTCACGTTTAGTCGCGCCTTAACAAATTAAAACCAAACAACAAATCGGTGAAGCTTAAATTGCATTTAGAGCTTTTCTCAGCTTCGCAAACGCTAGCACTCATAACTAAGGCTAAGGCTTGTTGCTTAGGACAGAATCCGTAGCGCTCCCGAAACTATGGACGAAGCAATAACGGTGTACTTGTGGTCTCATATGCAGTTTGGCTGTAGCCTTAAGTTGAACATTTTCAAGCTTTTAGTGGCTGTAATTCGTTCCTTTGTCTTTTTGAACCGTTTGTTGTAGAAGAGTTTGGCGTTTAAAGACGTTTTCAAAAGAAACTTATGAAAATCATCTGATCAATATAATTATGTTATTGTGTTTATCCATCGGGGGTTTCTTAGTAGTAGCCTCGGCGTCTCAGTTTGTACCCGCGGTTGATGCCAATATCGTCGCCTCCTATCATAATTTTAAACGTTTTATGGTTAAACGGTAAACATTTAGTTAGGTACACATCAGTCTGCCTAACCTATACGGTTTCACAAAGTCTGATGTGATGTTAGTTCAATTTAGTATAGGACGCTGAAGGTTTGTAACAAACATGTTTAGTTTTATAAGTTGCCATTTTAACTCTACTACGGCGGAGCTTATAAGGAGAGTAATTACGAGTAATTGCTTTTGCTACTAAACTGTACAGGAATCGTCATTATACCCACTTATAATAGTTTCAATAATTATAATCTTACATACACAGACAAAAAATGGAGCGTACGCCTTTGTACAGTCAGCATCAGAAGTAGACTAACACTACTCAAAGCATCAAAGCAGGTTTTTTAATAAAAACTTGTTCGATATTACTCGTTAGCTAACAAGTTATTGAAGAATAAGTCTAATCTTTCTCCAAATTTTTTTTACTGTTATGTTATGTATTTATTATTTTATTTTACATCGTTTATTGTTAGATACTTTTGTTTATTACTGATTGTGTCTGTAGTAAATCTTAAATTTAACTGACACCTTGCTATTGTATCGAGTCTGGTTCTTCTAACCAACCTAACAGACAGATGTGTGCTGGGAAGTTTGTTCCGCCACTTCTTCTTTCCAGCTAAACACTAGGAAGTGTCGATGGGTGGGCGTTTTGGGGGACTGTCTTATAAAAATGTAAATAGTAGAGTAAAGTAAATTTTTGACATTTGAAAAGTGCTGATTATCAGCCTAGTTTGAATAAATGACTTTTGATTTGGATTTTAAGGAATATTGTAAAGAATAATCTTCTAAAACATTAAAAATATTATCTGGAGTCCTGTTAGGTACATCAAATAATTTTCATATTATTATAGCTAGCCCATATTGTCCCACTGTTGGGCAATACCTCCCTACATTTCTTCCAACGGTCATGATTCTATGCAACTTCTTTCCAATTAAAACAAATAATTAAAATTCCAAAATGTCAAGCTACTGCTGTTGCTGACCGTATCTACTTATAGAAACAGAATAATTCTGATTCATTCAATTGATAAAACTTCTAAACAGTCCAGCAACTTATCGACTGAATCAAAATAATTTGCAAAGGAATATTAAAATAAATTTAGGACGTATCGTAAAATGAATGACTACAGATACAAAAAAGACTCTTCTGAATAAAAATGATTAAAAGACGTGCAATAACCTCACATCTTAATGGCCCTAGTAAAATGTTGCAGGAGTAACCAATATAATCCTTACCTACTTATATTTATTATTTATTTAATAATATTATAAATGCGAAAGTAACTCTGTCTGTCTGTCGCACTTCTACGCCAAAACTACTAAACCGATTTTAATGAAATTTGGTATACAGATAGTCTAGAGCCTGAAAAAGGACATAGGCTACTTTTTATGCGACAAAAGGGTTGTAAGGGGTTGAAAGGGGGGAATGAAAAGGTTTCTTTTAGTCGCGATAACCGACATCGGCCGCGATAACCTAAATCCACGCGGGCCAAGCCGCGGGCATCAGCTTGTATGAAATATGTGAAGATAGTGAAATAAAAATAAAGACTCCTTGTTCTTGGAACAAGTTTGTTATCTACTCTCAAATAAATCATGGAGTGGTACACAGAAACCTCGTTACTTTTTGAGATAGGTATTTTATTTTAAAATCCATAAAGAGCTATTATTTGTTTATTTAATGTTAGACTGCTGTCGTGTTGAATGTCTTTCTAGGCAAAGTTAAGCTTGTACTTAAAATAAAGTGGTGGTAAAAAAAAAAACGTAATCAAACAAACAAAATATGACACCGACTTCAGAAGCAGATTTTTCTTCTGAAGTTTATTTTTCACTTTTTTGAGATTTGTGTTTTAAAGTCGGTTTTCTTTTTTGAAAAAAAAACGGAATTTCTTTATCGTGTGGTTTGTGCCGGGTATCACAGTTTTTATGCCTCCCATCAGCATACCAAGCTGCTCGGAAATCTATTCGAAGGTATTAGTTTTTAGGTGCAGCATATAAGTAGTTTCAAATGTTTAGTTTGTCTTGCCTTTATTCATGTATTACGTAAGAAATACACTTACTTACTTTCTTCACGTAGTCTTGACAAATCACCCGAATAGGTGTTTATTTCAAACACTTTCTTCGTAATTACGGGTTTTGGATAACGCGAAGTAATTAAACTTTATTTATGTTAATCTTTATGGTCGTTTTCATGTTTATTCTGTGTTTAAAAACAGGAACACGTAGATGTGGGAAACTCTGTAATTACAAAGTATAACATTATGTAAATGGCGAAAATGGTGTAAGTGGCATCGTCATGACAGTAACTATTTACGCTATGTGTGGTGATTTTATGTAGATTTGAAATGACAACACACTAATATCGATCGAATTACTATGATGAGATAAAGTACCTTTATCGAAGCCAAAAGACACTCTACGTGATTGCGATTTTTTAATCTATTATTTTTTATCTGAAATGGGCGTACTCTTGACCTGACCCAATATCTTCATAATTAGAAGGGCAACATTTATTTTAATAGCAAGTTATTAACGTTATCAACTTACTTTACTTATACCTCCAGGACCTCCGTGTATTCCAGAGGTCCTACCGTAAAACGTGATTTTTCACCCCCAAAAAGTCGTGTCCTAGTATCTAATAATATTTGCGTGCATTACTATTAGTTTTATGTACAAAATGCTTGGTGCGTTTACCTTGTATATTATTATCTGCCGACCCAATCCCCAACTATATTGAGGTCAGCTTCCTCAGACTTTCAGTCAGAAGACTTCCCGTTACGTTCAAGATGTGCAAAGCAGTTCAGGACCGACTTGAAGTCCAGTGGCAAGACGCAGTAGGGACTCTGTATGATGGTCACTCATCCACAGCCCATTCAGATCCATACTGGTCACGAGACCCATCCATAATAATTGAGTGAACATCCATATTTTAAAATAATACTTCTTTTTTTTGGAGATAAATTAGTATTCTGAAAAGGTCAGTGCTCAAATCGGAAATTAAAACGACAAAATCCAGGACACGTAATATTGGAATTTTTAAATTAATCCCAGCCAACCGGCCATTGCCCATTAAGATTACAGAAAGATAAATCTAGATTTTGTTACGTTTGTAAAAGTGTTGACTGTTTTTAGTATTAGGTACCTCTACATTGTTGTACAGCGTGTACCTACGAATCAAGCTATGAAAAACCAGTATACACTGATCTCTCTTTGTACGAAGAGTTCATACAAAGCGAAGTTAAGGAATCTTCTTTCTTTCCATAAAAAGAGAAGTCCTGACTGACTGACTGACTTATCAACGCCCAGCCCAAACCCTTGGACCTATAACACCGAAATTTTGCACACTTTTATAATGTAGACAAGGAATAATAAATTATTAGTCAAATAGTAAGGATTTTTCGAAATTCAATCCTTAAGAGAGTTAAATAAGGGATGAAAGTTTGTATGAAAAATCGTAATTTTGTAATTTAACCGACATCCACGCGGGCCTTTCTTTGGCCTTACTCTACTCTTACAGTCACCTACATTCACATTCAGCATTTTCCTTACTACTTTCCCTCTATCCTCCGTAGCACATATCCATACCACGAAAACATATATAATATTAACATTATAGCATATGCATATAAAAACCTGTTGCATGCAAAACATAGTGTAACAAGTAACGCTGGTGTCAGAACTAGTTCACCTTCCAAGAGACCATGACGAAATCTCGGATTACCACTCCAGTGCTCTGATTGTTGCATTGTATTGTATCATACAGGAATAATAGAATAAGTAGACTTGTTTGCACTTAGGTACTTTACAAATTAAGCTGTATAAACATAAATATAATTATGCTGGAGATCTCAATGAACACTTTCAATCAAAATTGGTTTGAACAAGATATAGTAAGCAGTTTTGTGATAGAGCACATTAAAAAAAAACCGCAAATATCACTCAGTCACTCATACAAAATACAGCAAATGCGATTTTTAAACGGTTTTATTTAGCTCACCCCGTTTGTTTTATTCTTGGGTCAAATTTAGTAATTCAAATTTCACCCTCTTCCTGTCAACCGATTAATCTGAAATTTTGTATACACTTTGGATTTTGATGACAATACAATTATGTTTATTCATTATCATTATAAATTCAAGATGGCCGCCGCTACAAAATGGCGGATAATTTATGTTTTATTAATCCCATCAATATGGGTATCAAATGAAAGGGCTCAACAAGCAGAATACAATATACTATAAAAAATTGAAATCCAAGATGGCGGCCGCTACAAAATGGCGGATAACGTAGGTTTTATCAATCCAATCAATATGGGTATCAAATGAAAGGGCTCAACAAGCAGAATACAATATACTATAAAAAATTGAAATACAAGATGGCGGCCGCTACAAAATGGCGGATAACGTAGGTTTTATCGATCCCATCAATATGGGTATCAAATAAAAGTGCTCAACCAGTATAATACAATGTACTATATAAAATTAAAATCCAAGATGGCGGCCTCTACAAAATGGTGGATAACTTAGGTTTTATCAATCCCATCAAAATGGGTTGAACACATTAACCAACAACATTGTCCATTGTCGTGTAATTCTAAATTGTAAAGATTCGCAGAAATATTGGGAAAAAATTATCATCATCTCATTGTCCTTATTCCTTGTTACTTGAGCTCGGCACAACACGATTTTTTTTCCATGCTCACCTGTGAACCGTCACATAACATTTACTCCCTTTTCTTTGATATAATGTTCTTGATCTTCTTTAAATGTTGATGGATGCAGATTGCAGAGGGAGACCTCTCCTCCTATCAACATTTATATTAATTTCTTTTTTAGTCACACACGATTCATCCCTTCTCATCACCATGTTCCCGCCCGTGTCCCATTCTTGGGGTCAGCGCAACACATTTTCTTCTTCCATTTATCACAAAAAAATTGAAAAATAACACTCCTTTTGGGCTTCGCCGCAGTGGGGTAAAAACTCATAACGAAATTATCTTGACATGATTCAAGATTAACTGTGTGAGTCCACAATGAAAATTGGTCACTAATATTTGATTTTCACGAGCCGTGTGAGTGCGGTTTTAATAACGTACCTACATAGGGACAAAATATTACGTATTGGTGGAAATATATTGTTTTGAGGAAAATACGTAGCCTACAAAGGTGTGAGAAGGGTATTAACTCCTAGTCTTACTAATCAAGTAGTAACGGTGCCTGCTTAGCAAGTACTGATTAGCATACGTTTGCAACATTTTGGTAAAGGCTATGTCACTACCTTTATCGCCAACCTACCTACCTTTTACTACCTCTATAACGTTTTCATAGGTAAAAGTAACAAAGTAATGAACTAGGTATTTATTTATGGGGAGTACCAAAATGGATCTTTCAGGTCGATGTTGTAAATGTTCGAATTCGTGTATCTTTGGCTTATTTTAACACATTAACATATTATTATTATGAAGGTCTACAGCTGTAGACACATCCCTGACATTTTATGGAAAAGATTATAAAAATCATAGGAACCTAGACATAATAATTGAATAAGTTCAGTTTCCGAGGAGGAACGTCAATCTCGTCAATTTACGGACAATGGAAACTGTTAATGATTTTTCAACACACTTGCTCATAAAGTGGCTATAATTTCACCGCAATTAGGCACATAATGACACCTATAATCAAACCGTGACTTTTTCATTACTATTATTCACTAGTGAGATATAGGGTTTTTTAAATTTTATTCAATAAAAAAGTTTCGATACAAAAAAGATCGTGTTCAATGTTCAATAGTAAAAATAAATGAATGTACTTAGTGCTTGCTCATTTCATGCAAATTTGAATTTAAATAGATAATTTCAACTTGTACGTTTTTATTTTAAATGAAATTTTCACTCAAATAATGTAACTTTTATTTTCTCTGTAATAAAGAAAACTTTTTCCTCATTTTATACGTGGCTAAAACTCTATCGCGCCAACTCTATGGCCAAACGCCATAGACTAAATTAATATGGTCATACTGTAACCAGTATGACCATTTTAAGTGTGAATTTCATGGTGGCGCCACTGGTCAAGAAAAAATGCATCGCTACGTCAAACTTAGTACATTTATTTTAGTTCCGTGTTTTCCCGCATGCACAGATAAGTTGGTCGAACTGTAGATGTTCGCGCATAGGAAAACCGATTAATTTTTTCCGCTATTGTGAAAAAAAATCAGAACTCGTTTTAACTGTTGAAGATGACTTTTTAGTATTATTTTCTTCGCAAGTGTGTTGAAAAACGTCGTATGATACACGTGTGTATTGATGATTACCGTCCTCGGCTTTCTTAAGACCCTCACCTGACGGCTCGGGTCTCAATGGCGCCTCAGCGGTAATCACCAACGTTCCACACTTGTACCATAATGTACTTTATGGATAAACTTTTATAAAAAATATATAAACCTTGTGTTGACCTTTATATAAGACGAAAGATTTTTGTAAAAGAATAATATAACTTGTGTAGCGTGAGTGTACTTCACCCTATAGGCATAATTTCATATTAATTAGGTTGTGTTATCTTTACATAGGTATAGGTACGAGTATGTTATCGTTTTGTGGCTACAATTCCGAAAATATTTTTGTTATATATTTGTGGTTACTCGGTTAAGTTCCTAAACTGATAACTGTTCCATTATATAAAAGATACTCTCTACGATGAAAACCTCATAGGAGTATACTTCAAACTGGCAAGTAGACTTTATTATACATTTGTATATTTTTTTTGCTACCTATTGGCCTGGTTTCATCCGTGATTCATTTTGTAGTCTTTGGCCTATTTTTTAATTAATTAATTAATTCATACACAGTTTTGTTTTATTTTTTATGGATTAATTTTCGCACAGAACTTCAAAATGCTTTCCGAGACCGCCTGGAAGCTTGCTGAGCGACCAAACTACACCACTAATATTGACAAACAATTTCCTTACTCCGGACTTCCATACACTGGAGAATACGACTTATTGAAGATACCGGTTTCTCTCGACGATAACATTTCACACGTTGACTACTGGGGTGAAGGAAAGATTGTAACCGATGAAGGCATTCGTGGCTTTTAAAACTGCTACAATGTCAATCATCAGTATAAACTGGTTGGCAGCGGCCCGGATTTAGACAGGAAGATACCGAACAGAATCCCCGTCGTAAGCTACAACGACTGCGACACCAGCTGTTACATCAAAAGCAACTCTGTCCTCATCGTGACCGTCGCGGGTGGACCGGGATACATCACCAGAAGCTGTGTTAAGGACATCGCCCGCATCGTGAACAAAGACCACGGCAAGGTGGTCCTATTCGGAGTGGAGCCTCACTCTAAAGAGACCTTAGCGCTCATCGATGAATTGTCGAAAATAGGCTTCCCCCCTAGTTGGAATGCCACCTTGCCCCGCGAACTTCAAGGATTGACGTACTATAATAGTCACGTCTGTTTTCTAGATACCCGTGTCCTTAAGGATGAATTGTACAACAAGATCGCTAACGATGAGTATGATGCAGCAGTGCTTATAGCCAAAAACTCCGAAGCGGTGAGTGGTAATGACATTAACGAAATTGTAACGAGATTTATCAGCTCTGCTCCTGTGAAGGTGATGTCTTTCGCATATAAACTGTGGCACGGTGGCGCTAAAGATATAGTTCGCAATCACTTTCCTAGGTCTTTCCAACACATCGTCGGTGAGGACGCTGTAACAATAGTCAATCAGAAATACCGGCAACCTTTGAAGCTGGATGTGCACACTGACTATTACAATGATAGACTCGCTTGGGGTGACAACAGCAGGGACTTAGCTAGTCAGAGAGTGGCCTGGAGGCTGCTACCAGTGTGGAACGGTAGCTCCCTCACATTCAAACTGTTTAATATTGATTGCAATATGTACTTAAAATTGGACGTAAACGTGGACAATATAGGAGACAGAAAGGCTTGGGGCTCGCCTAATTCTAACGAAGAAAGGCACAGATATTATTTGAACCCTCTGGTAATAGACGGTACTCTGGTGTTCTACATAGTAAATTATGAGTATGGCCAGGGACTTAAACTGGGTGTGGATACGGATAGTTATGGAGATAGGTTGCTTTGGGGCCACAATGGGAAGCTGAACGATAATGGTGAACGCGGCAGGTGGCTTATAGCAGCATGGTAACCTTACCGGAGATGATAGAGCAACTCTAGAATGTAAACCGTAATGCGCTGATAATTAAGTATCACCAACGATTTGTCTCTCCAGTGACCATTGCAAAATTGTTTGTTAAAACTTATATTCATTGTTTTGATTATTTTTTCACTAGCTTTGATTTTTTTTTTATTCTTTTAGAAAACTTGTTTTTTTTTTCCAATGTCATCTAATATTTAAAATATACTTAGTAACTACTAACTTTAGCTTGCAAATAAACCGTTGATAGCATAAATTATGTCTTTGACTCAAAACTCTACGACCTCACTACTGAATGTGAATCTCATGAAAAACTCTTCATGAATTTGACTTTTCAATGAGAACTTTGAAATCTGGATTATATTATTTGTTGGTATAAGCTCGTCAGAAAATCGGGTTTAGTGAAAGCCCGCATAACTTTGCTAAGTTTCGCCTATGAATAATAATCATCATCATCAACAGCCTATTAATGCTGGGACACAAGTCTCCTCTCTTTGAGAGGGAATAATCTACCACGCGGGCACAGTGCGGATTGGTAGATGTCACAAGTCTTCGAATTTTGATTCTAGGACATGCCGGTTTTCTCACGATGTTTTCCTTCACCGTTTTTGAGAACAGTGATGATGAAATAAATTACACAAAGTAATGCACCTGCCTAGGTTCGACTTCGAACCCACGACTTACTTACGTTCGTAAGTCGGGGCCGCCACCACTCATGGGCCACCGCTTCTCTCTGTGAATAATGTGGAACTATTTTTTTTTTTTTTTTATTAATCTCATAAATTGGGTAAAACTGTTAAACTGTTACATCTGTACCATATAAAATATAACTTGGTGAGAAACCAGTAACTGAGTGAATAGTTTGATTGTATTTAATACTCACACATTCATGCACTATTATTGTTGTCCAGGCTTTCTTATTTCCATTTTCATTAATTTTGCATCTTATTTTGTTCACTAACGTCTGATTTAACCTCTCATTTAGACCATTTGAGAATGGTGCGTTTACTGCAGTAAATACCATACTTATTTGTTTTATAGTTTTTTCTTTTATTTTCAAAATTTGAAAATTGATAGAAATCTTTTTTAGTTCAATGCAAACATACGCTTGGTGTGATTTGGAGTATTTTTGAGTCTGGATATTTGATGAAGCTTAAACGTAACTTGTGAAATTGTTGTTGTATATTGTGGTAGGTAGGTATATACATATCTGCCTGCGGGGTAAACAGGCATAATAATTATGTCTTGTGCTTATGTATTATCGTTCTCAAAATATCAGATTATAAACAACTAGCTTTTGCCCACGGGTTCGCTTCCGTTGTATACGGGAATTAACCTACGGGAATGATTTTTTAGCTTATGAAACTCAATTCTCAAAGAAGAGGTAGGTTCCCGTTAGTTACACAATTTTCGAAATGGGATGAGCAGTTTTGAAGATTACCCTTACATACTTCCAAAAAAAAACTTCTTAATTATACGAGTATATATATAGATTGTTCTTTTGCATCTCAAAAAGAATAAACATATTTAACTATTTTTTTTCCCTTATCCTAGTGTTCATCAAAATGATGGACCCTAATTTTATTACAATCTAGCCTTGTATATAGACCAATAAGTAATTTAATTATAACTTAAAATGCTAAATTGTCTTTACGTACCTACTAAGAATGTGTCCATTGGCACTTTTCTTATTGTCTCTATTAAGGCGAATACACTTTTTCATGTGTTTATTTAGTAACCACTCAGGTCGATCTTTAGGTAAAGCTGTGATTGCCTAGGTCGGTCTATGGATGGGTGACCGCCCGACATACCGAGTTTCCTCCGTGCCTCGGAAAGCATGTTAAGCTGTTGGTCCCGGCTGCCATTTAAATAGATCTTTGGCAGTCGTTACAGGTAGTCAGTGACCTGAAATTCTGACATCTAGTCTTACTATAGGGTATTGTATTACCTAGTATTAACTGGGTTGTGGAGGTCAGATAGGCAGTCGCTCCATGTAAAATACTGGTATTCAGCTGCATCCGGTTAGACTGGAAGACGACCCCAGTATAGTTGGGAAAAGGCTAGGCAAATGATGATTTGTCCTACATTACACTATTCACTAACACTAGCACTATACCTACACTAACTCGAACAGTTTTGTTCTTTTAAGTCTTCTCACTATGTCCGTGTGGTCGAGAAGCTGGATCGCCTCGATGTTCACATGCTGATGAAGTCTCTTGTCGATGAACTAAACGTTTAGGTCCCGATGGAGGTCATAATTTCGTATGTACCAGGGTGCATTAACAATTTCCCGTAGTACTTTGTTCTGGAATCGTTGAATGATTAATGCATTTGTCTGTTTGGTGCAGCCCCACAGCTGAATACCATAAGTCCAAATTGGCATCAGGACTTGTCTGTATAGTAACAGTTTGTTCTGCACGGACAGCTCGGAGTTTCTTCCAAGCAGCCAATACATTCTTTTGAACCGTAACCGTAACCGTCGAGTTCATCTTTTTCTTCTTGACGTGAGCTTTCCAGCGTAGCTTTGCATCAAGGGTCATACCGAGATACTTAGCTGTATTCTCATAAGGGACTTGGTTTTTATTAATAAAAACTGGATGATACTGTTGTTTTTTGTTGGTAAAGTCTATATGTGCGGATTTGGATTCATTTAATTTAATCCTCCATTTTTTAGTCCAGTCGTAAACTTGATTAACAGCCATTTGAACCTTCTCTACTGCTTCTTCGTGGGTGTTTCCAACAGCCATTATGGTTGTATCATCAGCAAAGGTCTCAATGGTATTGTTTTCGGATTCGGGAATATCGCAAGTGTATAGTAGGTACAGGACCGGACTTCCTTGCGGTACACCAGCTTTTATGGGTTTAAGTTCTGAATACGTATCTTCTTGTCTTATTCTAAAGACTCTGTTTAGAACGTAGGATTCTAATATTTATGTGAACTTGATCTATCGTTGAGTGTTTTTCTCGAAAACCAAACTGGTGCTCAGGTATAATGTTCCTGTTATCTATGATGGGTTTAAGGCGTTTGAGTAGCAGCTTTTCAAACAGTTTTGACATTATTGGTAGCAGGGAAATGGGTCTGTATGATGTTGTTTCTTGAGCCGGTTTCCCAGGCTTTGCGATCATAATTACTTCAGCAACTTTCCACAAGTCCGGTACATATTTAAGCCTTAGTGCGGCATTAATAAGGGTTGTTAACTTACCCAGACCCTTTCTTGGTAAGTTATGAAAGATTTCCCCAGTTATTAGATCGTATCCTGGTGATTTCCTTGGGTTAATTTTGTAGGTACTTTATTTAACTAGTAAAAGACATCAATATAAAAATTTAATTATCATTCCAACAAAAACACATGCACCAAAACAAAAGAACGCAGAAACAAATGCCTTCAAACAAATCAAATGCATCGCCGACCTTGAACGATAAACGCCTGTAAAATATTTAGTATTGTGTACTTATTCATTTATAACAACCGATACAGCAATTCGCCATGCCATCTGGGCAGAGGCCCAGATACGGCGCTTACCTTACGTGTTCAGCATTCCAGATTCAAGCGGACATTTTTTTTTAGTTTGAATGGCTCATGACATAGATACAGCGTTTTGTTTTAATGTATAAACGTTTGGATATTACAATCGTTTTCGAGTAACCCATACAATACAGGGTATGAACTTCTGTCTTTTGCCTGAGTCCCTGGTGTCCTGAAATACAAGTCACGGCTTAGCACTAGTTCCCCACAAATTAATAAAACATTGTTATCTTTGTTATTTCTTTTTTTCATTTTAAGTTTTTAGTTAATAAGTGTTATTTGTGGAAGAAAATAAATATTTTCATTATTATTATTTAATACAAACGGACCCTACACGAAACCGCTAACCAAGCATTCTATAAATAAAACTAAGTAACTCTAGGTAAAAATAATTGCTGGGAAACGACCTTTTTTGGGATGGAAAATCACGTGTTAGTGTAGGACTCAAAACATTGTGCTGATGGATGCATTGTGAAGTACGGGTCGTGGATGTTTTTAAAGTAAAGTCTTAGCACTTCACACTTTACACTAATATTATAAAGGCGAAAGTTTGTGAGTGTGTGAGTGTGTATGTTTTTTACTACTTCACGCAAAAACTACTCAACGGATTTGGATAAAATTTGGTACACAGATAGTTTATAACCTGGATTAACACATAGGTTTTTATCCCGATTTTATCTTACCGTGGGATAATTTTCGAGTTGCAGCGGGTGAAGCC
Organism: Diarsia dahlii; assembly: GCA_949775195.1. Taxonomy (NCBI): domain Eukaryota; kingdom Metazoa; phylum Arthropoda; class Insecta; order Lepidoptera; family Noctuidae; genus Diarsia; species Diarsia dahlii. The sequence continues at coordinate 6,075,686 of OX459200.1, forward strand.
GCTGACAGCAGCTAGTAAGTTCATAACATTAAAACTTGCGGGAAAGTTGAAACTTTGACCCCAATATCCCCGTAACTAAATAAAAGAGCTAGAGCAAAAAGTCATCGCAATCACGGAGAAAAGAAGAGACCTTTACAGCCATTTTACATAAATTTTGCCGTCGGAAAAAGCAAGGCATCGTTTACTTCAATATTCGTTTCCATCACTGTTAGATTTATCCTCTTGTCTTCTGAGACGCACACACTAATCACAATACAAACATAATTATGCTTCTACTTGTTTAGATCAATTTCAGTCTTCTTCTTCTTAGCGTGTCGATGATAATTCAAATTGAGTCGGCCTAAAATTTGGCATCAGCTTCAGTGATGTTCAAATAACAGAACAGACAGGACACGATATCCAGTGACCATCGTTTGTGGGGCACCGCCAGTCCGCCACACACGCATTACACTCGCCACTACAAATACCAAAGAAATATTTCAAGTCCAGAACGTGGGAATTTTATTTTACTATCAATACAATCATGCGAAGCACCGTATGCAGTTGAATTAATTACCCAAGCGACGGAGGAAATGACTGTATACTAATCTGCCTGTGGATCTATTGTTGCATGCAAATATTGCATATTATTGTATTTTAAACATTTAAGCTGTAACTTAAAAATAAAACCTGGACAATTGTTCTAATTAGGAGCTCTTGGCTAAATAATAATCAAATATGGTCTTGACCGTTGTTGGCATCGGCGGCCAGTCTTAGAGTAGATTAGACATTGGCTTGGGAAATATTAAAGTGCACAATTGTGTGCGTAAGAGAGCGCAGGTGGTGGCCCCGACTTACGAACAGTAAATCGTGGGTTCGAATGCGGGTGTAATTGATTTCATCACCGCTGCTCTCAAAACGGTGAAGGAAAACATCGTGAGGAAACTGGCATGTCTTAGAACCAAAAAAATCAAAGACATGTGATATAGCTACCAATCCGCACTGGGCCCGCATGACAGATTATAGTCCATTCCCTCTCAAAAGAGAGGAGGCCTGGGAACATTAATAGACTGTTGATGATGATGATGTGTGTGCGTAGGCACAAGTGCACTTTCTGTGTTTAAACTCTCATAGTAGTCGGTATGTAATGGATGAGTAACCATTCATTACATACCGACTTTTATTATGAACTAGCTTTTGCCCGCGACTTCGTCCGCGTTTCCGTCGTTTTTCGTAAAAAAAAGTATAATAGTAGGTATGTCCTTCCTCACGGATCATTGGCGTTTTTTAGGTGGCATTGTGTATTTTATTTTTAATCGACGGTAACGGAAAGGCTGTCAGTTACCTAACAAAATAACCTACGATAGAGGTCCTAACTATAGCTACCTTACACTCAAAATCTAAGTGCCTATTTAAACTAAAACATTCTAATAGAATTATACCCAGAAATATGTACAACTTACAACAAAAAAAGAAATGAAAATAAAGCTGAAACGCCTGTGCAATACCATCTACCTATAGTAGGTATAGGTAGATGGTATTGCACAGGCGTTACTTACAAATAAATACCTATAACTACTATAATTAATAAAAGTATTACGCTTTTACCTACTTACTTAATACAAAAATAAAATTGAACATAAATTAGCCAAAACTTACCTATCGGTATCTAAAAGTCTATGCGTAGGTACTACTTCTACTTCTACTTTGCTTCTACTACAGACTACTTCACCTAAAAGGAATTAAAATGCAAACTATTAATAATTTGTAATTTGAACGAATATTTAAACACTACCAAAACAACTAATACCTATTTTATAAAATAACAACAAAAGAAATTCAAATAAACTATTTAAAGACTAAAAGTCGCGCTGATAAGCATTGTTTGTTAAAATCAATTATTGTCTGTCAATAAGGTCGAACGCTCTGAACGCATCAACAGCCACGACCCGCGTCGAGCGCGGCAACCGTTACACAAAAATAATCCTTATGGCATGATTCAGTATTCACGCGCGACGGTGACGGCGCAAAATAGCGTATTTCATGTTTATGTTTGGTGTTTCTATACCGATTACTATGAATATTTTTTTATTGAATAGGTAATAATATTAACTTCTTTTAATTAGGGATAAGTGAGAGTATTATAAACGTAAGAGTAAACAAATATAATCAGAAAGCTCCGAACTGCTAAGCTATCGGGAGTTACACGTGTTATTGTGAGTCAACCATAAAAGATAGACATATGCTGTAGTGGGATATTTTTTAGATAATTTTATGTAGAACATTTCCGTCATAAATGATTTCTATGTAGCTTTAACCATTAAGGCTGCACACGCGACGGAAGCTTAAAAAATTGAGAAACTTCTCCCGTTTTCTCAACATTTCCCTTCACTGCTCTGCTCCTTTTGATTGTAGCGTGATGAAAAGTATACTATAACCTCCCCAGGAGTATGAAGAATAATCGATCTAAGTTTCGTTAAAATCCGTCGAGTAGTTTTTGTTTCTATAAGGAACATACAGACAGACAGACAGACAGACAGACAGACAGACAGACAAAAATTTTACTGATTGCATTTTTGGCATCAGTATCGATCACTAATTACCCCCTGATAGTTATTTTGAAAATATATATCATGTACAGAATTGACCTCTCTACAGATTTATTATAAGTACACTCGGTTCCAAAAATTACGGGTCAGTCACAAAAATTGAAATACCTCCAGAACTGTAAAAGTTAGATCAATGAAATAAAAAACAGAATAAAGACTTTTAAGTTGCGCTTCTAATAGCATATTATTTAAACTGGTTGATGAAAAAAACTTCATTAGAAAAACAAAATTAAAAAAAAATGACTATTTTTAAAAACAAAATTTTTGTTTCATGTCATTATGGATGCTTTTCATTTCTATTCTGTCACAAAAAAAATATCGTGAACGTCTTATTATTATTATTCTGTGAGGTGAAGCATGGCAGTCACGCTAGAGGAATGTACCAGAATCCTAACTTTTTTGGAACTTGGGCGGAGCCAGCGTGAAACAGCCAGAAACATTGGTGTATCTTTGTCGACTGTTCAGCGGGTAGTCCAGCGGTACCAAGAGACCGGATCACACCCATATCACACCTTAGAAGACCAGGAAATGGTAGACCAAGATGCACAACAGCCAGGGAAGACAGACAACTGGTGGCTACAATGCTCCGAAATCGTTTTCAAACTGCTGTTGGTCTAAAAACTCACTTTAAACGCTTTGGAGGTGGCAATTTAAGCGCTCAAACAGTAAGAAGACGTCTTGCTGAAGCAAATTTGAAACCAATGAGGCCCGCAAATGGCCCCAAACTGGAACGGGGACATCGAATTGCAAGACAGAGATACGTGCGCGAGCACCTAAACTGGACACTAGACGATTGGTCTAGGGTAATGTTCACGGACGAGTCTAAATTCATGCTTTATATGCATGATGGTAGGCAGTTGATGTACAGAAGACCAGGGGAGCGCTTCCATCAAGCGTGTGTGGAGGAAAAAGTGGCGTACGGTGGAGGCTCCGTACAAGTTTGGGCTGGGATTTCTGCTGAGGCCCGCACCGAGCTGGTTGGTACTCATTCAAAATGGAACTCTAAATGCAGAGAGGTACGTGGAAGAGATCCTCAATGAACATGTAGGTCCTTTCATGGCCAGGATGGACCGGCATGGCATATTAATGCATGATAATGCGCGTCCCCATACCACCAGAATTGTACATGACTACCTTGAAGAGGTCGGCATCGAACTCATGCAGTGGCCAGCGCGAAGCCCGGACTTAAACCCCATCGAGCACGCCTGGGACGAGCTTCAGAGATGCGTGAAAGGTCGAAACCCCCCACCAATCACGCTTCCTGAGCTCAAACAAGCACTGGTGGAGGAATGGGAAGGTATTCCTCAGCACCGGCTCCGAAATTTGGTATACAGCATGCCTAATCACCTGGAAGCTGTCAGAAGAGCTCGTGGAGGCAATACAAAGTATTAAATGAAGAAAGTGATGAAAAACAGCAAAAAAACAATCATAAAAAAAATGTAATCTTAAGAAAAATATGACTACTTTAGTTTTTTTTTTAATTTAGAGATTAGTATTGTAGGTGCAACTAAGTTTTATTTTATTTTTTACCTGTATAATCAAATTCTCAATTGAACAGTCTTCGTTTCATTAGGATGGCATACGTAGTTTGGGAGATATTCGGGTTTATGTGACTGACCCGTTATTTTTGGAACCGAGTGTATATAGATAGATAGATTTATTTTCATTCACTCTAAGTTGTGCATTAGGAGTCATTTGTTACAAGTCCCAACTGAGTTGTGAAGATCAGCAGGGCTATTGCGTATCTTTTTAATGTCAGTGGCTATCATAAGTAAATAGTCAATATTTGACGGCACGGTTGGCGCAGTGGCTGAGCGATTGGACTGCTGCGTTGCGTGTCGCGGGTTCGATCCCCGCACGGAACAAATATTTGTATGGCCTACAGATAGTTGTTTCGGGTCTGGGTATTTGTGTATGTGAGTTTAAATGTTTGTGAACGCACCCACGATACAGGAGAAATTCCTAGTGTGGGGCAACGTTTTTAAAAAAAAAAAAAAAAATTGTCCATAGATTAACTGTAAATTGGTTATGGTTTGGTACATTTTTTTCTTAAAAACTCACCATTTGACAGTTATTTGATAGACACTATAAGTTATCCACTGTCATTAGAAGATACGCAATAGCCCTGCTGATAGGCAGTCGCTCCATGTGAAGTGCCGGTATTCTGCCACATCCGGTTCGACTGGGAGCCGACACCAACATAGTTGGGAAAAGGAGCAAAATATGATGAAATGGTATAGTTAGGCAAAAAAAGTATAAATGCCGAAGCAATGCTATCGACAATGTTGTTTACAGTTGCGTTATGAATTTATGATCTATCATTTCCTGTGCCGGTTTGCCAACACTATTGAGTGTTTTTATGACACGTAGTTTTTTCTATTGTAATTTTTACATTTAACGTGCATTCTGCAAACTTTTTGTTTAATCATCCATTTGTTATTTATAACGTCGGATAATTTAAATTTAGGTTTTGGTTAAAGAAGGGGGAAACAAGGGGAACCTTAAGGCTCGGGAGTTAAAGATCGTTGATCGGTGCGTTCATAAATTTTAAAATAAGGTATATTATAACGTAAGACTGTTTAAAGCCCCTTTTTTTTGGGTGGTGGGAATTCGTCAAATGACTCCACCCGCTTTGGGCAGAGCGGTAGGGAGTGTCAGACTTCATAAACTGACTTAAAACTACCCATGTTTCTGTTTAGCCCTTTGTGCCGAGGCGCGCGGTATCTCTTTCAAACAACCCGCAGCCACTGTTTTATCCCCTTGGTGCTCTTCGTTCATATACCTAAATGTTTCATTGAGAAATGTATTCGTTCAGAGTGACGAAAATACGGATTATTCCGAAGCTGAACAGAAATTGTGGTTTTGTTCATCAATCACTGCTGAATATAAATTGCTGCTAGCTTGAAACAATTATTCTTTTAGATAGCTTAGGAATAGGCCAAAACGAGAAAATTGACTTGGATGATAAAGAAAAAGATACGATGACTACGAAAGTGAAAGCTGAGTTAATACGACTATCCTTACACAGTATAAATCAAAGTCGCTATTTTTGTCTGTTTGTTTGTCTGTATGCTTAAATCTTTAAAACTACGCAACGGATTTTGATGCGGTTTTTAATAGATAGAGTGATTCAAGAGGAAGGTTTTAGTATATAATTTGAACGACATCCACGCGGGTGAAGCCGCGGGCATCAGCTAGTGTAAGATAAAAGTGCTAGTAGTATGTAAGTATGGTACATCGACAAACCCTATCAAAGTAGATTATGGACAGAAACTTGATACAGAGGGCGATGCTACTGACAACGGTGCGAAGCCCAGAAGTTTGATGTAAGTAAATGACTAGGTTCACTTAATAATTAGTCAGAGTAAAATAAAGGTAGGAACCTTCATAGTAGTCTGATAGCCGTTGAAAAGTTTTTTTTTTATTGTTTACAGGTAAAGCCTAATAAAAGACGATTCTTTTCAGAATATTTATTTCTTGTTAACATAAATTAGGTACAACAGTTTTTCCGTATTGTATTTCGTAATATCACAATAATTAAAAAAAATATCATATACATACTAGAACTTTTATAAGATCAGTAATAAATGTTAATAAAGAGGAAAACTAACCTAATGGTTCTTGAAACATTGCTTCGAAAACTAGTTAGTCGGAGATACAATTTGAATTTTTATCTTATCATAAAATTATCATCTATTTTAAATCGATTGTCATACACAAAAAGTAAAACAAACATATTATTAAATAATAATAATGGTAACATCACTACTTCAACAATCATATTATCATATTTGTGACTTGTGTGAAATTCTGTGAAATCTATGAGAAAGTTTTTTTTCACATCGAATACTGATTAAACTTGCAATGGATCATTTCAACTTAAACTAAAATGCACATTACAATATCCAACCAGATAAAGTTTAAATTACATATTTTATCATTGACTTTCTTTTTTAACCAAAAGCCTCTAAGTTGCATATTTGTTCCTTTACTAAACTCATCTCAACAATTTCACATCTCCATCAAACACAGACAATCAAAATGATATTTATGATAACACTAATTACCTTTCAATCATAGTAACGACTAAGGCAAATCTTATGAGCTAAGAAAGGCACAATCTTGAATACTAAAGTACAACCGCTTAAATAGTAACGCTCTTTAAAAATAACCGCGAGATATACAACCACCCAGGTCACATCACGTACAGATCAGGCACAGGAGGTTTAACGAATTTTCTCAGGTACGAAGGTCTCTATATCAATTTCCAAACTCAGGACTGCTAACCGTTGCTTCTGTGCGTGTTCTGTTTCCAACCGTATCGGCTTGTCGTTCAAGCGGCCTATGAGCCCGAGGGGAGTGAGGGTACCCTCTCCTGTATAGGCACATTTTTAAGCACCACAGGCTATTCTCTTACCCTCTACCCTCTACCCTCTTATGGCTAGGCTCTGCTGACATTGGTTCTCTCCTGTCATCAGTATAAAATTAAATTTCTTTAACATGGAATTCATTGAATCAGTTTGTGTGCAGCTTCACTATTTGAGCGGATAGACTATAAGGGAAGTTATTTTCCTGCAGCAGGAGCAGCAGGCGCCGCAGGGGCTGCAGGTGGAGCAGGGGCTGCAGGCAGAGCGGGGGCAGCTGGAGCAGGGGCACCTGGGGCAGCTGGAGCAGCCGGGGCAGCTGCTGGAGCCGGAGTTACTGCTGGTGCCGCAGCTGTGGCCGCAGCGGCAGGGGCTGCAGCAGTGGCTGGTGGTGATACTGGGGCAGGAGTTGCGTTGGGAGGTGACGGTGGTCCACCAAATGGGCTCCAGTTAATGGACCAGAAACCGTTCCGGTTTGGGTCCGGAGGCATGTTGAAAGCCATTCCACCTCCGTTTTGGGGAGCTATAAATGAAATGTTTTTGTGTAATAGTAATATTATCATTAGTCTAGTAACGGGAAGAAAATGGAGGAAAATTTTGCTTAGTAGGGGAAACATATATAAAAACATAAACATTTGTCATTATCGTATATAGGAGTTGAGTGTCAGTCACTCAAGACCTGTTGTTTTCATATCCTTCTGAATATTCTCACGTCAATTCTCCCAATCCTATTGGCTATTGAATGTGACAAGGATAACCCAGTCTATAATATCTTCTAATTTGTATTATTTAGTTGATTTGTTGACAATACTAATGAAATCTTCTGTTCATGTTTAACGACACGTTTTTTTTTAGGAATTGAGATGACTGACCAATCATTTAATTATCGTCCTAAGCGTGATTCAGATTACCTAAATTAATTCGTTCAAGAATAATTTGCATAAAACTTTACACTTGTTTATTATAAAAGTGCTGCTCACAAATCGGTGAAGGACTCAAAAAATTCTAAGAAATGTGACATCTGATTTATTAACCAGTATTTGACCCGCGTGGTGTATTATTAGCCCATCCCTCTCCTAGAGAGGAGGCCTGAGTCCCTGCAGAGGGAACATTATAGGCTGATGATGATGCTTATAAAAGATGAGCTGTGTGAATAGAAATGATAATCATAATAATAGAAAACATTGTTGCAAGATTGTAAAATGGTATTTAAATATTCGACTTTTGTAATAACAAAAATATGAGATAATTTTAAACTTCAATATTGTGAGAAAATCTAGACTGAATGGATATAGTCTGCAAAACACAAAGAGTCAAGGGTATATTTTGCCCTTGTCACGTAGTATACTATGCTATGTGGCCATTATTTTGGACATTACTGCTCTGTTATTGAAAAATCATGCTCTGCAACTAATTATAACTACAATAACGACTAAATATTATTGTCCAGACGACTGGCCTGATTTTTAGCAAGTATTGTCATCCACGGAGCTATGCTACCAGCCTTCTGGGGACTTTTTCTGTTCCCAGCGATGTAGACGAATTTTTTTAAACTTTTTTTTATATCCTTCTTTGATAGGTACTTGTAATTATTTCTATTTGTGCGTTGCTGTTTCTAAATAATGTAAGCAGTAATGAAAAAAATATTGACTTTATTCTAGCTACTTTCTTTGTTTGCAAAAATCTTGTATGAAATCGTTGCATAAACGTCCATAAGGCGACACATCAAGCTATAATTTTCCTGTATAACATGGCTTCGCTTTGTATAGATTACCCGTAGAATGAGAGATCTGCATAAACTGGTTTCGTATAGCTTCATTTGTAGACGTGCGTGATGATATTGTCATTTATATAATTATTAGATATTAGTAGTTTATTTATATCGTCATGTCATTTATCCGCAACTCATTTTCATTATGTTGCTAATATAACGTAGTGAAATAAAGAAAAGGAAGTACCAAGGTATGTATTCGAGCGTGAAAAACTCCGATTAATTGCCGACAAAATGTGTAACGTTTGTTACTAGCGATCCATCAATTACTGATGCATAATGTGTGTTTGTCTATTAGTGTTGAAGTATGAATGATTGGTCATAAATTGCAAGTGTTGAAAGATTCAGAACCATTCTTGACAGACTTCAAAGACAGCGAGACAACTCACAAGGCAACGCTTAAAACGGAAAAATATATTTTTAGCCTGTTACTTCTTTACAGTTTATACATTGTAAACCTAATACATAACGCCTTTAATTCCTGAAGGATCAGGCAGAGGTATACGGTCAGCAACAGAAGTAGCATAACACTACTCAAAGTTTCAAAGCAAGTTTTTTAATAAAAACTTGTTAGATAATACTCGTTACTGACTTAAGCTATAGAAGAGTAAAGAATAATCTTCTGAAACATTAAAAATAATAGCTGTAGTGCTAGACATCAAATATTTCAAATTCCGAAATGTTAATAAACTTTTGTTACTGACCGTACCTACATAGAAGATACCTGACATCGTCATAGGACAGATGGACGGTGAGCAAGCCCATTACTCACCTCTTTTTAAGCTATTGCATAGCTTCTATCGCGGGCCTTGAGCGTGGAGAGCGAATCCAGAAATTCCCTAACGAAAATATTCAGGATTCAGTATTCAACCAGGTTGCTATGGTTACGGAAAATAACAAGGTTGTCAACTGAGGTTGTCAAATTAAATAATTAATTATTTTCTGTTGATAAAAAATGCTATGCAATAGCTTTACCGCGGCAGTCTCCGATTGCCACATTTAGTTTTTTTAGTTTTTAGGGGGTTGTGGGAAATTATCAAATGACTCCTCCCGCTCTGGCGAAGCGGTAGGGAGTATCAGACTTAACCCGCAGCCCCGACGGGAACCTGCTTTCCTTACCTAACCCTTTAGAAAGACTGTTAGGAACAGTTCTGGTACTTGAGAAAAGGTGAAGACACTAATAAAAAAAAAGTTACACTTACGGCTCATCATGATATAGTTCATTGGTGCCTGTCCCTGGTTGAATCCAGGTTGTCCAGGTGCTGCAAGGTTGGGGAAAGCTGGAGGCATCGGAGTAGTAGAAGTAGTAGTACGTGTTGGAGAGGTAGGGCACCTGTTACAATAAGCGTCCCAGTAGTCTTCCGAACTGGCAGTAGTTGTAGAACCATCATCGTCTTCACACCAAAAGTCACACCAAAACAAGTCCCCGAAGAAAGGCTGCAGAAAATAAGTAGGTAGTTAAAGTTTATTTTGAACATAATATTTTGAAAATTAGATTATCTTAAATCAAGAGGTATCAGAAAAAGTACTGACTGATGCAATAGTTTTTAAAAGCTTGTAATCCTATTACTTCAAAGAAAAAAAAAAGAAGATTTTTCTTAAAAAGATTTATGTTTATATGCTTTGGCAATTGGGAAATTGCGATAAGAGCTGGAGAATGATGATTTTGTATAAATGTATCAACGATAAATGAGAAAGATAAATAAAGTAAAAGACCAACCTTAGCAGCCGAAATATGGATGCACAGGAAAATCACAGAAAAATAGACACACGCTCGCACTTCACCCATGTTTGTGATGTTATCATGAAAAAAATGGCGAACAGTTCCTTTCATACTTATAACGAAGGCTTTGCGCAAGACGTCTGAATTACTAATACGTTGCCACAGAATATATGCATTAGTTTCAGTGGATATGTTAACGATGATATTTTTGTTCAGGGCCGAGTATGTTTGTGTCATTGTTTACGTACCTCGTACTTATAAAGTTTCGTGGCTCCTTTCTGCATTTTAAGCACCTACATATTGAATAATTATGAAGTTTAAATTTTCTGATCATCAATGTGTTTTTTTTGGAAAGCAATGAATCTATGATGGTACGAACGTACCCAAATAATGTTTGTTCACTTTTGCTTTGAAGACAGACGGGTTAAACGTAGAAATGAACACAGGTGTTAAAATTAATACTATTACTCTACATCAACCTATTGCTGGGTACAGGTCCGTGTGGGTAAATGAGTCCGTTTAATCTGGCCCCTACTTTCCGGAGTGCGTCTGTACAAGTTACTGACAGTCTCGAGCTTCTTGGCACGAAGTTGAGCGAGAATCTGAACTTCGGCGCCTACATCGATTCGAAAGCTCAAACTGCGGCGAAAAAGCTGGGCATCCTAAACAAGGTTAAGCGGTACTTCAAGCCTGGAAAGCTTTCAGTATTATATAAAGCTCAAGTCCGGTAAGGCTTAGGTTACCGACGTAGCCCGAAGAATCGCCAGACTTAAGTGGCAATGGGCAGGGTACATTGCTCGCAGAACGGATGGCCGATGGGGCCGAAAAGTTCTGGAATGGCGACCGCGAACCGGAAGACGTTGCGTTGGAAGGCCTCCCACTAGGTGGACCGATGACCTGGTCAAGGTTGCAGGAACCCGCTGGATGAGAGACGCACGGGACCGGTCAATGTGGCGACGCCTGGGGGAGGCCTATGGCCAGCAGTGGACGTCTTTTGGCTGAAATGATGAAGTCCGGTCTGGCATGGAGTATTGCTGTCACCTTTGGGATGGCTCAGCCAAATACCAGCTTGCCACACTTGACTCTGTAGAGAGCCAGGAGGCTAATTGGTGACGATAAGCTGGTTATCAAGCTACATAGCCTGGCCCACAGTCGCAAAGTCGCATGTCTGTCGGTCTTCTACAGACTGTACTTCGGAGAGTGTGCGCAAGAGCTCCACGAGCTGATCCCACCATCTCCCTTCTTTCATCGGGAGACTAGACGTACTGCAGGGTATCATCGATACCTAGTCGACATTCCACACATTCGAACTTAGCGCTTTGCTGGGTCCTTTATTATGCGCACAGCCAAGGAGTGGAATTCCCTGCCTGCGTCGGTTTTAGCTGATTTTGCATTTTCTGAAAAAAATTACTATTGCAATGTATATTTTTTATACATCATCAGAAAGTAGAGATTATAAGGAACACAACGCCCACCGATTTTTTAAATAAAGCTGATATTTTGACGTCAGAATGTTCGATTGAAAATTAGGGTGCTTTTTTGATATTAAGTTAAAATAAGCCGAAAAAATAAATATTTTAAATCAAATAAATTACAGTGTATTTTAGACATAATAAGGTAGGTTTTCACCAAATTTCGTAGAAAAAAATTTTTTTTTTGAAAAAGATATAAATAAAAAACCAAAAACTTGGTTTTTTGAATTTTTCACCTAAATTTTGAGGTTATGTGAAAAAAGTGTTAAAATCAAAGTTGTAGATCTTTTTATTCTCTACAACTTTGTCATTATATTTTTTTCCATAGGACTTGTAGTTTTGCCGGAAATCGAGATAAACCGCTTTTCCCCCTTAAAAACCCTCCACCCCCACTTCCCGACCTCAGATCGACCGTAATTTATTTTTCCTTTAATTTTTGTTATGTTCTCTACTTTTTCCATTGGATTTCATCCTACTGTAATTTTTTTTCATTTTTTACCATTTTTAAGGCTTCGGCACTGGTCTATTACACCATTACTGTGTTATTAGTTTACCCAAGTCATCATTTACAAATTCTAGATATTCACATATTCATATCCATGATTTTCTACCTGCGAATTCTTATGATCATCAAATTAGTCAACCCATCTAAAATGATTTACTATTTTACTTGATATTAAATCATCATTTAAAAATTCTCGATCCTCAACCTTCGATTCTGGAAATTCTAATTTCACAACTTCAATGACGTTCTACTCGTACGTACGTCTGTTTTAATTTTGCTTGGCTATTATCAGCTCTATTAGACACGGTCAAGTTTGAATGTCATAACATGACTATGGTTATTGTCCTGTGCATAGAGTACGGATATGCTAAGGTGGCAAGAGGTGGCATTCGTCAACACGTGTCATATGTAACATCAAACGTGACAGGTTCCTTCGCTGATATTTTTGGGGCCATTCTTGACTGATGTCAAGACACAGAGATGAGGTCGACAAATGGAACGAGCTAATCCAAAAGAAGCCTATTAATTAGTTACTTAAATATATGGGAATCATATGAACTTGGGAGCACTGACAGTGGTTGTGGCTCCTTGCTTGTGCGCATAACAAAATAGCAGAGCGGAGCGCTTTGTGCGAATGTGTGGATCATCGATAAGGTAAGGTTATGACCTGCAGTTTGGACTCCCCGTGGAAGAAGGAAGACGGTAGAATGAGTTCGTGCCTCTGTGGTCGAGTGGTTTAGGCGTTTGCCTTGTGATCCGGAGGTCGTGGGTTCGATTCCAACGGGAAGCATACTTTGTTAAGTTGTTTCCAGTTTGGTTAGGACATTGCAGGCTTGAATCACCTGATTGTCTGATAAAAAGATGATTCCGTGCTTCGGAAGGTACGGTCAGCATCAGAAGTAGCTGAACATTTCGGAATTTTAATTCTTTGACGTACAAGACTCTAGCTAATATTTTTAATGTTTCAGAACATTATTCGTTAAAATATTTCTTACTCTTCGATAACATGTTAGTAACGAGTAATATCTAACAAGTTTTTATTAAAAAACCTGCTTTGAACTTTGAGTAGTGTTAATCTATTTCTGATGCTGACCGTACATACAATAAGACGGTGGTCCCGGTCCCGACTGCCAAATGGCGGTCGCCAAACCATGTCAATGGCCCTTTTTTTTTTTTTGTTGGGTGGAAAAATCATCAAATGACTCCCCCCGCTCTTGGGCAGAACAAAGGGGAGTGTCAGACTTCTACTGACTAAAAACCGAACCCATGTTCCTTCTTTGCCATTGTGCCGAGGCCACGTCATCTCGTTCTATAATCCACGGCCCCGACGGGATGTCAATGGCCCTTGAGGCGGTTTACAAACTCTGATCCTAAGGTGTGTGGGGTCGTTAGACCTTACTGCCCACACGCTAAGAAGAAGAATAGTTCGTGGGGCTATTGGGCATAACCTTCGAAGTTTAATCTGTAAAAGACATAAAAACATGGACTTTTAACTTATATTTTGTTAGTAGTGCCGTCTCTAGACGCTTTTGATGATTCAGAGGTCTGTTAACTTGTCCTGTGTACAGACGTCTCCTCCGTTGCATACTAATTGAGCTGTAGAACAATGTGCATGCCCTATCAGTTCTCTGAAGGCATTCTTAACATTGAATTTGCAATAATCATTGAACTGTGAAACAATAAAATGTTAGTCCTTTTTGTTATTGGTATATTAAAAGTTATGCATTATCGGCTTAGGTGCTCTACTTCGCGTTAATGTATGTTTCATGGTCAGTTTTGTAATATAGACATTTATGTAGTTATATCTGAAGAGCTCGTGACTAAATAATAATAGCCGCTCGGCTTGATCTTCAGGTTAAGTTGCGCTTGCCTAGGTTGGTCTGTGGATGGGTAACCACACCTTAAATACCGTATTTCCTTCGTTTCTTGGAAAGCTGTTGGTCCTGGCTGTCAATTGTAGATCATTGACAGTCGTTATAGATAGTCAGTGACCAGAAAATCTTACAAACAGTCTTACCAAAGAGTATTCAGTACTAACTGGGTTGTGAAGGTCGGATAGGTAGGCTTTAAAATATTGGTATTCAGCTGTATGTATAAAGACTGGAAACCAAAGTCAAGTTTATTGTCTCCAACTAGGCTGGTACCGAGAAATTTCTAATAGGAAATCTTAATAAAACAGTTAATGATCTGGGAATCGAACCCGCTCACGCTTGTTAATATTACTAGTACTTACGACTAATAAAGCAAAAAGACAGACAGCATTCTGGGATTCTGATGACTAAATAGTTCATTAGAATGCACAAAACCTTTACGAAGTTAAATATTAGTGCAGGTGTTCGAAGCAAAAGATAAACCCATGTCTTAAAAGAGACTTTATTGTTTCATCACTTTAAAACCTTGTTTACCTTTATATACCGTGTAATATATACAATTTTACAACACATTCATTCATCAGTAATGAAGCTTTTATGGCACGTTATGGTATTACAATTATTTTTGTTTAAAATATATGTTGTTTGTACATGTAAACATGCATCCAGAAAATGTATTGTCAGCAGACTCAGCAGTAGGTACCAATATACGTATACAATTAGCAACGTTTAGAAGTCATTTTCGCTTACAGTATTGATTTTGAAATGTTATTACGTAACGATACTAATATTTTGGAACCCATATTATCATCAGTAGGAGGTCATATTATTTCAAAGGTGAAGTTGCAATAGTTATTTTACAAGAAATTCCCGTTCCGTTTATCTTTTACGCCTTGCATTCGATGGTTTAACTTGTCAGTTAGGAGCACACCCATAACACACTCTGGATACATCTTGAAGTTAACATCAAATGGCATAATTATCATCATTAAAGCGATTTTAAATTCCAGTGACTGGAAAATATGCTGTTTCTTTAAATTCCTTTTCGATTACAACAACATAGCACTTAATGTCCAAAAGCCACTTTGTAGCTAACACCCGGCCTCTTCGGGACTTTGCTGCCGACTTCTACCAGTATAGGTGTGTAGTCGAATCTGGGAGGTTTAGTGGAACAGTCCTTGTGAGGGATTGGGAACACGTAGTTTACGTCGACGTCGTATCTGAAAAGAATAGCCATATTTTATACATTAAGAAAAGGAAGATAGAATTCATAATTGAACTTAATACAAGAAAACACAGATGTACCCAATAGTATTACCCATATTTGGCCTGTTATGTTTAAATAGGGCAAGCCTATTTTCATCAAACAGGCACAAATCCATACTCTGCGGCTGGTACTGAGAAATTCCTGATGGAAAAAGACAATATCATTTTGTCCCATCCGGGAATCGGACAAAGGACCTCATACTCGGCAGTCGCAATTGCGTCAACTAGACCCACGAGGTAGTGTTTTTAGTTTAGTATATTAATTAACTACTTTATAAAGGAGGCTTCAATAGTCTCAATACTAGAAATCAAAGTAGTTCCAGTGAGTTCCTGGTTCTCTGAACACAACGTAAAACTAGTTAACTAACTGTTACACGTAAGATTAACATATTGTACCGCTTGCTCGTGGGAAACCGTTTAAATGAAAGTTTAGAATCGCCGATAGGGTAATTTATTAGTATTGCAATTTACAATTAGCTTTTTGCATTTCAAACTATTTATTATAAAGTCAAGAAAGAAATATCTACAAAGGTTAAACCTTCATTTTAGATTCTTTTAGTTGATTTATTTCTTTTTCACAAGTTTCATTCCCCACATCCATTCTTCAGTCTTTTTCAGTGTTATCCTTAAAAATCCCTACCCTGCTGGGAAAATTCCGATAACCGCTTATAAGACGTATGATAAACCCTTTTCAGGCGCACGCTTTCCAAATCTATAAACATCTCTTTCCTTATGAAATGCTCTATCTATGGTCTCATAAGTCCCTTGCTTTATAGTTTACCTGCCTTTTAATTTACTCTGATAGGAAAATTGGTCACATGGTTTGAAATCGAAACTCCTTGCCGGTTAGACTATCTCTGCAAGCATGAAGGTTTGAATTTTTATGAAAGAAAGTCAGACAGCTTACGACATGATCGAAGCACCTACCTAAAATCAGCGTAAGCTATGTCATTGTTTTTTTTTTCAACTTCGGAACACAATATTCGGGTTAGCCTTGGCCGGAGGATAAATGATAACGGATAATACATGTATAGATTACAAAATCAGCATAATAACAATAGAAACATGCAATTTCGTTCGAAGTTACGTGTTACATTGAATCTTTATTAATATATGCGTATTACAATAACCTTTATTTATAATGTATTTCCGACCCAATATACCTACTTTACATAATAGAATATTGATTTTACTATTCGAATCTCATGCAAATAATGGAAATATATTATTATCTTCATTTGATTGTATGAAACACGAGAAAATCGATACAAGGAAACGAAATGTTTGTCTACAATTTAATTTGTCTTGTGAGGAGCTCATAACCACTCGGGTCGATCAAGTCAAGCCGTACTTGCCTAGGTTAGGCCACGGATAGGTGACCACCCATTACATATTGAGTTTTCTACGTGCCTTGGAAAGCGCGTTAAGCCGTTGGTTCCGACTATCCTTCTTAGATTTTTGACTGTCGTTAGTGGTACTCAGTGGCCTGAAAGTCTGACAACCAGTCTTACCAGCCCAGTACTAACTGGTTTGTGGAGGTCAAATAGGTAGTCGTTCCAAGTGAAATACTGGTATTCAGCAGAATCCAGTTAGACTGGAAGGTGACCTCAACATACTTGTCTTATCTTACGTGAGATTGAACGAAGGATGAAGGTTTTGCCTCAACTTTTTCCAACTAAAGCTTTAGTTTTCAAGGTTAAGTTATTGCCTAAGGTCGGAACAGCTGAAGGACCCCAATATAGTCAATTTAGAAGGAGAGCTCTTTGGAAACTAAGGCATGATTGCCGATAAATAAAGGTTAAAAAGTTTTCGAAATAAACGGGATAAATAGTCCATTTGCCACAGCCGCTACCGATCGGGGATTGAGTAGGTTTACTATTTAAAAGCACTTCTCATTCGGTAGACAGCTGCGCAAATCCCCGAAAATGGTCCTTGAATTTTATCGGAGTTTATTTACTGAGAAAACGAATAATTTCGTAATTGAATTACGTAACTTAACTTTGTATAGAAAGAACAAGAAATATATCTCGTAATTTTCCTCATCATTTATTTACGTACACTTTTGTCTTATGACAAAAGTTGGATACAATATGATTTGATATTATTTATCGAGTGGTTATCGCCTATCCTGGTGTCTGAGTTTTTCATGCTACCTAGGGGTTTCTGACTTGGCTTTATGCATGCCGTCGAGAAATATCTCTCAGGCATGCGCCGGTTTCCGCATGATGTTTTCATTCACCGAATTAAGCGAAAATAGGCACATTAATCCGAATAATGAGATGTGCGTGACTAGCTGTGCCTTGGTTTTGAACTCGAGACCTATAACTTTGGCAGTCAGACGGTCACACCAATACACTAGCATTAATTTGATGCTACTATGTCAAATACCAATACCAATATCTTCAAAATCACTCGGTTGTTCCTAATTGAAACCGGTAAACCATCTGATCATAAAACCCTTTCATCGCCCCACATGTTGCGGTCTGACGATCAACTACAGCCCTTATCCCTATTCATCCCTCGTCTTACCCATACATCAGGCCGCTATTTACATACATAAGCAACAAGATACCCTCATTCCCTTACCTCGGCAGTTTATCCCGTAAGTAAGCCATTACATTCTTCTGGAGCGACGTGGTCCGTGACAGGACGAAGGCACTTAGGTACCTCGTGCCCTCTGCCTGTTCTGCACAGTGAAGTAGGAGGGCCCAGGTCTTGTACTCTGTGTCTAGCACGTATGTGTTGTAGATGCCGTCATCTGAAAAAGGGAAATAAATAAGTTCCTTTTTCACCAGATAATCATAAGCCACTAGGTACTTCACTTGCTTAAAATAACTTTAGGATCATTAATACTTGATATATGTACCTATATCAAGATAGTTGCCATAGAACCTCCAAGTCCCGACTTCACGCTACTCAACGTCAACAAAGGATAACGGCCAACATGATGTCACCACATTATACAGATATGTATGTCTTTCAGAGAGGACAAAACCACGGAGCGGCTTATCTTAATTAATTGTCACGTGGTCCTGCTAAGAATAATGAGCGTCGAGTCTTACGAGGCTACGGAGGGATTATATTAAGAGGACGAACAGGAAAACTGGCCCTACAAGGTTGCTTGGGTACCGTATAATTATCCTTAAGGGATATACAGATGTTGTGATTTACGTGGATATATCTATATAAACATGTAGGTAAACCGACTTTAGCCAGCGTCTTGTGATGTTTTCTTTAGATGTGCTTCTTTCATAATAATTGTTGTCAAGAGATTGAAATTCTATTTTCTTCTTCTGTATGGAAAAGCTGATTGTTACTAATAAATAATAATAATTATACCAACGATAGAAGGATATGTACTCAATTTCAACAACTTTTTAGCTTTGGGGAAAAAACCCATTACAACTTTGCCAATGTCACGTAGTGTTTGATAATTAGTTTTTCATTGGTTAATATAGTTTTAACAAAGTTGATTGAGGTATTCATTTATTATGAGCCTGATGTGTCCCACCAGAGGGCAAAGGTCTCCCTTTCCTTTTAGATACAAATTTCAATGGCTGTTCTGAGGTTTTAGATTATTTGAAGCCCAGGAATTTTACAGTGTCGACCCGGTGTCCAGTTTTATTATCCTTTGTTGTCTATTACATTAACTTAAACATTACTGGCGTAATGTGACTCGACTGTTGCACACCTCTGGCTGATCATTTAGAAATTGGCATTTTAGAATTGGTTGACTGGTAGAGAATGCCTTGTGGCATTAAGTCCGCCTATGTACCACTCTTGTGCATGAAGTTTAAATAAATAAATAAATTGATGATAAATACATAATGCTTGGAAATATAAGATAATCGTACATGTCTTCTCAGCATGTGTCCAATGGGCCGGTTCATTTAGATCCACTCGCCAGGTAATATTACCAAGGAGGTTCTCTCCAAGAGGGTCATCAGCGAAACGGTATGTGAAGTTCATTGTCACTCCTGGAGTGAATTCTACTGAGCCATCTGTAATGAAAGGATATAGTGAGATATTTTTCTTCTTCATCATCATTTTAAGCTCGCAGAAAATCTGAATGAGACCTGCAAATACCAGGAAAGCATGACACGAAAGAGAGCAGGCTTATTTGTTAGTAGTGAGTGCATCAAAGCTGCCCGTATTATTAGTAAAGCTGAAAGACATACGTTTTTCAACTGACATGGAACAATATTGGGAATTCGAAACACAAAGTAAACATGGTAAATAACCCGTTTTCATCAGTATTAATAATAAGCTGAAAAACGTTTAATACTGGACATAGGTTTGCCCTCTCCCGACCGTCGGTGTCATCCAACAGATTCCCACGGCTTTCATCAGATGTCATTGGCCCTGCTTTTGAGTATTCTGGGTTTTTTCCAAAATATTATTCTGTTCATTGGCTGGCTGTAGGTATAGCCACTTCGCTTCTACTTTGTTTTTGTGAGCTAGTCAATAAACTAATCAATTTTAAAAAGAGTTTGTTTAAGCAATGACAAAACTGATATGCGTGCCTGAAAACAGTTCAGCTGAAATGAAGACTCTACTCAGAACAATGCACTGAAGTCTCGTGTAGTCATATTGACATTGACGAAAATAAAATATTAATGAATGACTCAGTTTTAACAAGCAGTCAACGTCCATAATGAACGACGTCAATTTGTTTCAAAGTCATACAGATTTCATTCTTTTTCTGGCAGTGGTATCTCGCAATTTAGTCCAGGAGACTGACTTCTGTTTAACCGGGCAAATCCTGTGGATGCCTTGAGTTTAAGGCCAGGGGCAATACAGATTTCGACGAAAAAAATATTGTTATATAAAGACCTGCGGTAGGCACGTGGTCGTCTTCGGTGAAAACTGCTTTCATACAGCTGTACGAAAGAGCCTCTTCAGCGCTCGCATAATATTCCACTACAAACCAGTCGCCCAGCATCTGTGAACGAAAATGAGCTTTATAACTATGTGGATTATGTTTCAATTTGCTGTGTGAGGGGTCCGCGTAATTTCGCGCCTAGCTGTAACTTATTACTACATTGGTGTTGCGTGATTTTGCTATTAGTTTGAAGTTAGGCGCATAAAATTATGAGAAAGGAAAAGTTGCTTTATCAAGATTTTGCTATAATTTTTCCGGCAGGGATAAAGTGTGTTGATTTCGAAAGATTAATGAGATATTCTCAAGCAACCCAAAAAACAAATAGTAGTTTATGAAGGAGCACGACACAAATACACAATATCGCACTCTTAACTGATGGTTAAGTCGCTGTTGGTTCAGACGTTGCTATTAAAATAAATCAGGTCAGTGATCATGCCTATTATTACGGCAACAAATCAAACTTGCGTGCGAATACCATACACTGAAAAAAATAATTAGTTGAATCAACATTTATTCAACCTATTTTTTGTATTAATATAGAACCTACATAGAAGATTTGTTGAATCAAACAAACTGAAATTGTTACTTTTAAAAGGTAAATTTGCAAATAGTTGAATCAATTTTGTAAATTTGACTAAGTTCATTTGCTGATTCCACTAAACATTATGTTGACATTACCGAATTACTAGTTAAATTGACCGCTATGCGATTATCAGTGTACCTATATCAAGCTAATTTGGTGCGCAGAAGCTACGATTCATCAAACCTTGTAACCCCCAACTACCATCAAACCCGCGACTGACCATCAAACTACGCAATAACAATAGAACTTACGAGAAAATCAATTTCGCATATCAACACAAAATCACAAAGTTCAAACAATCCTATTATATAAAAGACGTTATGAATTCATTAGAAAACATTATCCTTTACAAATAGAAAGTGAAATTGTATAAGTAGCATCATTGAGTTATCAAATATTGACTTTCAAAGTATTGTGGCATTGTATTCATATGCTAATGTCTGTCTATAGAGATGTCAGATTTGTTACACTTGCTGATATGACAGATCTTGTTCAGGTAACAATGCGGCTTGTTATCGGGACACGTAATGGAGGTAATCCTCTTATGGTTGAGGAAACGTGACGTAGATATACAGAGCATTGTAACTTTAATGTAGGCCACACCGAAGTTGTGACGCAAAAGTTATAAGTAAATGTTTATATAGCTATCGTTAGTTCTATGATTATAAAAACTATAAAAAGTAGTCTGTACTTTTTAACGTTTTTTTAGCTGGATTTGTGCCCGATTGGGAATAGGCTCTCCAATTTTTATGGGCTCGCTGAATATAGGTGAACTATGGTACACCTCTGCAAAATAGGCGTGATGTGTTATGTTGAAAAACGTGTCGATGACAATTTAAATTGAGTCAGCCCAAAATTTGGTAGTTCAGTAGCGTCCATCAGTTCCAGTTATGGGCAAACAACAGGACAGTAGGACACGATATCAAGTGTCCCATCATGACAATAGTGTTGTTAAAGTTGATTCCAAGTCACTGTATTGTGGCCTAGTCATAGCCATCGAAACAATTGCTTTAATCACACCATTTTTGATTCTGTCAAAAAAACCCTGGATTTACGTTAACCTTGAGTCCCTTTCTTCTAATCTTGGAACGAATGAGGGTGCCGAAAAAGGTACAATAATGAAATTAAGCCCGAAAACTTTTTACCCACTTTGATGAATAGCCCTCTTCGAATTTTTCTGGTCAACTTTACTCTGAACGAGTCCTTCGTTATTAAACCATTCTTGATTTTACCTTTCCACGAAAACTATACCTACCTTGTTAGTACTAAAAGTTTATAAAAAGGTATAGGTACCGAAATACCAATTTAACCGATAGTAATTGATAATTAATAAATGATTAAAGTTTAGTGAAGGACAGGTAATATTCTGTAGTGGATATGTAATTAATGTTTATTCGGAAAGCTGTTCAAATTCATTGACCAATATTTGTGTGCTGGGATGGGATCGAAACAAATAAGTAATTTATTAAAATCAACCTGAATAGGTTTAGAAATTTTAACAATAAATAAATGTTTGGAAAACACACAATCCACCAATACCAATTAATCATATTTCAATTAGATACGAATTTATGCCTATATGATTTGAAAATTTATTGACGCATAAATTGCGCTTGAATGGACACTAAACAAACCCTAATTGTATTGAACCCATAAATAGTCGGGTTATATTAATTTTGGAATTATTAGTGTGAGCTGACAATATGTGACTCTGTTCAGTGACTGCTTCGTTGGTTTAATGGTATTAAAATGGTACTGCTGAACGTTTGCAGTAGCAAACGTTCAGCAGTACCAACGCAGTAGCGTTCGATTGAAACTGAAACGATTAACCAACAGTTGATTTCAGGCAAAATGTTATAGTGTTTTTCTATTGGTATTTCTTAGTCCGGAGACTAGAATTATGCCCGGTTAATGGAAATAGGCTCGGCCCGTATTACATCGGACTTAAACATAACTTATAAAATGTAAATAGGTAGGTACTATTGGTGCGCCACTGCCTTACGCTTTGGGGATTACAGGCGTAATGATGTTATGTTCAATAATATATTATGATTCAAGTTCGTTGTTCGTTGAGTAAATTAATGGCGTTCGTTTATCTGCCCATTTCCGTCACCTACGCATATGCGAGCATGCAGACCTGACTGACCATATCGCTGGATGTCGGTTGTATGACACTATTGTTATTTTATATCAATTATTTTGATAAACTTACGCATAATAATAAATGTTATGTTTAGTAAGTTATATTAAAAAGTGCCATAGCCATTGTTTTCTCTGATAAAGTAAAGTGTTTCTACACATACTAAGGTTCACGGAGTAAAAGTGACGAAAACCAAATTTTTTACGCAAGACTTAACAGGAACAGAGTTGTTTTCTTCAAATCCGTTCTATTTACAGGTATTCTCGCACTCTTGTCGCATTTTTATCGCAAACCCTTGTGTCGACACTCAGTAAGATTTAGCCCAGATTAACGTTCTTGTTCTTGAATGTAAGGGCTTGTAAACAGAGTTCTTTACACAGTTGATTGCAAAAAAGCGTTTGATCACGTTGTTCACAAAAGGTTGTCGATTATCCCGTCTCATGGTAAGGGTTCGTGAATGTTCTTTGCAGTACCCGGCCAAGTAATTTTGTATGTTTGTAGTATTTAAAAACTATTTTACTTTTGCCAGAAATACCAAAGAAGTAGAAAGAGGTCCAAATAGGTATGCTTCAAGGATGGATACTATGGCCATTTCTAATTAACATAAAACCAGAAACTGAACATCAAAATGGAGGAAAATTTTTAGTTCTACGTCATGATGATCGACATTTTAACATTGAAAATGCCTACCTACTTACTCATCTACAGCTGAAAAAAAATATCATGGCTCTGTCATTATTTATTTATTTATTTATTCAACAGTTTTACAATTACACTTAAATAATAAAGTTGGTGCAAACATAAACTCATTCGAGATTAACCGTGCACCAAAATCAACGACGACATAATTCAAACAGATTAGACAATCTTAAGTTCTACAATATTTAAATAATAATAATAATAATATTTTTTTATTTTTTTTATTTCATTCATATTGAATTGAAGAGCTCGTGTTCAAATACTGATAGTAATCTGAAGCCATACTCTTATTTGCCTGTTTAACCTTTCCTTACAAGCGGATAATAGATGTTTATTTGGTTTACTAAATACCAAGGAAACACTCGTTTACTCTCTCATCGCAAATACACAAAACAAAGTTTCTATTTGATCCGGTTTTCACTTTAATTTTCACGGAAACAGGACCGGGCTTATTATCACGCTCGTATTTCTCAACAGCACAATAAAGTAAACGGTGACTTACAGTTAATTTAAATGCGTTAAGTTTATACTTTGTTTTATTACAGAACACAATACATATTTTGTTTGTAAGAGAAAACTGGCTGAGGAGTTGCATATGGTTAACTAGCAAGTTTGACAAACGTTTTAAAGTTGATCAACTTTAAAACGTTTGTCAAACTTGCTAGTTATAATCTCCCACGGGGTCTAGATTCATGCCCGGTTGATGGCAATAAGCTCGCCCCTTATTACAAGAGACTTTAACATAACTGTTCTAGCGAAATGTATGTACAATATAAAATACACCTCTACGGGGATTATAGTCGTGATATTATGTTAAGTTACTATCCTTAGTTTTAGTTGCAAACTTCGCAGCTTTACGGACCTTAACCCAGTTTAAGACCCTTTCCTAAGGCCACTTCTGTTTAATTGTGCACCCTTACGTGGCGGTATCAATTATGTTCTCACAATAAACGCCCCTTACCTACGTTGAAAGGAGTAGGGATGCTAAGGAGATCCGTAACCGTAAACGAAACTATCGAATATCATCATCATTCTCTTGCCCTTATTCATTTGAGGTCGGCGCAGCATATCTACTTCTTCCATAGGGACCTACCTACTTCTTTGTTTCTCGTCATCTCGTGAGACACCTCCTATCTTACCATATCATTCTTAACACAGTTCATTCATCGTTTCTTCGGTTTACTCGTACATTTATATTCAAAACGAAATAAAAAAAAATCGTAAACGTAACCGAAAACGATCTAAGAGTTTCGAATAAAGGCAGGGTCTAAATTATTATTCACAATATTTTTACAAAATTTTATTTTTATTTGTTTTACCCGGCTGAGCCGTCATTGTCAGTGGTCAGATTATGTTGTAAGATCCTAATATCCGTAACTGAAATAATCCGAAACAAACAGATAATCCTATTTCATATCCGTATCCGAACCCAGATCCGAACTTTCATATCCATAACATCCCTGGAAAGGGGTGATCAAATGTAAGCGAGGAATCACATACCATGTGCTATTTTAAGCTACCTTGTACTACTAATATAATACTTATAGAATGTCCTACTTTTCTATAACTAGTTTCGGCATAAAATTAATCAAAACCAATATCGATAAAAATGTCGTTAATAAAAATATAATGAATATTTATGTTCGAATAATTAAAAACTAGCTTTTTATTCAACTTAGTGATCTTAGGAACTTGTAGATAAAGCCTAGCTTTGTTCGAATGTCGAACGTTTAAACTATTTAACTGTACTTAAATATCTTGCATATATTAGAGAAAGTAGAAGTTTGACTGACTGCCTAGTTGGTCTAGTGATCGCAAATGTCTGGTAACACTGCTGGGTAAAACTGCTGGGTAGGGCTCTCTAGGGTCCGCCAAAAAACGGTAATATTTTATTGGACTTTTCCATTAAGGCGAGGTTGCAGTACTGTGTTTTTATGAACGCACGACCTCACCTCACTGCCCGGCGAGCGATATAATGCCAAAATTTTGACTGTTTTTTTCTTCTTGGAGAAAAACGATAAAGAAATTATACAATATGTTTTCAACATTTACTTCAAAATAAAAAGTTCTATCTACTGATATAACTTTCATGTAAATTCATAAAGAAATGTCTTAGCAGTACCTACACGTAGAGTCATGTTTGATAAAAAAAATGATCGAGCCGATCATTCTAAATCGCGTTTCTATCTTTACGATTTACTTGAGGGTATGTTCAATTTTTATGTAATGATTTTTATTTATTAAAAAACTCATATTTAGTTCGATTTTCAAATGTTCAAAAATCTTAAAAAGTACTGCAACCCCGCCTTAAGAACTTCTCAGCTTAGCAGCCAGTGTCGGGATTTGTGCCCGGTTGTATAATAGTCTCGCCACCAATTACATAGGACTTAAATATAACTAGGGAATTAGGCACATCTCTGCCTAACCTTTCGGGGATGACGGGATTTCAGAAGAGTGATGTAAAATAATCATTTCTTTAAATAAATAACAATTGGCGGTGAAGAATCCAAGGAAATTACCGATACCAAAATCACTATGCTTGACGGGCTTTGTGGTGGCAAAATGATGTCATCTATGAAGCAAGGACCGTTTTGAAGACATTAGATGGTAAATCGTAGATAGTTACATTGATCCACTTCATTCTTAAAAGCAAGAATATTACAAACCCTTGGCAAATCAAAATGCGGCACTGCTCTCACTTCAGGGCACTTCCTTTTATCGACATACTTTGCCGATATCACATGCAACAGCACTGCGCACATCACTAAATAGAATACTTTCGCCATGACTAAAAAAAAACTGTCGAACTAAAAATTTAACTATTTTTAATAATTTTCTGTTTTAAAATCACAGAATTTCGTTTAAACGTGGCAGTGCAGCGGTTGTTGGTATCGCACTAACAAAAAGGGAATTGTTATCATTTTGTATGGGACACAAGTAAATGGGAATGCTGGCAGCATACCATTATCGCTATGACTCACTTATGTTTTTGTTATAAATATTTTATGGCGACCATCTTGTTTTTTCTAAGTTTAAAGTAGTTTGGTTAATGGTGTGATTGGAATTCCGGTAGATAAGGAAATGGGAATATCGATATCGGTGATTTTATGGGTCGTATTTTTTGTTTGTTATTGACCATTTTCAATGATCACTTTCTAATGTATGTTGTAAGATGATAAGTTTTGTAGGTACTAAAACGTATGTTGAGCTTACAGGGATAAAAGCTAAATCCTTCAGTAAAGATGAGTAATTTCAGTGATATTTCAAGAGAAACCTTTCCTAAAATAGTTTACGGGGTAGACACGTTTTCTCGACTTGTTTTGTCGAGTTGGGTGATCCTATTACTACAAATATAGTTAGGTTAGGCAGATGTTCTTTCTTAAGGACGCTAAAACATTTTTCTACAAATAACAGTGGTTTTCAGGTACCATTTTAACGTATAAGCAATCACAAATGTGAAGATATCATGGTCTTAATTTAAAGATAATTCATTCGTCTCCAGATTTTCATCAGAAAAATTGTATGACGTCATACAAAAAAATCGCACAAATACCTTTTTCCCATCACAATAATCGCAGAAAATGTAAAAAAGTAGGGTCCGAATAGGTACCATTATAGGTAAATTTACAGCTTATTATATCTCCAAAATTATTATAAATTGCGGTACATATAGTCCTTTAGATGTTGAGATATATTTTTTTTGTTTATATAATTTTTTTTATTCAATTATTAGCTATAATAAAAACATTTGCCAATTTCTTCATACATTTTTCGCTCCCGGTTCATCATTCCGCGCTCAGCAGCGCTAGTGGAAGGACGGGTGTATCGCTCTCTCGCAAAAAATACGTACGATAAACGTGATAGAAAAAGATTTTAGTGTACGGTTACCACGGCAACCGACGACCGGCAGGAGTTGATACTTTTTAGGACTGAGATAAAAGTAAGTACGAGTTTCATACTTTTATTATTAGAATGTGATTTAGAAATTATGTTGGGTACGACCGGGATTTGGATGGGTGGGGTTAAGCAGTTTGTTGACAAGGTTCAGAAATGGATGGGTCAGGTCAAGCTGTCGACGGTGAGGTTTGGAAGTGGATGGGTAAGGTCAAGCTGTCGGGGGTGAGGTTTGGAAATGGATGGGTAAGGTCAAGCTGTCGGCGGTGAGGTTTGGAAATGGATGGGTCAGGTCAAGCTGTCGACGGTGAGGTTTGGAAGTGGATGGGAAAGGTCAAGCTGTCGGCGGTGAGGTTTGGAAATGGATGGGTAAGGTCAAGCTGTCGGCGGTGAGGTTTGGAAATGGATGGGTCAGGTCAAGCTGTCGACGGTGAGGTTCGGAAGTGGATGGGAAAGGTCAAGCTGTCGGCGGTGAGGTTTGGAAATGGATGGGTCAGGTCAAGCTGTCGGCGGTGAGGTTTGGAAATGGATGGGTAAGGTCAAGCTGTCGGCGGTGAGGTTTGGAAATGGATGGATCAGGTCAAGCTGTCGGCGGTGAGGTTTGGAAATGGATGGGTAAGGTCAAGCTGTCGGCGATGAGGTTTGGAAATGGATGGGTAAGGTCAAGCTGTCGGCGGTGAGGTTTGAAAATGGATGGGTCAGGTCAAGCTGTCGGTGGTGAGGTTTGGAAATGGATGGGTAAGGTCAAGCTGTCGGCGGTGAGGTTTGGAAATGGATGGGTCAGGTCAAGCTTTCGACGGAGAGGTTTGGAATTGAAATTCCTATTTCATTTTAAGTACCTACTTATTTCACATGGTTATTTCACGTAGGTAGCGTATTTTTCTTTTCGGAAGTCGCTGTCGGTACCGGTTGTTCTTTTTCATTAAGTTTGGTGGGTGGTACCCCATATTGGGTGTACATCTGTTTGCCCCTTAAACCCGAACAAGCGTGATATTATATTATGAAATGGTGAAAACACTACATAAACATACGATCACAGCTATCGTGAGTCATTTGCTGTCTATATTATTGAAGAGTTCCATCTTCTACTTCGGAAGATCTCCAATCCTGGTGACCTGTAATACAGGTTTTTTTGAAACCTACTTCAGGCACCAGCTCTCACAATGTGAATATTATAGTGTTCAAAACGTGCTACAAAACCATTGTGAGAGAAATAAATAAACTTATTATTATATTATAATCATATTTTACAGTAAAACCTTCCTTAAAAACACAATATGCATTTATCAACGAAAATCCGATTGATATCGGATCAGTAGCTTTTGGGAAAATCGCGGATACATACAAATACAGCACCTTCTTTTTTTTCGACTCGGTTGAAAATACGGTTAGTATTTTACTTATCATGACGACGATACTAATAATTAACAATTACCAAATGCGTTTTCAAAGTTCCAAGTAATCTACCAAATTCTATTTCAATACAATTAAATAATAATATCAAAGATCAAGATTATTTATAGGAGGTATAAAACCGAGCGCTATTGTGAGACCTTGCTTTGAGCGACTTTAGTTACCTAAACATGAGTTGATCGAAAATGTAACAGCGTCCTTAATAAGTACAACTAGTGATGATGATCAATATAAAAAAAAACATAACTAAAGTAGGATATCACGATAAAAATCAGACTATAATCCGTCTAATGAATGCGAAATAAATGCCAACTGTCTATAAGAAGAATTATAGTTGTCATCAATCTAGGATGCCAATAGATCACAGAAATACAGAATATACTAATGGTGTTAATTATTCAAAACACGAAGAAAACACATTAATCAACGAGCCTTTAATAATTAAATGGAAATTATAGACTAGAATGAAAGCCTAGATTCAAAATTTTGTTCTGGGCTAGTTTTAAATCTAAAACTATAAGTCACCAAATATAATTAAGTTAAAATTAGGTGTATCAGATGCCTCCTGATTGGATTAATGAGATCATTTTTGATTGATAGGATTCCGGCTACTCAAGTGATTTAAGTTTACCTATATGATTTCCAATCAGAGGGCCCCATAGATTCATGTAAGAATTCGCAAATTGTGAAGTTGTAGTCGTTAGGAGACTGACATAACCTTAGTTCTCCCCAGACTAAGGAAATTCTAAATAAATAAGGAAGTTACGTATGCTTTGTAAAAATTGCCTCTCACCAGAACTTTTACTAGAATACTTCGGCTTTGGTTGTTTTTTGTATTTTCTGAAAGCATAGTATAATATTTTAGTAACAGTTTATCTAGATTTTTAGTCAAGGTCAGCTTCGCTTACATATTCTTACGAAATTAACATTTTACAAAATATGCATAATATGGTGACACTTTAAACGTGATCTTTGACTTCATTAGTCTTCATTATCTCCATTAAAATGTTTACACATAAAATAGTACTAGATATTAATAATATAATAATAATAATAATTATTTTATTTCTACTTATTACTTTCAATGTTATTACCCTTTCTTCGCCGTAGTCGGGTAAAAAGGAATCTAATAAAATATATGTCCACTAAATTCTAACTTAACTTTAATATTTTTGCTTTAAGAAATTCTATCGCGTGGAGGAAAACGGAAAAGGCAAGAAACCTAGTTTAGTTGCGCTATTCAATTTTCAGTGAAGACTTATGTAAGTGCATCAAGTATAAGCGAATATCACATTTTCTGAGAAAATAAAAACATGTCGTTTACCTCAATGCTGGATTTATCAAATAGTTTAGAAGTTACATTTTCATTTTTTTCGGTGATAGCAAGTAAGTTTTGAGGAGTTATTGCGGTCCGATACCCTAAACCGATCCACTGCCAATTTTCAGATAACAATTCAATTTTGAATAAAACAATTAAAATTTTTAATTCAATAGATGTTGAGTGTCGTTGTTTACGCAGAGTTCTGGAATACTTCGGTCACATTGCAAGGAAAGACAGTGGCAACCTCGAGTAACTCATCGTGACCGGTAAAGTAGACGGGAAAAGGCCTCGTGGACGCAGCCCAATACGTTGGTCCGACCAGATCCGCACCGCGCTCAACTCTACATTTCATAATGCCCTCCACACCGCCCGAGACAGAAATAAATGGAGGAAAATCGTACGGGAGAAAGTGATATCGAAGGGAGGTCACGACCCTCATCACTGAGGAATACGACGCAAGGAGGAGGTGAGTGTCGTTACCAATGGGTATCGTATTATCTAGTATTAACTGCGGTTTGGAGGTCAGATAGGCAGTCGCTCCATGTAAAATACTGGTCTTCATCTGCATCCGGTTAGACTGGAAGCCGACCCCAACCTAGTTGGGAAAAGGCTAGGCAGATGATGTTGAGTGTCGTTATCGGTTTACCGTAAAACATACACGACTTTCGTAAAGTAAGAATAAATAAAATAACTATTGCCTGCATAACATTCGATTATATTCTTCAATCTTTAATAACGGTCGGTCAAAGTATTATTGGGGTTTTTCATTATAATTATATTTCTCGGTAGCTGCTATTAGGCACACCTCTGGCAACGGACGGCATGGTTGGCGCAGTGGCTAAGCGATTGGACTGCTGCGCTGCGTGTCGCGGGTTCGATCCCCGCACGGAACAAATATTTGTATGGGATGCAGATAGTTGTTCCGGGTCTGGGTATTTGTCTATGTGACTTTCTATGTTTGTGAACGCACCCACGATACAGGAGAAATTCCTAGAGTGGGGCAACGTTTTTCAAAAAATAAAAAACCCTTCGGGGATTACAGGTGTGATGTTCAGTTATGGTCTACATTAATATTTAATATCTATGATACAGTTCGCCAAACTGTGGCAAAAGTTTTGCTAAACATATTCTAAAAACCGGTGTGGTTGTCACAGCATTATGTATCGAACATTCCTATACATATAGTAGGTTATATAGAGGTAAAATCACTCACCTTTGGCCTTTGAAAGTAGAGCTGTACTATTATTGTCCATGGCTAATATCGAATTTAGGTCAAATGTGCGTAATATCAATTTCAGCCCTGTTAAGCAAATGAGGCCTTTCGCAGAGGGCACCGGACTTTGCGCCTCGATAATAACCTAAAATAAATTTTAAAATAGCCTTATAGGCCAGTCATCTAAAACATCGTATCGTAGGTCGAGTTGTGAGATTAGATTTGTAAAGGGTAAAAAGGTGGAAGTATTTTTGTACCCTTGTATGTCCCACTGCTGGGCAAGGGCCCCTTATCCTTCCAGGTACTGTTCCCATGCACCACGTCAAACCATCCTTCGTGATGCGTGTCTAGATCATCTCGCGACCTCTTTCTAGTCTGGTCTCGGCCTGAGCTGTCTTTCCTTAGGTACCCATTGGATTAAGACCTTTGCCCAGCGGTCATTATGCACTCTGCTCACGTGATAGATAAAAATAGATTAAGAAGTCAAACCAAACAAAAAATAAAAAAAACGTCCGGTCGACGCTTATAGAGCACCCACACTTAAGGACACACATTTTTCGAAACTACGAGTAGGTATTATAAAGTTGGTTTCACAGTTTAAGTACAGTGCAATTTTGCGAGCTAACGAGTTTTGTATATCTACGATGACTGGCTTATAAAGTAGCGCAGATTACTAATAAAATATGGTGAATCTATATATTATGTGTCGTTATTGTAGTTTATGATAACATGATATCAAATGTTATTCAAATCTGTTAAGCCCTTTGGGTGTACTTGGGTTAAAACCATATTTGAGTTATTTGACCATCCCACAGAAACACCGTATTTTTTCCAAATAAACAGTAGTATTTATGTGTTATTCCAGAATATAAAGTATATTATCACCAAATTTCATCTAAATCCGTTAAATCGTGTGTACATGAAGAAGTAACAAACATAGGTACACACAAACAAACTTTCGCCTTTATATATTAGTGTACCCCGCAAATATTTTTGATGATTCAGCCTGAATTCCGTACTTTCAAGGTCTTAAATATTTGGAGCAATGTAAAGAACATAGTTGATGGCTGGACCACAAGAGGCGTTCCTACTACGACATGGAAATTACTTACCAAGCACCTAAACACCATTTTCCATCATAATGATTGATGGACAAAATTAACAGCCAATAAGAAAAGTGTTCCATTTTTAAACGATACCAGGCCAACATGCCAGCCGCCATGATTGAAACAATTTCGTATCGTTTCAATAATGATTTAAGGAACCCAAAAAACATGTTTTAATTATTTATTTGAGCCACATAGTACAGGTGTGACTTAAGACTGGTTATTTATAGGTATTAGCGAAATTTTGAACCGTTATAACAACTTGAAACTTGTTCTTGAGTACCGATATTTGATTCATCGTGGTAGATTTTGCAGTGTGTTTAAAATGTTACGTTGTTGGAAATAGCGATTTTCTGGGAAAACAGGAGATGCAATTTTGTGATACCTACGTGCCTCGATCGGGCTTCTGTGGAACCAGGAAATCATGAAATATGGAGATACGTACGTACATGCATAGTTTATTTGTTCCACAGAGGGGTAGACTACAATGTAGACCATTTTATGTTTGCCAGTGGCTGTGTTTCCGAGGAGATATTGATCTATATTCTACAGGCAGACACGTCTGTTGACTAGTAGCAATGGTCTTTCATCGACACGACCTAGTTTTAGTTGCTCCGCTCTTTAATAATATTGATGTCGCTGAGCTAAAATTTTGGTTTTTCTGCTGAGACTGCTCTCCCGAGCAGTGTGTCAACAAATAATTGAAATCGAATTCAGTGCAACCACTTTAACATTCGAAGATTTAAGAGAAGAAATTAATATGATAGAGTGGTCCAGGTTGCAAATGGAACAACAACAAATCGACATGAAAAGGAGTAAGGTGCTTCGGGTATAAGTGTAATTAAATGACCACCCTCAACGCTGAACCCAGAAGCAAAAGTAGGCATGCATTTAGCTTAGCTCAGCTAGTCTTCGTATTGGTACCATTTTTACTATCACTAGCGACTTGCCCCTACTTTGCACGACACTACCTACTGGGTCCAAGACTATCCTATCTTTTATGCTAGAACTAACCAAACACATTCTTAGTTTTTTTATTCAGGAGATTAGCGTGTACGAACATATTAGTGACACTTTGTTTTCACATAAAGATTTTGCTCCAGCAACCTCAAATAAAATCTTTGTAAAGAAGTACTGAATGAAATTCTAAGTAAGAGTACTTAAAACGTTAATTTTCGACAGCACCGGTTGAGCGACCGCTTCCGGACTCGGGTCGGGTTTCCGCACCAACAACGGAAAAGTTTTGTATGACCCGTATAATAAATATTCCGAATCTGAATTATTGTATAAATTAAATACCAATTGTATTTTGCAGTGCTACGCGAAAACAAAGCATGGATAATGAGCCTTTTATGATATTGTTTATTTCCTACGAGGTGTTTTGTCTCATTTTACCTTTACATTTTTTTCATTTGCAAATATAACATAACATCATGCCTGTAATACCAAAGGGGTTAAACAGAGGTGTATACATTTAGTACAAACACATTTCGCCCAGTAATGATTAAATCCTATATAACAGGGGGCAAACCTATTACCATCAACCGGGTACAAATCCAGACTCCGCAGTTGCTACTGAAAAAATCCTGAGGGAAAACCCAAAAGCGCATTGCTTTTTCTTTTTTGTGCGGTGGGAAATCATCAAATAACCTCTCGGGAGTGTCACACTTCTACTGACTAAAAACCACCCATGTTCCTTCTTAGCCCTTGTGCCGAGGCCGCGGTATCTCTTTCGAACAACCCGCATCTCCGACGAGATAACGCATTGCCTAACCTGGGAATCGAACCTAGGACTTCATGCACAGCAGTTGCGTTTGCGACCACTAGACCAACGAGGTAGTTCATTGAAATATTTCCAATATTTTGAAATATTCAATTCTTAAACGGTCAAAGGACTCCCTGCGTAATTAAGGCTCTAGGGTGAGGACATTCTTAACAAGGCACATCAAGGATTTCTCCTTTCTCTAACCTTTGATCGAACCACTAACAAGACGCACGAAGACATCGCCCAGGGCTCTCTGACATCCCTCATTATTATTCTAATATTTACTACAAGACAAATATATGAATATGCATGGAATCAGGATCAATATCTAAGACGTGTGGACACAGAAGCTTAATTAGTTTTACTTGTGGATAACAGAGTAGCTTCGTCTTGATTTAAAAGACTCATTTTAGGAGATCTTGACGACTTGGACTAATAAGAGACGGTTTTGTTAAAAATGCGCGTCGTCAGCCTTCTCATCATCACCTGCCTAACCTTCTCCCATTTATATTGGGGTCGGCTTCCAGTTTAATCGGATTTAGCTGAATATCAGTATTTTTCCTGGAGCGACTGCCTATCTGACGTCCAAAACCCAGTTAGTACTGGGTAATTTGATAACTTATGGTAGGACTGGTTATTTTTGGCAACTGACTGCCTTTCATCATCATCAGCCTATATTGTTCCCACTGCAGGCACTCAGGCTTCCTCTCTAGGAGAGGGATGGCCTATGATCTACCACGCGGGCAAAGTGCGGATTGGCAGATGTCACATATCTTAGAATTTTTTGGTTCTAAGATATGCCGGTTTCCTCACGATGTTTTCCTTCACCGTTTTGAGAGCAGTGGTGATGAAATAAATTACACAAAGTAATGCGCCTGCCTGGGTTCGAACCCACGACCAACTGTTCGTAAGTCGGGGCCGCAACCACTGGGCCACCACTGCTCACTGCCTTAAACGACTGCCAAACCACGGGAACAACGGCTGGACGTGCTTTCTTAGGCACTCGGGAGGAAAATCGGAGGAAAACCGTAAATGGGTGGTCGTCTATAATAGGGTATTTTACCAAAAAATTCTAATTAGTCCGTCTGTTAGATTATCGAAAAATATCGGATACGTGTTTTTTGTTTTCTCAAATTAATAAAAATTGACGAAGATGAAACCTGTCAAAGATCATGAGTGGGGGTTTTTCACGTCACTTTGTGGGTAAAAAAGTACTATCCTTGTGACGTCACACGACTTGACACGACTTTTCGAAGCACTGTATCGTCTTTATTTTTTGTTTGCGTGAAAAAAGAAAAAATACGTGTCCATTATTTTTTGGAAATCTATCTGACGGACTAATTAGATTTTTTTGGTGAAGGAGCCCGGTTCAACCTAAAGATCAATTTGAGTGGCAGTTATTAAAGCTGATAATCTATCTAGATACCCACCACTCATGTCTATTCGAAGACTAAAGTTCGTCTTCGTATTAAAGAACCATTTATAGTGATTTGTGACATTGATAAGTGATTTATGTATTTTTCTGATGTTAATGACCGAGTATATGTAGGTCGTATGCAAATCTTGTATGTATGTGTGTCAGTAAGTTAATAATTTTAGTATATAGTTAAGATTATTCACCTTCAAATAGTTTTTGTGGAAAGGTAAGAGTTTGATGATGAGGTGTGGAGTTAAGGTTATAGCGTTGGTGATCTGAGGTAGATGATAATCTAGACTTAGAAAGAGTGTGTTTTTTCAATTTATCTCGATATTTCTTTTCAGATCAGTCGGACTGATCCAGCCCGGCCTCATATTTTTATTGTTTTAAATAAAGATGTGTTTGTACATCAAAACAAAATAAATACGTCATCACTACATAGTATAAAATAAAGTCGCTTGCCGCTGTCTGTCCCTATGTATTCTTAAATCTTTAAAACTACGCAACGGATTTTGATGCAGGTTCTTTCAATAGATAGAGTGATTCAAGAGGAAGGTCACTAGGAGGAGAGGGGAGGGTCACTAGTCAATGATATTTTATTTGCGTTCAGTGTTCCGTTTATTTTTATTGCAAAACATGATAAGAATTAAATGTGGGGAAATACTGTATTTATTAGTATTATTTAGTAGTCTGAACGCAATGCAGTACTTCGAAGAAGTACAAGTTGTGACTGGACTTTTGATACACATAAAGGTAAAATCATTGGTCCTTCTTCAGGAAACAATGTCTATTTAACATCACGGCTGTAATCCCAAAGGGTAGCCAGAGGTGTACCTAATAGTATAGCCGAATAACGCCAAACAATGTCTACTTACCGATAAAATTATTTTATTTTATTTTTTTATTAAACGTTGCCCCACACTAGGAATTTCTCCTGTATCGTGGGTGCTTTAACAGACATTTAAACTCACATACACAAATACCCAGACCCGAAACAACTATCTGTAGGCCATACAAATATTTGTTCCGTGCGGGGATCGTACCCGCGACATGCAGCGCAGCCTCAGTCTGAATTTGAGCCTGGCTGATGGCAATAAATTCGCCTCCCTTAACATGGGACTTAAACATAACTGGCGAAATCAGAGGACAGGGTGTACCTACTGTTGGAAAGAGATACCGCGGCCTCGGCACAAAGGGCTAAGAAGGAACATGGGTGGTTTTTTGTCAGTAGAAGTCTGAAACTCCCTACCGCTTTGCCCAGAGTGGGAGGAGTCATTTGATGTTTTCCCCACCAGAAAAAAAAATGTTGTACCTGATAGTTCACCCTTACTACTTGGATAACCTCCTCTGGATATCCATTCCGGGATTAGAAGCGCGATGCTATGTTATGAAAATTACTTTTCAACTTTGTCCAGCTCTGCATGATGGCAGTGGAGCAGGTCCTTATTCGACGTGACCTACGAGCCCTAGCCCGACGCGGTACGCATTTAAATTAGGCACAGGTTCTATCATTGGCCCGTCTGCCTCCTTACCTAGATAGACTGAACACCTGAAGCTGGCTTGGCGCATTCTACAGGTATTGGATTTAATTTTATTTATGACGTGACTTGGGATTTTTAATGGTCATAAAGCACGAGACGTTACTATCTTTGGAACTACTGTTTCCCGTGGTTGCAAGTACGACCGCTTTCCTTAGTGTAGGAATAAATAGTACGAGGAATATAAATAGAAAAACATGAATTAGAAAAAACTTGTGAAAAAGTTGGGATTTTAACCACCAATATCTTCGTAAGTGGGTGGATCACAACAAAGTGATCACAATCATGTCGAGGAGAACAAGTGAATTTAGGCTTCGTCATATACTAAAACGTTATAATGTTATGAGGTATTTGGTAGTTTGTTTGTATGTATAAGGTAATCTGTGGAACTAATGATCCACTTCTAAAAATTGTTTCCCTGGAAGAAAGCTACATTGCTCTTGGTTGTCATAGGCTATAAATTACATTTAAATCATGCATATATTCGCCGCGGTATCACACATCTGCGGACTAAGTGTTACATATGGATATTTAACACGCATTATAGGCGTGTTTTGTTATGTTAAATTAGAAACTGTAAGTGGATGTGTCACGTTAACGGCTTACTGCCACAGACCCTTACCAATGAAAGATGTTAGACGGAGCTGTGACTCACCTCTGAGCTACCTCGACCGGATCTATCGTATTTTGCATGCCACGCATACCTTACTTTTGTCGCAAATTCTTTGACTTAACTTTGGACTCAATAAATCTTTAGTATACGAAATTCTAGTAAACATTTAAAGGTTTTAATGGCCTTTCTCCAGTTTTAGGGTTCCGGCCTTAAAACGGAAATCGGACCTTATAAATTCACTTTCTTGATTAGTTGATCTTTTATAGTGCAAGTTTTGATTGGGCGTAGTTTAAATACGACACGATGAAAAATAATCAAAATCAATATTAGCTTCCGACATCAATGACCTCTCACTACTTAATTGTCGTCAGGAGGAGTGTATCAGGCACACTTGCCTAGGTTTGTCTGTGGATGGGTGACAACACAATAAATTAATATCGAGTTTTGTCCGTGCTTCGAAAACCACGTTAAGCCGTTGGTCCCCGCTGTCATTTAGATCTTTCACAGTCATTTCAGGTAGTAACTGACCTGAAAGTCTGACAACTAGTCCTACCAAGGTTTATCGAGCCAGTGCTAACTGGGTTTTAGAGGTCAGGCACTCGCTCCATTAAAAATTCTGGTAATCAGGCGTATCCAGTTAGTCATCATAGTAAGAAAACGCTAGGCAGATGATGATGAATTTATTATCTTCAGATAATAGTGAACAAAATGAAAGATGTCACCCCCATTTTCATGTTAACTATAAACTTCATACTCATACATCTTTCTCAATGGCTTAACAAGACTCCGGACATGTTTCAAGTTCCGTCAGACGTCAGAATCCGGAAAGAAACGGCCTACTAACAATATAAGTACGTGTAGGTATATACAGAAAGTGTTTTTACTTTTCTCGGTCATTGTACAAGTTTTCACCGATTTGTCTCCTTATCACAAAGCGGTCAGGGGAGCGTTGATTTTGTTATTCATGATGCTACTTCAACATGCACATTTTGTACCTCTGCCTGTGGTTCTATGGTACGGTATAGAAGTGGCAAGACTGTTTAGTTTTTAGCAGAGAACGTAATAATTATACAAAATCTCATGTAATAGAGGGGCCTATTGCGATCAACCGGACACAAATCCAGATTCCGTGGCTTCTGCTGAGAAATTCCTGGTGGAAAATCACATTAACACTTTTCCCGACCCGAGAATCGAACCCAGGACCACATACTCAGCAGTCGATTGGCGATTGCGACCACTCGGCCGCAAGTCAGTTTTTAGCAAACTTCCAACACCACAAACCGAATAAAATTGTAATCTGCTTGCAAGAGCCAACTAATCATTGGTCGCTAGTTTAGTTCTAGCAATAAGTAACCAAATCACTACTATTATAAACACGCGTCTGTTTGCGTTTGAGTGTGTATGTTTGTTACCGCTTCAAACCGCAAAGGCTTAACAGATTTGGATAAAATTTTGTATACAAATAGACTATGACCTGGAATAAGACATAGACCATACATAGTTGGTGTGAGATTAACAAATCCGGTATACCGCGTGTGAAGAAGCGGTTGAAAAGTATGTAATTGGCAATAAATGTCATTTTGCTTAGGCGTCATTAAAACATGAGATTACAAGTTTTTAGTAACATTTTCCCTTCTAGCCTATCTTATATATCTAAAGAACTAGCAAAGCTTTTAGAAATTATTGAGTTTATGGGTTACAAATGTGATTCTGTGCGGCAAAGTTCACGCGTGAACGATGAATTAACAGTTACGGCTAACAGTTCATTGATTGTTTTTCGTACTGGATTATCAAGAATGTATAAAGATTTTACATTAAATATAATATATCGGCTGCTTTTAAAAAGAACAGATAAGGAATTTATATTGTATGAAGTACACTATTGTAAAATTGGTCTCAACATGTTACCCAGACAGTTTATCAAATCATCATTTATTCATAGATGCAGATCAAAAATCTTTTGGCGACTGTCCAAAATTGGAACCACGGCAGCCACAAATTAGTTTTAGTTTTAAATACATTTTACAAATTAGTTTGCGTAAGACGCTCCAATGCCTTTGAGGCAGTTTAGCAGTGCCTCAAAGGCATTGGAGCGCCAATAAATCCTTACAGCACTGTTTTCACTATTTTGTTTGCCAAATTACAGAAGTTTTGATACACCAAACTTGTCTTTATCATAATTCAGACAGTACATCATAATAAAACAGCTTATAAAATCAAGCTAATTTCCTTCACCTGCCAGTTCTATACGAACAAAGTCTCGAAATCAACGCCGCGCCGCAGAATCTCCAGCGAATCTAAATTAGTTTGCGCGCAAGGAATCACAATCGCTAACTTTTTGTACCTTGCCAACGCAACCAGATCACGTTCCGGGGTTACTTGCACACTTTCCTAGCATTCCTACACTACGTGAGATTTACCTCTTTAGCTGTTTCCAATAGTAAGTGAGATTGGCTTTTGATTTATTTATTAGGGAAGACGAAGATGAAGAGATTCGACGTTTTTAACCGACTTCAAAAAAGGAGGAGGTTATATGTTCGTGTGTATGTATTTTTTTATTATGTATGTTACCTGATTTCTCCCCCATTTGTGGACCGATTCTCAAAAATCTTTTTTTATTTGGAAGAGTATACTCTTGAGGTGGTCTCATTTTAATTTGGTGAAGATCTGGTGCTGATCTTCGGAGATATACAATGGAACTCTTCAAAAATAGACGGCAAATCTGTCGTAATTGCTGGAATCGCTTGGATGTTTATTGAATATACATTATCATGACGTAACATCACGCCTGTATGCTCTGAGGGGGTATGCAGATGTGTACAATACACATTTTTTTAGTTGTTATATATGAATTTCATAGACACGTAATACGTGTTTCGTGCTTTTTCTGACGCTATTCAAGTATTCGCATCTAGGTAGCAGTCATCACTTGTCTTGTCTTTCTTGTCAGAAAGCAAAAATAGGGGAATCTTGAAGGTTATAGGTTTCTTGGTTGAATGTTAAATGCATAGTAAATATTTTATATAGGTACTTATTACAACTAAAAATGAAAAAATAAAAAAACTTTTTTGCAAAAAAAACAACCGACTTCAAAAACACCAAAAAGAGAAAAATAAACTTAAGAAGAAAAATCAGCTTTTGAAGTCGGTGGCAAAAACATGAAGTCAAACAAACAAAAGTCACCGACTTCAGAAGCTGATTTTTCTTCTTAAGTTTATTTTTGTCTTTTTGGTGTTTTTGAAGTCGGTTGTTTTTTTTGCAAAAAAGTTTTTTGGTGGAGTCTTCGATTTCTTTTGGAGATTTTAAAATTATTTTAATGCTTTTGATTTTATTTTTATTTTTAGAGATTATCTTGACCTTAATTTGCATTTTTTACAACTTATGTAGGTTAACTGATTACCTCTTTGGTCTAGTGGTTGCGTGACTGCTGAGCTTGAGGTCCTGTGTTTGATTTCCCGGGTACAATAACAAACCCCTTCTGGTAAGACTACTTGTAAGACTTTAAGTTAACGTCTGTTAAACAGACTTAACCGGCGGACTTAAAGGAGGAAACTCGGCAAGTACCTAATGGGTGGTCCCTCATCCACGGACCAATCGTGCGGCTTGAGCTAAAGATCGACTCGAGCGACGGTTATTATTTAGCTGCGAGTTCTGAAGGTAGCGGTGTCCACCTACCTATGGGAATTTAGGAGCAAATATCAGCTATAGACTAAGGTATAGATAGGTAAGCAAGGTATCGGGTCTAATTGCATCGATGTTAGGGAAATTGTCGGCATCCTAATTTCACACTCCATTAGGTAGAGATTCGATTGGAAAATCGGGTCGTCGGCTTTCAGGTAAAGGTCGGGGAATGAAAATATTGTCATTGCAAGGAATTTTAATAGGGGTATTGGTATCGCAATCTTGGTAACAAAAAATGTGTTAGCCAATTTTAAGGGACCACTTGACTGTCCTTGAAATGTCTTGCATCTGGAGG
This sequence comes from Diarsia dahlii, assembly GCA_949775195.1. NCBI lineage: Eukaryota > Metazoa > Arthropoda > Insecta > Lepidoptera > Noctuidae > Diarsia > Diarsia dahlii. The sequence continues at coordinate 6,117,806 of OX459200.1, forward strand.
TTCATGATCTGATGTTTGCTCTTTAAGTTATTGAATCTATTATAGAATGTTTAACTAGCCTGTACTCATCACAACCGGGCAATGATCTTGCTCTATTCTTGCCATCGATCCCAAATTGGCGTCACTTCTTGCTGATTCTTATGGAAGATATCCAAGCCGTGGCCATGTGGACAAGTCACGCTATCTCCTTCGTGGTCGGTCGTTGCTTGATCCGGTGGTATCAGGACACTATTTATGCGTTTTATGACACATGACTATCCCAGTTAAGCGATTCATCATTCTCCTGCTTTTATGACACTTTGTTTGAGGTTGGGGTTACATGCCTTCCATACTTATCTATTACTCGAAATCCCAGCAATCACCGCCTTTCTAGCCATATTAACCTTTATACATTCCATGCATCGTTTATTTGGGTGTTCTTCTATAATCTTAAAGCTATCCACATTCATAATTAAAGTCCAGATAAGTGTTTGCCGATGATTAATGAATTATCATTAATTACAAATTAATAGTTTATACCGCAACATTGTAAAGAAGAAATAATCACCAATAAATGACTGATAATGACCTAAGCCTATACTAATGTTGGTCATAAACGAAAGCCTTTTAAAGCCGCCATAACCAGTTAAATAATTTAATTTCTTCCTCTGTATAAAAAGTAGACTCTAGGCATATAAACGATCTCATATACATGTATATGTATAAACTAGTAGGTCAGGCCTACGAGAGTGAATTAAGAATTAGTGGTACAAGGCCGTATGACACTTTTGGAACATTTTTTCGACTGTTTCCGGAATGTTTGAAGTAAAAAGTTTGTTAAGCTGTTTATTTTGCAGGAAATTAACTTCAGATACGGGAAAAGAAGGAAATTATGGTAGATGACAACATGAAAAAAAGTGTATTTTAATTTTTTTTATTACTTAGCTACTATTTTGAATTATTTTTTAAATTGGGCTCTATTACAGTATAAATTAAATTATCTAGCGTGACTCGACCACAGACGTGACGTGTAGCTATATGTTTATGCAAAATAAAATATCTATGAAATGTAAAGTTTTAAAAGAATGAGTACAAGGTATATTAAAAATGATGACTGCGTATGTATTACACACATTGTCTTCTATTTTTTCATATTTCTCGGAGAACATGACAAAGCAGTCCTTAATAAAATTATTTTCACACGCCACTTTTAATCACTTGTACGTCTCATCAGAAGCCTAAAGACTGAGTAAGTATGTAAATAAAAAAAACAATCGTACCCTACGGCGATACATGACCGTCATCCACATAAGTAGAAGCATCCGGGCAGCCAAGCTACCAAGTTAATTCAGGTTAAGAAAACAACCAGAATAACTTAACCCTCACTTAGAATCAACTTGAGAGTAATCAGGGGTCACGAACATCTGGTTATCTGATTGATTTTATATGTTAACGATGTTGTCCTGAGCTTAGAAGATATAAAATGCTTCTGAATCCGCTAAATATGTTCGAATTAATATTCTATGAGTATAATTGTATTTATTACTTTTGCATAAGGTTTATAATTAAATACTTCATTAGAAGGCAATATATTTTATTAGGCTCAGTTGTAAAGATAGCAATAATAATTAAAAGAAAGTTCTTAGTTATATTGTAGTTATTAGCTAATTGAATATTTAATAATTTATTAATGAATATGCATACGATGGTTTTCAATGAGCATCAATATTTGCTATTTCAATATCTTCGTTCCTTGAGCCGGTAATTCCAGCCTTATCGGTTAGTTCTTAGAACTCGTTATTAAATGTTTATTATCGTCATCACGTCCCGGGAGTTATTAAAAGGGTTCAGAGTCTACCGGACAAAGGTTTTTCTTTTCACTTATGTTCGTAAAGAGATTGTTACGAATTCATTGACTTTAGACCTCCGAGTATCTCTTACAATGATGAAAGAAAACATCGAGAGGAGACTGGCATGTTCTAGAACAAAACATCAAAATCAAAAACGTGGAGCCTCCAACCATTCTGCACTATAGTCGAAAAACAAGTGAATGTCAACTTGCACAGAAAACTCACATTTGCAAACGATATTTATATCGTTACGGGTACCTACTAACTGTCACTGAGTATCATATCTCACGCTGGCTCACGCATAATACTGGAACTGTGTATAACGATATGCGTATGATGTTTAAATGAAAACGAAATAAATAATTCAAACTATTATACTACTAGCTTCGCAAGCTACAACTCGAAAATTATCCCACGGGAAGATAAAATGGGGATAAAAACTGTCCTATGTGTTAATCCAGGGTGTCAGCTAACTGCATACTCACCAAATTTCATTAAAATCGCTCCAGCCATTTAGACGTGAAAAAATAACAAACATACACACTCACCGCCTTTTTATTAATGTGATACACTCACGTGGTTATTTATGAAAAACGACAGAATGATTTTTAAATTCAACTATCTGCTGCCCGCGACCTGCGTCCGAGGAAAATTATCTATCTATATAAATAAAAAGAGAAGTCCTGACTGACTGACTGACTGACTGACTCATCAACGCCCAGCCCAAACCGTTGGACCTAGAAAGCTGAAATTTTGCACAGAGGTTCCCTTTATAATGTAGACAAGGAATAAGGAAGGATTTTTCGAAATTCAACCCCTAAGGGAGTTAAATAGGGGATGAAAGTTTGTATGGAAAATCGTCATTTTCACGCGGGCGAAGCCGCTGGCAAAAGCTAGTTATATATAAAAATATCACTTCCCTATTTGAATCAGATTTTATTAACAATTTCAAGACTTTTGTGTTTTGATCAAATGATTCTTCCAGCTCTGGGTGAAGCGGAAAATAAGCCTAAGTTGCTCCTTATAACATCAGCTATCTGCCAGTAACACCCTGTTAAAATCGGTCTAGCCATTTCAGAGATTAGCCGTTAAAAAAGCAGTCCATTTGAGCAAAGTTGGAAACTGTACTACATTTTGATTATGCTGAAAAAGCATTACCTGTTGAATTTTTCACAACCCTGTTTTTCTTATTACACACTGAAAATATCAGGAAAATCATTAAGCATTCTTTCTATTCCAGACCGAACAAGAAAGTTGTAAATTTTAATTTCCTTTGCCGACGACATCACTTACAAATAAGCGAAGCTTATTTCACATAATAAGTTATTTCGCAAGCGTGGCTAAAATGCTAATTACAGACATCGACCCTCTCGACTGGGGCACATTAGTAGGGCAATTACTACGGTTGATTGATTTTGTTGTTCTAATTATATTAGCTGACTAATCGATTATCGCGGTCAGTACTACGATTATTACTTGAATAAAATCAATTGCCACAATACCTGAGGAGGCAACATAGTTAGGCTGCTGGATCAAGGGTTTGATTCAGAAAGTGGTACTCCTGGACACGGATTGTTAGGAGGTTCCTCTCTCTGGAACCGTGACTCTTTTCCTGATACCGGTGGGCTACTATTTTTATGATGGAGGCTAATAAGAGGCAATAGGATCGCTCCCTATTAAATAGGAGTAAAGTATAACTGGTGAAATGTGGGTGTACTTTTAGATGCATCTCTGGCTAACCCTTCGGGTGTGATGTTACAGTAGGTGTTTGAGCTGGTGTGCAACATGTTAATCGAAATCTTTCGAAAAACATACGTTACTATTATGCCATCATAAAAGTACTACATGATTCTTAGCTTTTCTTCCAATTTTCTGTGTCTTTATTGCCTTTTTTTTGAGTGTTAAATGACATCCCTCGTTTTGGGTGGAGTGGAAAGGATCGTCAGACTTCTACTGACTAAAAACCACCCATGTTCTATCTTAATCCTTTGTGTCCGCGCTGTGGGATCTCTTTCGAACAACCCCCAGCCCCGGCAGATCTTTATTCCTTTCGATGTATAATAAACTATGAATAATAATAAATGTTGATTCAATTACCATTTATTGGTCAATCAAAAACCTAGCTAACAAAGAGAACCCAAGAAATAACGACAGCGTGAAGTATTCATAACACCTTTCTACAATTTATTGATTGTTTTATGAATTCTGGTGTAGCGTGTGATTCGTTCTTTTAATTTAATTAACCATGTCAATGGGACGCCGAACGAACTTGACCAACTGCCCACATACAGTATTTTTGTACACAGCTGGCCATAATAAGGGACACACATTAATAAACAAGCAAATAATTAAATTTAAACACGTAAATTATTTAATTTAAATGCTCTCGTCATGGTTTGAAAATAGATAAATAGAATATACTTTATTGGACAACAACCTTTTTACGTAGCTGTTCTCTCGAATATGACAGGTTTCATCAGAACTGGAAGGAGGACGTGCGAAAATAAAATAAATCGAAGGAGCGCTAGGTTTCCCCAGGAGTAGGCTGTAGGACAGAGCCGGCTTAAATCTCTTACAAAATATTACTAATTCTGTTAAATACAATCCAATATAAAATTATCAATCCTTCTCGTTTGCAAATAAACAGCACTTTTAAAATATCAGTATTCTTAATTATACTTACTTTCCAATAAGAAGTAGGTACACCACTATGAGTAATTCTATTGCAAAAACTGCAAATAAAAGAAACACAGCTCACTATTCAACAGCCTATCATTGGACAGGCCAACCAAATAAATAACCATTATAATCGAAACAAGATAATTTCACCATTCTATAATACAAAAGACTTCAAAGAGATTGCCCATTTTCATGTCAAACTGTGCAAACAATTTATTGTGGTTGTATTAGATTGATGATAACGTCATCTTTGACAGAATAAAGAAGACAACATAAAAAGCTTTGATTGGCAATAATTACCGAAACAGTGTTACCATAATGATAATTATGATAGTAGTTAGCCATCAAATTAAGTAGGAGCAGTATTGATAACGCGAATTTGATCAGGAGAAGCTTGTGGCTAAATAATTCACACGGGTGGTATTTTCAAGGACCACCATCGTTTATCTAGTTTTTTTTTTAACTAGCCCTCCACACTATTTCCAAACCGCTGCATCTCCCACCAGGAAAGAAGCAGAAGCTTGATGAAGTCGCAGAGAAACAATTTAACTGTCGTGGATTCCGTAACGAAATTTACCAGAAAGGAATACTTATCTTAGAAGTAGGAAAAACATTGTTTTCACTTCCCTCCATATCAGCAGGAGATAGAACAAAATAAGGCTAATAGGCACGAAGGGACGTATAAACTGGGATAAGCCTAATTGCTGAGCCACACGAATAAATAAAAAGATTAATATTAATGGGTCATAGTTGTGAGCTCCTATAATTATTTAATTCCCATAATAGATGGTGATGAATTTGAAACTGGATAATTATTATGTAATACCAGTAACTATTAAACAAAATATAATGAACACCATTTATCACTTAGCTTCCAAGGAAGGTTCCTTAATCATTTCCTGTGGTTAATGGCCCGAGAAAGGTGATAATCCGACGTTTGTTATTTTCTTAGGCTAGGTAATTTTCTAAATAGAATCAATTACATAAAGAGATTATATCAAAATAAGAAAGGAATACACGAGATTATTAAGATAATACTGAATAACATCGTAAAATGATTACCTTATGCTCGCAGCTTTGCCCACGGGATCGTACTACCGGGATCAAAAGTTTTCAGTGTGTTAATTTAGGTTGACAAACATCGTGTGCCAAATTTCATCAAAATACGATCAGAAGTTTTTACGTGAAAGAGTAATTAACATCCATCCATCCCCACAAACTTTCGCATTTATAATTTTAGTAGGATCTTCGGGTACCCACCCGAAGATCCTACTAAATTTATAAATTAACTCGGCCTCCACTGTATCCACAGTATAAATGAAAAACACGATTGACACTAGGGCCTGGCATGCATGCAAGAGACTTTAATTAGCATTCTTCTCAAGCCGGTTGGTAATTATGTTTGGGTACAAGTGTAGGCGGGCCCTACGGCTTCTTTCCGCTTTCCTATCTCATGTTTTTACCAAAATCTTGGCTTATGATAAGGCTTTGTCCGCATTTTTACTGTCAGACTTAATTGGACGTTGAAGTGCTTCTATTTTTTTGGAGTGGGTTGTATTTGTCTATGGAGATTTTGAGGATTGTTTGTTTTCGGGTCAGAGTTAAAACAACATCCAAAATTCGTGAAGACCTTGTTTTTAACCGACTTCCAAAAAAAGGAGGAGGTTATCAATTCGACTGTATTTTTTATTTTTTTTTTTATGTTTGTTCGCTCATAACTTGCGACTGTGTGAACTGATTTTCATGATTCTTTTTTCATTTGAAAGCTGGTGCTTCCCGTGTGGTCCCATTGTCACCATTTCAATATCTGATGATGGGATCTTGTAGAAATCGAACAAAACAGCAGATTAACGATTAAAAGAAAAATCAGTTTCTGAAGTCGGTGACAAAAAAATGAAATCAAAGAAACAAAAGTCACCGACTTCAGAAACTGATTTTTCTTCTCAAGTTTATTTTTCACTTTTGAGTGTTTTTTTTTGTCGAAGTCGGTTTCATTTTTTGTAAAAAAGTTTTGTATTATAATATTCAAAATTCCAACACCTAAGTGGGTGGTCTTCAACTAATTGGATAGTTTTAATAGCTCAATTTATTTAAAGTGTGATCAAGATAAAACGTATTATCTTATGTTTAAGTATATTTTATTAGTTACTTAGACATTACATCACACCTGTTATCAGTAACAGATAAAACTTTGCTCGACCGGAGATTCGAACCCAGGACATAATATTCAGCAACCGCGTTTGCGACCTATTCTAGTCAGATAAAACATTACGTAACCATACCTACAAACTACTACATAACCCTTTTAAAATAACCAAACAATCATAAAATAATACAGAAAACGTCCACTATCAAAACTGCGTTAATTAGCAAACATAAATTCTCTTACAAGCTCCCAGCGTCTGTTATGAGCGTCAATATTGTTTCTGGAGAGTTCTGACCTACTTGATAACCATTTATTTGTAGTTAGAAATTAAAACAAACTAGAAAACTGCTTAAACATACGACCAGTAGAAAGTATGAAGAACAATTTTGATTGGTATGTGCTGCAGCTTTTGGTTTTAACTTAGTAGAAGCTGGTTCATTTGCATGGACTTAATTTTCTGAGTGAGCATCACTGGGCTCATTATGTATGACAGTTGTTGGTTTCCCTCATTTTACTCTGAACTTACTTCGCATTTCAAGTGAAAAACTCACGCACGGAGTCTCGAAGAAGTGCTTACTACTAACAACTCTGTTATTGGTTCATAAATCTTATATTTGGTTTTCCAAAACACTTTTATACGTCACATCAGTTTATGTTTTAAATTTAGATGGGACCGTTGTTTCGTATCTGACTTCTCTGAGAAGAAACAGCCACAGACAAAACTCAGAGGTCACTGTCTCTTTAAAATTCCAAACAAAATATTGATCAACTCACATTAGAGCTATGCGGATTAGTGCCTAAGATATATTATGGTCTTTTGAAGAAAGAACCACACAGATTAGAGTGGACTTATACAGTTAGTGCAAGCATTTATCGGTTGTATGAAACGAGTACTTTACTCCATAGCATGACATAAGTTGTATTTAGATTGGACATATCGGATCATTTCCGTACCAGATGGGTGTTAAGCCTGAAATACACATGCTACTAGAAAAGCATGCTTGTCTGCCACTAGGTAGTGTGCTCATTTCTAGCATGCTTTCTAAGCGTGTACATTTGCTCTAAAGCACAGACCTCAAACGCATACTTTTTCCGCGCATACTTCTTTTTAACACGTCTGAGTGACATTATCTTAAGCCACGTCGTCCCCACTAGAGCCGGGCGGCCGTGCCTCGTGAGTGTGGACGTCAGCGAGGCCTAAGATCTAACAGGAACGTTTGGCCGCATCCCCACTTGGGCCGCGCGGCTCCGTGAGGCCGAAACGCGCGCCTAACAGGAACGTTTCGGGTGACTTTAGTGGGGACGCGGCTTTACAGTCTTTTATTGGAGACACTGACAGAAAGCAACAAAAAGGTGGCATACGATAAAAAAAACATATTATAAGATAGTAAAACCAAAGAATATCAAAAAAGAGGTTTTATGCGTCGTGCTTTAGCGCAAAAATAGACCGGCTTGCGATTAGGTAGCATGCCTTGAAACAAGCCTGCTCTTTTCGTATACCGTGCTACTTGTATGCTATTAAGTGACAGTTGCTCGAAACTAGCATGATTTCGTGCTACTACGTAGCATGTGTATTCCAGCCTTTAATCATGAAACGTGTGAAAGGTGCGGAAAATAAAAAAAATCTCCAAAGTCGTAGAAATAAATTATGTGGTTCAAAAAGATTAATATTATTAAGCTATTGCATAGCTTCTATCGCGGGCCTTGAGCGTGGAGAGCGAATCCAGAGATTCCCTAACGAAAATATTCAAGATTCAGTATTCAACCAGGTTGCTATGGTTACGGAAAATAACAAGGTTGTCAACTGAGGTTGTCAAATTAAATAATTAATTATTTGCTGTTGATAAAAATGCTATGCAATAGCTTTACCGTGGCAGTCTCCGAGTGCCACATTTAGTTTTTTAGCCCTTGGAACGGGTAAACAAATCCATTTGCATTCAACCGCAGTCTTTAACGAACTCATTTTTGTAATTAGCTGTAGCAGTTTTAATTGTAAACAAGAGTGCAGCTTAGAACAAGTAAACAAAAACAACTGTTAAGCCCGGACTCCACCAAAGTGAAAACGAGCGGAGAGGTGCAAAGCGGTGAGCTAAGGAGATGCGTAAAAACTTGGCCCTAGCTTTACGCATCTACGGTGTCCACCTAAGCTCTGTGGAGCACGGAGGAGACGAAATGCACACCGCAGGCCGCACACAGCACACCGCTCATGCTAAATAATACAATAGGGGATCGGACAAAAAAAAACTAATTAGTCCGTCAGATAGTTATTCGTAATGATAGAAATGTGATAGAACTGGAAAGGGTGGCGGTGGTGTAGCCATCTACTTGCGTGCGGATATCCCTTATAAGGTTGTTAGCACATCACCATCTCCATACTCGGGGTCAGCGGAGCATCTATTTCTGGAAATTACACTACATCGCGTTAAAATGCTTCTGGGGGTTTTGTATAGTCCTAACCTCAGCATCGACTACTTTGACTCTTTAGATTCGCTTTTAAATGATTTCTGTCCAACTTATGACCACGTAGTCTTGATGGGTGATTTTAATACTTGCCTTCTTAAAAATGATATTCGTTCTAACAAACTACAATCCATCCTATCTTCTTTTAATCTCAGTATTTTGCCTCTTTCTGCCACTCATCATTTCCCTAATTGCACTCCTTCTCTCCTGGACCTGATAATTGTATCTAATTCTAATAATGTTTCTATCCACGGACAGCTTACTGCTTGTTTCTCTTACCATGATCTCGTCTTCTTGTCATATAAGTTACGTCCTCCTAAGCGCAAGCCGCAATATATTTCTCCTCCGGAACTACAAGGGCATAGACCTGGAGGCATTATTGCATGATGCCGGTAGCATCGACTGGACGGACATCATGGAGAGTTCGTGTGTCAACGAAATGGTTCGTATTTTAAACAGCAAAATACTTAGTTTATACGATTGTCATGCCCCTACGCGTCGAGTGAAGGTTAAATATGTTCCAGCTCCCTGGCTTACTCCTGCCATTAAGGATGCGATGGCAAGTAGAGATAAAGCCAAGAGAAGGTTAAAACGCTCTCCTTCCGAACGCAATCAATCTGCGTACAAAATGTTGCGTAATCGCTGCAGTCGTATGTGTAGGGATGCTAAGAAACGCTACTTCCACAAATCGCTCGACAACCGCAACTCTTCTGAAGTTTGGAGGTTTTTAAAATCTGTCGGCATTGGCAAGTCTCCAGTTGTTTCTGGTGGCGACACTGACGTGTGTGCTCTTAACAAACATTTCTCACTCCCCCCTGTTACGTTGGATCCGCACGTCAAGTCTGTTACTTTAAATAAACTTTCCTGTTTGCCTTTGCCGCAATGTACTTCCTTTGAATTAAGTCCTGTGAGTGAGAGTGAGGTCAAAAATCTATTTCTGCTATCTCCTCCTCTGCTGTTGGTAATGACAACCTTTGCTCAAGAATGATTTCTCCTATCCTTCCCACTTTACTTCCCGTTTTGACTCACATTTTTAATTACTCCCTGTATTCTTGTACTTTTCCTGACGCCTGGAAACAAGCCCATATCATCCCGTTACCTAAAATCTCGAATCCGGTTGCACCATCCGATTTTAGACCCATTTCCATCCTCCCTTATCTCTCTAAAGTTCTTGAGCACATTGTCCATCAGCAACTTACAGCCTTCCTTGCTAAGAATGACCTTCTTAGTCCTTTTCAATCTGGTTTTCGTCCTGGCCATAGTACTGTAACGGCTCTTTTAAAGGTGACTGACGATATTCGCTGGGCTATGGACCACAAATCTCTTACCTTACTTGTACTTCTAGACTTTAGCAGCGCTTTTAACTCTGTTGATTTCGACATCCTCCTGGGTATCCTTAAATCTCTCAATTTCTCCTCTTCCTCTATTGGTTGGTTTGACTCCTATCTCAATGGCCGCTCACAGCGTGTTCGTCTTAATGAGTCTTCCTCTGATTGGTGTCCTCTTAGCGCGGGTGTGCCTCAGGGTGGGGTTCTCTCTCCTCTTATTTTCTCTATTTGCATTAACTCTGTCACCAGAGTCATCTCTTCCTTCTTCCATCTCTATGCCGACGACTTGCAGCTTTACCATCATTTCTTAAGGGAGGATGCGGAAGCCGCCGTGTCAGTCATGAACAAGGATCTGGATTTGATTAGCGAGTGGTCGCGGTCCTTTGGACTGCAAATCAATCCTAGGAAATCTCAGGCCTTGATCATCGGCGGCAGGTATATGCGGAATAGGCTCGATGTTGCGTCGCTGTCTCCACTCAGGCTGAATGGAGTTCAGATTGATTACGCAATTAAGGCTAAAAACCTGGGGGTGACAATGGATTCCTACTTATCTTGGACTGCCCATGTTGCTGAAGTTAGTCGCAAAGTGCACTACACGTTCCACTCATTGAAATGCCTCCAGAGCTTCCTTCCCTTGAACACCAAAATCTCCCTTGCGCAAACTCTCATTCAACCCATCATAGACTACGCCGATGCCTGTTATTTGGATGCCACCGAGGAGCTTTTAAATAAACTTGAGCGCTTGCAAAATATTTGTATTCGTTTTGTCTTTAACCTTAAAAAGTATGATCATGTTTCTAACTTTCGCAAAATACTCAAGTGGCTCCCAATTCGACTTCGCAGGAACTCTCGGATATTATGTTTGCTATTTAATATCCTTCACAACCCTAAAACGCCATCGTATTTGCGTGAACGTTTTTCCTACTCCCGTCCTTCTGATGCGCCTTGCAGGTCGCATCTTAGGAACCTCCTTAAATCCCCTCCACACTCTACCGACTTCTACTCTTATTCCTTCACTGTACACGCCGTGCGGCTGTGGAATTCACTTCCGCCTGACATTAGGGACTGCCAAACTGTTGCAATCTTCAAAGGAAGAGTAAAAGAACATTATCTTTCCATTTCGTCATAGTTGCATAACTATTTATTATTAGTTATTTTATTGTATTTATAGTATTGTTATATGTTTTGTCTTTTTATTTAGAAGTACGTTAGTTTATTCTTATATGGTATATTATTTTTAATTAGTTCTGATGTTTTACGTATTCCATTTCCTTTTCTTCTTCTATACACTATGTCTACATCTCTTTTTTAGATTCTCCTTTCGCAGGTATGCTGGAAAAGATTTCTTTAGAAATAAGCATTACCTTTGTACTATTTTCTGTTCCTTTCTTCTTTTCTGTATTTAGTGTGTACATAAATTGTTAAATAAAAATAAATAAATAGATTTCCAAAAAATATTGGACACGTATTTTTTCTTTTTTCTCGTAAACTTAAAATGAAGACGATACAGTGCTTCGAAAACTCGTGTGACGTCATATGATAGTACATTTTGACGACACAAGTGACCACTCCAAGATCTTTGACGCGTTTTATCTTCGTCATTTTTTATTGATTTGATAAAACAAAAAACACGGATTCAATATTTTTCGATAATCTAACTAACTTACGGAATACGGACTAAACAGAATCATATTATTTGGACCCAGTCCGATCCCTTATTATATTGTTGGTTTACAACACGTCTTTCTTCTCGTCTCGTCGCCGCTTCGATGGAGCGCGGTCCTAACTAATTATTATCATCACTAACTATACTTTCAACATTAATGCTTTGTTTTGTCGCCATAATTGTTTATGAGACTTAATGGATCTTGCGAATAAAGGTTAAAGATTACGTGTTTACTACGTATTACTGATAATAATAAATTAGTTCATCTCATCAGCTTTAGATGAAGTAAGCCTGTGACTCAGTAGTTTATTCCTTCTAATTTCTGACTCATAACAGCAAAAATGTAAAATTCATAAAGACACAATATCAACAGCTGATGATGAAACACACAATAACATGAATCAAATAAAGTAAGATCTGCTGAAGAAGCATCTAACGAACGAAGCAGTAACGAGTTTACTTTCATCTATTGATTTTAAAACCGATAGCGAAGCAAACGACGCTGGTATGCGTATCAATAACTACAAGTACCTCTACAACTATTTCACTTTTCCTTCTCATAATTCAAAAGACAAGATTAACTTGGTTGCTCCAAAAATGGTCCGCGTTCAAACCTTACGCTATCGATAAATCAAAATAATGATTACCACCCAATTTTAACATACGATAGGTACAACTATAGAGAGATTTTCTAAGAGAAAGTGAAAGATTTGTTGTGAATACCTTCAGACTGGTTATGTGTAATGGGATCGCAATTTTTAGTGGCGGATACTTTTAATCGAACTATTGATTACGCCGTGGCACGTTTACCATGATTAGTAGTTACGGACGTTTATAGATCGTAAAGACTTGGAATAAAGAATTTAATTTATGTAATGTTATGGCTCAGCTGGTGATAATTTTCGTTCATTAACTTTTACAAGTTTTCGTTTTCGATGAGCAAGGCATTGCGAAAATCATTTGCAGATTTTATACCGACTAGATTTTTACCGTAACTTTGCCCTTATTATAGTTAAATTATGGGATATGACACTTGGGGATAATGTAGCTTCTCATTAGTGAATGGATTTTTAGAATCTTTGGTTTAAAAAGATCCCTAAACATCCCAACATCCGATTACAAACTTACAAATAGGTACAAACTTAACCTCTTCATAATAGTTAATATGAGTTCAGATTCAGAAATGAAAATTAGAGTTATAATTTAATTGATCAAATGAGCAAGTCTTATCTATGAAGTTGAATGAGTCCATTGAAGTATCAGTAACATGCCAATGGATAATTTAATAATCGGAAACACGTCATACATGTGAACCTTTATGAAGTCATGACATTAAATAGACTAGCATTTAGAATTCATTCATATGCGCTAAGATAAAGAGAAAGTAATATTGGCAATTACCTAATGCAACTTTACTAAAAGTATTTTCTTCGGATTTTCGCTTACGATGGATTTAAATCGGGTCGTTATGGTAGAAGATTATCTGACAAAAAATAACACGAATTTTATCATAAATACACTTTAGCAAAAACGAAATACTGTTATCCCATAACTTCTCTCTGATAGGCAGCCAAACGAGGTGAGCAGAACCACGCCCAGAGGGCATTGAACAGCATAAATACTACGTAGCTACCCAAATTGGAAGACCACACAGTTTTAAAACTAGAATCAATATTAATATCAATAAATCTTTAGAAAAACATATTCAATATTGATGTCATATCCTAAAAACAACTTGTGAGATATCTAATACATCACGGACCGTCGAACATGTGGAAGATATACCACGAAAATTCCGTGGCGAAATATAGTCCCAAAAATATCCAATATATTACGCGCCGAACACGAAACCCGCTCGTAAACTGATCATGTATAGGACCGATATTACGGTGGCCCATTTGGCTAGTGGTTTTGTGATATCATCGTAGTATTTCACACGTTCATGCTTTATCATCGGTCTCGGGTGGATCACACGATATAAACGAAACGGAGGAGGGCAGGAACACAGGAGCATAACAGACAAAGGAGATTCATTAAAAGGCGTACAGATATGAAATTAATAAAGAGTATGAATTCCTAGTGTATTGGTAGATAACTTGATAAGTTAGCTAGTTAGTAGTGGTATTTTAATATTGCAGTAGTAACTACTAAAGTAAGTAAATTAATTTTATTAGTCACACAATCAAGGATCAGGGGAAAGAAAAGATATTGATTGGAAAACGTTACATATGAAATAAAAAATGAGAAAGAGAGGATCAAAAAGATTAAACACAAATGTGATAGAACTTAGAGATTAAACTATCAAATATACACCAGTAAATGCTAAGGAAATAGATTATCTTCAACTTATTCATGCTGGTGACTAAGCCACTTCCTAAACAACAGGTCCAGTGATTCCTAATTCATCACCTAAGGCTGATCCACAGAGACGAGCGTCGAATGCATAAATACGTGTAAATAAATAAAATTGCGCGGCCACAAAAAATGTGTGTCAGTGTGTTGAGTGCAAGCGTTCGTCCGGCTTGAAAGGTACTAGGGTTGCATGAACTCTATGTTTTTTACCAAAGTCGGATTCTTTTTCCTGTGGGATTCGTTGGCTAGTTCGTGATTTGTTTCTTTTATTTATTTCTTCTTAGTTAAGTATATTATTCCTATTCCGTTCGAATATGTTATTATAAGAGACGAATTCATTGGTTTTATCATATTTTTTAAGAAACTGCTCTATTTCTGAGGTAGTTTTGTCATAATAATCTTCCAATTTTCAAGAACTGTGCATCGGGTGCTATTAAACTTTATTGATTGTCATCTCGCATGCTACGCTCAATTAACAGTTCAAGTACGTCTACAGCTATAGAAAATATCGAAGCATATCTAGTTAGTGAAGAAAATAACAAATTGATTACTGATTTATTGCGGATCACTGAAGGCGATGACAGATCATTTATGAACTGATGTTGCACGCGATTTGTTTTTTGATTCAAGTTCTGTGGTAAGCCCTAAGACCAGCCCTACTCAACAAACACATGTTTAGGAGTCTTTTGATTCTCACCTGTCGTGTTATTTGAACTTTTACAAAATTGTTCGTAAACATTACGAGCGGTGCAAAATTCGACGCTGTTTTACAAGTAAGTGGTATTCTTTATGTTGCGAAGTCGGGGATTAAAACCGTAATGGCGTTAATCCGTGCCCGTTTTGTTCGCATATTACTGTCGTTTATATTTAACAATTGTGACATTAAATGTGGGAGTTAAATTAGGATAAAGACTTACCATTGTCGAAATTAATGGGCCAAAATGGGTAATAGGTTTAATGTCTGTCCTGTATGCTGTTATTTTGACAATCTTTTAGGAAGCTATTTTGAAATCATAGGATGACACTTGATTAAGAAATAATAACATGAACATAACTTCACGCCTGTAATCCCCAAAGGGTTAGGCAGACATGACCCTAATACCACATTTCGCCAGGTACCTATGTTTTAAGTCATGTAATAGGGGGCGAGCCGATTGCCATCAGTCGGGAAAAAATCAGACTCCGTGGCTGCTAATGAGAAATGCCTGATGGGAAAACAGAATAACACTGCCAGACCCGGTAATCAAACACAGGACGTCATGACCAGCAGTCGCGCTTGGGACTAGTACACCAACGAGGTCGTAGAAAATCATATTGGTGATGATATCAATTCTGAACACAGTGAATCTAATGAAGGTCTTCTGTCTTTATGGCCTTTGCTGGGTGGCGGCTTGAGTAATCGTTGGATATCTCTGAGTGCCGCAGTTAGTTTAATTCGACTATTCAAAAGTGCCTGTAACTGGCCTACTTGAAATAAATGTTTTGATTTTGATTTTATTTCATAGAACTGGTGCTGTGCTGGACGGACACTGGTCAAAAAAGTAATTTTTACTACTGCCAATGTTAACTAATTATAACTCCAGCTCTCATCAAATTTCTGCTTCTGCTTTGCCTGATATAAAATTCACCAACGTTTTCGGTACGATCACAAATGTACCACAGTATTCGGAGCTCACTTCACTGACATCAGTAATTCAGCGTCCACCATTATTAGTTGACACAGCATAAGTTTTCCCTTCGGTCTCGTTCCCCGAACGCATACATCTCGAATATCATGGGCCGGCTCTCAATTTTAAAATGTCAATTAACTTCGTAAATTTTTATCTTTCGCTCTTTGGATGCTGATTCAATTTCAGATAGCCATACATCTTTGTTTTTTTTTTAATTCGTATATTGACGCTTGGTGAATGAGAAAATTGTTTTTAATTATTGCTATTGGCTTTAAGTACTGTGAAACGAAAGTGGTGTTTTTGTTGTAAATAATTTTTTGTTTCGCAACGGTTAGCGTTGGGTGGTCGACGTAGGGAGCCTTATTAAGGTTGACATTACCAGTAATATGGTCCATAATTTGGGTTTGATTTGAATTATTGACACGCATTAAGTTTAATTGGTAAACTTGCATATGATTTTCTTATTACTGCGTTATTTTGTTTTATGTGTGCAAAGGTTGGTACTTATAATTATATCTCAGATGTGAATACAAACTAGTATGACTGCACTTTTTTGCAATCTTCACAATGCGATAACAGTGTCACAACTCACAATAAATGAACAGGGAACCGTTGTCAGCTCTTCGTATTGCGTGAGAAAAAGAACGACTGAGACATCTATACCTACTTGTACTCATTGTAAGCTCTAGTTTGTTATCTTGATCATCTATGTATTCATAACTAGATAGTTTAAAGAAACCAGTCTAAATCTAGACTAACAAGCTCAATACAATTTCCATTTCATTTGCGGTCTTCAAATTTGCCTACAAACATGGGTGTGGTAAGACATGCCCTTGTAAGTAGGTACAAATAAATTAACACATCTATCGAAAGTACCGCGTCATAAGTTATATTATCAAAAGGAGCCCAGAAAAAAGAATGTTCAAATAAGCAAAACAAACAAAACACGCGTTTCGGTCACAGATAGCGAAAGCTCTTATTGACACGTTGGAAAGTAGCCGCACTTGGGAGACCTTACATTTTTTAAAGTTGCTCCGGCAATCAACTCTGTTCCTTATTCTTTTGGAGATAAAGTCTTCGGTGATGATGATAATAAGGTTGTTGAACAGCATCAGGCTGTAGGCGGACCTTATCGTCTATTGGACATTTAGGTTGAGTGCTCGTCAATAAAATTCCACGTACTTCTTCAGGTGCATCAATCTTTTTGTATATCATTGAAGTTCCGACTTTTTTCTTACTCCTTTTTGCCTTATTGAAGACGTGTGTTGATTTTTTTATCGATGTAAATCTTGAAACTGTCTTCGATTGGTTTACTTCAATTATTACTGTCACATCATTTCACGTTTCTTATATTTATTGCGTTATCAGTCACAGCATAGTTTTCCACTTCCATTATATGTACCTCTATACCTACAGTCAATTTCTAGTCGTCAAAGCGACGTTTTCATGCAAAATCAATGCGTACAACAACCTCTGTTTGCTCATTCGCAAGTACAAAACTTCCATTTAGTCATAGTAACATTGTCGCATCTGTTATAACACTTAACTGTACAGAAAAATCTCCTTTTTTCCTTTTCCTTATGACTTATTCTTGGTTGATGTTTTCGTCTGCTTGTGCTGTTGAATCGTCACTTGGAGTTACAACGTGTTCATTGCAATTTGAATCTTCTGTAGTTTAATCTACAGTTGAAAGTTCTTTGGTAGTATTTCTATCAGTTAAGGCATCTGATATCCATCTAACACTTTATATCGGCCACGAAGCTTGTACTAAAACAAAAGTTGGTCGCATCAACGTCGTTAATAAACCGGATCCTAGGTGGAGATTCACTGACGGATCACTTCGGATCTATTCGTTTTATGGCTGATTTGACATGACATTTAATGAATTGGTATTGGGAAATGAAATCAAGAACATAGTGGAAAGTTTTGTGTTAATTAATGTTTGGGCAATTGATCTATTTTATTCTTATTATTGTTTTTAATTGCTGTGTTCACTGGCTAAAAAACCAGTCTGTCACCTTTGATGTTATCTGCGATGAAGTTCCAATAATTACGTGGTAAAATTGGCTTGCAAGTGCTTATAAACATGGAGGAAATGGCTGTATTTTATATATTTGACTTTAATGACTGACGTTTATGGTTAACGAACAACTTTGAAAAGACGTTACAGAATGAGTTGCTATATTAAAATTTTCAACCACTGTATCTGTTAATTTTTTTCTCGATTCAAAAATATAAGATCACGCTGATATCGGGGGCGGGGTCTAGTAGCTTATAATACTACTAGCTTATGCCTACGGCTTTCCCTGCGTGGAGTTCGATAATTATTATCTCAAGAGGTCATCCAGGTTATAAACTACTTATGTGTAAATTTCATCCAAATACGTTCAATAGTTTTTGCGTGAAAGAGTAACAAACATCCATCTATCCTCACAAACTTTCACATTTATAATATTAGTAGGATTATGGTGTATACAACAATTTGTCAGTTAACATTTTTGAAGTCAAAGAAAAGACAGTGCTGTTGCTTGAAGACATTTTTAAAGCATATCGTTTCCCAAAAACATCTGCTTATGCATATAGTATCCGTACAGAATACAGATACAACGAAGTTCACAGCATTCATTTAAGTTTAGCAACTTTACCAATTAACAAGTTTTCAGCCAATTTCAAGTGTGCTTACCTATTGATTAAGAAACTTTTAGCATCCGACTGAAAGTTTACCAATACTTGGCTGTCATGGACAGCAGTGCTTTTGTAGGAACGATCTCAGGCTGTCTTCGTCCCGATTAGATATCGCGCAGAAATCGTCACCATTTTAGATAGGACAGATTTATAGGCTGATTTATTTTAGCTTAATATTTTGTATTGCGGCAGACCGAGGAGGTCTTGCATCGCTTCCTAGTGAATTGGTACGAAGACGCTCATCATCGAAAGAAATGTGAGAATTGGGTGGGAGGTCTCTGTCCAGACATGAGACAATACAGTAAAAAAATACATATTTTAGTAGTTACATCCAATGTGACCAAAAAATTCGAAGACATGTGACATCTACCAACCCGCACTGGGCCCGCCCGGTAGATTATAGCCCATCTCTCTACTAGAGAGAAGGCCTGACTCCCTGCAGTGGGAATATTATAGGCCGATGACGATGATTATCCAATGTAAGCATGTGTCTGTTGAAGGACCGATGGCTGATGGAGAAAACGAGTCCTGGATTTGGAGCGTGGAGAGAGTATGAAATGAATGACTTTAACACGTCTCAGATTCAGCATCAAGTGATAGATAAAAAAAATAGACCCGGTATTGGCTAACAAACGCAGGGTTGAAATAATACGCCACATCGGCCTGTACTGCTGCAAAAAGGTTGGTCAACAAGAAACAGTGCAAAATATAAGGGAAATGAATAGTTTTATTTAATAGCAAGAAATTCTTGATGTTAGCAATACATCGTGCTTACTCTTGCACGCACGCAAGGTGTGGCATTCCTTACAACCGACGGAATTTCGACGGATTACAGGAAACTTTGTAATATCTGTCAGCAATCATATTTATTTTATACTAGCTAGCGCTGTACCCCACGACTTTCCTACTCGTGAAATTATTGTGAAAAAAATATTATCCGACCTATGCGTGAAATTATTGTAAAAAATATTTCTATCGGTTTTGTTTCCAATTTCAAGGGCTTAATTTAGGCCCGGAACTCTAAAACTTATTCCAAAATGAAAGTAACCAAAAAACCTTATAACATCAGAGCCTATCTGTCAGTGAAAGTCCCGTCAAAATCGGCCCAGCCTTTTCAGAGCTTAGTCGGAACAAACAAACAGACATACCGACATTTTTTTATAAAAGTTCCATAAGTATTTTTATTTGCATTCAGTATAAAGTTGGCATTTGGAAAACACAAACAAACACTTTTACTTGAATAGATAATTTGTTTTAATTATACTTTACCTAGAAGTAGCATTTTTTCAGCAAAATTAATGGTTGCGTACATTCACGATTAATCGCATCGATTTGGTGGATTCCATGTGATCGCTGTTCATAACTTTTTAAGACGCATTTAATGTGAAGCAATTTGTTAAACCTGAAGCATGACCAACCAACTTCCTAGCCTAGTTTTTGTCACAATATTTTTGGACGTGTTTGTGGCTAAATAATAACAAATTTAAATAAGTGTATAGTGATGATAATGGCCAACAATGATGATGATGATGATGATGATGAAAAAACAACAGAAGAAATCATAACAGAACATGATGTTACAGGACCGCACACTGTCCACAAAAGTGATAGCACACATCAAGGATCACTATATTGTGTGGACCAAACTGCGAACGATTTTCACTTAACCCTGAAGCGTCGCCCCAAGATTACGGCTGCGTAAGCATAAAGCTCGTAATACACTTATCATAAGTGAGCAAAGTCAAGTGTGTAGTGCAACCACACAATAGATAAACTGCACAGAATAATGCAAAAGGCTCACATTTTCCAAAAGCGACAAAGACGGCTAACGTAGCCGCGGGCCTGTGGACGGTGAGTAATGGGCTAGCTCACCACCCGTCCGTCTTATGACGACGACAGGCAGTGTCGACGACGCATTCGTCTTCCACCCGCCTCAAAGAGCTGTCAGCAACATAGAAGCTGCGGGTTGTTGGCAAAAGAAACCGCAGCCCTGGACACAAAGGGCTAAAGACGGTACAGTGGTGGGTTTTAGTCAGTAAAAGTCTGACACTCCCTTCCACTCCGACCAGAGCGGGAGGAGAGTCATTTGATGATATTCCAATCTCCGAAGAAAGAAAAAGTACAATGTTAATAGTACACAAGAAGCACTCCGACTAAGCGAAGATATTGGTATGGATAAGTCTGGACCGCACAAACGTAAGAAAAAGTTCCCGTAAAATAGAGCGCATTGCTGAGAGCTTCACATAGCAATTAAAATTCCACTTTATCATCTGCTTCTTCTTCTTAGTCGTTATCTTCATTGCTGAAGGTCGTGTCTAGCTTGAATTGTTAATCACCCGATGCACTATGCCTCTCCACGTATTCCTGTCCTCGGCAGTCTTTATAGCCTTGGTTATTGATAGGCCAGTGAGCGACTTTACAAGGTCTGACCAGCGGGTAGGTGAGCGACCGCGTGATCTTCTTCCGTCGACCTGGCCAATCACCATCAGCTTCTCTAGGCTGTCAGGGTTCCTGCGAGCGATGTGACCGAAATACTTGAGTATGTGCTGGTAACAGATAGTGGACAACCTTCTGGATCTGCTTAGCTTTTCTCAAATTTATTGGAGTCGACTTCCAGGCGGCTTCCAATAAATTCTACGACGGTTATAATACTAAATCTAACGATGACATGATTATGATTTTAATGGGTTAACCTTCGGCATCGCCGTATCTCTTGGCAATACTGAGTCCTAAGTACCATCGACTGTATTGCTGAATATAAAGATGGCTTGTCTCCACCGCTTAACCATTTGAATACGTAATATTTGGAAAGTTTGCGGATCTTACTTTAATTCCCACGTCTAAGAACCGAAGAATTTCGAGTGCCAATACTCAGACATTGAATTACGCAAGGTATGAATATGACCTCGGTGGAAAAGACAAGGATCTGTAATTGATGATATCATAAAAATATCGTCACTAATTAATCATTTTGATATAAAGAGAAATTGTAATATGTATTGCTTTAAACATTTCGTTGGAACGAAAAACACTGAAAAGTAAATGAGATAACCTTATGAATAATTTAAAATGCTGAAACGTCTTTTTTGTTTTATTGTTATTTCACTTTGTACAGGGTTTATTATGCTGCTCGTTTACATTTTAAAAAATTACAGAAATAGACGCAAAATAATCATCATCTGCCTAGGCTAGTATGATCATAAGGAAACAGCACCTTTTCCCAGATATGTTAGGGTTGATTTCTGGGCTAACCGGAAGCAACTGAAAACCAGTATTTTACATGGAACGTCTGCCTGTTGTAGCACCTGAACTCTCTCATTTTTTCGTATCCTCCTGACTGAAAAAAAACATACCAATATTAATGGAATTAGCCAAATAAACAAGAGATTTGATGCAGCGCACATTTTCCTTAAACAAAGGCGATGCGTTCTCTATTCCTTTACTGTCATAATCCGATGGAACTACAGTCCGGCACGATCGAGATCAGGTGCAAGAACGACGTGAGTGATGTTAATTGTTGAACACAAACTCTGGGAATGCTACTGAAAAAATCCTAATAGAGAAGCTTCTTAACGCTTTTCACGACCTGATTTTTGAGCCCACGGTTAGCTCAGCAGTTCCGCGACCACGATACAAATGACGAAGGTTATTCAACGACTAATGCTAACATAATATATCACATCGTATCCTACTATGAGCCCAGTGGTTGCGGCTGGTTGATAATAACCCATCCCTCTCCCATAGAGGAGGCCCGGGTCCTTGCAGTGGGAACTTTATAGGCTGGTAAAGCATGGTGATGATCCTACTAAACTTAATGTCAACACCATGCATTTTATATGGGTCTTCTTTTTGATTCTTTGGCCCCCAATTCTGAGTGCAGGTATCTTCCTAATCCACTTTTGTCGGTTATTTCGGCCATTTTAATGAGATCATCTGGTCCCGTCACTATACCTACCGATGGTATACCTACCGAGGTACATCAACTATAAAGAAAATAATCTTTTACATATCAACTTCAAGTAAAAATATCAAACATGAATCTACAAGCGCTTATTCACTGTGTATTCACGTCTGTCGAATAAAATACAGCAAGAATTCAATCATGTGTAGTGAAGCGTGAACGATCAATTTTTGATACTTTCATCACAACGCTCACATATTCAGTGTTTACGACTGAATTGGCAATGCGGCGGAACGTTTTAAATATATGTTTGAGATCATTAATAAAATTAAATGTCGATACAGCTTTGCACAGCAAGCTTGATGGTTTTGAGAAAAGTAATTAATCCTGAAGAAGAGCATCTGGAAGAAAATGGGGTCATCACCCAGAAGTGGGACATACAAGGCTGTTAAATAATTAACCCTGAAACCGAACCCATATGCAAAGACAATCATGGTGTGAACAAGCATAATTATACTGGAACTATTGGAATACCTGAGACCAACCTGGACCAAATGGTGCCGTACTATATCTCAGAGAGAGGATGGCTTGTGTTATGCCCTAACGGACCGAAATGTCGACTGGAACGAAAACATGCGCAACACTTTGTTATTTCTACTTCATTTACCAAAAGTTAAAATGAACAAGAATGAACAAGTGCATCTGAAAGCACTAGTTTTTACTACGAATATTTACCAAGGTCTACGATTTACTGAGACTTAAAACATCTTCCAGCAATATGAACTTATTACCTAAAACTTGTACGATGTCCCGGATTTGTTACCCAAAGAGTTTATGCTCAAGGGCAAAAACCATCTCCAAATTTATTCTCTTACCAATTTGGTTGATTGAATCTGTGTTTCCTTCAAACCATCAATTTTACTTCCTTTGTAAAGTTTGACGTTCGAAACTTCCTTTGATTTCCTAACTGAAACTTTAAGCTTACAGGGGGCCAATTCTCGATTTTCGACATTTATCTCGAGTTCAAGCTCGTAAGTCTATCTCTATGTCTATCAAAAATATCTCTATCTCTACCAAAAAATTTCGAATTGAGCAGAATTCCGTATTCTCAGTCAAAATAGAAATAAATGTCACGAAAATGTCGAATCGAGTGAAGCTAATGTTACCATTACGAAGAATCGCGCGTTCCGTTTTAGGTAGCTATGAGTGAATGAATGATTTTGTTTTAAAACGCTGACTAAACCTAATTATTTAAGTATAAAAGAAAGAAAGAAAGGAAGAAAAAGTATTTATTGGTTTCACAAACAAACAAGTAAACATAATTAGGAGAAACACTTAAAATTAGGACATAATAAAATTTATATATTAAATTTGAATAAGTCCCGTGCAAAGCCAAAGTAAAACGAAACGTTTAGTGTAAAAATAATCAGTTTGACAGCTGACTGTCTGTCAGTGACTAATAAAATTATGAAGCAAACAATTATTTACCTTCGTTTTCAGGTCTATTTTAGTGGTATCCTGAATTACAGGAGCCAATAGATCTAAGTATTAGAACCCTTATTAAATCTTTATTTAGTCTGAAGGTTTTAATGACTTCTGTTTCGCTCAAGTCGTAAATATCGACGGCGGGATAGCTGTTGTCGCCGTGTATTGGCCAGTTGCTCGCCACTTTCCAACAACTCCGAGATAAAAATGCTAATAAACTCGTCCATCTTTCAGTGGTTTCAAGTCCAATCGTAGGTACACAAATTACAGTCTGTCTGCGCGAATCTTCGCGCAGACAGACTCTTGTCGTTGACTCTTGTGTTCTAACACAATGCACAAATCAAAGAGTATAAATCGAATTTCCAGTATGACATGCCAAGCCGTATTTTGTTTAAAAACTAAAGAAAAGAAAACACAGTGTACAATCCAAAACTCAACAAATTCACTCAGAAATGACGTACCTATCTATATAATCGACATGACATCTCTACTGCTCAGAAGCACTCGACATGAACTCTAACGTTAGCCTTCGACAAATGTCGAATTCGACATCCCCAGAATAGCAACTTTTAAAATTTCTCGAAAAAATGACGTCATTAGAAATTTTTCTCGAGTTCGACACCATCTCTAAAACCGAGAATTGGCCCCCAGGACTTCAAATGGCCGCTTTAGCAACAAAAATGAAACGTGAATTGTAGCGTAATTCATATAAATTACGCTACAATTCGTTAAATGTTCCCAAAGTGACAATTCATAATATTAAATTCGTCATTTTAAGAATTTTTCGTGATTCATTATTCTTATCCTATATAAACATTATAGCAGTGCTACTCTAGTGGTGTGACCGTCGTACTGCTAAGTCTTAGGTCGAGAGCGAATTCAAGACACGAACTTCTAATTTTTCGGATTGATGTGCATATTGATAATCTCACTTGCTACGGTGGAGGAAAACATCGTGAAGAAACCAGCATGTCTGAGAAATATTTCTCGACGACATATTATTATTACAAAGCCAAGTCAAAGGTCCGTGGGTGGCATAAACACTCTGACACAGGTTAAAATATAAAGAAAGAAAGAAGATTATCCTATCATAATTTTAGTCCCCCTGTTCCACCAACTTAATAAAGGTAGGTATTTATCGCTCAACGTCAAATTGAACATGTTTCAATTTAACTCTGCACTACTCAATCTGTTTGAACATTTAGTTCGAGACAGTAAACCTACTTAAGATTATGTTTAAAAAGCAAACATGTTCTTGAGGCACGCGGTCGAGATTTGATCGATTAGGTTCTATCGATGTCGCGGCCAATCGATATTTTTTAGGAGTGTCTGGTTTTATTGGCCGATAATTAGAAAACAAATTAGGCTGACTGATTAGCCTATTTAAATAATTTTGGACTGAATGGACACATTTCTTTATTTATGACTAGGGGCGCGTCGCCCGCCGTCGTTCTGTGGTTATTTGTTGCAAACAAATCTACAATCTTATCTCTTTATTATATTAGTGTAGATTACACTTTTGTTTAAAAAGTATATAGGTACCTACCTAATGACTGCACCGGTCCTATTCGGTAGATTCTGTCTACACCCTTGGAAAAAGGTGTGAGAATATGTGAGTATGTAGTTTTTATATTTGTTATTTGATGACGTAAACAAGATAAAGCCGTGTAATTTGGTATCGAAATATTCAAACTAAGAAAATAACAACTTGACAAAATCGTTACAGCAGATAAATCATTAGATTGTCTTTTCGCCCTATTTACAAGTTGGCACTCGCGACTGATTGAGTTCGAAACTCGTGCAATAAAGTGGCAGTGATTTGTAAATAACGATGAACATAAAGAAATAAGTGTAATAGCACTTGATAGGTACTAGCAGGATAAATAGCGTGGTCTCCTAGAAAAGCATGTGTCGCATCCGGGGCGGCGGGCACGCGACGCGCGCACGCGCACACTAACACGACGCACGTGCGTTCGAAGAGAGTGCGCGCTTTGATAAATAGTGCTTTTTTCGATTTTGCCAATTTAAACTCAATTATAGTATAAAAACATTTTTATTTGATAGCATGGAAAATAAAAAAAAAACTCGTCCAACGTTCTTGGGAGTCAAAATTAATGTGATTTACACTCACATTTGACAATCACATTTGTTTATTGACAGAGTTCGTTTGGCAAAGCAGAAGAAAAGCAATGTGTTGCTCAAGCGGAGTGTATAATTCCCTAACTACTTTTCTATCACCAAAACCGATGCAATTACTGTTAGGAAAAATACACCTGTGCTGGAGGAGTATTTTTTTTTAATGGTCTCTTATGTACGCGCCTTTCTTATTGTGACTTGTCACTTAGTAGTGAATTTTAACGTAATTCGTATTACTATCCTAATAGACATTTTTGAACACGTTTTTATTTTTTTTAATAAATACTTCAATTTTTTTTATGATTTTGCCAAACCGGCCATTTTAAATCCCCAGTTCAAAGCACGCACTCTCACCGCGCGCACACGTCCACACATACACACATGTCTCAGCCAGTGACAACAGCCCACTTGCGAGCATCCTACTGGCGACCTTGCCGACCGACATGCGACATACGACGGAGATTTCACTTCCTCTTGACGGCGGGCGCTTGAAAAAAAATCGCAAAATTTCATCAAACGCGCTTTGATCTTTGATGGGAAATGGGTTTTGTGTGTTGTGTAGTTAATTTGTGGTTTGGCGTAAGCATAGATCTCTGGTCAACTGGGCCCACAATAAAACTATGAAAAATTGTGATTGTATTGTAATAGGTATGTGATTTGTTCGACTGATCTCGTGGGTCCATTTCGAGTTGACCAAAATATACAAGACGACATGAATGGGCCTAAATCGTATTATAACATCATGCCTAAGCCTCGAAGGGTAAGGCAAAGGCAGAGGTCACAGTGTGCAGAGGTGTACCCACAATGCGCTAGTAATTACATGCGACATACGACGGAGATTTCACTTCCTCTTGAAGGCGATCGCTTGGGCGCTTGAAAAAAAATTGCAAAATTTCATCAAACGCGCTTTGATCTTTGATGAGAACTGGGTGAGATTAGTAGGATATTAGGAATGTTTGTGAGGGATTTTACGTGTTTAGTTAATTTGTGGTGTGGTGTAAGTCTATATTTATATAAACTAGACGACATAGACGGATCAAAATAACATAACATAACATTAACAGGTGGAGGTGTACCCATTAATTATAGTACACCCATATTTTGCTAGTTATGTTTAAGTCCCTTGTGTAATTGCGGGTGAGCCTAAAGCCATCAACCGGGCACGAGGTCAAGTCACCGTGGCTGCTACTAAGTAATTCCTGGTGGAAAAACCAAATAACACTTTTCCCGACCCGGAAACAAACCTGGGACCTCATGTTCAGCAGTCGCACATGCTACCACTACCCCAACGAACGAGGCAGTCCGTAAATGTTTACTCTACTTAAATAATTATGTTCTATACTTCTATGTATATAATAAAAGGATTAGTTAATTAACTGTTAATGGCTTTTGCTGTACTAAATGTAATAAATAAATAATAAATGTAACATTATTTATCAGCACTCATTTAGATTATATAAATTACATACTATTGTTGAACCTACTGAGCGTGCTGTGGAATCGAAAACCAAATTTCATTTATTTGGATGTATCTTTTTTTCTAACATCATTTATTTTTAGCTTTCTACACGTCTTGCTGTAACCTAAGCCCATAATAATCCCATAGCGTACCTCTTCGTTTGTATTAGACAAGCGAGGAAAAAGAAATGTTTGACAAACACACCATATCCGGTGAAAACATGTCCTCCGAACACGTAGACGTGGGAAATTATGTTTTATAACATAAATAATCGAGGAATGTCTTCTTATCTTAAACTTTCGTTTTGAAACTAAGATATTATGTACACACGGCTACACATCAAGCTATACAAAACCAGTATAATCTGATCGTTCATTGTACGAAAAGATCTAGTAAAGTGAGGCCAAGATTAACTGGTTTTGTATAGCTTGATGTGTAGCCGTGTGTACATAAGTACTTACTTGAAGTAATGAAGAGATTAACACTTACCTTTATCATCTGCCTGGCTTTTTCCCAAATATATTGGGGTCTAGTCTAACCGAATGCAGCTGAATACCAGTATTTTACATGGAGCGACTGCCAATTATGAGCAGTGGTGGCCAAGTGGTGGTAACCCTGACCAGGCAGGCGCATTACTTTGTGTATTTAATTCTTTCAAAACGGTAAAGAAAAACATGTTGAGGAAACTGGCATGTCTTAGAACCAAAAAATTCGAAGACATGTGACATCTACCAACCCGCATTGGGCCCGCGTGGTATATTATAGCCCATCCCTCTCCTAGAAAGGAGGACTGAGTCGTTGTGTACATCGGTACACAGGTTTGATGATGATGACTGCCAATCTGACCTCCACAACCCAGCTAGTATTAGGCAATACGATAGCCTTTGGTAAGTCTGGTTGTCAGACTTTCGGGTCACTGACTATGCCTATTTCGACTTGACAGCTGTGACCAACGGCTTAACGTTCTTTCTGAGGCACAGAGGAAACACGGAATGTAATCGGTGGTCACACGTTCATAGATCAATTATCTTGAACAGATTACCTTAAGAGCGTATGCTACCTCAGATTAGCAACCCTATTTGTGGTGGTTCAAACTTCGCTTGAAACAACGTTAGAATAAAGTTCTAATCAGCTTGCACTACAAAGCGGTTGTTACGTCTTTCGCTGCGGCCGAATGGTGCGAAATTAGTGGTATTTTGCGATTTACAAAAAAACTATTGATTGGATTAAAAAAGTAAAACACTATGACTTTAGTATGTTGCTTGTAGAATTATTTGGCAAAAAAATCAGAACGATGACATGTATTTTAGTATGGTTTTTACTCGATAAAAGAAATTTTTAGAGGTATCTTCGCGATTTTTTTCTATCGAGCAAAGTTAGTTGTATTATGTTTTCACAACACTATGGCACTAGCATATATCCTGAAGAACATCATATATTTTTCTGATGTTGATTACTGCAGTGAATCATACACTTTTACGCATTATAAAACTCGCGTTTGAGGTACCATAAGCTCTTAAGGCGAGGTTGCAGTACTTTGATTTTATGTACGCACGACCTCACCCACCGCCCTGCCGCGCGAGCGATATACCTAATGCCTAAATTTTTTTTTTTTTTTTTTTTATCTTTCCTGCTTCGTGGCAATCTGTTGGTCACAACAATAAGCCACTGCTCTGTCCGATACTACTCGTAGTGCATCTGTAAAGGCGTTTTAGCTTGGTGAGACAACTCTCTGGTGGGTGTCTCAATCCATCTTGGTGAATCTGTCCCTTAAGGTTGGGACACTGTGTCTTTTCAACCTTTTATGTTGAATGGCTTGATCTCCACTGAGTTTGAGGGCAAGCTCATTTTTATGGTTTGAGAGTCTTCTCTGGTAGTTGGTGCTATACTTTACTATCTCCTGTTTGACAGTTGGCACGTTTAGGTCAAGGTATATGATTTTGTTACTGATGTATTGAGGGATGTTAAATATGGTCCTCAGTGTTTTGGTTTGGAATCTTTCTAGTATCTCTTTATTGCTATTGCTAGCCGTGCCCCAGAGCTGTATGCCATAGGTCCATATTGGTTTCAAGATGGCTTTATATACTGTCAACTTGCTGTGTGTACTCATTTGTGAGTGTCGTCCTATTAACCAGTACATACTGCGTAGTTTTAAATCTAGCTGCTTTCGCTTTGTCCATATGTGTTTTTTCCATGTCAGTCTTCGGTCCAGATGCATACCCAAGTATTTTGCATTATCATCTTGCGGAATTTCTTCGTTGTCAAGTATAACAGGTGGACATGTGTCCCTTCTGAGGGTAAAGGTCACATGTGTTGATTTACTGCGATTTGCGTGTATTCGCCAGATTTTGAGCCATTCTTCAATTTTGTCAATGTGGTGTTGTAGTTGTTCTGAGGCTGTTACTGGGTTCGTGTGTGTAGATAGTAATGCTGTATCGTCTGCATATGTTGCAACCGTGGTCATGTCTGATGTTGGTAAGTCGGAAGTATATATGGTGTAGAGAACGGGGCCCAGTATACTTCCCTGAGGTACCCCTGATTTGATCTCATGTAAGTCAGAAAGGTCATCATTGAACTTTACTTCAAAACATCGCTTGCTGAGATATGACTCTATTATGTTGTAAAACGAGTGTGGTAGCATCTTTTTGACTTTGTATAAAAGACCCTCGTGCCATACTTTGTCGAATGCCTGGCTTATATCCAGAAAAACAGACGAGCAATATTTTTTTTCTTCGAGAGATCTGCCTATAACTTCAACAATACGGTGAATTTGCTAGATTGTTCCATGGTTCTCTCGGAATCCAAATTGATGATTCGGGATGATATTACTTAGGTGTGCTTTCATTCTTTTCAGTAACATCTTCTCGAGGAGTTTCCCCATTAATGGCAATAGGCTTATAGGTCGATACGACGCTACGTCATTAGGTGGTTTACCGGGTTTTGGTAACATTATTACTTGGGCTATCTTCCATTGTCCCGGAAAGTGGCTAAGTCTTAAGCAGGCATTAAATATGTTGACAATTGCCACTATACCTTTTTTTGGCAGGTTTTTTAAGAGAATGCTGTCGATTTGGTCGTATCCTGGTGCTTTGCCATCTGTGAGTTGTTTTATTTCACCAGCTACTTCGGTAGGGCTCGTGTATTTTAATGGGAGACACATTTACTGTGCACTTTCTAGATATTTTTTTATTTCGGCGTCATGATCTGGTCTCGATCCAGGAAAAGGTTGAAACACATTGCTTAGGTGTTCAGCAAAGATCGTCGCCTTCTCCGTATCTGACCTAGCCCAATTCCCGTTTCTTAGTCTGATAGGAGGAATCTGACAATTAGGACGTTTTAATTTCTTTGTTGCCTTCCATAGTGAGTAATTTGTGTCTAAACTTGGGGTCAAATTTGAAAGGAACGTCTGGAGATTTTTGTTGGTAAAGCTTTTAATGAGGTCTTTTAGTTCATTCGACGATCTGTTGAATGCTGTTTTGTCAGCCGGGTATCTTGAGTCATGCCATATCTTTCTTAGTATACGACGTCTTGATATTTTGTCTTTGATCGTCTTTGGATATTGGTTAAGTGTTAGTGGTAACTTTCCGCACTTTTGTGGAGATAGTGGCTGCTTCGTGTATGATTTTATTGAGGTTCTCAATAGCCTCTTCAATATCTTCCACTGTTTTTAATGGATTTATGAGCTTTATTCCCATCGTGATTGTGTCCTTTTACAACTCCCAGTTGGTATTTTTGTTGTAAAGTCTTTCTGTGGGGTTCACCATTACCACTGATGAGCTCATGTTTAGTATGACTGGCGTATGGTCAGAAGATAGATCCGCACACGCTTCAGTGGTCATGTAGTTACGACCTATGTTTTTAGTTATGTAGAAGTCTAGCAAGTCGGGAATTTTATTTCTGTCTGTTGGCCAATATGTTGGTTCTCGTGAACTCATGCATTCAAGGCTTAGATTTTGTACTGTACCATGTAGTTGTCTTCCACGATGTGTGATTAATCGTGAGCCCCAGTAAGTGTGTTTTGCATTCCAGTCTCCACCACATATAAATCTGGAGCCGAGTGAAGCGAAGTACGTGTCGTAGTCATTTTTTGTTATAGTGTGTCTGGGTGGACAATAAACTGCAGAAAAAGTAGTCTCAATTTTGTCATTAAATATCACTTTTATTGACGTAGCTTGTATTTTATCCGTATGGTATTTTTCCAGTTCATAATGTTTAATATTGTTTTTAATGATTACTGCAGTTCCGCCGTGACTATTTCCTGATGGATGATCTGTTGTGTACACTGTGTAGTTTTGTATAGTGAAGTGAGATCTTGCAGTGAACCTTGTTTCAGAAACTAAAGCTATGTCAATTTTTTCAATTTGAAGAAATGTTAGAAACTCTTGACGACGGTCCGTCAAGCCGTTGGCGTTCCACGTGACTACTCGGAGTGAGTTAATCATTTTGTTATTAGGCTTGAGATAAGCTGGATCATTCTGTCCATCATTTTGTCCATCATGCTGATCATGACTTGTTGAAATTTGGCGAACATTTGTTCTAATCTGTCTGGACTTTTCTCTAGGTCCGGTATGCCTTCAGTTTGTGGTCGGTCTTTTGTTGTATCCGCATAGCTTCTTTTTTCTGTGTTATTATTTTGTCTTAAGTTTTTGTTTACTGTTTCATCCAATATTTTGATCTGTTTTGTATACAGAGCTGTGTTGTTTTCTTTGTTAGGTGGTTTAGTTTTTAATATTCTTTCCTTATATTGTTTGTATTTTAAGCAGCCCTTGTAGCTTGCAGGATGTCTTTCTTGGCAATTTGCACATGTAGCATCTGTTTCTGGTGTTTTGGTGCATGAGGCAGTAGGATGATCGTTACCACATTTCACACATCTGAATGGTCTGAAGCACTGATTTTTAGTGTGTCCAAACCTCTGGCATCTTTTGCATTGCATTCTTTCTTTTTTCTTATAAGGAGCTTCAAATGTCACTCTCATTTGACTAAGGTACCTCAATTTAAATATTTCTTTGTTGTTCTTGTTTGGCTCTAAATCGACGAAGAAGACGGGCAATGCCTCTTTGGTAGATCTATGTAAAACATTTACTATTTGTCTCACCTCATGGCCTTGTTCTTTTAGCTCTTGTTTTATTAGCGCAGTGTCTTCTGTGGAGTGTAGTCCTCGCAGTACAACTCTGTATGCTCTTTCACATTTTAATTGATAAGTATAATGTGATATATTATTAGCTATAAACTGCTCTCGGATGGCTTTATAAGTTTGTATATCTTTCGGCATTAACTTTATGATATGGCCGGATCTTAATGTTGTCATAAGGTATGATTTATTGTCAACAATTTCATTTAGAGTTACTTTCAATGCTGTGATATCCATGACCCCTGTCACAAAAATAGGTTCCGGTTTAGGTATATAATCTGTAACTGGGACCGGTTCTTCTGTTTCATCACTGTTGAGGATATCGAATTTGTTATGCGTAGGCACCGCGAAAGTAGATGAATTTTTCGATTTCTTTGTATTGTCACTGCAGACTGGGCTTGTTTCTTTTCTTTTTTGCCTTTGAAGTGGTACCTGATCATTTTGCCACGGGTTTATGGGGCTCTTTGTATTGTTTTCGTGTTGTTTATCGCTGGTTTTACTTGCTGCAGCTGACGGCAGACTGTTACTGCGGTTTCTGATAAACATACTTTTGTGAAATTGTTGTTGGATCATATTGTTAGGATTAATTGGTAATTTATTGGTTTCATTCATATTGTTCCCACGAGTAAGGTCGAAATAAGTAGTCACTTGAAGGGTGACGTAGGCGTCACCCTTCAAGTGACCTCTCATCTGAATCCTTCAAGAAGGCTCATACAACAACGTTTGCCAGGTCCGTTGAGGTTGGCGCTAGCAACTTACTACCTGTAAGCCATACATCCTCTCGGCGCGGTGCCCACCTTAGGATTAGGGTGATTTTTTAGAGAGGCTTTCTACCTCTTGACGCAGGCGGTGAAGCCAATGCCCCCGATTCCATAATACTATGGAGTTGCGGGTTGTGGAGGTCATTTCCTACCCCCAACAAGAAACTGCTTGTTAGGCAATCTGATTCGGGTTAGTAACCGCCGCCCGAGACTCGGCGTTGTTGCTCGTTTAGCACCACCCGGGGGAGACGTGTAGGGTGAAAGAAAGAAGAAAGAAAGAAAATGCATTTATTTGGCACATGCCACAAAAACACACAATGTAAAACAAAAATAATATAAAAAAGAACTTAAAACTAAACAAATCGTCCCACTGTGTGCCTCACGGCTGCGCCAAAAAGGCCCAGTTCAGCAAAATGCCGGGCAACTAGTGCCCGACGCTGGTTTTCAACTGAACCTAAATTAGAGTGGTTACGGATGTTAATCAGTTTTATATGTTGTGTCAATGTTGGGGGTGAATATGTACTTAAATATATAATCGAGGCGTGTACAATAAAATAAAAATAAAATAGAAAAGCAATGGGTTAGTAGTAAAACAAACTATGACAACAAATATGGTGAGTGTATAAAGAAAACCAAAACAATATAATATACATATAGGTAAATAGCACGGGCGCAAGATAAAAACCTGCATGCAATAGCTTTACCGCGGCAGTCTCCGAGTGCCACATTTAGTTTTTTTTTATTTAGGTGGGAAGGTAGAAACGTCATATAACTGATTCATTTAGAGCAACCATATCCAGCTTCCGTTGTGCTTCTATGAGGAACTGCCGTAAACGACTGGGTCTGGTGGGTGGGTCTAGGAAAAGATGGTAAATCCTACGGACGCGAGCAACTGCCCTCCCCCGCCTAAATTTTGACTGTTTTTTCTTCTTGGAGAAAAATTATAAAGAAATTATACAAAATGTTTTCAACATTTACTTTAGAATAAAAACTTCTATCTACTGATATAACTTTCATATAATTCATGATGAAATGTCTTAGCAGTACACGTTTTAAATTGTGATTTAGACTCATGTTTGATAAAAAAAAATGATCGAGCCGATCATTCTAAATCGCGTTTCTATCTTTTACGATTTACTTGAGAGTATGTTCAATTTTTATGTAATGATTTTTATTTATTAAAAAACTCATATTTAGTTCGATTTTCAAAGGTTCAAAAATCTTAAAAAGTACTGCAACCCCGCCTTAATCTGGAAATTGATCCAAGCAGCTGTTATTATGTTGCTGTGCGGAGATTATCTCAATACAATTCGCGGGCGCCGGCTTCGTTCCAAAATGGACCTATACATTGACTTGTGAGTTTGTCACAGACGTTAAAATTTAAGTGCTATCTTGTTCCTTTATATTCGCACCTTTAATGCAAACCATGTATCCATTCATTATATAGTTTTATGACTGTCCTATGAACCCATGCTCGAATGGTTTCATTGTGTAGGTATGTCTCATTATCATTGATGTGTGGTCTAACACCATTATGCTGTATTAAGAAGGTATCGATAATTTAGCCTTCAAATTAGAAACTATAATAGTAG
The DNA here is from genome assembly GCA_949775195.1 of Diarsia dahlii. Taxonomy (NCBI): domain Eukaryota; kingdom Metazoa; phylum Arthropoda; class Insecta; order Lepidoptera; family Noctuidae; genus Diarsia; species Diarsia dahlii. The sequence goes on from OX459200.1 coordinate 6,153,086, forward strand.
ATTAAAAAATAAAAGTAGTAGATTTAGATACTTCAATGCGTTAACGCCTAATCTGCTGAACGAATTTGCATTTGGCACACTCATAAAACACGGTCTGGGTCAATAGGGGTGACCCTTTCTTTATGTGGAAATTCTCAATGGACGTCCTCCACCTTGGGGAGTACGTAGGGGTCTGTCAGGTTAGGCAGGATAGGTAACCATTATTACATACCGAGATTCTACCGTGCCTCGGAAAGCATATTAAGTTGCTGGTCCTGGCTGCCATTTGTAGAACTTTGGCAGTCATTACAGGTAGTCAGTGGCCCGAAAACCTGACGTAAGCCAAGGTAAAATCTACCTAATCTTTGTTTGAAAGCTTATAAATAATAAGAATATATATGTTCGCTGAGTTGAACGCAAGACAATGTTTATTATTTGTGTTCTTTCTCCAAGATTAGTTTACTGAATAATAATTATGTTATGTCTTTTTTTATGTTTTACTTGCTGTTGTCAGCGGCTTCACCCTCTACAACTGGAAAATTATCCCACGGGAAGATAAAATCGGGATAAAAACTATCCTATGTGTTAATCCAGGTTATAAACTATCTGTGTACCAAATTTTATCCAAATCCGTTCAGTAGTTTTTGCGTGAAGAAGTAACAAACATACACACTCACACACTCACACAGTCACATAGTCACACACTCACAAACTTTCGCATTTATAATATTATATTATAATAGGATATTATTATATACTTTTTAATTATTGATAGAGTAGTCTGTAGTCATTAACTTGCACCTTCTATTGTATCGAGTCTGGTTCTTCTGGGGAGTTTGTTCAGCTACTTCTTCTTTCCAGCAAAAACACTAGGAAGTGTCGAAGGGTGGTTTTGAGGGACTGTCTCTTGTAAATAAGTAAAGTTAAGCAAATTTTGACGTTCGAAAAGTGCTGATTATCAGCCTAGTTTGAATAAATGAGTTTTGATTTTGATTTTTGACAATCAGTCATCAACCGTATTATACGCAGCTTGTCAGTAACTTCCAAGTTGACCTTGTTCTTTGGCAATAAACTATACCTCTAGCTATCTATAATATTCTTATTCCGAGGGGAAATTAGTTTACTTTGGGACCTGCTTTGATTACCCGCTTCTTTAGAGCGAGTGATTGCGGTCTCCCCTTCCTTTTGGGAGTAACAATAATTACTTATTGTAGGACCGTTACTTACCTAAGTTAACAATAAAAAGATTTTGTGATTTCATCGCCAACTTGGCAAGCAGATAGCGGGATAAGCTGAACTCTTTTGCAAGGGTGGGCCTACAATCGCACTAGATAGCGAAACATGGAAGGGATAGGAGGCCTTTGACCGGCAGTGGGAAAGTATATGTTAAAATAATTTATTGATAGTTTCAGTTACATCTGCTAGGCGTAGAAAAAGTTTTATAAGTTAGATATCTACTTTCACCAATTCATAAAATTAATTAACGGGTTCAAAAAGTTTATTGTTACGAACTAATTCAGAATATTCTATTACGAAAAGTTTTAAACTGTATCAATTTGTTTCAAAAGTAATATTAACTTGTGAACTTTGATGGTAACATTCGTAGAAATATTTTATTACTATTGCTTCTCATACTTGAATGTTGTATTAATTTACCCCCAAAAAGTTTGATTATATTCCGCATTATCTGTTTTATTACTTACTAGCTTTTGCCTTCAGCTTTTTTTCTTGTTGCTTCACACAAATTATATTGACGACACGGTTGGCGCAGTGGCTAAGCGATTGGACTGCTGCGCTCGGTGTCGCGGGTTCGATCCCCGCACGGAACAAGTATCTGTATGGCCTACAGATAGTTGTTTCGGGTCTGGGCGTGTTTGTGTACCTATGTGGTTTTCAATGTTTGTAAACGCACCCACGATACAGGAGAAATTCCTAGTGTGGGGCAACGTTTTTAAAAAAAATATATATATATACTAAAACCTTCCTCGAAAACCACTCTGTCAACACCATGAAAAACGGTGCAGTAGTTTTTGAGTTTATCGCGAACAGACAGACAGACAGACGCGGCAGAGGACTTTGTTTAATAATATGTTGTGATCTGGGGGAGATAGCTGCTTAATCATTTCTGCACACAGCTCACTATTTCCTACCTTCTCATCATCGTCATCATCCACACCTCGACTTCACCCAGTGCGGGGTATATAGGCCTCTCTTTGACTGTAACAAGCTCTATGCTTTTGTGCCATCTTATCCAAAAGATTCTAAAGATGATATTCAACAAAGTCGAATATCGACTGTCTGCCTAACTTGTAACCTACTATAATTTAGACGTAGAGTAGATGACGATGTGTGTGCCACTGCTGACTGTTGCGGTTTTCACTACATTTACGTTTAGTACTTCTTGTTTTTGTTATTCTGCAACATACATAGTATTGAGAATTGAATAATCTATTCAGCAGCATCCAGTTAGACTGGAAGCCGACCAAAACATAGTTGGTAAATGTTATCATAGTTGGCAGACGATGAAATTCCATCCCTTAACCGCTCATCCGATTGGCATCTCGAGGGTACACCACTGGTTAGAATTTCTCGACGGCTTGTTAAGTCACTTCAGAAGCCCAACGGTGGCTTATAAACTCAGACACTAGTTGAGGCACTAACCACACGATGCAGAAAAACCACAGTGTATCAAAGAAGACCGACTTTCATCTGGTCTAAGCCTAACTTTAACAGTTATGCAACGTAAAAAATTGTGACTGGAAGATACTCAATAGCCAGGACGCAAAACCGCCAAATGTGGAGAGATTTGGAAGACATTCATCATTGGGTGTCCAAAGGTTTAAAAAGAACGTACAAAACACATGTGTGATCAATAAAGCTCATAGCAAGAAACGTGTGACACATAGAGTAGTGCAACACTAGACGGTATGTCTCAGTTCAGTTATAACGCATAGTTTATACGACGGGTGGTCCGCCCCGGCCTAGATGTCGACATCGGCACATCACTAGCATAAGGTATCAGTGGAATCACCCTGTGTACTTTCTAACATTTTCATTTGTTATTTGACTATATCAACACTACTATGTTGGTAGGTGTTTCCAAAATAAAATTGTTGGAATTTAATAGCCCTTGAAGAATTCTTTTTCAATAAAAGATAGTCGAAGAATGAAACCCCAACAAGTAACAACCACAACATTATTGGGAAAGGTGAGTTGAAGATGAGTCGAAGAATTAAGATAGGACATGAAACGAACCAAAATTAAAATTGAACATTTATAATTACTAGTCTACTTGTCCGTTTGTCATACTAGTTTTTAAATCAGCATGATGAAAAAAACGCCATCTTATTCCTAAAAACATCTATAATTAGGTACATGTTAACTAAAGCCCCATAAATGGGGTAAATGTCGTAGAAAATGATAAAAAATTTATAATGCACAAAAACTCAATTTATACTTTTACACGAATACGACGTTGACACGCAAGTGCGCGGGCGCAACACAGTGGCGTTATGTACGACTGTAATGTTATCTGTGGTTCTGTGAATGCAATGTCTGTCCGTCATGGATCAATGCATGCGTGACGGAGATTGTTACGCGTAGTGTTACAATTTGTTGATCTGACTACTGTTTTAGTGCAGTTAACTTATGCTTTTTTCGGTTCATTATTGATATTTTTTACCTTTAGTCGTGTAATGCATCATTTATACTTTAATTTTTAACTGCTTTGGATGTCTTAAGCTATACACGGATCGGGGTATTGTTTTCTGCTGCTGGGTGAGACAAGCAGTCCAGTGCTCCAGCCTGTGACTCCTAAATACCACTGGACGGTTTTAGTCAGTAACAACAAGGATTTTGTCATTACAGGTTTAAAAAGTCTTTGAAAGCCGCACGCTTTCATACCGACGCGACGCGACGCGGTGGTGGGCGCGTAAGTATCTCACATACCCTTCCGGGCGCCCCGAGGCGAAGAAAATTCATAAAGATTCGCATACGCAAAAAAAAGTATAATATCCGATGAGTTTTGTCATAAAAATTTAAAAAAAAGTCTTTGAAACTCGTAACCGAAGGAAGCCGAGTTGAATACCCAATGACCTTTGGAGAAAAAACGCCCATGGCGACTTTAATTTGACCTGTCCCAACATACGACACGCACTCATCACGCATCGAACCTATAAAGATTTATGGCATCAATAACAATTTGGATTTTAATGCCCCAGTCCATTATAATGGCTATAAAAAGATAAATCATTGGTACATAAGTACATACTGAGCAGAATATCTTTTATGAGCCCCGGGATGTGGAGAAAGTGTTGTATGAGGTTACGACTCACGATCCTTCGACCTCTAATAAATGTAGGAGTGATCTATGTCTCTGACATGTCCGAACATACATAATAATATTGAGTTATAAAGTAACTTAATGATGAGTTGGTTATTGTTGCTGATTCATCAGATGAGCTGCAGGGGCGCGGGCGGCTTATTTCGATGACCATGGAAAGGACCGTCGAAGAATGGGAAAATTTCATGAGGAAAGTTTTAAGTATGAATGTGGATAAGTAGGTATGAGAGTAGGGGAAGAGCAAAGAAACGATGGATGGACTTTTTAAACGATGATATGGCAAGAAAAGAGGTGTCTCATGAGATGACGTGTAACAGGGAAGTATGGCTCAGAAGAAGACGTCATGTTGCGGCGATCCCAAATAAAGTGGGACGGTTCTTTCCATTTCATCTTCTCTTGCCTAGGGGCAAGAACCGTTCCGTCAAACCGAAATCCAGTCGCAAACACATCTCAACAAAAATAAAAATCAATAATTTCGGTTTTTAAAATAGAGGAATTGCCCTTTTAGTGTAGATTTACAAGATGACCTTTAAAATCTCTGATAGCAAAAAATAGATAGATAGTCAAAAATTGTTTTGATTATACCAAGAAGAATAAAGCTTTTAATGAGAAAATCAAAAGTTAATTTAAGCAATAAGTTAGTCGTTAATTAAATACTCAAGTTCGTTTCTACCACTTCCTTGGCGTAATTAAGTACCTAATTATTAACAAAACCTTTTTTACGACACTAACATTTGGGAAAAGGGTGACTAATTTAAAAGCTTTCTTGTAGACTCCAAATCGTTTCGTGTTTCAAAGCAATTAAACACTTCCTTCCTTTGAGCTATTAAACGTTAATAATGGTTTTTAAGCCCATAATATAAACAAAGATGGCCATATACCAATAATAATATACATCATCATCAACCTTTTCCCAACTATGTTGGAGTCTGCTACTAGTATAAGGCCCGGTTTCCACCAAAGCGGAAAGGAACAGAGACGAGAGGAGATGTGCGGAAATCGGCCAATCACATTAGTTAAAATGTACATCGGTTCTTTCGCTCTTTCTGTGATTGGTCGAAACTCGCTCTGCTCGTCTCCGCTTTGGTGGATACCTGGCTTAACCGGATGCAGCTGAATACCAGTATGTAGGATGCTGATGGGACGCCTGCCTATCTGACCTCCAAAGTCTAGTTAGTCTAATTAGTAATACAAACCCGTTGGGAAGACGGTTAGTAAGACTGGTTAACAAAGCCTTAACTTTTGCAATATTAGTGTGAAATTTGAAGAAAGTGAAAACAGCAACACTTCAAGATAACAATAAAAACAAAATCTTCAAATAAATCAATGGCTAATAAGTATTGTCCGAATTCGTGTCAAATTCCTGCATAATGTCACACAAATAGCGAAGAAACTGGAAGGTGAACAAAAGAAACCCATTATTTATTCGTCAATTTTAATAAAAATTAACATAATTTTCTAAAAATAATTTATGTAATGTTTTATTGTTTACCTTGTAGTATTATAATGTTGTGTGTGTGTTTTTATAGGAACAGCTTGTAATTTCTCGCTTGTTTTAGGAGCACCAGTTTGACGGAGTCAGTTGCCAGTCATTTGGCATCTTCTACAACCGGATTTTCGTTTAACGTTCATTCTATCAAGAAGTCATCTCTTCAAGTTCTTTGCTGATCGATTTGTGGTTTCCACTAAAGCGTAGCTACTTCAATGGCCATTTAAACTACATTTTGTTTTCTTCTTCTTCAACTTCTACCCACCTAATGCTTAGTGTAGGTCTCTTCCGAAACTCTCCATTTCTGAGGGATTTGTGTCATGGCTATCCAGTTTTTTTCGGGCACTTCGTATGATCACCTAATCTCGGTTGTCTTCACACATTTCTCCGTTCCGTTGTGGTCTCCACTCCAGCACTTTCTTTCTTTCATTACGACTAAACAGGCAACAAACATCCAAAGACTACAAGACATCTGAAACCCCTACACAGCAGAATGAAGCACACAATAATAATTCTACCTTATTGAACTCATTCAAATATCTGGCTATAACAAAACCATTTATAAAATCGGCGAGCACTTTTCCTAATTTAATAATGCTGATGGAGGAAAATGAGAAAAAAGAGCTCGGAGCTAAATAATAACAGTCACACGGTTCGATATTCCAGGTTAAGCAGTGCTTGCCAAGGTCGGTCTGTGGATGGGTGACCATCATTACATGCCGAGTTTACTCCGTGCCTCGGAAAGAGTCCTGGCAGTCATTTGAGATCTATGACATTCGAATAATGTAGTCAGTGACACGAAAGTCTGAAAACCAGTCATACCAAGGGTTCGTGTATTAACTGGATTGTCGAGGTCGGACAGGCAGTCGCTCCATGTAAAATACTAGTATTTGGCTGTATCTATACTATAAGCCGACCTCAATCAAGTTGGAAAAAGGGTAAGTAGATAATAAGGACGACGTTATAAGAACGGCGGGTACTACTTGGATGAGACAAGCGCATAACCGAATCCAGTGGAAAGCTCTAGGGGAGGCCTATGCTGGAAAGCAAGACCATTATTAAGTTACCGGTGTCAAATTAATTGTAAAAAGTGAAACTTAATGTAAGATTGTTAAATTAAGGCTACAAATAAAATAAAAAAAAGAAACTAAATGTGACACTCGGAGACTGCCGCGGTAAAGCTATTGCATAGTATTTTTTTATCAACAGCAAATAATTAATTATTTAATTTGACAACCTCAGTTGACAACCTTGTTATTTTCCGTAACCATAGCAAAAAGTACTGAATCCAGAATATTTTCGTTAGGGAATTTCTGGATTCGCTCTCCACGCTCAAGGCCCGCGATAGAAGCTATGCAATAGCTTAAAAAAAATACTATAAACCGACCTCAATCAAGTTGGAAAAAGGTTAGGTAGATAATAATCGATGGAGTAAAATCGTGCTATTTTTTAACAAAATTCTTTAAAATAATATCTAAGAGTTAAACATTACTGATTGAGACATCCCATTGAAACCTCACAATCTCTAAACAGTATACTGTTCCGAGCTCACATTATTGCTACAGTACTCAATGCTGCTGTGAATAGAAGATTGAATACCGATTACTATATCATACAAATCTATCTTGTCATGGTGATCGATCGTCTTTTGTTCAGCAAGACTTATGTCATTGTGTTCAAGACTTTGAGAGGATTATTTATTTGCAATCGTTTCACTATTAGTACTTTAGAGATTACTGTCGATAAAACTGTCTTATTATCGGCTGTGAGGATTTATTGGTGACTAGGTTTTGCATGAGGTCCTGGGTTCAATTCCCAAGTTGGGCAAAATGTCATTGGGTTACCTATTCTATCAGAGATTTCTCTTTAGTAACCACAGCGTCTGGATTTGTGCCCTTTTGTTGGCAATAGGTTCGCCCCGTATTACATGGGACATAAACATAACTGCCAATATGTGGATGTACTTTTAAAAAAGTGTTTCAAAAACGCTTCATATAAGCCATGCTTTCTTACTTATTTTCCGTATTGTAAAAAATACGCAAAAGCTTCTATTGAAACACTATCTAAAATTCCTCGTCTGTCAGCATTAATCCGCAGAAAACAATGATTCAAGATAAAAGAACAAAACTTTAAGCATTTAATATACAATAAATATTATCAATACAATATCTTAATTTATTCACGAGACAACTAAGCAGGCGATTAACATTTTTTTGTTGACCCGTCAATAATTATTATACACATTATTAATATTACATTTTGATTAAATTCTTCACCTTTGTTAAGAACAATATAAATAGATAATGAAAAGAATGTACTTTTATTATATACTTAGTATGCAAAAAATGTGGGTCATTTTTTATCCTCAAAGTTCTTTTGTGAAATAGGTGCGGGTCATTATAACCCGTACCTAAACTCAACAGTTCGACACTATCTTGTGTGAGGCTATGAGATGGTTATCATACCAGGTATTAATAGGTTGGCCGTAGCAAGGTAAATCTGATTAGGCAGAGATTCATTGATGATTCTGGCCTGGTGCTGTTTCACAGTCGAATGGCACTTGATACCGTGTCTTCTTGTCCTGGCACAAATCCTGACTCCGTGGCTACTACTGGGAAATTCCTGATGGATAAACCCAATAACATTTTGCTCGACCCGAGAATCGAACCTAGAAGCTCATCAGACCTAGCTAGACCAACAAGGCAGTCGTTATTAGACTAAAGTTTCGTCTTGTCTTTTAAACAATTGTGTCAAACTTAGATTGGACAAAATATATTGGATTCACATGTTCTAACATAATTATTCAAACAAGATACTAAGTCATGGTTTACCAAGCAACTTGTAAAACGTATATCAAAATATTAGCCACGGTTTAAATAATTAACGAGACAGTATTTATCTCAGACTCGCACGGAGAAAATGAATGGCGGAAGATATTTCACACATGTTTATAAATTCAGAGATATGGGAATAATACTTCAAGTGCTAAGTGATAGCTGGGCGCTTATTGGGTGAGTAGAAACTTTGAAATGTGGAGGTGGTTGGAGGTGGAGTAAGACCTCCCGACTCGCTGCACTGGCACCTAAATTAATTATGTAAATTGCTAAAACAATCATCAATAATATTGGTGATGAAATTATAGAATTTTTTAAGATCATCATCTGCCTATCTTTTCCAACTATTTTGGGGTTGGCTTCCAGTCTAAAGTCTACTAAAACTTTTCAAAAGGATCATGTAGACAACATGAAGAAAACATCGTACGTGAAAATATTGAGTCAATTTAATTGACTCAATACTGCCGCAGCACTTAATGTAGTCATCAAACAGTTGGTCATTTCAACGAACTATGTTCAACAGTGTATGTCATGAGTTCATGACAGACGGTTTATGGTCGAATGGTGAAAAGACAGGTTTAAAGAAAGGAGTGATTTTCCTGATAACAAATGGGAAATGGGCCTTCAACCTGTCACCGTCTAATTAAATTATGAAAATGTATTTGGATTCAAATAGGCTGTGCATCGTAGTGTTGAGAGCATAAGTGGGTAATTTATGATAATTAATGAAAATGTATATGAATTTACAATTATAATACTAGAAGTTGATAATGAATACAAAAACGGAGATGCTGCTGATTGTATCTATGACTCACTTGACGTTTTAGATGCATTTGATACTTTCATTGAGCCAGAAGATGCTATGTCAATCAAAGTTTGTGAAGCTAATCATAGTAATGAAAAAACTAGCAATCATATTCATAATTTGCATCAAGTGAAATTTCTCCTCGCTAAATGTGAATTTTGATAGACATTAAGAGGAAAGCAGTCACAAATTGAAATATTATGTATTGTTCCTTAAGATATCATCTTCGACCAGACAAGATGAATGTTGTAACACGCACTGACGCATACCGATTAGAGCCGAAACATCCCGAGATAAAGCGATCCCACACGATGACCTTACACACATTTCATTCATCATCTCCGTACGAAGTTAATTCAGTCAGCTCAATCGGTTCGAAAATTTGGTATGTATGTAGGCAGACTTTCTCCGGGTGAAATGGGTGTGAAGAGAGGGGGACGCGACCTTGTTAGAGGGAGGTTGGCTTGGCACCTGCGCAGTATCCACTTGTCACTCTCCCACCGCCGCGTGCGCACCGCCGCGTCCGAATAACCACGCGACTCTCGCGCACGTGCGCTTTTACAACTTTTTTTTTTCGGAAAAAATCTGTGGAACGTTTTTGTGTGCGAACTGTGTTGTGCTTGGAACATTGCTTGACTTTTCGTTTGCTGTTTGCCGGTTTTGTGTTTCGAAGACTACGGTATGTTTGATGATGATATTATTAATTATTTTATAGTTGCAGTAATTATAAAATGGGATCGGCAGTGGTCTCGTCCTATGATTCGTCATTTATTTCAATGTGTAACTGCAGCTTCTGGAATATTAATGATTTCCTCATGTAAAAGTTCATCCTCCGTTACCTCAGAAGTGGACCTGGGATTTTGGAATCATCCTCTACAGCTGCCCTTGCAGCTTTGGAATGTGGGGTTTTATTAGTATTAAAACTCTGTGACCTATGGACATTACGATTTGCAACTTCGCAAATCTCTAAAGAAATTTGAAGATAATGCAAAATAAGCACCATTTTATTGTTAGACCTTGTCGCATATTATGCAAATGAGTTGGCATACCACGAAACACAAGTCAAAATATTCATGAGTTAGAACTTTAATGAGCTATTAATTAAAGTTCGGCGTGTGGAGACCCGTGAACAATATATTATAACCTGTTAAACTTAACGCTATTTGACAACACCTTTGTCATGGGCATTCAGGTAATTTTGTCGATACTAAAAATGTAGGAATCTTACTCGTAAAAACCTGTTAAATTATGTAATATTTAGCTTTATGGCAAACCGCTGCAATGCTTTGGAATTTTTTTTTAGGAAAAGATGATTTATGGCATTCGTATCATGTAATCTTGAGAGCAAGTTAATTTGATAATGAGACCGACCTTCTTATAATGTTAATAAATGTCATTAACTTGTTAAACTTTGTATCATCTATTCTTGATGATAGAGCGAAAAAAGATACGAGAACAAAAGAAAATGTAGGTCAAGAACGGAAACTGGTTAGATTGGGTAATGAAACCTCGGTAATTAAATGGTAAAATATTCATCTTATTTATTTATTTAAAAGAAAACTACATGGGACAGACAGGCGCACATCAAGCTACCTTAAACTGTCAAAATATCCAATCAACCTTGAATTTTATCTCTCAATCGATAAAGTTGAAAATATATTAAGTACAAATTTTAGTAGCTGGTGCGTCTGCACCATCAAACAAAAGTAACAATCACGTGAAATCCGGACTTTTCTTAGAATTTTCTCATGTCACGACTTATAAATTGCTCTCATCTTGAAAAGGAAATTCGTTCGTCCGCTTACTGAAGATGACATCCGTCATAGAGGTTGTTTGTTGACCTAGTTTTATCAGTTTCTATATATTTCGTAATAAGAAGAAATTCAACTATAGGTTATCGTGTCAAGTATTATAAATAGTAGTTCCTGTTCAGCAGTTTCTGTTTATTGTTTTAAGTTATTATTACAAAATTATAAAACGGAAATTGATGACGTAGGTTACACATACTTAACTACCTACTAAAGCTAGTTCTATAGTTTTTCAAAAGAAAAGGAAAGAAAATGACAGTCTTAAAGCAAAGGAATAAAAGATAATATTATTCAGAACAATGGAAGGCAAACAAAACTTGGTATTGACAATGAAAACTTTGGTTGATTACGTACTCAAGCCCAATAGATTTCCAGAGAAGAGGAAGATATTATTAAGAATAAGTATTACTATTACAAACTACTATCGGAAACTTGACATTGACGAAGAAAACTTCGCTCAAGTATACTGTTACGAAAACTATACAAACTTAATTATCTTAGTCTGGTATGTACGAAGACATAGACCTACTTAGAACTAGTTATCTAACAGACAAGATGATATTGTTATAAAACGATAAAATTACAATTTTTAACATCAACGTTTGTTTTTTTTTTGCTTTAAAATTATTGGAAATGTGAATTCTATTACGCATGCTGTGATTCCCTCTAAGTCAAGGAGTTCACCTATTGTCGATCCTAATCTTATAATCGCAGACAAACTTTTACTAATTCTGTGTGACATTTTAGTAGACCTTATATTCAAAGAATTGATTTTGATAGTAGAGACATTTAGTAAAGTAGGTAAAAACCTATTCAAAATGGAACAGCAGTTTTCCAAAACAAAAGCAGATATTAATAAGAGAAACAAAGGCGAAGGAAATTCAACACAATGTTACGATAAGATATTGTTCTTTGAACTTTGGTACTGCAGTGTCAAACTATCGACTTTACTCGGAAAGTTGAAAATGAAAAGTTCACTCAACTTAGTTTTCCAAAAGAAAAGCATACAATAATAATAGAAACAAAACCAAAGGTAATAAAACATAGTGTTACGACAAACTAGAGCTAGTCTGGTACGGAACTGCAGTATTTGGAGCGGATCGACAATGTGGGCCGGTCAGGTGCCCGCCCTCTGACGGAGCACTCATACTATGGCATACGTCCGCAACATATGAAAGAAAACTTTTACGTCTTTGGAAAATGTGTAAGGTTATCTTCTGTGTTGTAGTTTTATTTGCTATTCGTGATAGTCCAACATATGATGCTGAACGGATAGTAGATGGGGTGTTACAGTGGAAATCCAGAACGAATCATATGATATGAACGTAGGCTGGTCATGAGCCAGTTGGATTGACGACTTGGTTAGGATAGCAGGTAAGAATTAGATAAGACAGACCAGTAGAGGTACGAAGAAAAGAGAAAGAGAGAGAGGGAGGGTATCACTTTAGGTGAATTACAGATGATTTTTAAGGATAACACCAAGATCCTGCTTTACCTGCAACATTTCACCTGGAAGTCCGGAATTGCAAACGTTGTTACAGAAAAACATTGAAAATTGTAATGGATTCCTCTTGGGGTGATGGAACCTTACGTAAGTTGGAGGAAATGTGAAATAACATTGGTTTAATTACGTAGGTACGTAAATAATAAACTGTACTATATAATGATAAAGAAATAGTGATTTATGATTCACCAAGAAACCAATATGACTGGCCTGTTGGTCTAGTGGTTAGTGACCCTAACTGCTATGCCGGAGGTCGTGGGTTCGATTCCCACCCAGGACAAATGTTTGTGTGATGAGCACGATCATTTGTTCTGTGTCTGGGTGTAATTTATCTATAATATGTATGTATTTAGAAATATATAAGTATGTTTATCAGTTGTCTAGTACCCATAACACAAGCTCTGCTTAGCTTGCGACTAGATGGCGTTGTGTGATAGTTGTGGAATAAAAAAAAAAAATAAAAAAATCAAAAGCTTATATTCAAATGTAGGTCAAGACAAAAAAACAACAGTTTTGAAAATCTCTACAAATACCAAATACAGAAATACAATGAATTTACAAACCGTATTAGGAGCTATCCAATCACGTTATTTATTGATACAACCGTCAACGGTACACCACGTTCCGTTCCGCGCTTACGCGCCGCGTAAACTCAGTCTCGCGCACGCGACCTTGGCATTGACCACTATAGCGTTTACTCCAAAAAGGCTTGAGTCATTGGGTCGCCTTTTGTTTAGAATTTTCTATGGTTCACCAGTTTTGGAAGATTTTGTAACTGCAGAGGACTGCATAATGTTAACGTCTAATTTTTTTTGTCAATTTGTTTTGTCCTGTTGGGAAACCAATAAACACTTTTTCTTTATTTCTTTCTTTCAGAGGCGTTGTTTTTGTCTGAAGAGCTAGTTAGGTAGGCTAATGTATAAATAATCCAGTGATCATTTAGTGATTTTTGATGTTTAAAAATTATGATGATGAACTGTTTATTGAAAGGTTTATTTTTAAAGGATTAAATAGTTTCTGCTCTTTCAGTACAATTTCACGGCAAGTTTTACCAGTGTACTATGTTTTTTGTAATTCTATGAGCAGCTAATCTGAGCTCACTGGTAACAAAATCTAAGACTCTACAATGAACTTCTTATCAGGTCAATCATTTACATTGTGTTAACCAGTCAGAAATCATCATCCATTGTCTAGTACTGTCTATTTTTTTTTCCAAAAGAGTATTTTACATGAAGCGACTGATGATCTATCTGGTCTTTACAACCCAGTAACAGGGCAGCACGATAAACCTGGGTAAGGGCGCCTTCAAATATGCCGCGCGGTGGCAGCGTGGCTGCAGCGCTGCAGCCGCGCTGTTTTGTTAATCCATATAAATAAAGCACGCGCGACTGCAGCGCTACATCCGCGCTGCGGGTGTGCGGTTTTAAATCCGCGATTTTTATATGGCTTAACAAAGCAGCGCGGCGGCAGCGCTGAAGCCGCGCTGCCACCGCGCGACTCTTTGCGGCTAATTTGAAGGCGCCCTAAGACTGGATGACCAGAAAATAATGAAGTAATATGTTATGAAACCTTCTTTAGAAGCTAAAAAGAGACAAGTTCTCTTCAAACACCACAATATATTTTAATCAGACTTTCCATTTAAATAAAGCTTTAATTTATGTTAACATTATTAAAATATATGAGAGATTCTTTATCCTTTTATCCAACATGGAAAGTGCTAGCTCGTTCATATTTTCCCCTTTTCAGTATCCAACAAAAATAATGAGGTTCTTTTTACGAAATTATGTGCGCAATTTAGGAATGGTGTTACTTTTTAACGAAGTTTGGTTCCTTCGCCTTTTGCTTGAATATTTACTAAATATTTTTTTAAGCGGTTTAATTAAGCTCTTGAAAGATGAAAATAAGTTTGTTGTACAATAAAATTCAGGAGTTTAGTTTTAGGTGAAAATTTTCTCTATAAGTTATTATAGATTTTTAGGAAGAATATTTTATCTATGCATAAAATATTGTAGAGGTTTTTGTCTACCAATTAACGTCAGATTTGCCCACAAAGACAACTTATATAACCGGAAATTAAGAGCAGGAAAGATGAGAATTATACAATCGTCAAATTCATTATCAAGAATCTATCACATACGAAAGTTTTTACTTCGAAACACAGGACTTTCCAAAAAGAAAATACTAAGTGCCTTATTGCATACCTACACATACACATATCTACATACTATATTTTACGATAAAAATCCATTAGTTTAACCCAACAAACATTTCATTGAAAAGCTCTTTACTAACTTAAAATACGTAATCAAATAAGCGACCTCACAATTTCACCGCGAATCTCACGGTCAATTTCACAAGTTCAATCGGTTCATTCATTCATTGAACATTTTACCACAGCGTTCATTCAATAATTCAATCGATTACGCAGTGATTGTGACGAATCTCTTTACTCCAGTTCTGCGTATTACCGAATTTGTATACTGGAGTGGTTCAATTGAATCATAGTAATTCTATGATTGGCAGTTCGATACCTGGCAAAAGTTGTTAGTGTGTTATGTGCTTACTTTTTTGAGATTTATTACTTGCCAATTTATTTGGGGTCGGCGTAGTATGTTTGTTCCTTTCATGCTTCTCTGTTACTTCTCATGTCAGCACCTCCTTTTATATCAATATAATGGTCGACTATTCTGTGTTTTTACCCGACTGCAAGGAAAGGGTTATGTTTTTATTACATCATCACGATTGTTTTTTACATTTACATTTCGCCAGTTATCGAGCTACTGAAAAGTTCCTGATACAAAACCCAATCACATTTCAACCTGGAAAATCCTTGTCATACATAGAAAGTAATACGCTTATTTGTAGATTTCCAACATAAGCCTTCTGTGTGAAGAATACAATGTAGGTTTCGATTTGGTTGAAGTATTATAGTATCTAGTACCCACGTACCCATTTTCATTTAATAACTTACTAAAGAGAGTAAACTACTACTTAATCGTTACTACACGCATTTCATTACGTTCTTAATCACTTTAAAGACATTCACAAAGCCTTCACAGCTTCATACCTCATCCACATACAATCGACGAGTTAGCCAAACAATGGGATATTAAACTCTGCCTTTATATAGAGAAAGTTGTTTTCAAAATGTCGGCTGAAAGCGTTCGTGAAAAATATATTAAAACGAGTCGTGAAGTGAAGGGTAGGGTTAAGACCATTGCCCTTTAATCTGATTGAATTAATAACGAAAAAGTTGGGTTGTATTAATTTTCGGAAATTGAATAAGTACTTTGAGTTTTTCATAGTCTAGGCACAATTTCGGACTCTTAATAAGTATGAATGACTTCGTATTTTCTTTACCACTTGTGACAAAAAAATACAAGTAAACGAACACTCCACTGTGGTTGAAAGTTTGCAGTTAAGTGTCACTGAGGTAAATAGAACTTAGAGCCGATCAGCAGTTAAGGCTTTCTCAAAGTTACGTAGTAATACGACAGTCAATAGGATCCAAATCTTTGACTTTTTTTTTTAATCCTCACTATAGTTGATATTTTAAACGAATGACACTTTTACGTACATTTTTAGCCGTTGTGTGACATGCAAATGACATTTGAACTTGATTTCGTAAAGCAACAACGAAGTCAGTAGTGGCAGACTTCTACGAACTAACTAAAAACCACCCATGTTCCTTCTTAGGCCTTTGGGCCGCGGTATCTCTTTCGGAAAACCCGCAGCCCTGACGGCAGTCGACAATACCAAAAATGATTAAAATTTGGATGATACCTAAGTTATATCAAAGTAGAAAATCGTTGAGTACCTCTGCGAACTATAATGTGATTGGCTAACTTTATTAAAAGCAATCTTGGCAATCGATAGATCGTGGTTTATTAGTAACGAAGGATCGGTTTAACGAGCTTAGGGACTTATTTCGAGCTTAGGGAAGCTTACTTCTGACGGTCTAGCTAGGGTATTATATATCTGTCTTAGTAAAATTACATAACATTTCGTCAGCAATCCTTGAAGGGTTAGACAGGTGTACCTAATAGTACACCTACATTTTTTCAAGTCCCATGAAATAGGGGGGCAAGCCTACTCTTTTATTTAACTAGCTTTTACTGCCAAAAATATGATATAAAAATTAAGGAAATTAAAATAGAAATGGTATTCCATCTCAATTTCGGTTTTAGTTTTCTCTATTTAATGTTTTTACTTTCTCAAAATTTTTTTCTTATTTTTTTCTCTTCTATTATTCTTAGTAAAATTATCAGACCGCATATCTGTACCATCTTGATTCTTAAGTGTTACTCTTCTAAAATTTCAACAAGGCTCGGATCATTCCTTTTGGACACCATCTTAAAATGTAATCTCTAAATTCAAATTCCTACAAGCCATAATGAAGAATTCCTTTATGTAACATAATTTATAACATTTTTATCAGCTTAATTGGACTGCATCCTCGACACTTACAACTTAAACCGCTGCTTTAAACTTAGTTTATCTAAAACCAGATCAAAACTAAACGAAACTTGACACTACTTAACAGAGATAATTACAATAAGGCACAGGTTCTCTAATTAAGTAAACAGGAAACGTCTCGTGCGTCGGTATTCGTTTAATCACAGTTTAACAGTAACGTTAATGGGTGAAACTCATCTCCGCAGTGACCGACCCATCTGTTTTTGTTTAGTCTTTACTGCGTCCGCACTTTCTCCGTTTAGATACCGATTTATAGGGTTGAGTGTGTATGAGATATCGTTTGAAGATCTTTGACAGTTCCCGAAAGTTTGACATCCTGTCTTACTAGTGGTATCATATTACCCAATACTAATTGGGTTGTGAAGGTCATATTATTTATTATAAGCAATCGCTCTGGTATTCAGATGCATCCGGTTAGACGGGAAGCCGACTACAACTTAGTTGGGAAAGGTTCGGCAGATGATATGTAATAGTATGAGAACAAAAACAATGACGGCACGGTTGGCGCAGTGGCTCAAGCAATGAACTGCTGCGTTGCGTGTCTCGGGTTTGATCCCGCACGTAACAAATATTTGTACGGCCTACGGATAGTTGTTTCGGGTCTGGGTTTTTGTGTATGTGAGTTTAAATGTTTGTGAACGCACCCACGATACAGGAGAAATTCCTAGTGTGGGGCAACGTTTTTAAAAAAAAAAAAAAAAAATAATAATAATCATTAAGAAGATATTTTATCTAAACATTTTGAATGGAAGAGATTTTTCAGCTGGCATGATTTGAATGTGCATAATCTCCTCTGATAGTACCGAAGACTAGACGATTGATAGAAAACATGTGAAATAAGTAAGTAATGTAGATGATCCATTTGTTTTTGTTGTATAATCTGTCTCTGTCTGTTACCTACCAGACTTTCCCGTGTAAATACAGATTTGAGTTGGCAGTAAACATATCGACCGAGTCGTGATCTTTGAGTGTAAGTGTAGTGTCACGATTTTGATTCGACGAAAGCCGATATTTTAGTAGGTCAATTAGCTTTATTTTCTTTTTCACTGTTTTCAACCTAAGAAATATATAGCTCTCCTCGCCGACAAATAATTTATTCGTCATCCTTTTGGGGCTCAACAGAATCCGTAAAAACGTTAACAATCCAAGTAACAACTAGGTATGAACCTTACGTCACATGGCACCCTTTATTAGCTGCTGTACCAAAAGCTTTTCTGACGAAACTCTTGCATTACGTTTGACGTGGGTCGCGCAGGGACCTATTAGATTTAGTATTAACATTTTTCAGGCAAACCTTATAACTAAGAGTATATTCGAAAACATCCCCTGCTGGACATAGGCCTCCCTGAGTAAGTTAACACATAGACTAGACCAGTGATGATGACGATGATGACATTTAATTTTGACACTACAATTAATTTGTTTATCTGTACTAATAACTTAGAGAGGTAAGGTAATGTTTGTAAGTCAGGTAACTTGGATAAAAAAAAAAAAAAAAAAAAAAGGTAACTTGGATATATATAAGGATAATCTTCGGAACTACTGATCCGATTTTGAAGATTTTTTTACTAATGGGAAGTTACATTATCCCCGAGTAACACAGGCTTTATTGATGACCATTATGGCTACTCGTAGTCGTGAGTTTACATTTAAAAGCTAACATTTAATAAACACATTACAACACACGTTATATACATAAATTAATTCAGTAAACTGAACTCTAAATCACAGAGCTCTGTCGACTTTTTAAAATGACCTCCGTCTTTATATTCAATTCAACCAAACTTTCTCTAGTTACGGACTGATTAATTGAATTCAATTTATTTGAATTTTATTTCGTCGTTAACTTAAGGGCTAAGGTTTCCTGTACGTTCGTGTTGTGTCGGTTAATCGAATAATTACATCGATTATCCGTGATTTTAGATATGTATTTTATCGATTAGAGTCGGGTGGGTGGTTTGTCATGTAATTTGATAAATTAAAGGTTTTTTATTGATATTTTTAATCTAATTGCTAGTTGTTTGTAAATACTATGATATTTGAACTCACGGCTGCGATTAATATTCATTAAGCTCAAAACGATAAAAATATCTGACAACTCTTTGCGACGTTACCAACTTTCAGAATAACCCTCTCAATATGCCAACTTTTATGTGACTGCCACTAAAAATTCAAAGCGAACAAAAAGTTCTTCATTCCACGAATCCCTAACGAATCCAACTAATAGAGAAACTAGTAAAAGTTTCATCTTCAGATAATGGGAACGTCCATACAAACTTTTTGCTGCCGTGGGAAGACCGTTTTAAATTAATTTCTATTTAATGTTGGGAGCCAACCAGTATTATATTTGTTGGTTGTAAAATGGAAAGTAGTGGAGCAACTATTTAGTTTATTGATCTACTAAGCAATTAAGTTATTTTTTATTGCTTTACGCTCGATTTCCTTGTGATAAGTGATGGGTTTCAAGCCTTGGTTTTATACCTAGTGGTTAGTGTTAGTGGTGTGACGCGAATGGATAAAATAAGGAATAAATAATAAGAAGTCTGAAAGTGAAGCCGGTGACTGAAACGTGGTGTGGTAGTCGGTTATTGTGATATGTGCATGTGATACGGAGGAATGAGGAAAATGTAGACAGAAAGAGTAGATGATGACCAAAGAAGCGATAGATGGACTGTGTGAAGGATGATATAACTAGAAAGGAGTTGACTGGTGAAGAGACCTGTATAGAAGAAGAAGACATGCTGCGCGCGGGCTCCAAATAAAGTGGGATAATGGCAGGAGACTAACGAGTTAGTGCAATTGACTTCTTGTTAGGACGTAACATACACCGTAGTAAAAGGGTCAATTTGATATCGCCATTCCATACTTGTTTATAATTGTACCTACTTTTACCACTCGACACTCGGGTAGAACATAGAGACGTAATAAATTGTTTAATCAAACCTTTTTATTCAGACCTTCATCAATTCAAAACATTTTACCGTGATTGCCCTTTGTTTTAGACTTTTCAGTATATTTGACGGGACGGGATTTTGATATTTATTTTCAGTAGCATAACCTTGATATTTTTATAAATCTTTACTTGCTAACAGGTTGATTGACCTTATTATTGTAAAAGTTGAATATTTATAAGACTCTGACTAAGTAATATCTGATCTACACCTGTGTTTCTTTGCGCATCTGGGATAGATGGAAAAGGATTTTAGGATGGAACTTGGCGTCAATTTGAGGCACAAAAAAAAACTAAAACCCGACTACGATAAAAAAATGCGACGCTGAAAAAGTATGAAACAAGATTTTCAGGATGCTAAAAAGTTTTGTGACACGTCACGTAGCCTATATTCAGCGGACAATTAAGATGGTTCTCTCAACGATACCTCATATATCGAGATTCGATAAGTAGATTAGGAGCTATGAGGGAACAGATGAACATACTCACATACATATTACATAGGTACCCTCCTGCCGTAGTCGGGTAAAAAATATGGGACAAGTAGTTCCCAGGAGCAATTTAAAACACAAAAATGGGCACACAAGCTGTACCAAACGAACAGCTCATTTGGTTAGCTAATTAATGTAGCTTCAGTTTACATAATTTACCATACAGCTTCGTGCTCATAAACTAATTTCAAATAACATGACTAAGTAGTTCCGAACGCCCCGGGCGATCAATAAGTGACCACATTTAAAAACTATTCATTATCATACAACGTGCCGACGAGAAGATAATTATTTTTATGTGCTGGTAAAACAATATGTGAGGTGTTGTTAAGACTCTCTGTTAATATTTAACAAGACAGTTTTAGCAGACATTTGGTCAAAACACAGAAGTTTGAAGAGAAGAGGATACATATTTTACTGGTTTTTGTTATGCTGTAGGTAACCGAGCCTAAGTTCGCAGAACGGACGGCCGATAGGGTCGAAAAGTTCTGGAGTGGCGATCGTGAATCGGGAGACGGTGTGTTGGAAGGCCTCCCACTAGGTGGACCGATTACCTGGTGAAGGATGCGAGACGTACGGGATCGGTCCATGTGGCGACACTTGGGAGAGGCCTATGTCCAACAGTGGACGTCTTTCGGCCGAAACGATGAGCCAAAGTCCAACCGAGTCGTGACCGTTTAGCTTTAGCAATCGATCAAAGCTTTATGACTCTAGATATTTCTTACTTATTCTAAACTGAAATATGGCCCGAAGCTCGGTTCTTTGAACTGTCAGTCGTTATCGAAGAATATTGCGTAGAAAGAGTACAAACGCCAATACCTGTGGGACATTAAAATAAATGAATTATTCAGTGAAAGAAGATGGCGATATCCAATATTTTTGCTGAAAATCTCGCCTGAAGATAAGATTTCGGTCAATCATTTAATATGAAACTGAAAAATAAAGCACCCAACTTTATAAAGGTTTATTAAATAATTTACATAAGCTCACGCCTTATTTTTGCGGGGGATAGGAAGAAACTACAGAAAGCCTTAGAGTATCTACTCTTTCTTCGTGTACTTTTAAGTGTGACAATTTAAATTAAATCAGCCCAAAATTTGGCGACAGGTTTGGCACTTACAGTAGCGAATGTGATATGCAAGCAACAGGATACAAATGACCCGACAACAAGTGACCCATCGTTTGTGGGGCAACACTACATTTACTCCTCGAATTACTTATTGATAGCTTATTTAGAATAATCATCTACTTTAATATCATCACTCTATAACCGTCCACTTTTAAAACCAAGCCTATTTGATCACCTTACAAAGAATCCAAAAAAGCAACACCACGTATAAACAAAATGAAGACGTCTAGCTTGAACGGAACCAGTATCTATAGAGAAAGTTCATGTTGTCTGGGGTCAACTTCCATGGACTCACACAGCATCGGTGTTAATAGATTGTGTTTATAGGTGACCAACGATTTATTACTAACATTTACATATCAAAATAACGATGATTTTGTTGTGTGTAATTTGAGGGTAGGTGTTAAATTTGTAGGTAGGTACAGGTAGACACGAAGATGGCTGTGAGGTGTGGGTTGAATGTATGAGTTGTTAGAATCGGGTTAGTAATTTCTATGGTAATAAAAATGTCAAATCAGAGGAACTCGTTTCTTAAACTATACTGTTACTGTTGCCCCGGTCGATCTTTGTTTAAGCCGTGCAATTACATACCGAGTTTCGTCCTTGCCTAGGAAAGCACATTATTCTGTTAGTCCTATCTGTAATTTGTAGATTTTTGACAATAGTTACAGGTAATCTGTGGCCCTAAAGTGTGACAACCAGATTTATCAAGAAGGTTTTATTACCCAGTTCTAACTAGGTTGTGACGGTCAGATAGGCAGTCGCTCCATGTAAAATACTGATATTCAGCTGCATCCTGTTAGACTGGAAGCCGACCCCAATTAACACAGTTAGTTGGTAAAACGCTCTTAGGCAGATGATGACCTTGTCAAAAAAAAAAATAGCACTCCGGGAGTGCCGGCAGAAGTGAAAACTTGTTCGACAAAAAAAGTGCTCAGCGCCGCTAAAGAAGTTTTCACTTCAAAAAAAACATCATTTATAAAAAAAATCTGGCATAAGTAAAAGGGGCGATTCTAAGAACAACAAACACGCTTGGTAAGTAAGGGTTATTTGTTTTCCTCACTTGCCCTTTTTGCTGCTTACCTTACTTTTGACCTCAAACAAAAAAGCTTGTTTAAAGTGGGTGTTGACCCATAAAGCAAGTTACACGATCCGTATGAAAATAAAGCGTGTCATTTTTTGACCACCTACTTATGACGTCAAAAGCACTTTTTAGTTACTATACAAAATAGACCAAACTTTTTGTTCTTTATAGTCAAGAGTTAAGATTTTGAGTTGTAACGTTTTTGTTTTAAACAAATTAGCTTGCTGTGACAGTAGCCACGTTTTAAGCATAAAATGCGTAAGTCTGGCACGCGATATAAGGTCACCCGGGGCGAAAGCAACTGTGGGGCTAAAGCAACTAATTCAATTTTCTCTCAATCTAATCATTTTTGTAGATAGCTCTATCTGTTGGCGTAAAGAGGAATCATAGCTTTTTCAAATAAAGTATAGATGGCATCACTAGTTCACGTACTGTAGTACTGACCACAGAACATAAATATTTTGGTCGCATTCGCCCCAAATGTAAAAATAAAAATTTTAAAAGTAAATTAGCTTGAAACTGAACTCTATCTCAGCGACTATAGATAGCTTTTACAGATAATTCTGTGTGCATTTACATGTACTCTTGACCTCAACATTTAGAAACAGATTACAACAGAGTTATTAACGAATAGTCACATTTACTCCAAAGTGGGGTGAATGTAACTTTTACTGGTCTTATTCAACAATAATGCAAATTAATGAAAAACTAAAGTTTATTTGTAACTTAATTTATGTCGAAACTGTTCATCGAAAGCTGTGCAATGAAGTACGTATAATAGAATATCCCTATTATTTAAGTAGGTCATGGTGGAGGAAAGCAAAGTTTCAAATTTTTTTTTGTAGTTGCTTTCGCCCCGGGTGACCTTAGGTGCTCGCTACTAAGATGTATTAAGGATGAGGAACTTTACACCCTGTTCCTCATACCCTCCAAAAGTTGAACCAGATGGTTCAATAATTTCTATACCTACCTATTTATATTGTGAGCTCTATCATCACTTACTAAGGCCAATATACGTCGTTATTGGATCGTGTAAGCGCTATTAGTGGCAGACGCGTCGTCTCCGACCTTTATGTAAATTGCACCCAATGATTCTTACTTCCGTTATCGTGAGAACGCGAGATGATATGTCATTGTGTGAAATGGACCTTAAATATGACCTGAATAGAGCTAAATTTGTGCAAAACTTTGTTCATATTAAGAGTCAGACTCTTTGAGCAAAATAATTAAGTTATTACCTACAAGTCATCACATATCAACAAGACATCAGCTGTTTAGCCATTTCCCAACAATTTTGGGGTCGGCTTCAAGTCTAACCGGAGGCAACTGAATATCAGTATTTTACATAGAGCGACTAAATAATAATATGTATCACCCACAGGCCAGACTAGGCAAGCTCGACTTAGGTTGAATATGGATCCGAGTGAATGCTCCTATTTAGGATCTCCTCTTACCAACAAGATAATGATCATTTAACATAATATTACATAACCAAAATAAGGTTAAAGTTGGCGTTATAAGCTTGATAAGATACAATACAAATTATGCGAAGACAAACAAACAAAATCAGCAAAACCACACATACCTAACACAAAAAAAACATCATCAATTCGCACAAAAACACCATTACATTGCGTATTTCGCACTAATACAAAAAAGTTACACATACATCGCATTCACTTTAAAAATACACATCGAAAAAAACATAATGAAAATCGAATTGAGATGTCCAGTCCATCAATGGACACACTAGAAAGGCTTTTAAAAGCAAAACATTGACAGCCAAAAAAGAGATAATAAAAATAAACCTTTTTCGCAATGTCAACGTCAATTCGTTTCGATTTCGACGTCAGTCGGGTTAATTGGATCGGAAGAGTGTTAATCAGACATTGTATTTGTATTTATGTCAATAGATAGACTACCTATATTGATTTAAGAAACAAAAAATAAAACCGTTTAAAAATGTGCAGATTGTTGAAATGATTGTGTCTTGATGAATCATTCGTCTGTTTCTCAAGTTGATATTGAATGTAAGGTTAGGTTAGGCTGCGGGTTGTTCGAAAGGGATACCGCGGCCTCGACATAAAGGGCTAAGAAGGAACATGGGTGGTTTTTAGTCAGTAGAAGTCTGACACTCCCTACCGCTCTAGCCAAAGCGGGAGGGAGTCATTTGATGATTTCCCAGTGTTATTGGCGTTTTAAATTAGGAATTTCTCAGAAGTAGCCAAAGTGTCTGGATTTGTAGCGCGGTGCTAACTGGTGTGACGATGTTATATAGTTCTGATTGTATGATTCACGGGGATGTAACGTTAAATGGTGATTAGCTAGCTACTTAACATTTTTCGTTAATAAATGTACCCAGTTTATTTAGGTTTTTTTTATTTAATTTCGGTTACGCTCATGGAGAACGAATAATACTTTAGTTGCTTTCTAATCGTCAGTCAAGAAATTTAATTTAGTTTTCTCAAGTCAAAACCATTTTGAAACCGATTGTTTATTTTCAATCTTAGTTAAATCAGTTTCAGTAAAGTTCAGTGTTTACCCCACGCATTGATTTTCCTCTCAATGAAAGTTCAATTCTAACTAACTTACGACTTTGTTACGTCAGTGATTGAAAGGACAATCGCTTGCGCCCGCCACTGTGACGAAACGACTCGACCAGGCGGGCTTCGGCCAGTGACAGCGAAAGTGTTATAATTTGCTCACTGACATTTCGGCAGCCTTTGGCGATGTCAATGTCAGGTTTGGGATTAAAAATATTGGCAATGTCGATAAATGATGTTTTGTTTTCGTAAATAATAGAGGTAGGTACGAATTAAATCGTAAATCATGTTTAATTCTGTAAATTGGTTTTCCAAAACACTTTTACACGTCACATAATTTGTTATGT
Source organism: Diarsia dahlii (assembly GCA_949775195.1). Classification (NCBI taxonomy): domain Eukaryota; kingdom Metazoa; phylum Arthropoda; class Insecta; order Lepidoptera; family Noctuidae; genus Diarsia; species Diarsia dahlii. The sequence goes on from OX459200.1 coordinate 6,178,867, forward strand.
TTAACATCTATAATATGGGGCCGGAGTTTGATACCCGACTGCACTGAGAAGCAATAACCGAAATCAACTCAGAGATCACTGTCTCACTATTAAAGTCTAGACATTGGTTAAGTCATAAGAAGACTATCCAGATTAGTATCTGCGGTCGTCATTTGAAGAAAGAACCATACATATTTGTTATTACTTGATGAACAGGAGAACAGTTGTTTAAAAACTAATTAGTTCCATAACGACTCTACCATATGATTAACACAGATAGTAAAATTATTAATGAATACGTTACATCAAATTGACGCTATTATAAATCAATTCCTACTTTCCAACAAAAAAGCGTAAACACAAAAAAGGTTGCACGACAAGCCTTCAACTTAAATCGAGTTTCTCGATACACGAAACTTCAAAAAAGGCAAATACTTTTTTACTAAAGTTCCCTGGGAACATATCTATATGGAAAGCACGATCGAAGCGAACCACTAATTGACATTTACAAACGATCTTTTGTTCGCTTCACTACTATCGATATTTCGAACAATGTAAGCACATCATTATTCATTGTTTGATTTTACTATCTCTTAATTATTTTATCGTTTCGCACTCGTTTTCGCACGGAAGACGTATTACTAATTAATGAGTAACCATAAACTTTACGTGATAGAAGCTTTTCTTCTGTCATTTGTCAGTTGTTTTTTAATTATGGTTAATGAGTCGATCAATCAGTCAATTCAGCCTTTGAAATTTCAATACTGCTAAGAAGATAAATGTGCGTAAGTTACGTCACTAGTTTAATTATCTTTTGTTAGTCACATTCATACTGAAGAATAATCAACCTATAAATATTTTTTTATTTTAAATAATTATATAATAATTATTATTTTTTTAATTGGCACGGGTGGTGCAGTGGCTAAGCGATTGGACTGCTGCGCTGCGTGTCGCGGGTTCGATCCCCTAAATATTTGTATGGCCTACAGATAGTTGTTTCGGGTCTGGGTACTTGTGTATGTGAGTTTAAATGTTTGTGTGTGTGTGTGAATACTGTGAACATAACGGACCGATCAAACCAATAAAATATTGTTTCATTAACTTTTCTTTAATAGAGTTCTCTGTTTTCCTATACACAATTGGTCTTGCGTGTGGTTTAGCTTGCGTGGTATAAGATATCGTACGGTTAAAATTTATTGAAGTTTTTTATTATGATTGCGCGTTACACGTAATTTTTATGACGTCAGGTTCTGTGTGGGATGAAAAAAAAGAAATTGAACTTTGTGGTTACAATGTGTTGTAAACATTACAACTAAGACAATCGTAGTTATTGAAAGGTATTATACAATCTGTTGTAGAACTAAGTATTTAGTGATGGAATTACACTGATTGTTGTCAATGAAACTCGGCATTTCAATGTGAAAATATCTCTCTTTTTTTCTTTTAGGATTAGAGACTTACATTTATTGGATTTATCATTATTTTATTTGATCTTTTCCTTATCATTCCTTAAGTTACCAATTAACTTTAAGTAGTCTATTTATTTTCATTCCGAAATAAAATTCCTTTATATATTGAGTGACTGCTTCATTAAAAGTATGTATGTTGTAATGTCATGTATCTTGTCTGCCCGCCCAATCGATTAAAGGCGGGCTGCGTACGCGCCGGTCAGCGGCGAGCTTTTGGTAGTGATGTGCCATTCATTTGCGGTAAAACATCGATACTTTTATTTAAAATATTTTTTTGAAGTTTGTTTAGGAAATTCGCTAATTGGTTGAAGATTTTGATTGATAGATCGTTAAATTTTTTTATAACGAAATTGATGTTTGGTTTGTTAGCGGCCATTGAATTGATTTGAAGGTCGTTAAATATTTTGGTATCGACTCTCTATTTGATGGTTGTTAGTAGTAATTTACATATTGAATAACATTGGACCTTTATGGCTGCATACTACTACATAGTTAGTTTTTCAATTAAATGAAAGGTATTGTATTGGGCTTTTGTATTTACACCATTTCATTCAGAAGTGAAGTCATTAGTGTCTCCAAAGCTATACTAAGTCATCAATCCAGCAGCCAGACATTCCGGTCTTATCTCCGTACCTTCAATTCATTTCCCACGTCACATTAGATGGAATGTCATCCGCTGATAGATAAGGTGCGTAACATTGATATCGATATTCACAGCGGTGGTCTTGTAAACATTGATACTCGGTATCACTAATTAGTACCCGGTGAAAGTTACCGACCGACTGACCACAATCCGAGTCCGATGTTTCGGCTGCGTCGATTCTAGATCGATTCTACTTTCGTTTTTGACTACTCTTACTTACCGCTCACCTCGAGTCGATTGTATGATTTATTTCGTACTTACGTTACATAGATGTAATTATACGTTTGGCTTCGAATTCGTTGCGGTCAGTCAGTTGCGGAGTCGGGTTTTGGTTTAATTAATTTCTACTGATAATCATTAATAACTATGTTAGCTGGGCGTTGTTATTAACTGAGAGTGCAAAGGTGCGGTATTAGAGATCCTTCATTTTCCTTATCGATAAAATTGGAAGGTACGGTTGATTGTATACGACTAGTTGTATCGATTAGATAGTAATCTAATCGATACAACTAGTCGTATACAATCAAACAATTACCAACACTTCTTTACATCTAAAAATCTAAAATATTTTGATTCGAAAATATTTGAATAAACAAATTATAGCACAACTCGATGCAAATAACCGCTTTTATGAACATGATTGATCATATAACTGTTCATATAAATATGAAAAAAGATTTGGTTAATCGTATATGAATAACAGTCAATTAAAGAGTCGACGAAAATAACCTAAACGCCCGTCAACTTGATTAGTTCGGTGAGAAGCGGTGTTGTGGTCAGGCTTCACAGACGGCGAATGATGAGACAGCCTCAAAGATATTTATTTGCTTCTTGTCTCCCTTTGATGTCGTCGTCTTGTTTAATAAGACTGTTTACTGTAAGCAACTTATGTTTTCTCTTTACGTTGACTCTACTTCACTAATATATTTAGAGCTTCGATGAGATCTTTCCAGATTCCATCTACTGATAGGTCTCTAACATTTAGAGATTTATTTACCGATCAGTGTTGAAATCAGACTCAGTATAATCTCAGGTGTGTGCTAATCATACACGTGCCTTAATATGGGAAAAAGTTTGACACCTTCTAAATATAATTAGACAATTAAAATTTCAAATCCCACAACCTCACTAAACTTCATAAAACCGACTCAAACGCTGTTCACACTTCTATAAAACCATCCAAGCTCGATTTGTTTTTATCGTCCGCTTATTCTAAGGCCTAACAGTCTCATCGCGACCTCAGATGTGTGCCAGCGGGTCTTCAATGTGGGTTTATGATGCAGCGCCACGGGTTCTCAGCCGCTGTGGGTGCCTCATTGTGTGGGGCAATTAACTCTAACTGTCAACGTTTCCTAGGACTGCATGTGAACTCTCCGCCAATAGGGATTGTTGGATTTAATTATTATAATTGTTTCTCTTGTTTGTTTGTTGTTGTGATAAGAACTGTATCTGAAGTTATGAGCTTTGGAATTTGTTGTGTTGAGGTATCTATGTGTTGAGTATTTTTTATATAAGGTTTGTGTACGTTCTGTTCACCACAAAGTAGTATATTATATTATTATTTGTATTGATATAGAAAATTTTCAGCGGTATTAAAAAAAATCTGCTGTTCAATACATTTTGATCGTGTAGGTAAATACGTATATGGTCAAAGTGTAGCGAAGTTCGAACGAAACAGCTGTTTATTTTGCTTTATCTGGATTAGATCACACACATATGGGGTTAATTAAATATCCCGTAACTGATCTCGAAAGCACTCAAGCTTTTACAAGTTAGAATAAACTTGAGTTACGAGAATGGTAAAAATAAAAGGATTAAGTTAACGAGAGAGTTCGGAATACCTACTGTTTCCTTTTTGGTTTGTAATAGAATACGAAATGAATCGAAACACTAATTCTTTCTGTCGTGGATAGCCAAACCCCAGCATAGCTAATCTCAAGAATAACACAAAGGAGAATAAGAATAGACTTTTACACAAGTAAAATCTGTCGAGAAACTTGTGTGCCCACTGGATTCTTAGTCACGTAGGAAAATATTGATAACTTTCCAAGCAAATATTTAGTTTGCCGTAGCACACTTACTCAATACAACATCGCCAAGCTAATATGCCAATTAAAGCACTCCATGATAATTCTGGTTTTAGCGAAAGCAAAAGTACGAGATCGTATGTCGTTGACCGTAGAGCTTTGACTGACGAAATTGTAACTGAAATTTAACATATAACTGTCTTTGTCGCACGTATGATTGACGTGTAAGTTTGTCTCTTTTTAAATCGTGACACGTCTTGACAGGTTGACATGAGATCCTCGAAATCCTAGAAGTGACAGCGCCGGTGAAAGTGTAAATAAAGAGTTTTGGTAGAGAGCGTTTTGTGTGTTAAAAAACATTTCAATTTGTTTTTCCGATTTGTAGGGCGGTGCTACATTTTTGGGTAATTGATTGGGTTGTACGTTAAAAGGTTCTTTATTAGCTTCTGTATGTTTATTTACTTCGTTCAATTTTAGGATTCATTTGATGTATTAGGCACGTGTAACTTGCTCTTGTAAGATTTCCACATTAGCTTCAGTTGCTTTTTTAGTTCGATGTTAAATCTGGCTCATAAACTATCTTCCAATAACTCAAATCAAATCCTATTTCATTTTCGGATTGTAAGTAAATAGTAGTCTTAAAATATCAGTCTTCTCAGCCGTATTAAGTTTGCAGACTTTTGTACCAGTGACTAAGCTAGTCCATAACATCTTCTGTTGCATTCTTCCAGATTGAAGGAAAAAATACGTTCTAACAACATCATACAACTCATCAGTCATCCCAAGTTTGCAAACTTCCGTTACAGTAACTCGACTAGTCTATAATGCCTGTAACTCCCTTGAACTAAGTTTTATGAGATAGTGTCGGGACGCGAACATTACGATAACAACCTAACAACCCTAACTTTAGCAGAACTGACGTTGATCAGTTTTAGAGTTATATTAAGTTCCATACCTACGTCTGTGAAAGACTATTTACCGTGACCGTGTTTCTCTTAAAATAACATTCAATTTTGATTAGTAATCAATTGATACTTCTGTAAACATTTGGTCGGTAATATCCAAGCATTTGTTGATAGGCAAATAGCTCAAGACCTAAGTGTTTACTAGTCGCATACTAATCGCGCGGTGAGGTACTGCGTGATTTTGCATGCATTAATGTTATGCCTGCTACCTGCTAAGTCATAATCAGTAGTAGATAGTTACAGGCTGACATCCTTACATTTAGAATAACTGCTGCTATAAAGCTATACACACTCGTAAAATGAATAAGTGCTTTCATCCTTAACAACAGTGACAGTTCTATTTTTATACTATTAAAATTAAATAATTTTCCCACATTCCTCAAGTATTACGTTACCTGTCTGTTAAAACCTATTAATTTCCTTAACCAAAACCCATTCTATATTAAAAGCTTTCAGTATCGTTAACTACATACCTAAACAAAAACCTTTTAATCCGCACGAAACCTTTATTAATTTTCTCTGAACACGACCTCTCCAAATCTCTTGATTAATCTCGAATAATAAATCAGTTCGCAATTGTTCGTACCGCGGCGCGGTCTGTAGGTACCTCAGTTTACATTGTCGCGATTTACTTTCAGTTTCGTTTTGTGCCCCTGCGCAGGTCAATGCTCGGTAAGATCTAGTGCGCGATAGCTTCCTTACTCAATGATATTGTTTACTTTTAGTCTAGACCTGACAGCTGTGTTTAGATTCGTCTAAGGCTCTTAAATGGGTATATCATATGTGTTCGCTGTTTGTTTGTATGGGAGATAGTCGCTTTCGAATCTTTTATGAATTTTTATGCAAATATTTGGTATAGAGAAATGGGTAAAAGTTGGTAGGTACGGTTAATTTACTTTCTTTGCTTTGTTGAATTTCAAAGTTGTTTTTCCATGGTTGAATATCGAGTCGATTTAAATGGGAGTTATTTGGGTACTCATCAGTAAAGACATGACGATGATTATTTTAAGGTGTTAAATAGGGTGCCTAATGACAAGTGAATTAATTATAAGAATACCTGAAAATGTTTCTCAGTTTTTGATAATGAAATATATACATAGAAGCTACTCAACTCACGAGACGAAGATCATAATCACAGAACACAAGACCCTATTCAACAAATTCCCATAGTAACACAACCCGATCCCATAGTAACCGATACTAACAACCCAGAGATACACAAAATTCTTTCACATAATAAATTCACCGAAGGGCTTGAGCTAATCGTGTCAAGTCCGCAGTGAAAGTAAGAGGTGGGCGAGAGATTCACAGCCTCGGCGTCGGCGTGTGCGCACGAAGGCAATGATGCCGGCTGCGGGTAATGATGGCCACGTGGTTGGTCATGACTTTCAGAATTATTTTTTTGTACACAAGGTGTAATTGAAATAGGGGGACTTGTAAAGAGGTCTTTGTACTCATCATTGTGAATACGAAACTTTTACTACAAATATTGTTGACTGCAGAATTTGTAGTAGCAGTAATGGCCTCGTGGCTACTGGGTACGAGTTTTAGTGTGTTCGTATTTTATTTTTTGAAGAAATCTTGTTTATAACAAAAGTACACGTAAAAGCAACAGTTACAAGATTGTTTACTTGTGTTGGACTTTATTTTTATGTGACGCTTCACGAAATTTTGGAGTATTCCCGTTCGTCCCACCGACTTCGTCCCCGTAGTGGGACGAACAAGAAGTTACAAAAATAATATTAAATTAGTTCCCGATCGTCCCATTCATGATTTTAGAGGGACGAATGGGAATATGTTCTTAGATTAGTGCCATTCGTCCCACTTAATAATTTTGTGCGTAAAATGTTTAATCGTTGTTTCGTAGGTTACAAGTCTAACAAAGTACCACATATAAAGATTATGAGATTCCTATTTCCAATAATACACAATAATATATTTCTGGCCTCCTGGTACATTGTGAGACTTCACTGTCCTAACTCCTAACTGTAAATGACTGATTTTTATTTGTTTTTTTTTACCATTAAAACAACCAGTCTGAAATTATTTGGTGAGTGGGCCAAGAGGACTAAAAACTTATTAATATATTATTCCCGTTCGTCCCATCAACAACACTAGTGGGACGATCGGGAAAAATAATAACGAATTCCCGTTCGTCCCACTACGGGGACGAAGTCAGTGGGACGATCGGGAATCTCCGTTTTCACGTTCACAAAACTAAAGGTCTACCACAAGTCTAAAGCATAATCTGTTTTTCTATACCTACTAAAACTCTTTCCATTAATCATGCCCTGTGGTAAAATTTAACCCTTTCAAAGAATTTAGATTGGCGATCGTGACAAGCCGTTTTTCGACGCAGCTTAGAGGACGGTCTAATGTACCTGATAGTAATGCTTGGTTGGGTTATTTCAGATTACATTTTATTTCACAACATCTGCTTCTTTTTTTTTGCATACGTAAAAAGGATTAAGCTTTAAGCCTAAGAGGAGGAGGAGGTAGGCTTAGGACATGTCATACCTACTTAAGTTATTTGTCATGCAATTTATAACAGGTGACACATCAAGGTGGAGTCAATTTCGAGAAATGAGAAAGTTGTGTTGCATCATTATTTTTAAAGAAGTGTAACATCTGGTAATAGAAAAGTTGTGTTGCATCATTATTTATAAAGAAGTGTAACATCTGGTAATAGATTCGAATCTTAGGCAGTTGATAGTAGTTCAAGTCATGGCCACGCCTATAATGATGATCGAAAGATTTTAATAGGTTTTCTTTTATAATATTTATGTTCAACGTTCTTAATTGATGGGTAAGTATTAAATTAGATCAGTGAAATTAACTGGTTATGCATTGATTTTGTCAGATTCATGGAGATTACTAATGATATAATGTACCTACTCTGGCCAAACGAATTTCGAATTTTCCGTTTTATGGATGACTATTTATGTTAATGATTTTATTAAATATTGCGTAACTAGGCAGTAGATGAAATGAACAAACTGAAAATGCAAGTACTAGCAAAGACGTACCCTAAAAAACTTTCCATTTTATGAAAACCTTTTCACTTATTCATTTAGCGACCTAATAAAAGTAAAACTGCACACTTTATTTTCTCCAAAAACATAATACGGTGTCATAAAGGAACATTAAAATTAAATTTTATCGCCACACCTTTTAAACTCGAGAGTAACTCGTAACAACCGTGTAGTCATAAAAATAATGGATCGTTTTATTAATTGTTAATCTGCAAATAAACGGAGCCCGCAATGAAAAACGTTTCGCAGTGATCAGCGAAGGTGCAATAAAGCTCTGCCGTAGGCCCACCGCACCCTGTAATTATACAATGGACCTGCGACCGCATACTTTACAAGCGAAAATGCACCGCAAAAACTCTGAAGTGGCATGTATAAAGAGTTCCGGTAGTGTGCTTTAGTACTTTCTCCCGGTGCTCCCACGGCCCACTTGCCCGAAAAGCAACTTGTTCAGCGGGAACGCCCAAAATTTGGTGATTAAACTGGTGCGGTGTGCCTACGTCTTTACTTTCGCGAGCTCCCGCCAATTAAGTGGCTCCGACCGGCTGAGTTTTGTTTTTATTAAAGCGCTAAATGAGATGTTTGAGATTAAACTGCCTAGGCAGTTATTTTGTTAGTTTATCGGCTGTTATTTATTTAGCTTCAATAAATAAACCCTTCATTTTAACTGATTGAGCATAAAATGAACTGCAAACATTAAAACTGCTTGAGTGGTACTTTACAGAAATGATACCTTTCCCACACGAACAAGGGAAGGATATTCAGTTAACGCTAGTCGGATTTCGGAAACAATATTACATACGGAAAACAATAACCCTGTTGGACCTTAATTAAACATACCACGTTTCCGTAATAACATGCCTGAGATAGTTGGAGAGGAAACAACAAAATGACATTCCCTATCGTAAGGAACGACTAAAACACAAACTTTCCCTTTTTGGTAAAGCAAAACAGAAATAAGTAGGTAGGTAAGAATTCCTTTAGCGAGTACTATCGCGGGCTTTGCATCGTGACCTATTCACCCATGAACCACAATTTCTAATGGAAGGAGATGCTAGGTTCATTATTTAAAATGTGTGCAAGCCTCGAACGTCGGCAATCGAAAGTTGGCTGATCGGTACTCTGATAAGGATCCACTTTACTTTGATTTATGAACGCCGTGAAATAAACATTATTACAAATGCAAATACAATGTTTGAAGTTTAGACATTATTGATGGCGTTTTGATGTAATGTGCGTGATCGCAATTTTTTATGCTTAGCTTTGTAGTTTTTGATTTACAGCTTGCATAGACAAAAATGTTTTTCGTATTTCTAAGATCTCACTTTTTATGGGCATGAAGCTTTCATTGTCAAAAGTTCTCGGGAGTAAAAAAAATAGTACGTTCATTTTCAGTCCCACAATGCCTTGAAAGGATGCTAAGTTGAGGTTTATCCTTTAATATTCAGTCAGTAATCATACCCACTTATATAATAACAAACGAAAATATAGGTACCTAATCATAGGCGTGGTTATGCAAAGTTGAACACGTTAATGATAAAATGACACATAATAGGCTTGCTTTAGGTACTGAGTTAGTTTAATGTTGTGGTTTGTTTTGTTTTTTTTACATATGAGATGATGAATTATTTTGTAATGGTTCGTGGTCACTTGATTTAAAGTAGAGCTTGAGTATCAAAACTAAGCAGAAATTATGCAAAAGAATACATTTAAATTGCATTTTCTATCCATCCATTGAAATTAACTCCTAAACGAATAATATTATATCTGCTTACATAAGATTTTTTGCTAATTAACAGATGATATTTCACCATTTGATTTATAACCGGACAAGATAAATGGACTCATCAAAATTTTAAAGTTTCTCTTACATATCTAAACATCAATATACGTGTGAAATAATGATTTCACACGTATAATGTTTTTAGACTCAGGGGTGCTGGGTGCATATAAGTAATGACTTATATGCACCCAGCACCCCTGAGTCTAATTAAACTTGCCATGACGAACTGAGCATCACTTTCTCATACCTCCACATATATTTATACATACATAATAATATGTACAGTAATAAGAATAAACTTTATTAATATAGTAATGAAAGTTATACATGTTCAGTCGCTAGAGAAAACTTGAAAATATATCAGAATTATAAGAAATTGTAGAACAAAGTAGACGGTAACGATTATTTTATGAAGAAAGTAGTGTTTAGTATATAAAATTGATGTTCATTTTGCTTTTGTATATTTCTTTAATGCACTCAGATACCGATGTGTTATTGAGTATATTGGAAATATGTCAATTTCTAGATAAAATATCGTAATATGACAGAACGAAGTTAAACGATAAATTATGAAATAGCATAAAGTATAATTTTTACATACTACTTGATCCTAATACAGCTAAAAATCAGTAATTTACATGGAGCGATTGCCTATCTGACCTCTACAACGATACGATACCCCTTCGTAAGACTGGTTGACAAACAAATATTATAGCCGAAATCAACGTTACGAGCTTTTCAAGGCACGGAGAAAAAGTCAGTAATGGATGCTCACCCATCCACGGACCAACCTAGCCAAGCGCAGCTTAACCTAAAGGTCAACCCGACTGGCTTTTAATACTTACCTAGGCACAAACGTCCCATTCATTTCCATGGCCATCCATCCATTTTTACGATCACGGTATGTCCAATTAATTAGAGTAAGTAACCAAAATTACTCGCCCAAATTACTTTTGTTTCGACTTCATTATTGGAAAGTAATTCACTTATTTCGGTCTTTTGAATCTTAAATGTTTTTCCTGTTTCTTATAAAGTGCCTTTATAAAGCCCGTAACATGTTTTCCGGAATTTCCAAATTACTCTGAAAAACTTTTTCGATTTTCTTCGACGAAGCAGGGGTCTAAAAAGCCTATTTATTCGTAATGTTTTAATGATTCTTTGAGAAAAGAAGAGGTATAATTTATTTGCACACGATCTAAGATCGGCTGTCTGTGGAGTTCACTGCCGGCTGATATGTTCCCTGATCATGATAATTTGGATCTATTCAAAGTTGGAGAGGATCGGTTTCTTCTAGACAATCATGCTCTACCTTAGGCCGCATTATTGGAAAAAGGACTAATGATGATTAGGAGCTATACAAGCAGATGTAACACATCAGTGATACTCGTTTAAGCTTATTTCTGTAATAATCATGCTTTATGGACCCTTTTTTGTGTCTTATTCTATGAACGTTTGACGCACCTTGAGCAGTACAATGGTCACGAAGTGAATTTTTTGGGTGATACATATTATAATCTTAATATGGCAGCATATTAAAGTGCAGCAAAGTGGCCATTTTAAGCGCCCAGTGCAGTCATAGTAAAACCAATTTCACTATGCCATGAGCAGCGAATCCAACAGAATTTGTGCAGACATGAAAAATGGAACTTGTCATGAACGAAAATAAATCTTATTTTCCAACGATTCATAAAACGAGAATTCCACACACAAATGAAAACAATGCTGAAATAAACGTAACTAATCAAAATGCTACTAATGCAGGTTGTACCGTTCACAAAAGAAATACTATCGTGGAAACAAAATCACAATACGGCACCAGATTCCTTCCCACATCGTTGGAAACTGTTCCAAGTTGCTGACAAAGTAGTCCATTATGGGAGCGAAGTGATGACAGGTGTATGTAGACACTTTAGACTCATCAAGCTGAACAAACCAGTATAACTTGACCTCCCATTGTTTTGCATTTCAGTATAAAGAGAGTTCAGCTTAAACTGTTTGAGACACCACGAATCTGTAGACATCACTAATAACCAGTATAACTTAACCTCCTATTGTTAAGGCTCTCTTTAAGATGAGAGTTCAGCATAAACTAGATAGTACGAATCTGTAACCTATACTGCCCCAGTATAAACTGACCTATCATTGTATAGCCTTTTAGTATAGTGAAAGGTCATCTTAAGGTGGAAATTATATGCTACGATATGTCGTGTGTACTACTAATGAAGATTGTACGTTATAATGGCACGATTGTTCACGGGGAGCACTTTGCCGTAAATGCTCTTAGGAGATATTTATTGTTTTAAATAATGAGCGATTCTACGTCATTTTAATGGTTTAATTATTCTTAATCTTTGGATGACTAACAATGGTGAATTCGTGTTTATGCGGCATTTCACTACGCTAACATTTTTTGAACATATGAAATTGCTCTCGGTATCTCACGGGCAAATCCCAGCACATCAGGCTATTCGAAACTTTGAACCTAATGGCGTTAAAGTTGAAAATCGGTCAAGGAACAAAATCAAAACATTTATTTCAAATAGGCCAGTTACAGGCACTTTTGATTTGTCGAACAAATACAATTTTTTTTTTTTTTTAAATTCATTTATTCATAATCTGTTTCCCAATCTATACTAATATTATCAAGCTGAAGAGTTTGTTTGTCTGTTTGTTTGTTTGTTTGTTTGTTTGAACGCGGTAAACTCAGGAACTGCTGGTTGTAATTGAAAAAATCTTTTTATGTTAGATGGTCCATTTATCAAGGAAGGCTTTAGGCTATATAACATCACGCTATGGCTAATAGGAGCGGAGCATACATGAAAAATGTTACAAGAACGGGAAAAGGTATTTCCTTTTTGAGAGCTTCCGCTGCGTGCGCTGCGAAAACGGTTAAAGTTACGTAAATATCATGTATGAAGGAATTGTTTCTCCTTAAAAGTTCTAAAAAAAAGTCCGCGACAGCATATGTCTATCTTTTAAGATTGTCTCACTGTAACCCTTTTTTACTATTAAAATGTTAGGTTAAAATGAATTATTTTTTGCGAAGCTTATTTAACCCATATGGTATTAATATATATCTAAATAAATGTGTTTGTTAGAACGGAAATTTAATATAGAATATTTGTGCCCTTTACTTAATACAGTTTAAATAAATATCTTAGAAGATATCGCAATGTAAAAATATCCGCGCGGCAAAATAATTCGCGCGTCGCAATGTAGGTACGGGGATCTGGCTGGCCTACGGGAAATTCAAATTCAAAATATTTACTGCATCATAATGTTTGCAAGTACAGGGTGTTATCGTATATTTAACAGTAAGAGATACCTATAGTAATTCTCACTTTAAAATAATCTAAGCTAATCTAAACCATCTAAACTAATATTATAAAGAGGAAAGATAAGATTTTTTGTTTGTTACGATTTAGCTCAATTTATGTTGGATAGTCGATTTATCGAGAAAGGTTTTATTATATTTATGTGACGCAGACGAAGTTGCGTGGGTCAGCTAGTACAATATAAAAAGTCTGCCAAACTGTAAAACAGATTCTCGTTTCACAATAATATGAATATGACAAATTTCGATTTTAATTACAAAATAACTAAGAAAAAACAAAAGAAGGTGAGTTTACAGTAATAACAGTTATGAAAAATGGCTATGGACATAATGACAGGTAGTGTTTTTTAAGAACCTTTTTAAGTTGGTGTTTATATTTGACATTCGATATCAACTGTGGGGGTAACTTATTCACTAACGATGGTACTACATACTTTCTCGTAAATAAGGAAGGAAGGAAGGCACTTAAAAGCCGGTGGTCCCGGCCGCCAAATGGCGGTCGTCAAACCATGTCAGAGGCCCTCGCGGCGGTTTAGAAACTCTGACACTAGGGTGTGTAGGGTCGTTAGACCTTACTACCCACACGATCAGAAGAAGAATAAAAGAAGCTACAGTCTCAGTCACAGGGCATAATAACTGTGAGTGTACTGTAGTTGCCCATTCCCTAGCGTAGATCTCTATGGAGAGGAACGGGCAAGAAACTCCATGGACTCTCTTTTAAATCAGAATATTGTAACAAAACCTTGGTTACATCATCATGTTGAGATGGTATATTATGTGAGAACGATGTAGCAAGATGTGCACAATAAAAATGTCAACAAAACCCTGTCATAAATACCTACTGAAAACGGGATATTTACCATGTTTACTTTTTTTTTCGAGCTCCCAATATTTCAGCGCAAAGAAAAAAATAAAGAAAAAAAACACAAATGAATTAGAAAACAGAGAGAAAAAGAGAGCTTATTAAAGAAATTTCACAGAGTACAGGAGCCTTTTTTTTGGTGTGTGAGAAATTATCAAATAGGAGTCATTTCGCTCTGGGTAGGGAGTGTCAGAATTCTACTTACTAAAAACCACCCATATGTCTTCTTAGCCCTTTGTGTCGAGGCCGCGGTATCACTTTCGAACAACCCGCAGCATAGTATCTTGATACACAGGCGTCTGTACTTACATATTTTACGTGAAATTAGCATACCCTCTGTCTCTATGTATGAATAATATAATATTAAACAACCTATCGTATATTTTGACTTTGAAATGAAGGAAAAATCTCGAAAAAATATCGGAGTTTTCTTTCTACGTGAAGCTTTATTCATGAATTGGTATATTTTATAGAATCAGATGTTTTACGTTTAACATTTTGGGATCCTTTTATTTTACGTGACTGCCTAAGTAGTAGTCGCAATCGCGCCTTCTGAACATGAGGTCCTGGGCTCAGTTTCCGGATCAGGCAAATTGTTATTGGGTTTTTCTGGCTTTGGGCACTGTTGGCGGCAATAGGATTGCTTCAAATGTGTGTGGGCTATTAAGTACACCTCCGTCTAACCCTTCTGCGATTACCGGCGTGATGTTATGTACAGTTTTACGATACGTTCACAAAATGTCGATCCACAACTTTTTTTTGCGATTTGTTTAAAATTCTTTTCAATCTGTGTCTAAGTAGGTCATTGTCAAATTATATCCTAGGTTCAAAATCTAGGCAGCTTTAGATGTATAACATAATAACAATGCACTTTCCCAAGCAAAGTGCCAATGGATATAAAATGTACGTGTAAACAAAGTTTTTGAATTATTTTCGTGTCCTTTATTTACCTTACTGAAAATAGATGACTTATTTCAAAATAATTAGTAGTAATAGGAATGAAACAAAAAGATTTTTTGGAAAAAGGATTTTATCTTTTTTCTTATCCTGCCAGTGTATAAGATTAAAAAAGATGTAAATAAAAGAAGGAAAATTAATTATTTAGCCAATTATCAACGACATCATACATTCTCTGAAAGTTGTATGAAATGACTATTTTATTTTATTACCCATACCCATTTACCCATTTTTTTTTTTTCTTTTTTTGACTATAATTTTATTAACCCAGTTAGACAGTTTACACAGCAAATTGACGTAGTTTGTCAATTTCAAACAACTAATTTCCCTATTTATCAACATTTTCAGTCATTTTAGGTTCACTTTATCAAACAATAGTACTAATGAAGCTTTACCATCTATGTATATTCCCACGGTGTTTAGTATAAGTATTACTTAAAGTGAAACTATCCACTAATGTTTCCTATGTATTTGTTTACAGATGCGACTTCGACGGGGCTTGGCTATAGGCGTCCTGCTCATATTACACATGGTGAGCATGCATTGTTTTCTTTAACCTTCTAAATAAGCTGAACAAAGCTTATGTTTCCACTGGGATTTGGGCTTCTGCAGCGCCGGGGTCATTGAGAGGAAGCCGGCCGTAAATTCGGAATCCTAGTACTTAAGCCTAGTGCGAATAGTGCGACACCGTTCTTCTAATTTAAGAAGAAAGAAAGAAAAGTATTGAATAAAACAAATCATCATCATCATAATTTTAGGCCTGAATAACCCACAGTTGTGTATAAAACCTCCCCTTTCTTCTGCCACTCTTCTCAAAACAGATAAAAATGGTGAAATTAAAAAAATCTAAAAATGAAACAAACAAAATTATAACATTTTGTTAGTCCTAGAAGTGGTTCTCGACTGTTTAAGTAAATTGCATAAAATAAAAATGCAGAGCCGAGAGCAGATTAACCTTATTTCATATTTTATTTGGTTTGATCTTGAAAAACGTCGACTTAGTATCATAAATCAAATAGAAGCACAATTTATTCAAAACTAGTTAAAACTAATCTACATTTTCAAAGTTCTAAGCATAAAAAGCGCTCCCTGAACGCATATTTTAAAGCTCAAAAATAAACTGCAGCTATTGGTCTGAAATTAAAAACAATACTGATTAATGTACCAATAAAAACTGAATCTATATCAAAAATAAATCTGATCACGTACACCTCACCAAATTAATTCAGCCAATAGAAAGGTAGAAAGGTCTATTGTTTAATAAATAGTTCTGAATAACATGAGACTGTGTATTTGTTCATGCTAATTCTCATTGTTTGGGCGGGACGTTACCTCCCACTATCCAAATATAGACTCGTCATATTATTAAATTTATTTCCTCGACTGACTCGTTGATCTAGTCAACGCACAAACGCGCGCATGGTCAGCAGTCGTGCTTAGCAACGCGCTAAGCACGACTGCTGACCATGAGGTCCTTGGTTCGATTCCTGGGACCAGTAAAGTGTTATAGGGTTTTTGCATCAGGAAGTTCTCAGTAGCAGCCACGAAGTCTGGATTTATGACCGGCAATAGGCTCGTCCTCTTTTACATGGAATGTAAAACATAACTGGTGAATTGTGGGTAATAGTCTCCTCTGCATGACTCTTTACGGATTACAGGCTTGATGTTAATGTTGTATTTATTTCCTCGACCGATTCAGCACGAGTCATTCTTTACCATTAACTAGGGATCGTAGCAGATAACGTTCATAGATTAACCGAACTCCGCCGGGAAAATGCGTGTGTTTGTGGGTGTATTTCTCTTTTGACTTGGGTATATACAAGGTGTAGATGGACCCTTTACGAAATGTCAAGGACGGACCCTTTACGAAAGGACATGGATTTTCTAACTTTACCCGACCCCGGACTCGAACCCAAGTCTTCATACTCAGTATCACGACGACCAATAATTTTTCAGTTAAAAAAAAACAGTAAAAAGTTTACCATCAAAAAGTACAACAACTTCAAATATTTTACACAAGTTTGAATAGGGATGTCGCTACCAAGCCTCAATTTATCGATAAAAACACGGAACAGAAAGAACAGAAAAACGTAAACGTTATCGGATTGAGCGGCTTCCAGTCCTCGGCAGAGCGGTGCACAAATTGAATATATCTGGAGCATTGCGGTTTTGTGAATGGTAGTAGTTATCTGTGTGTATATATCATAGAGTGAGCCGGATTTCAGTTAAATCAAATTTCTTGTTTATAACTGGCCTCATTCGCTTGGACAACGCTATAGTATTTCATGATGAACGAAGCCCAAATCTATACAGTGTTGTATGTCCGTAGATTTTAAAAACAATGAATGAATCTTCCTTTTTCGCTGAATAAAACAAAATTAATTAAATTAGCAAACTTTACCCCTTTTTTGAGCCACTTCTGAAACAAAGAATTTGTGTTGTTTCTTTATTCATATTATTTGTCCTTGAAATTAAATTTAGGCGAATCAAATTAAGATGGTATTCTGCAAATTATACTATTGGATACTCGTCGTATATATTGGTGCCTAGAGATAGTAAAAAGGTGTAGTTCTGAAATTCCCCCTATTTGTTAAATGTGATATAACTGACAAAATGTGGTTCTTTAAGGTACACTTCTGTCTAGCCCTGTCTTCGGGGATTACAGTCGTCATGTCATGTTATGTGTTCTACAACATCTTTAAATCAAACCTGAAGAAAACGAACTTATTTGTCAAATGTCTATATCTCTAACATACACCACAATTCCTATAGAAAAAAAAAATTATAACAGAAACTACTTGGATAACAAAATTATGTAAATCTCCACGTTTATGGCTACAGTCCATAATGCCTAACATAATAAAGATGAATATACACTACAAAGCTACGATTTATAGAGGTATATTCCGATCCCTAGTAATTCTCTCTATACAGTCCCGGGTCGGGTAACCATCTTGCCTTATTTCTTGGGACATGTTGTGTTTCATTATTCAACTTTTTGGCACTCTTAATGAATATTTTGCGCAATTTGGCTGTATTTTTTGAGTTAAGGGTTGTTTTTTTTTGTGTATCTAATTTTTATTTAATGTTTTATAAATTATGTACAATAGATGCTAAAAATTTAAACTAAAAGTTAATACTTACATATGATTATATACAAAGACTAGTTTAATGAATGTGTGACGCGGAGGAATGACGAAAATGTAGTGAGAAAAATATTGAATATGAATGTAGATGACTGTAAGAACTGTCCTCTAGGACGACCAAAGAATCGATGGACGGACCGTGTGAAGGATGATAAAATACTAGAAAGAAGGTGACTACTGAGACGACGAGTAATTAATAGAGAAGTATGGAAGACGTCATGCGGCGCAAGAGAATGATGAAGATGTGGCTACATCTAGATGGTGGCTACTCATTGAGCTATTGTGGAGTGCAGAGCTAATTTGGAGCCCCTCTGCAGGATATGGGCCACCTCCTATCCTGCCCAGCCTGCACAACCAATAGGGGATAGGACTTACTCAAAAAAATATGATTCTATTTAGTCCGTCAGTTAGATTATCGAAAAATATTGGATACGTGTTTTTAATTTTATCAAATCAATAAAAAATGACGAAGATAAAGCGCGTCAAAGATCATGGAGTGGGGCTTGAAACTTCACTTGAAGGTACAAAATGTACTATCATATATGTCGTCACACGAGTTTTCGAAGCACTGTATTGTCTTCATTTTTTGTTTACGTGAAAAAATAAAAATATTGGTCAATATTTTTTTGGAAATATATCTGACGGACTATTTAGTTTTTTTTTGTCCGATATTGCACCTTTCAGGATTTACTCAAACCAAATGATAGAGCTGTGCACTGTGCAGGTAGCTTCATACCCGTGTAACACGATTTGAGATCATCGACACGTAAACAGGCCAGGTATTAAAAAGGATATAAGTAGGTACTTAAAAAATCGGTATTTATTATGAATGTTCGTTTTTTTTCTATGACTTTTCATTATATTTTTTATTAGACTGAGTATTTATCTCAAGATTAATACTCAGTCTACCAACAAAATAATTTCTATTTCAACCGCTATTCTTCTTCAACGGCCGATTCCCCATAAACAAGTTCATATAGATGATTAAACGTAAATTAACAGACCATGTAAGATTGGTGTGATTAAGATATCATCGGACCGTACCAACGGATCGGTACGCTTTTGAAATCGAGGAAAATTGTATGTATCCGTTACTTGATAGATTATGTATTTCGTTGTTTATCGTTGGAAGAAACATTACTTTTTTATGCTCAAGTAAAGAATCTTGAAGCATTTAAATCAGGCTATTATATTCCTAGTTCCCACTGCTAGGACACAGGCCTCCTTTCTATAGAAGGGAATGCGCTATAATCCACCATTCTTTCAGTGCGTGTTGGCAGATACCACATTATGTCTTCGAATTTTTGGTTCTTGGTCATGCTGGTTTTCTCCTGTTGCTTTTCTCCACCCTTTTGAGAGAAAAATTACACAAAATTATACGCCTGGGTTCAAACCAACGACTTACTGCTTGTAAGGCGGTGCCACCACCGCTGCTCCCAAAAGAAGCTTGAAGATCTTCTAGAAATATCTAATCACAGCCTGGATTAGCACCTTCTACTAAGTACTTAACTAACAACATCATTCGCTAAATCTATTTAAGTATTCAGTAGCAGTTTATTATAATAATTTAATTACATAATTTACTCCATAGAAAGAGGCAACATCGTATTAAAAATAAACGTAATTTTGTGCTGACATTAATTTGTATTAATGAGGGACTGTCACCGTGTATCGTGGTTCTGCTAATGAGCACGCGCCCGTAAACACGTGATTTGAATAATTAAACATTATGTAGGATTAGTCGGAAACAAAAACAGTCAAATATATACTTAGGTACCTATAGCTTTTTAAACATCATCATCATCATCATCATCAGTCTATAATGTTCCCACTGCAGGGACTCAGGCCTCCTCTCTAGGAGAGGGATGGGCTATAATCTACCACGCGGGCCCAGTGCGGATTGGTAGATGTCACATGTCTTCGAATTTTTTGGTTCTAAGACATGCCGGTTTCCTCACGATGTTTTCCTTCACCGTGTTGAGAGCAGTAGCGATGAAATAAATTACACAAAGTAATGCGCCTGACGGGGTTCGAACCCACGACTCGTAAGTCGGGGCCACCACCACTGGGCCACCACTGCTCTTCAAGAACATGAACATGTTTTATTGGTATTTTAAGTGTTATTGAAAATTTCTCAATAGCAGCCACGGAGTCTGGATTTGTCCCGGTTGATGGAAATAGACTCGCCCCCTATTACATGGGACTTAACATAACTGGCGAAATGTGGGTGTACTGAACGGTAGGTACACCTGTGCTCTTATGTTATGTTTTAACAAACATTACTTTGTTAGTTTAGATATAAGTTCTATTATGCATGTTGTGGTCTCCTGTAAGTAATGAGTCTACAGCTGCACTTACCTGATACTCTACTTTCTCCATAATTTATCTCTCATGATCTGTGTACCTCCTCAAAAAGTACTCAATGATAATGTGACGGGTGATGGATAAGAATGAAGGAATAAAACGTGTTCAGCCAACCCCAAGTAACATAGGACAAGGGCAGAAAGATGATGATTATCTGAGTTCATCCTTTGATGGAGAGTATCTTTCAAACTACGTCACAATATACAAATCTCTGTGTCAGATCCAAAGGGTTACCCTTGTCTCAACTCTAATTCAGTTAGTGTCAGTAACTTTCAAGGCCGCTAGCTATATTATAGCTATTAACATTTGTATACAGTGTGTTAGGAAATCTGGAGAGCGTGCGGGGGGATCTCACTTTATTAGGCGTTTCTTTTTCACCATTGTCCTACGCCAGTTTAAAAATATGAAGGGAAAATAAATTATGGTTAAAAGTCATTGACCCGCGTACTTCTTCTGTGGTAAGCGCAAGGTTGAATCGAAATATTTGGTATGGTAATGTCTGTTATTGAACAGTGTTTTTTTTTTATCATAATCATGTAAGCGTATTGCGGGTTTCAATACGACCCTCGTTTAAACTAACATAGGTACTATATACACTTATAAGAATATTACATAGTAAATAGTAGAGAGTAACTTTAATCTATCGTATTAACCAACATAAACAAAATGGCATCTATTATCCAACATGATCATAATACAAGAACGCTAGCACTTTATTCGATATCCAAACCACAGTCAAGAGAAAAGATATAGAAGACTTTTACTGACCAACAGTTTCTTTCTTTCTTTTGTATAAACTCGGTGCACGCTCAACGTAACAGCTAATTACCACAAATATATTAATTCGAATAGTAAACCGTAGCGTGGAACTGGAGCGCTCATAAGAAAGTATGCATCACGCTTATGTGAGTTTGTGGTGAGCAGTACAATGGACATAATGGTTTATAAGAGTGCATGTGAAAATTACCCTTCTCAGGTAAAACTCATGTTACGTAGAAAGATCATACAATTTGTGTTTTATTTTTATTAGTAACCAATTATACAATAATTTGTAAAATTAATTGAAGGAACTATATTATTATCTACAATTTTCTCCAGTAAATCAAGAAAAAACGGTTTAGATGAAGATTTATAGATGACTCTGCCCTGGGGTGTGAATGTGGTGTTGCCCCGAAGATAGGACACGTATTATCGTGTCCTACCTGTCCGGTTGCTTGCAAATCACAATAGCTGATGAACACTACTGAAAGTGCCAAACAAATCGCCAATTTTAAAGCTGACTCAATTTAAAATAACATTGACACGCTAAGATGATACATAAGTGATGATAGCCGTACGAAACCATCACCTTTTCAGACCAATAACTTACGAGCAGTAAGAAACCATTTACGACATTTACGAGTATAAAACTAACATTTTTTTCTTAATTTAATTCCCAGATCAGTGGAAAGTTAATTAGTTTAATCGACTCCGTTTATGGCACATCACTAGTGACCGCTAAGAACCGTATCGACTGTTTGCATTGCGTATTTTCACAAAAATTGCTTTAATTTAACTACGTGAGTCGTTTAGTTGAACGAGTCTAGTCAACGGTCGTTTGACTCATGTTTATTATAATTATACCTATTATTATGGTAAGTGCATTTTTGCATTGGATTTAAAGCATTATAATAGGTAGTTGATGACATCACTACATTATTACAAAGAAGTCCTCCACCGCATCTGTCTGTCTGTCTATCTGTTCGCGATTAACTCAAAAACGACTGCACCGATTTTCATGCTGTTTTCACCAATGGATAGAGTGGATCTCGAGAAAGGTTTTAGTATATAATTGGATCGACAGTTTGAAACAGTCTGGAATTTCATCAACCAAGAATGAAACCAAAGATGAAAGAAAAATCGTCTAACTCAATCTGAGTTGGAAGATTTTTTTGTTGTAACATTTTATCTTGTAGAAACTTATTTGGGTTCGATTCCCACCCAGGACAAATGTTTGTGTGATGAGCACGATCATTTGTTCTGTGTCTGGGTGTAATTTATCTATAATATGTATGTATTTAGAAATATATAAGTATGTTTATCAGTTGTCTAGTACCCATAACACAAGCTCTGCTTAGCTTGGGACTAGATGGCGTTGTGTGATAGTTGTGGAATATTATTATTATTATTATTATTATTTGTGTTGCAAGCTATCGATTAATATAGGTTTTATACATAGGTAAATCTTCGAAAAGAGTACCCCCTTTATTAGTACCAACCCCATTTTCAAAAATAAAAATATTGGAAATACTTTACGCACTTGTATAGATCATTTTGTAAGTTCTATTCAAGTACAAAAGCAACATTTTTAACTCGTATAACGTAAAATATAATTAAAGTATCTAGTATTAGTAGTTTCTGATAATATTATAATATCATCTCAATTTCTCAAACAATTGGTAATCTTAAAAAGCCTTCAATATTAAAATCGGTACAGCACACGTATCGTATCGGAAAACAGTCCGAGATAGAATCTAATACGGTCACGAGGTAGAATCCCCAAATATGGGCACAACGACCCACTGCGCTGACGGACGTAGCCAGTTCCGTCTATGCCCACTATTTACCTGTTTACCCTAAGAAGGGAAAGTAAGAAGGCTACTGAACCCGATCACAAAACATACATTGTAGGAAATGTTTCCATTGAGTGGTGATGTATCTGTAATTAAAGGTAAATGATCTTATTGAACATAGAAATAAGAATCAAAATTCCGTTTGTAACTTTTGTGGTATTTATCTTAATTTTATTGGGGAATACACACTTCATAGCATCACACCCTTAAACCCCAAAGGGTTAGGCAGAGGTGGACTATACAGAACCCATATCCATATTTTTCCAGCGCTATGTTTATGTCCAATGCGATTGAGGGCGAGCCTTTGACATCAACTGAACTCAAATTAAGGCTCCGTGACTGCGGCTTAATTGCAAGAGTTAAAAATTATTAGCAGCAGTCAAAAAACTTAAGAATCATGACAAACTCACCTAAATACAAACCAGTAACCACATTATTAGAATCAGCAACCAATAATTACAAAGTAAAATTAGAAATTATGGACCGGCCCTTGAAAACGAGTAGTTCTGGTCGTGATTTTAAAGATACACCACTGTAATGAAATGCACACTCGTCATGACGGTTTATGACAATAGGCAGGTGTCGTAGAAAGAGTAAAAGCTGGCTTTCCCAGTCGGTCGTTGTGCGACCTACAGCGACGGCACACATTGGACTTTAAATCCTGCACAGTTTTGTTGCCGATGACAATTGGTTGTTTCACCCTGTTAGTGACAATATGTTCGTTACGAGTTTGCGGTTCGGAAAATGGTGTTCGAAAAATGAATGTTAAAATTGAAACAGACGTTCGGAAAATGAACGTGTTTTGGACTTTAAAATTAATCTACAAGTAATGAATGAAAATTGAAAATGTATCATGAAAGTTATTTCCTTCTATATAGGTATAAATAAAAATGAATCGCCGAAATGTATGTACGCGGATAACTTAGGAACTACTGCACCAAATTGGTTGAATCTTTCTTTTTTTTTTTTTAATAAACAAAAAAAAAATATGGTCGTTGACGATTCAAGAGTCTCTAGGATAACTGGCAGGGCGTGCCGTTCAATAAGCTGGACTTCAAAGATGTCGTTACAGTTCTGCTGATGCGAAACCATGATGTACCCAAACTGTGTTTCGGCATCAGGTTTCGTAACATAGAGCTGGGCAGTAATATTACAAAAGTCACCATTGCTAAAGGAGATAGTGTTTTAATTCCCAGCATATCCATTATTTCAAATAACTTAACCTTTTATTTTTTAGTTTTTGTATAAAAACGTAAAGCGGTTTATGGAATACATCTACCTACCAAGTTTCAACTGTGTAGTCTTAATAGTTCGTCTGAATATAGTGGCTGTGACATACGGATGGACGGACAGACAGACATGATGAATCTATGAGGGTTCCATTTTTTGCCATTCGAACCCCAAAAAGGGCATTACAACGCATGGCCCGGTACTGCTAGTTTCTTAATAATAATTGCCGCTCAATTTATCTTTAGGTTAAACCGTGCTTGCCTAGTTTGGTCCGTGGATGGGTGACCATCCATTGCATACTGAATTTTCTGCGTGCCTCAGAAAACACGTTAGTCTGTTGGTCCCGATTGCCATATGTCTTTGACAATACAGGTAGTTAGTGGCTTGAAAGTCTGACAACCAGTCTTAACAAAAGGGTGGTGATCCGGGGTGTGGAGGTCGGCAGTCGCTCCGTGTAAAATATTGGTATTCAGCTGCATCCAGTAAAAACAAGCCTGCCATACTACTCCCAAACCACTGTAACTCCTGAAAGCCAGAATCAACAGTAGCAATTCCACCAGAAGAGCGCTGAGAGATTGAAGCTCGACAAAGTCCCAGAGAAACGATTTAACTGTCTTGGATCCCGCAACAAAATTAATCTGAAAAGAATAGCAGAGAAGTAGGACAAGAAGACAAAAACAAGAAGACGTCCAGTAAGACTCGAAGCAGTGGTGGCCCAGTGGTTGCGGCCCCGACTTACGAACAGTTGGTCGTGGGTTCGAACCCAGGCAGGCGCATTACTATGTGTAATTTATTTCATCACCACTGCTCTCAAAACGGTGAAGGAAAACATCGTGAGGAAACCGGCATATCTATTAGAACCAAGATATGTGACATCTACCAATCCGCACTGGGCCCGCGTGGTAGATCATAGCCCATCCCTCTCCTAGAGAGGAGGCCTGAGTCCCTGCAGTGGGAACATTATAGGCTGATGATGATGAAGACTAGAAGCCGGCTCCAACATAATTGGGAAATGGCTAGGCAGATGGCTGATGATTATGAAAGTTATTTCAATACTTTGGTTAAGAATCCGTAATAAGTTTTTAAACTGACTGGAATAGTTGCCAAAGTAAGTCTTGGATACAAAACTAGGACATAGTTCTGTGAAATATCTCTTTGTCAGATAAACAGGATGTAGGCATTTGAGGTCTTTATGTTATAAACTTCCGCATACGAAAGAATAGGTCCAACGTGCATACAGACAGACACACACACGAATCAGAGAAAACTACTTTTACTATCTCAATTTTTATTGTTTTGTCAAAATTTCAAGTAATTAATTTAAAGGAACTTGTTTAACTACTTCTAATTTTTACTTCAGATATGTTTGCTATAAAAATGTTATATTTTTCACATTCATTCGCCGATTTTATTTAAGTTCCATGTTATAGAGGACGACCCTATTGCCATAAATTGGGTACAAATCCATTCTTCGTAGCTAAATTCCCGATGGAAAAACTTAATAACAATATGCCCGACCCCGGAATCGAACTCTGGATCTCATGCTCAACAGTCGCGATTGCAACCATTAGACTAGCAAGGCGGTCATTAGATTATTTAAAAACGAAAAAAAATATTGACATTATTTCAAATCTTCGAAGTCAAACAACAAAAATATAACCCACTACCCTATACAACAAAAGCGCACAGAATCAGATCAAGAACATTGACTTAGCCACCGGAGACGGTCTTCAGCCATTTAATGAAAGTAAAATTAGTCCGTCGAGATCAATGACCGCGCTGACACACTGACTTGCCGCACCTAAGTCAGACCTGAATCACTAAGCCTTATATGAAGCGGGATCTACGCTCTTAGAAGCTCTATGGATTTCTTATAGTTTTTTTTTGTTGTATGTTGAATCAGAATGAACAAAACTAGTACTTACAGTTTGAAATATCTACGATCTAGGATTGGTCTAGTGGTGTTTTGAGCCTAAAACATTAGTATTTTACACAGGAGAAAATACTCAGAAAGAAACATAAGTAGTACTTAGATATTTATTTATCGATTCATTTGTCAAACCTTACCTAGACCTACACATAGATGAATGCTTTACCAGAATTTATCTTATTCTTTTTTATATTAATCTTTTTCGTTATATACTTAATGTCGTGTTGTTTCTCTAATCTATCTAAGATAATATCAACTCCGATGGAAATTCGAAAAGACCTCAACCCTAAAAACCCTCATTTTAATGATTTAAGAAGGTAATAATGATGAATAATAACTTATCTCTCACGACTAATGACGTTATAGAGATAAACCAATAAAATAAAATTCCCTAACATTAAATTAACTACCCAATAACAAGATTACCACACACGTTATTCCATATCCCAATAAAAAATCTTTCGACAACTTTCTCCTTATATTACGTAATACGTATCGATCTTCTATAGAAGTATCCGTGTAATCCCATTCGGAAATAATTGCTGGAATCACTTCGAGGCATAAGCCCTCGAATAAATCTCTATCGAAAAACGTATCTTACTTCAGTCCAATACTTTCTAATTTCATAGCCAGAGGCTAAACAAATGAGAGTTGTAAAACTGTTGACGATCCATCCAATAAAATAGTTGTACACGCGACACCCACCTATTCAAGATTATTAATAACTTATAGCTATCGATATTGAGGACAGTGATGAAAAAGGTAATTTTATAATTAAGATATTTGTCACAAGTGTGTACGAGGCCTCAAATGATACTTAAACTCAGATTACAGTCTTGCAACTCTGTGAAATACACAGACTTACATGAAAAGTTATCTTTATAACTTCAAAACTTGTATGTACACAAGACTCACAAAAAAGCATATTTATACAAAAATTCGGCGCCGCCCAGTCTTTCACCGTCTACATGAATTTCGCATTAAAAATGGCTAAAATATACAACCTACAGACCTAAAAAATCTAAAAGCCGCACCTAAACAGAATAGCGATATAAAAAATCACAATTAAAACGAGAAATTCCGTGCAGCCGGTTCTTCTAATTTCTGAAACCTGTTGGTATGGAAAATATTTGAAAACCGGAGCGACCTGATGATTTAAGAACGGGAACCGAATTTAACTTTCACATACTGTAATGGACCCAGGAAGTTGTATCACTAAAGTTCTGATACTATAAGCTGAAACAAGTTTATGAGTAATTGGTGTTCGAACATGTAATTAAGGAAGTTGGTTATTATACTAGGCAAAGTGGCAGATTTATTCATGTTAGCGAAAGTAATGAAAGGGATTCCGATGGCCTAATCTCTCCTTTTAATCCTTGTCCGTATAAATTACCCTTTACATTTTGACGAGACTGAATAAATCCAGTTGAACATATTTATCGCTCGACGGAAAGATGAGAGGAATCCATTCAGTAGTTTGTCAAGAATTCTTTATCGCTTTTGAAGGTCCATTCCGTCCATAAAATGCACAATCATCTGCATTTCTTTGTTCATGACCTCGAACAACTGTTTAACTTGTCGCATAACCTTTGATGTGTCGTAAAACGGCCAGTGTGCCGTATTAAATAACATTTTAAAATAATGCCTACTTTGTATGGTGAAAGCTGGGTGTGGACAACAAAAAAAAACAAGAAATTTTTCGTGTCCGTATAAGTTATGAGATTTGAGAAGCCCATTTACTTGCGGTTAACATGTCTACTAGTTACGTTACGGTTTTCATTATTTAGGTCGAAATGAAAAGTGATATTTCAAAGTCATCACTTGAAATTTCACACACCTTCTGCTTCGCGTAATGGTGTAGTAGATAACGCGAAGAAAGTGGAATAAAATAGAATTAAAAAATTGCCGAAAATGCAATATCACGAACAGGAACTAGTAACAAAGAACGTCAGTTGTTCTATATAATGAGCGGACAAGAATACACAAAGATATAAATCTGCGTTCAAGATAATTAATGGTGTTATTAATAATTTTCAGAGCGGCACTCTCAGCGACCAATCATCGAATGAAAGCGGCGGCGGTGGAGGAGGCGCCGGCCCCGACACTAGCAGTGCGGCTGAACCCTCGGGCGATCAGCTAGCCATGGAGTCTTCGGAACGAGACACCCCGAGCCACGCGTATAATGGACCTCCCCCGCCCGCACCCCCACCGCATAATCGGAGACAGAACCCACCGCATCATCAGGCACATCACCCGTTAGGTAAAGCATTACTATAAAAAAACTTCACGACCAGTTTTTTCAATAGTAGTTATATTTTACGAGTTACTTGATTCCATAACGTCGTCAGTCAATTTCATGTACATTAAATTCACGTGTTTTACTGCAAGTATCATCATAGAAATAAGTATTTATTTTGACATTCAATGTCAAAAAAGAGATACTCAATGTAGTAACCAGAATTAATGTCACGTTTCAGGTATGCCGAGAATCCCGAACCATCATCAGATCCATTCGAAGCCGTTCGCGCTGGGCCCTCCCGTGAACCACCACAAAAATGACGTCGGTCCTGGCTTCCGAGGACCACCACCACCTCCCGCGCCGCCCGCTGACGTCCAGACTTCTGCTAGCGACAAGGTCTTTAGTGGAGCTGGTGATGTCTGGCCAGCACCTGCCCCAGACATGCCGAAAATAGTCTCTTTAGACGTCAAATGTGAGAAGAACGCTATGAGAGTTTTCCTCAGTTTTGACAAACCCTTCTTCGGTATCGTGTTCTCCAAAGGCCACTACTCCAACCACCAGTGCGTACATCTCCCACCGAACCTAGGCAGAACTACCGCCTCTTTTGAAATTGGTGCTCACGCTTGTGGAACCGCTGGCAGTGGAGATCCGAGGTATAGAGGAGACGTAGCAGCAGCCGGAACTTACTTTGAAAACGTCATAGTTATACAATACGACCCACAAGTACAGGAAGTATGGGATCAAGCTAGAAAGCTAAGGTGTACGTGGCACGATCAGTACGAGAAAGCAGTCACTTTCCGACCATTCCCTGTTGATATGCTGGATGTTGTACGGGCTGACTTCGCTGGTGACAATGTTGGTTGCTGGATGCAAATCCAAGTCGGTAAAGGACCTTGGGCTTCTGAAGTATCTGGTCTTGTGAAGATTGGACAGACCATGACAATGGTTCTCGCAATCAAGGATGACGACGCGAAATTCGATATGTTAGTCCGAGATTGTGTTGCTCACGACGGTCAACGCGCTCCTATACAATTAGTCGATAGGCGAGGCTGTGTAACCCGACCAAAACTGATGTCTAGATTCACAAAGATCAAGAACTTCGGAGCCAGCGCCAGTGTACTGTCATATGCTCACTTCCAAGCATTCAAGTTCCCCGACTCAATGGAGGTTCACTTTCAATGTACTATCCAGATTTGCAGATATAGATGCCCAGAACAGTGTTCAGATGGAAATCCTAATGTAATTGCGCCCCACGCTGAATACGGACCTCCACAGATTGATGCCTACCAACAAGTCGGTATTGAAGCTAGACGTGATGAAAGGCGAGTGAGAAGGCAACGACGAGCCACTTCTCCTGAGAAGGAAGTTGGCGTAAACAGAGTAATCCGTGTGGTGTCTGCCGGCGACCTAAATATGGATACTTCAGAAGAAAGTGTTGCACCAAAAGTGATTCCCACGCCGGGTCTCGTTTGTATGACAACTCCTGGATTTGCTGCAACATTAGGAGCTCTTCTTGCTACACTATTATGTTCTTGTGCTTTGTCAGCAGTGTTGTTCTTAAAGTTACGGCCAATCACGACTCTGAAGAAGAAGACGGCTGCGGTGACGACGATAGCTCGGCCGCACCCACCGACCGCGCATGTAATCTCAAAGAGTCGGTTCTATTCGTAACAGAGCGTGTTTAACCTAATTTGTACATATTAGTGTGATGAGACTGAAGTATATATATAGACCATGCCAATTATTTATTTGCGTGTTATATGAGTGCTCAAATGAATGTAGTTAATCTGGGAACCCTTATTTAGTATTAATTCAGTTTATGTGTAGCTTAACCGTTGAACTTCAGTTAAATCGTATTGATTCCTATCTTGAAAGAGTTGAGTTGACATTTAATTCAACCACGTTTGTTTCGACTTTGTTGTTTACTTTTACTGAAGAGATGAGTAGTTAATTATTTTCTTTAGTTGTTTTCACGATGTTAGAACAAATTATAAACACAAATTGTAGTATTAAAATATATTAAGTACAATCTTCTGTTACCTCTTTTCGAATGTTCGTTCGAAGTAGGGGCAACGGAAAATATATCATACGGAATATCAACTTAGGTGAACCGCTAGATTGTAATTTAAAATAACTTGTCATTAGTATTAATATATTTATTTTTATTAAGTTTTAGTCATTATTACGAGTACGTATAGCGATTTATTTATTTTTATACCACCTGAGTACCTCTTCTTCTTATTTTATTGTTTTTCTTCGCATTATTATTAAAGGTTTATTAATTGTTACGATGGAATTTAAACATTTCATATTAATTTATTTTATAAAACAGTTGAATTATTTAAATCGATGTTGTACCATATGAAATACCTATTTGATGATTTTTATAAAATTTGTAACAGTTGAAAAATTAAACTTTTATCAAGAAAATGTTGTAGTTTTTATTTTGTAGTTGAAGTAAAGTTAAATCTTTTATCAATAAAACGAGTTTGGGTACAGTGATTGTTTTAATTACTATAATTTCCATGCTTTCTTTCAATAATACCTTTACAGTGATTTCATACTCTGGCTTACTCTATAATTATTCCAAGAAACATAAGGCACGCACCTTGTGAATTAGCCTTATCCAAGTTGATCTGCCAGCGCATTAGATACCTACATAGCTAAGATACATATATGTAGATAAGATAAGATAGGACTTATAGTAGTTAAGTCAAGTCTATTTGACAACTATACCTCACAATGCCTGAATCTTGACTGCAGCAAAGCAGCCGGTCTAAAATGGCCGCTTTAGCAGAATGTAAAATGTGTAAATAAGAATTGCGTTAAACTTCTTAAAATGGTCACGAAGAGACAATTCATACTACGAATTCTAACGCAATTCAAATTATTATCCTAATTTGATTCTGCTACCTAAAGAGACCATTTTAGGTTCCCAGACCTGTTGTTTCTACCAAAACTGCTTTCAAACTTTCAACACGGGGAATTCGAGTAGGTAGGTACTTACAACAGCGTAACCCATCCCATCTCTCAAAGGAAATCACAATGTTTTGGGTTTTTGTATATTAGTATTTTATTCGGACGAACCTCAATCACCTGTCGAAGTTAGAGCCAATCCACTGCCACTTTTATCCAAGGAACGTCGCGTTAGTGTGCCGATAAAATTCGCCGATGTTATAAAGAGCATGTCATGTTCGTAAAGGCAAGTCAGACGCCCTTGGGGGGCATAAAAAACTCTGGCACTAGGTTAGACGCTAACCTAACGATGAAGAAGATGAACCATTTATCTTGGGACTTTTACTTTCAGTTTTTTGAAAATAATCTGACTACTAGACGTAATCATCATCTAGATACATAGCCTTTGTCCAACCTGTTGGTGTCACCTTCCTTCACCTTCCACCACCTTCTCGGAACAAATATTCCGTTGAAGACCAGAAACCGCTTGACAGCAGTGGTGCTTATGTATCGTAAGATGCAGGGTAGGTATCACCGATACCTAGTCGACATTCCACACATTCGAATGAAACGCTTTGCTGGGTCCTTTATTATGCAGACAGCCAAGGAGTGGAATTCCCTGCCTGCGTCGGTTTTTCCGAGTTCATATAGCCCTAATCTGTTTAAGTCGCGAGTAAACAGGCTTCTACTGGGTAAGCTCGTTCCATCGTCGACATCATCTCTGCACTTAGGGCAAGATTGAAGTCAAGAGCAAGCCCATTTATAAAAAAAAAGATAGGCCGTATACAGAAAGGAAGCTGGTAGATTTGATTCAACTTTTCGGCGCTTATAAATGCCTGCGCCGGTTGCCTGCATGGACCGGTTCTTATAAGCGCTGGTAGGCTGCCAGCTTTCTTTCTGTATATGGCGGCCATAGGCTCCTAAGTAAAATAATAACTAAGTAAAACAAACGAACGCTATTGTCTGGCTTCGAAACCAAATAAAGTTAAAGGTCGCTGAAACACCACTGCATGCTTTCTATTGGAACATGGCATAAACAATTATTGTTGAATTGTTTAAATAGTCGTGTTTCGAATCCGGTGTTCAACTGAAAGATACTTTTATTGTCTAGGTACCTACTGGAGTCACACACTATGATTATGCAACAAAAGTGATTAACGTACCTATAAGTATTTAAAAACAAAATGTGAATCAAAATGTAGGCAAAGATTCCAACGAAGCAGAGATGAGCACACGTATGTGTATAGCGGTGAGGAGAGTGGATGCATAAGAGCTAGGGTGTATCCGCCGAAACTGTGCGGGGATATGCACCGCACGCTGCTTACAGTACACCGTTCACCGCAAACGTGTCTTCCCGCGTAGTGCGGTAATGTCAGTCAATGATTAGACCCTTTTACGACTGAGGAGTATCAAGTAGATACTCCAGCTGCATCAGCTGTGAATTTACAACCACATAAAAACAAGTAAAGAAAGTTTAATGAAGCCAGGCTGTGGATGATGATTATGAAACATCATCATCATCATTTCAGCCAAAAGACGTCCACTGCTAGACATAGGCCTCCCCTAGGTGTCACCACATTCCCGTGCATCTCGCATCCAGCGGATCCCCGCAACCTTCACCAGGTAATCGGTCCACTTAGGTAAACATACGATTCTTGAATTTATGAGGACTGGCAGTCATAATAAGGCTAAAAGCTCATAGCACACAAACACTCCACCGCGACGGTTGAAAGGCTAATTGGTCTAAGCGACATTTTGTAAAACTTGCAGGAGGATGGGTTAAAGTTATATTTTTTTTTATCGTAAAAAATCAGCTATAATATGATAGACTTTTATTTAATTAATACAGTATATTCCTTATTAAGTAAGGCAAATTTTTAAGTTATTACTGTTACAAATTGAGTAGGTATTATTTTAGAAAATTTATGTCGGTTAGCCCAAAATGCATCAGGGGAAAGGCAAAATGATTCAAATGCCTACCGTAAATAAAATAGCTGAAAGTAAACTGGCGCAAGCATTGACATAGAATAAAATAATACGAGGGAAAATGAATTTAGCGCCAAGTCAATTGACAGTTGATTATACCCAATGTGCATAATCAACGTGATGGTGTCGCACCAAAGTGAAGTAGTTTGATGCTGATGCCCATTAGACGTACTGCAGGATGAACCCTTACTAGATTATAGTAGATATTGATGCTTAGGTAGGCCATCATAAGTCAGCAACGTTCATAAGATATTTTTGAGGTTGGTATGCCACTTTTTTTCAAATCAAAAAGGAGCCAAGCGACATAGCTTATTGTTTTGGTTTAATGTTAAATAGGCAAAACCACAACCAAGGCAAAAAGCCAAATGCCTTAATCGACACCCATTATAAAAGTTCAAAAAATTATATAGCTTAAGTCATTGAGTCCTCAAAGTTTAATTTTGAGTCGTATAGATCAATGAGCTTAGAAATGAGGTCTGTTTTGCAGTGGGTGCTAAGCGCCAACAAAGTAGTCAAAACATTTTGAAACCTAACTCAAACGAATGAGAAAAAATTGCTGATTCCGAATATGTAATAACTCAATATCGCAAAAAATGTCGCTTAGACCAATTAGCCTTTCAACCGTCGACCGGTATTTGATCTACTAAGGTACAGGTGCCAGCACACTATAATCCACCTTGAACCTAATTAGTGATGTGTGGACAACTGTTAAATATGTAAAACACTGTATAGGTACGCTACATAAATGTATGGAGCAACACATTTTTATTTTGCGAAGAGCATTACAGCTAAAGTTGTGTTAATTTTCATGAACACACCTACACATCCCTAAACTATTGTCCTCGCATCGGGATGATGCTTATCCCAAGCACACGTAGGTACACACGGCTACACATCAAGCTATACAAAACCAGTTAATCTTGGCCTCGCTTTACTAGATCTTTTCGCACAATGAACGATCAGATTATACTGGTTTTGTATAGCTTGATGTGTAGCCGTGTGTACATTGCTTATAACTGGGTATTGACCTTCACTCATTATGACAAGGGTTACGAGTAAAGTCATTTAATAACATAATTATGTTAAAAATAAAAGGTACATCGGATTGAAACGAAACTGGCAAAATGAGGGTATAATATTAGGTACGCCTCTGCCTAACCCTTCGGAGATTGCAGGCATGATGTTTTTTTAAGTCTTTATATATCTACATATATATTATAAGCGTATAGGGTATAAAACTTAGCGACGGGACTATACGCTTTGTTCCATCACCCTTTGGCAAACCTTAGGTTATTTGTTACTTTATTAAAAATAAACAATCAAAATAATATGTTTCAACATAATTTTTAATCCATTAAACAAATTAACAGGTGCTTACGCGTAAAACACATTTCGTCACCGCATCCATACAGTGAAAACTCAAAACATTTTGTTTACAAGTTATAAATACCCCAGAATATTATTTATAAAAGAAATAGTGCCACAAGAGACTTTACACCAAAATGTACCATAACCGCAGAAAATAGTTATTAATAGAATAATAATAAAATACATTTAATTAATAATAAAAAGTAAAATTGCACTTAGGGAGACAGTTTTCAAATGAAAACTCTATTCAACTTATATAATAATAGTTTTTCTATAATAAATGCAAGATTTTTGGGTGGCATGTCATATTTTATTATATGGTTGGGAGATCGACATTACTGGTTTATTATTTTTATTTAATTAATCTCAGAAACAAATTCTTTCTTCATTATTATGTCTTGTGCAATGCAACTACTGATTTGGCATTCGATCAGCCGTTTTCTTTTTATAGAATGGCTGATGTAATATTACAGTGAAAAATATTTCTAACCGGATACCCGAGAATTCCAGATGGGCATCTGAAAGTCCATGGATACCATGACGGTCAAGGTCCTAGGGTACCATGACGTCTTAAAGTAGTCTTATTTTATTTTTAATCCAGTGTGGAAAGGTGACAAAGCTATACGGAGAGTCTAGCGCCATTTTTTTTCTAAAATGGAATAAAAATACCTACAACAATACCGCTTGATTTGGGCCAGTACCAAGGAATCCTTCAAAATTCTAAATCGCAACAAGGAGTTGCAACTTCTCGTGTTGATATTTTGACTATAAAAACTATGTTGTCTTGTCGATCTCTTAAACCATTTCTCAATCTAGCTAAAACTCTTAATTAAACCTAACTAATCATAGCAATAAAAAGATGGATACAATTAATATTGAGCAATATAAAAATAAATGCTTAAATAAATGCAAACAATTTCATTTAAATGAAGAATCTATTACTTAGAACTCATTGGTCTCTGGACAATCGTATGATACAGTATAATGTCGCTATCCTAAAGAAATTATATAATTTACAAGTATAATAAAATATCTTAACATTAACAAAGATTTAAATCATTGGATGAATCTACGACTGTAATAATGTCACGCGAAAAACTGTTTACACTGAGAGACTAACCCTGGTAT
Organism: Diarsia dahlii; assembly: GCA_949775195.1. Classification (NCBI taxonomy): domain Eukaryota; kingdom Metazoa; phylum Arthropoda; class Insecta; order Lepidoptera; family Noctuidae; genus Diarsia; species Diarsia dahlii. The sequence goes on from OX459200.1 coordinate 6,214,873, forward strand.
CTATAGTCAAAATGATTTGTATTTACTTTAGTTTGAGTGACTTAAGGAGCCATTTTTATGCAATAGATAAGTATTTGAACAAGAAACCACTAAGAATTGTAATTTCAAGCAATTCTCAAACTGCAGAATAAAAAAAATACTGAATTGTGAGTCTGAATACTTTTTGACATACATTTTTAGGGACTATCTAACAACTTAAATCTTCGAACAAAAGCAGTTTGACCAACTTTAGATCGCAGTCTAATAAAAATTTTATGTTTTAAAACACTGAATATTAAAGTTGGTATAACTGTTATTTTACAACTAGCTACCCATAACAGTAAAGCACAGGTAGTCGGCATAACTATTAAATGATTCAAGTTTTACTTGGAATTTTGGTTTTAATGGAATTCCAACAGTAATTTACTGGAAAACTGTCTATATATTGCAAGACTAATAAAATAAACTGAAAACTTAAATTTTATTCAAAGGCTTACACAAGACTAAATGGGATGATGTAACGATACAAAATGATTTGTCAAATAAAATGATTAAAGAACAAAATAAATAAAATTATAATAATAATCATTGAGCAGGTACCTACTGATGTAGTTAGCCTAAAGCCTCAGAGTTTTCAGTACCTAAAGTTAGTACACTAAACAACATTGATTCCGAAATTATCGAAATCAATGTTATTTTGAATCTAGGAGCTTCAGTACACACGATATTCAATTATGCTATAGTGGATGAAACTCCTAATCATAGAAATTAACTAAACCTTACACTAATGGCATGACTCAACGTTTATTCTTATCCTCTAGACACTAAAGAACACGAAACTCATAATAAGTTAGTCAATAAAAACGTAGAAAATTCTGTACAACACTTATCGGTATTAAAATGTATAATATTCACAAAAGTGAAAACTTCAATATATCAGGTTTCTCAGGACTTAGTCCGTAGCACGACCTAGCACCATTATTTAAGGCGATCTAGAAACATTTACCTAACAACTAACATAAATTATAAGCATAGGTATATTTTTTAAATAATTTTCTGCGAGTCTAAACATCTAATACATGGATGCAACTTACCAATTCCAATTAAAGGTAAATTCTAAATTTTATCAGGTAGCTAACTCTAATTTGGAAGAAATTGTATTCTTCGATATTATACACAAAGGGCTATAAGACACTAAAATGAGGAGCTATGAAATATAAATTGAATATTTAGCATCTAAGAACAGTCTTCGGTAGGATTTTGATTGGGTCGGTCAACCGTCACGGGAGTGATGTGGGTGAGGTTGTGACCCCAGGAGCCTCAGGGCCATCCACGCCGCCAGCGAGTGGGACGCGGGCGTCGGGGTCACCGGGGGCCCGGGCGGGGCTGCCATCCGGGAGCGGAGCTTCTGGAGCAGGACTGCGGCAGCTAATGCTGCTCCTGCGGCCGCTCCGGCTGCTGAAGCGAATAGAGCTCCGAAGCTGACTGCACCCATGCAGATTCCGTAGACGACCTGGTGAAAGATTAAACATTAGTCGAAGAAAATTTATTCATAATCATGACTGCCACTGAGCTGTTCCACCTCGCTAAGGACAAGAAAATTTATTCGGAGTTATTGGCCAATATTCAGCGTTTGGAGAGGCCCCAGGAGAAGTAGAAGAAGAAGAGCAATAATAGGGAACAAAAAAAAATTATGTTTAACTAGCTGGATATGTAAGTTTGTAATGCATTATCTCTGTTATTATCAAGAAAGGAAGATGAAAATGCCAAGGGTTAAGCAAAAGATTTCAAAAACAGAAATAATACCTCTTCACGAATCCGTCCGCTAAACACAGTGACTGGTTCCGTCCTCGAAGGTCCAAACGCCAGATCAGCTTCAGACACCACATCATATATCCCCGAAACGCCGACATCAGCAGATCTTCCCTCTCTAACTGTTCGTCGTTTACGCAAAGACCTGGGACCAGCTACGGCTGGACCTGGGGCTTTAACTGGGACCACTCCATCACCGGAAGGTTCTGGGCTGATGTTCGTGCCAAGGTTGCGAGGTCCGTGAGGGAAGCGGTCGCGGTCTATGTTCGTGGAACGGTCCTGGAAACAATTGAAGACGGATATTACAATCTGAACTTAGTCTTTTACGAAAATGGTAACTCAAGAAGGCGGTAGTCGCAAAAGAGATTTTATTGTTCTTCAATTGTCTAAGATACTACATTATGTTCGACTCTGAAAAGAAACAGCCGTAACAAACGTTTTGACTGGCCTGTTGGTCTAGTGGTTAGTGACCCTAACTGCTATGCCGGAGGTCGTGGGTTCGATTCCCACCCAGGACAAATGTTTGTGTGATGAGCACGATCATTTGTTCTGTGTCTGGGTGTAATTTATCTATAATATGTATGTATTTAGAAATATATAAGTATGTTTATCAGTTGTCTAGTACCCATAACACAAGCTCTGCTTAGCTTGGGACTAGATGGCGTTGTGTGATAGTTGTGGAATATTATTATTATTATTAAACTCAGAGGTCACTGTCACTTTTAAAGTTCAGACATTGATCAAGTCATATTAAGACCTGCATGGTCATCCACAACTATAGTCGTTAGAGAGATTATGTTTTGAAAAAGGATCACACAGATGTGAGTGGAACTAATATAATGCTGATGAACCAGTATCAGATTGGCTCGGTACAGTTAGAACTAAATCTTGCTGCTTTTCCCGAACGTCAATCTACAACTATAGTGGATTTTGCCGGCCGATTGTGTTCATGAATCATGCGATGCAGACTTGACCATTCGTGTGTTCCCTTGAGCTTCATACTTTTTTGCTTTTGATATTTTGACGGGGAGCGTCTACAAAAAAAAAAACAAAACTTACAGTGAAAGGCCTAGCGAGCGCTTCAACCAGTTCTTCAACAGCAGACATGTGATCACTTTCAGGTTCCATAACAGGAGCGGGAGCTCTTTGAGGCAGAGGAGCAGGTGCAAGTACCACGTCACCTGATACTTCATCACCGAAGGCTTCTTCGAGAGGAAGGCGGGCTTCCTCTGATAGGTCTAGACCTCCGTCTTCAGCTGATGAATCGCTGTAAATATGTAGTTGTAATTAGTTTTGAGTTGTTGAGGGAGGTGATCCTACGACTGGCTTGAATGCCAGAAACGCTATATAATTATTATTTCGAACCCTACTTTTATTGAAGGTATATAAAACTCTTTCTTTCCAGATTGGTCACGATCAGTCCTTGAAATAATAGTTTCAATGACATAAATGTATTTTAGCGGAATTTTAATTTCCAAAATGAATAACTATCATTCACAATCCTTTGTTAAAAACCTGATCTACAAATTATTTTAATTAACTATGGTGTTGTAAATATATGTAATTGCTGCCTACCCAGTTATTGCTTTACATACTTAAATTGAACATAAATTATTCGTAAATATATCGCTCTCCATGTGACAGATAAATCAACCAACGGAAATGGTTCCATTAGAGAACTGCTAGACTGACTTGCGTATTTGAACAATAATGCATCTTACTGTGTATTTCAAAGAAGCTTGCATTCATTCATATTATGGTTTTCATGCACAAGAATCAAAGTATTGAGACAATTCATTTTGAAACTATTTAGACAACTCATTTTAAATCTATCAATCTATCAATCTAAGGCCCAAAATCCGCACTTACTTTATCTCATTGTGGTCTTGATGCGTCCTGTCATCTTTCCTGTCCAAAGCGCCATGTCTTTGAGGAGTTACTCCGGCAAGCTGACAGTGGTCCAGACAGCCATGCCTGCAGATCTCCACCTTACATCTGATGTGCACGCTGAGGGCATCAGGGAACTTGAAGGCGTGGAAGAACGCGTAGGTTATGACGGTGGCTCGCTCGTCTACTGCTTTGGCTTTGAGGAATCTGGAAAAAAGGATATTCAAGGTTAAAAAAGAGCCCGTCGGGGCTGTGGATTATCGAAAGGCATAACGCGGCCTCGGCACAAGGGCGAAGAAGGAACATGGGTTTGGTTTTTAGTCAGTAGAAGTCTGACACTCCCCTTCGCTCTGCCCAAGAGCGGGGGGGTTATTCGATGATTTTCCACCCACAAAAAAAAGGTATTGTTTGCAGCGTACTATTGTGGAAATCAATAATGGTCTACTGGTGTGACCGTCGGGACTGAAAGTTAGTTATATCTCGAGTTCGAACCCAAGATAAGCAAAGGTATCTGATTTTTCGAATTCATGCGCCTATTGTTTAATTAGGTATCACTTGATTGTTTCATTAGCACTTCGGTGAAGGAAAACATCGTGAGGAAATCAGCATATCTGAGGGATTTTTCTCGACCGCATGTTAAGCCAGGTCAGAAACCCGTGGGCTGCATGAAAGCTCTGACACCAGGTGAAGCACAAACCACACGATGAAGAAGAAGAGTGTGGAAGCCATTTTGAAACCGCTGTTTTTTTAACAACAAACGAAAAATTTGGGCTCAGAATGATGTACACAACAACGTGGTAACCGTTTTGGCATCAGTGTCCCTCTCACTCCATATTTTCCACCAACTCAAAACATATTCCATACAAACCACTACCACAACCCGTCCTTCTATTAAACCCAATCCTTTCAACTTTCCACAGATCGCCAGCACTAGATAAGCCCCTCATACATTAGCGACGTACCTTGATATCATCTTAGGTCGCAGCACGCATCCATATTCATCCGACAGTTGAATCACATGTCCGGACCCGTCTGACGCGGCACACGACTTCACTCGCATGTCGAATTCACCTGGAAGATAAAAGGACGTGTCTTTAGAAACTGCTTAGATAGGTACATATTGGGTGGTTATTTATGATATTGGCTAAGTGATTTGTGGGGTTCTCACTTTGGCTATTGTGGCGACACCGACAGGCAATAGATTTTGAAAGCTATTAAAGTAATTTAGTGTTCTGTTTGTCTTTAACAGTATCTTTAAAAGGTCTCTTGAATTTCTATTTAACCATCTGTTACTACTGCTATTTTCTCTTCTGTTCTTTAATGTACGCATGCGACAATACAATTTCTAGATTAGATTTTAGCGATCACACTCAAATAGTGTAGAAGTCACATTTATCAAAATGTGATGGGGTAAATGATTATCCTAGTTAAGATTTAAATTGACTGGAAATTCGAGACTTTTCTGAAGCACCCACGGATCTAGCGGTTGATGGCAATTAGCTCACTCCCTATCCATGGAACTTAAACATAACTTAAACAAAATGGCGAAATGTGTGTAACTTGAATGAAAATAGGTCCTGGATGATAAGAGGACGTGTCTTATGAAACTGATTAGATACATATTGGGTGGTTATTGATGATGTTGGCTAATGGGCCTACTACACGCACGCACTTCCCCACAGTTTTGCCTGCGGGATTACACGGTGCACACAGTACATCGCGCGTGTGGTTTGTAATGGTAATACAGTTTTACCAACCATACGCGCGATGTACTGTGAAGTGTGAACGAAAACTGTGGGGAAGTGCGTGCGTGTAGTAGGCCCATAAGTGATTTGTGGGGTTTTCTGTGTAGGGTATTCTCACTTTGGTGTATTGTGGTGACAGGCAATAGAATTTGAAAGCTAATCGGTGATTTAGAGCTCCGTTTGTTAATGTTAGAGTATCTATAGAATTTTCATGGATTTGACCATTCTTCTGACCATTTTTTTAATGAGGTTATCACAAACATAACACAAACATTACAGCTTTTATCCTCTAAAAGGGTTAGGCAGAGGTGTGCCTGATAGTTAATACAGCCACATTTCCCTAGTTCTGTATACGTCCCATGTAATATGGAGCAAGCATATTGCTATCAATTGGGCACAAATTCAGTCTACGTGGCTGTTACTGAGAAATTATAATTACGTTAAAAAACATAGTGTAAGTATAGTATAAATCGACAAGAGTAATTTTAACTACCAATGAAATAACTTTATGTAATAGGACAGTTTAGAAACATAGTACTAACTATCACGGCATAAGACTATTAATAGTGGACGGGGCGATAGATTTGACCTCGCGCCATTGACCAACCCAGGTTTATGATATTATTCTCTATGGAAAATTATGTGTCCCAAATAGATAGTAAAGTTATTGTACCAGTCTTTCTGTATAATGGATGTAAAAATAATCTTAAAGATACCGAAGGGAACTGGTTATCCCTGTAAGTCCGATCATTTTATTTAATATCTTTTGAAAACCTTGAAATGTAAAGGTCTCGTAATTGCTACCATTTTTAAACACAATTCTAAGTAACTTAAAACTTAACTAGAGAATTTTAATTCTTACTGGCATGTACTTGTACAGTGAGGAGTTACCTATATAAAATATTATGATCGTATCAGCAAAAAAATAAATTCAATGAACACCACTTGAAAGTGGCTATGTGTATGTAACTATGTATACTTATTCGTGCTCGTGACTTTACGTTAATATTTAAAATGTACAAAATTTGTTAAAAAATAAATAAACGACATAAATATTTACTAACAAAAAATACATAGAAACAACCTTTAAGTAAAACGAACAGTATGAGTCAAAGCCCTAACAAGTGCAGGTAATGTATTTGAAGTTCCAAAGGATCAAGTACCAATGAAGTACGAAAATACCTTCAAGTACTTCCACAATATCAAGCCGCAAGACCTTACCAGACGAGTACGTACTTTACCACTCGTCCCGTACTTAGGGTACCTAACAATAGCAAAACCCAACACTCATAGCTAACGACAAACATATGTGACTGTTCCTAAAATACCCCAGGCTAATAAAATTTTCGTTTTTCCTAAATCATAGTATGATATTAGTATTACAGTCGGTTTCCGTTTGTTTTGGAATATATTCGGAAAGGCAAGCGCCCCACCACGCGCTCGTCTGTCAGACACAACCATAGACTTGGTCATCTGCCCACCGATTCTGAGAGGACTGAATTCCCAATTGTGGTCAGCCCAGTCCCAGCTTTCAAAGCTAGAGACTGAGAGGGGATACAAGGTGAAGTTAATGGGAATTCTGAATTAGAAATATACATGAATAATATCAAATCCAATAAGGCAAATCAATCGTAAAGTATAAAGCTAATAAGACAAGAGGAATCAAAGATATTATATAAGATAAAAAGGGTTTGTAAGGGAAACGTTACGCTTGCGCTTAAGAAATTATCTATTAAGTTAATTTATTTGTTTCCAAAATATTAGATGCCGATTCGCGAACGCAAGTGGTTCCATGTTACGCCATGGAACCACTTTACAACGTCAGCCGGCGTACGTTTACTGTTAGACCTAAATGCATAGCCCTACTAAGGACACTGCTACGAACTCTAACAGATCACGTTCCCTAAGCACTACTTACATGTCCGTCCCAATCCTAAGGCAGTGGGTTGTGAGGCCAGCCACCATTGAGGAAGACAGGTTTTCAGTATTTTCACTTAATCGCGTACTTAATGACACCCTTACGGCAAATTACCCCAATTACTATATAACAACAACACAACTTGCACAAGCGTACCGTAGATTCAGTCTGTAGCAGAACATATTGCGATTGTATTGGTGAACGCCGAAGTGGTAATTCTTTCGTCACCTCACATTTTCTTAATCTGCCCCATGTCGTGTTTGCGTGTCTCGCTAAATAGTGACGATTCAGAATACGGCCTACAAGAACGGCCTGGGTTGAATTTAACGAGACACAGTCCCTAGCGTTCCTTAGAACGTAGCTAACAATTCAGTTTGGGATACTTAGTGAAGCCTACCCCGCTCTGAAAATGTGCGCCAACAATCTCAACGCAATGTTTCTGGGCTAGACCTTTATAGGAAGCAGTACTCATCAGCAACGTTTGATTGGTTTATACTTCAAGTACAAATTAGCATTTGCTAACGGGACAATAGTCTTATTAGTAAATATTATGGTGCTGTCTATGATTCAGGTGTGTACCTGAATCATAGAGATTGTTCTAAGCAGAATATGAATGTTACGGATCTGCCTTCCATTGTTGATGCGTCAGTTAAAAGTCAACATTCGTCAATAGTCAGGTGTTTAGTGTACAGGGTACACGTCAAATATAATGGAAGACCTTCCCGTCTCTCTTCAACCGCAGCTGATAGGTATTTGCCAATGTAAGGATTAGAAGGTGAAACATAATTATATGACATATACATATTCATCGAGATAATATAAATCAATCGCTCCATAATGCTGAAATAAATGATTATTAACAGCTTCTCTGCATTGCCATCAAACTGCTACTAAGAGCTAAGAGTAAATAATAGTTAACACTTACCACGTGTTTATGTAAATAGATCAAATCTGTAACTCACTTACAGAATACTTCACACATTACCAGTTTCGCCTGCGTCTCAGCTTTCTTCTTACTCGTCTCGACACTGACTTTAGCTAGACTTATTACTATTACTTATATTTAACTTATTAAATATTAACCGCACTTGGTACCAAGATTCCGCTAACTTCACGAGCCTAATCTAGGACGTCCTAGAACTTTACGCAACCCTGACTTAGTTCCGCTAACCTCCACAACCGAGCCCTTCCGTGGTTTCAAATCCACTGCCCCTTCGTCATCTCCACAAATACCACGCTCCCCACACGGCCTGCATCGACTCCTTCCCACGGGTTTATTTTAGCGCAGTTTTTGTCCAAACTTCTCAATTGTTTTAAGGGTCTCTACCTAGAGCGATCGGGGTTTATTGCAAACAGATGTGGGTTCGCTCTTGTAAGTTGCGTTTAGAAATTACGCATGTTTTTACAGAATTTCTTTGAGACATCACATTCGACTTGCCGGCCGCCACTTATGCACTTGTATCCCGGCCCTTTCCCATTAAACAAAGGATTTATTATGCCTTTCTAGGAAGTTGAGTATTGCTTTGCAGTTTAAAATAAGAAAGATCGTTTCGTTATTAATTACGGTAACATGTCGGGCTGTCAAGTCATAAAATAGAAACTTAATGTGTTTGTAAGTGGCCCGATAGCTCGTGGTGATTTTTAAATGAGAATAAAACTAAGATATTTCTTTAATAATTAGGAGCAATGTCACAGACAGTCACACATACAAGTTCCCAATATTATTACACTTAAGTGGAAACTTACATAAACAAATATCGTTTAGCTCAAAGGATGGGCAAACACTTTGGTGGGTAAACAGATATTCCATTAAACGAAGAAAGCTTCACGCGTGCTCCTACCATACCTTGCAATGTTTGTCTTGTACGGAGAGTATATTTCCGGTATTGTTCATGGTACTTTTAGTACTTATTCATATTTTTTATTTTTAACCACAAGTTATTGACACAACGTACAACTTGACAAAAGAATATATTAATTTTAGCATAGAAATGTCTAACGTAAACGGTTTTTAAGAAAGTATTGACAGTCTAGTGTCTAAACGACTTCTAATGAAGAGAAGAGACTACATCCGGATGACAACAAGAGGTTAAAAGTAAATCACAATAAGGAAGAAAATAGGTGTACGTATGCAGGTGTTGATGACATAAATGATAGATTTTATTAACACTTGGGACTTTATAATTGAAATCAAAAACTTAAAAGAGTCTTTTTAATCTTACACATGCCTGTAAACATTTAATGGAACAAACGTGGTAGGCTTTACTGAAAAAATGAACGCAATTAGACATGATCATCAAAAACTCAATGACAAAAATATTTTAAAGATTCGAATGCCCTAAAAGGAAACCTAATATCTGTTGATCAATCTAATCAACTAATGTCAAAATAATAAAATACTATTAAGTTTTGAGAATTCTATCTTATCAAGGAAATAATTGACCATGAAGTAGTTAAAATTAAATTGTATAATTGACAAGCCCTAATGGGTTCGTTGAGTGTGGGACCAACCAAGAAATAGCTAACAAAAGCTACTGCAACAAGTAAGGAAAACAGTTTTAACGCAATTTCAGAGTTGGTCGTAAAAGTTTGATGAAGTAAAAGCTGTTAACAAAGATGATTGCAATATGATCACTTAAGAGGTTCTCCGATAAATACTTAATAATAAGTTATAACTTCGCAAAGTCTCGGAGAACTTGAACGCAGAAATTAAATTTGAATTGCAAAAATCAATTACATCTCAAAGGAGATGAAAGACGGAGGCGCAGATCCAACTACTTATAAGTACAAGATAACTCACATTAAAACCATTAATCATTATCAATTAGATAAAAGAACTCATAACGCACGAATGAGAACTGATATTGATTCAATTGAGAAGAAATTAATGGAGTTCCATTGTTCATTAGTAGGCTTGCGGAAAAATTTATAAAACCGAGGTTTGAACAACAGTAAATACGAAAGATAAAAATAGCAAAGGTATTTAATAGTGAAGAAGTTTTTAGTAAGAATGACGTAGAAAAAAATTGCAAAGAAATAAATAAAACAACAGCTGCAGTGAATTTTACTAGCAAAGTGGTCAAAACAAAATTTGGCAAAGACGACGGTGAAAATAATGGAACTAAAAGTTTGAATGCTCTGCAAATGTCTGCTAGTAACACATAAAACAATGTACAAGTAAACTGAGAACGAGACGAGACGAAAGCTATTATAACGGCTATAAACATCTACAGGCGTGCCTAAGTTACCAAAGCTTACGTAGGTGGGCATTTATATATATGCCAAGTGGTGTCTGTCCAGTTAACCCTTGACCCTGCAAAGCCATCTTGCAAAGAGATACGAGATAAAATATACATACCAACATAAAATTAGAATATGAACGTAAAGATAGGTGGAAAGGAAAACATTTTATTGAACTTTATGCGTTTGGTACAGCGGATTAATGTCTATCGGTGGAAGAACACGGAAGTCAGTAGCAATAAACTGTTTAATCGTTTTCTGATAATCTATGAAGAGAGATCTACCGCATTGCTTTTATTTATCTACAGTGACCTTATCGCGGTGCTTTGAAGACGACACCTCTTTCTAAAGTGTTGGTTAACAATTTTTTTTTAGATCGGCTTTTATAGGGCTTATACAGCTATATTAGGGTCAGCTATCCGGATGCAGCTAAATACCAGTATTTTACACGGAGCGACTGCCTATCTTACCTCCACAACGCAGTAAGTGGCTAATACAAAATTCCAGTGTTAGATTTTCCGAATTTTGACTACCCGTAACGACTGTTCAAGTTCAGCATACGAATATTTGTCATCAATTTGCAAAATCGCTAAATATTGGAACTCAAATTCAAATCATTTTAATCTTTGTTCTTTTTACTGTCTTTTGACTTCCCCACATCAAAATATTCCTTTAAACTCTATAGGAATCTATATTTACAAATAAAATACACTCGCGCGTCGTTTAAAAAGTGATCCATGTGGTAGATCCAGTCTCGACTCCATAGTCGCAGGCCCGTTAAGCAAACTCAGTCGTACATATTTGTCCAGTTCACTTTTTACAATTACCGGGTACCGTTAAGTCGTGTAAACACTGTCATTACCCTGCTAGCGATTTTACGAGTTTTCGTGTTATCTCGAGTTGTGTATGTTTGTATGTTGGCGGAAGTTTGCGTTTGTTGCTTAGTGGAGTTTGAGGAAGTTTGGTCATATTTGGGTCGGAAACGTGAATATTTTTGTCCGTTTTTTTGCCAGATTTCTGTCTTTTAAGGTTTGTTTAAACCGGTGCGGTCAAATTACTGACCGACTAAGGTTACTGTCAGATTCTTCGGATTTAAATAGATTCATAATTTCAGCCCGGAATCACCCACTGTTGGGTATAGGCCTCCCCTTTCTTCTGCGACTCTTCTCTGTTTTGTTCGTCTCTCATATCCGTTTCCCGAGCTCCTGACGATATCATCCACCCAACGCAATTAAATAAATTATGTGTCGGAAAAAAAAGGATGTGTCTCATAAGATGACGAGTAACAGAAAACTATGGAAGAAGAAGAAGAAGGGATAAGGGCAAGAGATTGATGATGATGTGTCGAGATCGCGTCTGCAATTTGTCCGTACCAGTCATTTGTACGCAGCTCAGAGAATTATTCAACCCGTGCAGTATGCGTAGATATTGTTGTTAACAAGCATTGACGTCATCCCCGCGAAGTAATCAATAAAACAAATAAATAACATAAAAAAAAAATTATTAACTTCTATTGGAAACCGTTGTACTATTATTTGATGAACTAACAAATATAAAATAAGCTACGAAGTACGTGGGCGAAGCAATAGTGTTACTTTTATTGAATGACAACACCATAAAGAATAGAATAATTTATTAACAGTCTTCATAAGTGTAGTACATAATAGATCTACTATTGTATTACCTACTGTAAAATACATTATTCAGTAATATTCTGTTCTCTATTTTGGTGGAATAGTGGTTAGGCTTCTACAAACAATTAAATATAATAATATTTATATAACATCTCTATGTAATTTCCTTGCTTAAATATTGTTGGAACGTGTGAGGATGTAACAAGTTTCACTCATTCACTACTTTGTGTATTTCTATTTTTTATTTCCATCATCATCATCATCATCAGCCTATTGCAATCCACTGCTGGATATAGGCCTCTTTAATCTTACGCCACTCAACTCGATTTTCGGCAACTCTCATCCAGTTGTTACCAGCCACTCTGCGAAGATCATCGCTCCACCGAGCCTGCGGGCGTCCCACCTTACGCTTGCCGATTCGCGGTCTCCACTCAAGAACACGTCTACTCCAACGGTCATCGGTTCTGCGACTAATATGGCCGGCCCACTGCCACTTCAGCTTACTTATTCTGTGAGCTATGTCGACAACTCTGGTCCTCTGTCGGATCACCTCATTCCGGATGCGATCCCTGAGAGAGACCCCTAGCATAGCTCGCTCCATAGCTCGCTGAGCGACTTTAAATTTATGGACCAACCGTATCGTCAGTGTCCACGTTTCAGCTCCGTATGTCATAACAGGCAGGACGCACTGGTTGAAGACCTTAGTCTTTAGGCTCTGTGGAATGCGTGACGAGAAGACCCGACGAAGCTTCCCAAAAGCTGCCCAGCCCAGCTGGATTCTTCTATTAGCCTCTCTCTCAAAGTTGTTTTTACCAAACTGCAGAGTTTGCCCTAGGTAAATATATTCTCGAACCACCTTGAGAGGATCGCCATTGACAACAATAGGTCCTGGGGTGACGTGTTCGTTTCATCAGTTCATTTTTTATTTCCATTGATACTTAAATATTTCATGTATAAATAATTATTTTAGTCTTTGTAGAATTGTAAGCTGTTTACACATACTTTGTAGGTTTGTACGTGTTTTCTAAATATAGTTTTCAATGAGCTCGACCACAAAGTAGCTGTCACCGTTTCCTCATTAGCTATTACAACTATGACATTGGTTTTTAGCTTGTCTTCCTTTAGCGCGTTCTGGGTAGGGCATAACGAGTCTCGTGTTTTGTTCTGGACCTTACCGGGGAAGCTTTTAGTTACGGAGACATTGGGAGCTATTTCACAAGTTTTAAATGTTAATTTTTTACTTTAAAACCTGACCCCTGCGCTATCCTACCAAAAACATGATATTTCACCCCATACAAAAGTCGTTTCCCAGCAATATTTTTTGCGAACAGTTATCTACTTAATTTTATGTACAAAATGCTTGGTTGACGTCTTCGTGAAGCGTGAAGGAAAACATCGTGAGGAAACCTGCATGTCTTATAACCAAAAAAATTTACGACATGTGACATCTACCAACCCGCACGCCCGCGTGGTGGATATAGCCCATCCCTGTGCTAGAGAGGAGGCCTGAGAGCCTGCAGTGGAAACATTATAGGCGGATGATGATAATCAACATTAAACCAACGCACAAACAACATCAGTCCATCTCAACAAATTAACCGCGTAAATGAAACCCGGTCTTAAAACGTAGCTATTTTCACCGTGCGCTATGCAGCTGTAAAGTCTAACAGTAATTACTTCGTACAATATTTCAAGCTGTATATTGGTAATTAAAAACGATACTCACCGAGGCCTATATGGACCGCTCAGTCTGTTACTATTATCGCCGTCATTATTTACTTTGTACGTGCTTAACTAGGAGCGTTGAGTGAATTGTACGTAATGGTGTTGGAAATTTATTGGTAGTATCGCTATTAGATTGTTCTGCTTTTGATTGATTTTGGTACAATTTTTGCAAATATAGTCGGTGGATAGGTGACTATATACATAACATAACGAGGTTCCTCCGGACTAAGCGTTGAAAAAAACAGGAAAAATTCCACATTCAATTTTTTTATGTTTTTTAATTAATTTAATATAAATTTTATAATTTTTTTCCAATAGTATTTTTTTTTAATGAAAAAAAAAACACAATTTGTGTTTTTTCGAAAAAAAACTAAATTGTAACTTTCGGTATTTTCAATGCTACTCCGAACCTAGGAAAGTACGTAAACCAAACCAGGTTTTATTTCAGGTAAATTTTTGTAACTCGTTACAGATAGACAGTGCCCCGAAAGCGAGCCTATTGCCATCATCCGGGCACTAATATCGACCCCGTGCTGCTGAGAAATTCCTGATGAAAAAAATAATAATAATAACACTTTGTTTGACACGGAAATCGACCGGATCGGACCTCATGCTCAGCAGTCACGTTTGCGGCCAAGGCAGTTACAAAATAATCTACATATATCTATCTATCTATATATATAAAAATGTTATGTTGGTTTGTGTACGCTTCAAAAACTCAAAAAGTTCTGCACCGATCGAGCTGAAATTTTAGAATGATATATAATCCGCATCAAGGATTGTTTTTACAGTATCCACGCGGGCGAAGCCGCGGGCATCAGCTTGTATATTATAAAAACAAACATTTTATCTTTTTCTTTTATGGATCAGTTTATTTAAATACACATAAAACATTCCCAAAAAGTTTATAGCTGAAAGTGACATCGATTTTAATTTGTGAGAACTTTATAGATTTTATAGCCCTTGTTATGGTTTCATAAAATTATCTTATTTGGACATAAAAAGGTCTCATGTTTCTTTTACGACTGCGTCAATCGCTTTTTGGAACAAACTTTAGTAGGTTTTATACGTATTCATCACATTCACAGCCAATCAGCTGTGGAACTGGCTAACAAACCATGTTTAAAAAACATCCGGCAATCATGTTGACATATAAGTACTAAAACACAGTTGTAAATTGCGCTAAACATCTTAATTCGGTGCAGTAAAACCATATTTGGACAAATACCTTATAAGCCTATGAGTTTAAACACTCCCACGCACCAAAAAAATTAACGAGGAAAAGTTACACGCACCACGGTAATGACAGCAATAAAAAATTGATGAATAATATTTGAGAAAATAATTTTTGCGTTTCGAGAGAAACAATAGGTAATTCTAAACACGGTTCCTGTATAAACTTGGGGGTAATTATAAACAAGAGAAATGTGTGGTTATTAGCAGGTAACAGTATACATTTTGATTGTTATGTGGTTTTGACACGGTTCTGCAAAGACTTGGCGTTCACGCATTTTTGAGGCAGCTTTTTGCTAAAAAAACAAAATTCCTATGACAAGCTTTGAGAAAAACGACAAGATTGGCACACGCATAGGTGATGATGAAACTATTTTAGATATCCTTAATCACCTGTAAAAGCTAAATGGTTATGCAGACGTTAACGATAACTTTAACCTTTACAGTAATGTCTACAAATAAGAGGGTAGGTAATAGTTTATCTAGTTCAACTCCAGGAGCAATTAAATATAGGGTTAATAGGTAAGACTTACCTCGATAGTCGTTGATGGCAACCACTAGAGTTAGGGTGGATCCTAAAGGGACGATGCCGGAAACTGGTGCCGCCCATGGACCCTTCCCTGCCTGGATCTCCATCCAACAGTCCACGTTATCTCCTATAAATAAAGTTGCAGCTTTAAGTACATAATATTAAGGGCTCGGTAAAAAAAATCGAGGACTAATTGATTCAATCAAACAGTCTCACAAATCATAATTGCAGAAATGGAGGAACAGATGAATTCATTACTAGCCACAATTCTTACAAAATTATTAAGTACCCAAACTATGTTAATACTCTCAGAAAAAATGCAATGAAAGCTGCATCACGGCTTACAAATGACGAAGCTAACATTAGAGTGACCCTAAGAAACACAGGATAAAGACAGGAAGATCGATCCATCCGTGGCAAATGACAAAGCTTAGATAGAAAATAAAAGACAAAAATTTGAACAAAATTGGGATGGATAAAAAAACTAGCAAACTAAAATCTGAGGAGATGAACACAGCTATTGATAAATCAAAATTATAAATCCTCACCTCTGAAATCCAACTGCACGACATCCAAATCAGCGATGACCATGGGCGGCTTGGAGGCAGTCTTCTCGTAATCGTTGAACCACTCGCAGCGCAGTCTCTTCGCTTCGTCCCACACCTCAAGCAGGTCCTTGTCGTATTGCACCACCACTGTGTTCTCGTAGAACTGGCCGTGGAGGTCTGGAAAAGGAGGATTTTGGTCTTTAGATACAGACAAACGATCTAGAGGAAGAGCTCGTCACTAAAGAATAACAGACAGCTGCGCTTTCCTAGTTTGTGCGGATAACAAGAAACAGGTTTTTTTTCTGAATTAAGGTTATACTCATGAGAATAGTTTGAGGGAATACAATTATGACGAATGTAAAGGATTTATTAGTCTGGAAACCAAATTATGGACTCCAGATTTTCTGCAGAAACTTTCACCTAAAAACCTAGTGGTTAGGATTTTTAGTACGTTTGTGACTCTTTATTTTTATGATCATATGATCAATAATGGAAACGTTAGGATATTAAATAACTGTAGTATTTTATTGTTCTTTGAACTCCCGGAAATCTATACAAATACATTTAATTTTAAATCCTTATTGCTAGGGCTATACCTACACGGATGTACTCACGCAAAAAGTGGAAGTCGCCCGAAGAACGCGGATCGTGCCAGTGGTCTCAGGCTCAGGTCGACACCACACAAGCAAAACTGACCCCTAAAGGCTTCTAGCCAACACCCTTTCAGAACAGCGATTCATTAGGACATTAATCTTCCAAGTTTACACGCATCTGACATATTCAGACTCTATGTCATACGGTTTAAAATCGTTTTCACATTGTCACCCGCAATACTTTTCGCTAGAAGCACTTAAAGTCGAAATTACTGCTTCATAGCTCGAAGGAAATACACTTGAAAGTAGTGGATTGAGGGATGGCGTCTTTGAGTCGGGTTAGTGAGGAAAAATGAACCTTGTGAGCGGTGTTATGTGGTCCGGCGGGTGGCGATTCCGAGAAACAATGCGCGCGCAATGTTCGCAGAAGGAGCGGGACGCATGCGCCGTCCGTTACTCCACACTAGCCATAGTAGACGCGACTAGGAATCGGCATGAGAAAAACTCACTGACTTTGTTGAAATGGGACCGATGTGCCGTAAAACTTGAATGCTGGCGATTTATTGCGAAATTGTTACGAATTACCGATAGTTACTGAGAATCTAAATGCGATACATGAGATTGGGTTTCACGATATATGGTGATCTATTACTGAGGAACTCCCATACAATGTCCTCTGTGCTTAATCAACTGAATTACAAAAGCTCTGGCGGGACTATATAAAATTTTACAGCCCAATAAATTCCTGTACATAAGTAAACTTTGATCTTACTTAAACAATACACTGTTCAAAGCTACATCATCATAATATGACTCAATCCCTTTTAGTGTATTTCAATTTCAAATCAATAAGAACCTTAACAAAGCAAAGAATTTCTCATCAATAACAGAATATGATTGGAACATGTAGGAGGTTGTAAAGCGCAGGGCACTGGATATTTCATAACCATTCGAAGTCGTAGAATCATTATGAGGAATATACCATTTAAGTACCGTTAAATACGAATTATAGAAAGTTCGATGACTGGTTAATTTCAAATTACATACATCTTAAGATTGCCTGATTAATTAAATTGTTGCGGTCTCTGACAAAGAAACAATATACAACCGTGAAAATTTTAATAGGTTCATAAAGATTCATTGCTTTGCAGTAAAACAAAATTATAAAGCTACTTCTGTATAGCGTAAAATGAAAATTAAAGACGAGTGATTCGAAGCCTCTACCTTTACTAAGGAAAGTGTTTAATTTTTGCAATTTACTTCCATGGCTGAGTTTTCAAAACATGAATGTTGAGTATGAATGCAGATGGATATAAGAATAGAGGAAGACCAAAGAAGTCCATCCGTCGTGGACTGTGTGAAGTATGATTTATGGCAAGAAAGGAGATGACTGCTGAGATGCAAGTAATAGAGAAGTATGGAAGTGGAAGACATGCTGCCTCGACCCCAAATAAATTGGGATAAGGGCAGAAGAATGATAATGACGATATAAACAACCGGCAGTGGTTTCAATTTCGTTGATAATACTAGATCAGTCTTAATGGACTGTTTCATACAAAATGTTTAGGTACGTTAAACTGATTAAATGATTCTTTGCCCGAAGTCTTTAAGACTATGCATTTAGCAGATTCACATTTCAACGATCAGGATTAAATTCAACCTTAACTATTCCACGTTCCTTCTCCCACATAACAAGTTAACGTCCTTTTAAATGACCCACAGGTTAGCATGCGTCGACTATAAACATATTGCGATCTGTTAAACGCCTACGTTCTCAAGTGGGTGTAAACCTTACGCTTTCCGGTGATAACTTCGTCCTTTCCTAGACAGTATCATTTGACAGTTTGAATAGTTGCATGTCTCAGTTATGGTCTTTCGATCCGATAATGTCACTGTTTTCCAATAGACTTCGTATTCAATGCAATAGGGATTGATATAATTGATATAGAACTGGTTTTTTTGTTATGGTTCTATCTTAATAAGACTTTGACAACTAAAAATTTAATTGCCATCAACGTAAAACTGGATCGAAAACATGAGTCCTTCAAATTCTAAGATATAGTACTACAGGCAAGGCGAATACATTAAAAAAAAAATCTTTTAAGAATTAATAGATGAGAAATTACTTACAAAATTCTTTGGATTGTGAAATACCGAAGTATCATATTAAAAAAACGTATGCTGATTGCAGAGTAATTGAAATTAAAACCTTGAAAACCAATTTTATATATTTATATTTTTACTTGAAGCTCTGTTGTTATACACACCCTGTTGTAGCAACGAAAATGACCCACGAAGAGAGACATTTGACGAGTCGTTTAGCATTTAAAGCCTGACCATTTGTTGCCAATAAAAATTCAGGATTAACTCTAATGGAATTACAACCAGTCTAAGTTAACCTTGCCTTTGATCCTATTTTCAAAGGACGATTCCCGTTCCTTAAAAGAGCTTTTGTCTCCGTAAAATCTTTGATTTGAGCACGAAATATCATCATCTCTACTCTATAAAAGGCATCAATTATTCCTAAAAATCCCACAACAGGAATTCTGCAAAGTCTCACCAATGAGTGAACAATAATTATATCTAGCGGTTGTTTGCGCTCATAAATGTCTACGCATCACAATTTTAGATGATTTACTGAAGGAATGAGTTGGCAATCGTTTCTCTTCATTGGCGTGACGGATTCCGACTTTGCAGTGAAGTGTAAACAAGCAATTAATTATTGAAGTAGTGGGATTTACGAGGCGTAGATTGTTTGTCTTTTTCTTATCTTCCTTATCTTCTTGGTCTCTAGTCGTATTTACTTCAGTATCATTAAAACTATTATCGTTATTTGCAAACAATTGAATATGAGGAAGTCATAATGCCTGATATCTGTCAATTATGTGATGAATGGGACGTGATTTAGTCAATGATTCAAGAAACTGAATAGAGAGAGCGATTTAAAGATGAGATTTAAAACTATCCAAACATTTCCAGTTTTCGACATTTAAAATCTTAATTGAAAAAGAAAGAAGTCCTGTTAATGCATTGAAAGTTAGAAGTCATAACTCTATGAAATCAAAATAATTACTGCAGTAAAACAGAAATTTTTGTAACATGTAAAAATGGATCATAAATCTAACATGCAAATAAATAATACGTAGAACAGTGGAGTTTTAATTAATATCATACCAGCTTTCAGTATGTGAAATTACTAATTGATTAAGTTTTGAATGCTTTTATGTACTAGACTATTAATAGTATTTTAATTATCTGTAATGCTATGCTGTGAAGAGACTGACTACATAATATGATGTCCAGACGCCAGCACATCAAGTTACTACAATTTGTCATATTTCTTAGTTAGATTTTCAAATTTATCGCGAAAAGCATTAGGTTCAAGGTTGATTAGAAAAGTTTTAATGTTAGATACCGTATTTATTCGGCGTGAAACTTAACAAGTCATTGTGAGCTTTAAAATATTCTACACTTTCGCCTCATGATGACTAGAAACTATGTTTAGTCTATCGTCATTAAAAGACGGATATTTCACTACTCGATGAATTTGGTTTGGATACTGTGGCAAAAGGGGTTTTGTGTGGACTTAGTTAATTTAAACAAGGAACAGAGCGTTTACTAAATAAACGATTTTTTCTCACACTACTGGCAATGGAGGTCAATGGAGTTTCAATCGGTCACGTACAATTTTTTTCAAGCCTTTATTTAACATACAATTATTGTATGTCTGTTTAGGTCGAACTTTGTTACTGAATTTTAAAACGGTTATCTTCAACTGATGACGCTAGTTAAAATCTTTTTTATTAATACATAACATAACATTACGGCTGTAATCCGCAAAGGGTCAGACAGACGTGTAATAAATAGTACACCCACACTTTTTATTATTATTTCTTAAACATCAAAAAATCAACCTCTGGAGTATCACATCCATACAAAGTTTGCGCTACTTAAAATCGTTACGTACAGACAACAAAACGTAAAGGACGACCATGAAGAATTCCAGAACGATGTACGATAAATCGATTACTTTAAACGATTTATTATATCGACTAATTGTTCGAGTTCGCATCATTAGGCATCGGATATATATTTATTGATTTCACGCCACTACTCACGGTCCATTTATAGTAAACCAACCGAGACGAGATTTAATTACGTTCACAGTGTAGATTTTACCTGAACTTGTTATTTTTCTTAACTTTGGCATGTTTTGTGGTGAAAAAAGGTCGTAAAATATGGGATTTTAAAATTGAAAAGCAGTTATTGACATTGCTAAAAATTAATTTCCCACGATAGCATTTTTACAATTTTTTACCATAAATCACAAATTAGTAAGTTGAGCTACTTAATCCCAGGAGGCCACGGTGGGCGCAGCAGAGTCTGAGCGACTGGCTGCTAGTAGGGGGCATCATTTTGCTCCAATGTAACACCTTCACCTCAGAGGCTATAACTCCTGTCTTATTCCGTGTACAAGTCCAGCTGCACTACAGGCGAACTGACCGAATCCAGTACTGGCGCTATCAAGGTGACAATATGTTCGAACCCCATTTAACTTTCATAGAATAAACGACACGACAAAGAAGAAGTTAAACTGCGTCACATTCACTTGAACAAAACACAAACACCTATAATAACTGTCTTATAATTAATAACTAATAGTATAATTACCTGGTTTAGTGCCACACTTAGCGTATGCGATCCGAAATGAGAAGTACGTCTGTCCCGTTGACGGCGGCACGTAGACACACCGCGGGTCACCGTGTTGACCTGAGAACATGTCAGAATTCATGTCAGAAATGATGTTGTGTGATAAACAGATGTCTTTAAAACATTAGATGAGATAGCTGTTAAGTTGGAAAGGGTTAAAGATGATAGTTTGAGAGGCCACACTTAAGGACCCACAGGATAGCCGACGACAACCTCTGAGGATAAACTGCGAGACACCTTTAACAATAAAAATAAGATAATTTGCAAGGCGTGTCTGCAGAATATGTGGTTAAAGAAGAAGCGAGTGATGCTTAACAATGTTAAATATCCAATACGTCAATCGACCATAGTGGCATTACCAAAACTAGTACTGGTAAACTATCAAATAATAAAACAAAACCCGAGACCATTAAGCTTACTTAAATGCTACCAATTTTATTGATTATTATCATTCAGCTCTAATAATAAATGCTTAAAGACTGAAATGATCTACTGAATAATTTGCCATAAAACCCTTAGCAGTAAGATTTTAAAAATTGAATTCATTGTGTGCTACTTTACGACTATTTTCACAAACAAATAGAAAGCGAAGTACAGCAATTTAAGGCTCAGTTGATGTTAATTGCTAATTATGTGCTTGCACACACCTTAGCTACATTAATTGCAATATCGTTAGCAAGATAAACAGTACTAATGAGCATGGAATAAAGTGCTACAATAATGTTTATAGTCGTTTTATAGGAGTAGAATGGTCTATTGATCGAAGAATTTAATATTTGAATCGATTAATAATGAAATAGTACTGAATGATACAGCAACATGTAAAGCCATTGATGACGTTGTTTAACTACCATATAATGATGCTTCTAAAAGTGATGAATTAAACACACTAGTTGAATGTTCAGTACGTATAACGTAATGTTCTACCTATAGAAGTACTTGTGAACACAGTTATTGCTTCTTAATAGGTGAACACATTTATTTTTCAATAACTAAAAGTAAATAGCAAACGCCCACGTTTTGACACCATTGCCGAGGAATGCTAATGCTATTGTTGTTAAAATTCCACATGAAAGTGCGAAACGTGGTCGTTTGTCGTAACAGATGGAAGGCACTGTGAGTTATATTTTATTCATGATCGTATATCTATTTGTGACGTTCATGCTCAAAAGATTTTAGTAGGCATTACGTAGGAGAAATATCTTGAAGATATTATAAATTACCAAGATTGGGTTCAGCCTAGTAGTCAATGAAATTCCAAATGCAATTATCATTCCAAAAGAAATCCAACAAGCGTACGACTGAAGTAAAGAATATGGACAGGATAGTGTAATCACAAGAAAACAAATAAATAGACCAAAGTATGTGTGCAGACATCTATACAGAGATCTAGACATGTCGTCAGTTGTAATTTCACTGTTATTTTTTTATCATAGAGTAACATGAATTTTGCGTAACGGAAGCTTTGGCTGTCCATATCGTGTTTTACAACATTCTTTCTCAGTTTAATCTTGCAATAAAAGAAAATCAGAAGTGATATCTTCTGGTTTAGTTTCTTTACTACTTTCTTTTATTTTTACTATTTCTTAATATGCATTTTCAAAATACTGTTTTTCTTTTTGAATATTATTAAAATGTCTTTCCATATCTTTATTAATAGTAACCAAGTTAATTTACCGTTACTCACTATCGCGTAAAACGAAAAAATTAACCCCCAAAAAGATGTTATCAAAAAAACTACTCATATCATCACAAATTACTACGTTACAAATAATTGAATTAAACAAAATCCAAGTACAGTATGTAACAGTATAACGTACTAGAAGCTCAGCAACTGGAGCGTGTGTTATTAATAATGCACTAAGTTTGTATCCGTCATAATTGTGAGTGAAACCTTAGCAATTACCGCAACAATTAGTGGCGGTCTGAATACACCAGTTTCTAACATTTTCCTTGTGTATGTAGTCTGTGGCGATTTTGTGGTGGCTGATGGGATTAGTGGCTCGTAGTGATGATATGTCTTTATTAGTTTAATGATCTTTGATGTGATGATACGATGTAATTGTTTTTAGGTTCAATTTGTCTTAGTTGATTCTGATTTGTATCATGTGTGCTGCGATTGAATGGTCTTTGGTTCTGTAAATTGTCGTTAATACGACACTGGCTTTAAAATATTTAGTCTCTTAACGACTTAATTTTTCTTTAACACTTAGTTCCAAATATGGATTTTTCCATCCATCAGTTAAAACAACATCGGGTCAATTTTATTAGCAACTTAAATTTTATTAGGTGCTTATAAGGAAGAAATATTACTTGGTGACCAAAACTGTCAAACAATACATACCTTTTGAAGAGACAATGCCTTCGAAGGGGTGAGAGAAGGTCAGGTGGACGTCCATGTGATCCTTCCCACACATGACCTCTAGTGACTGGATGACTGGCATGCCATCGGGCCGATCCATCGGCCATAGCTCGCCCGCTCGCGCCCGCGTCTGTGGACAAATGACATTACTGAGTAAAATGTCGGACGTTTTAATACTACGGAGATGGAACCCTAAGGAAACAGAATCGTTTAATGCAAATTATTATTAGTAACGAGAAACAAACACCTACGGATCAACGTAGCTCTTAATGTCTCATGAAATGATGAATGAAGATAAATCGTAAAAGCATTAAACTTATGAATGAAGTTGTTGTAAATGAGTCAAGTTTGTGTAGGTAACAAAACAGTAATTAAAGCTAATACAAAAACATGACACGTAGCAAATAAACAGAAGAATTTATTGTACAATAATAACTCTATCAGTTGAATTCAATAAATATTCAGATAGTATTTCTCAGTAAGACAACAACAGTAATGCAATAAATGACCATCTCACGACAAAACCAAAACAATAACATTGAGTTTTCCGTCAACATCAATTAAAAGCTTTATGTAGAAAGAGAATAATTATTCCTTTCATAGATACCAACATCCGCTGCCATCGACCAACTACATCATCCACCTTAAAACGTTTACACAAGAGTGATTTTTGTATAACTGATGATTTTGGAGAAGTAAATGCAAGTTTGTATTTCCTGTACAGTTCCCAACGAGCTGCGGACATGTAACGAGAGGTTTCCGCGAAAGAGAGCAGTGTAAACATAATAAATGGGCAAAGAATAATTTTTGTGCGGTGAGTTTACGCCAAAATTGGATGATTGGCGACTTGGCGCACGATGACGGGTGCCAAAGAGTTGGTTGGAGATAGGACAAAGAATATAATTATATAAGTCAAACCTTGTTGATGCAAAACTTTATAAATAATTTTAAGTAGGTACAGTCGAACAAGCTAATAAGTATACAGCCAGCTAACTTGTATTTACTTTTAATATTATACAGATACATTTAGAGACTGATGTCAAACGATACAGCGTTTGACATCAGTGGCTTAATGCGAAACACTTGATAATACAAAATTACAATCAATATTTTCCGTGTTATAGAATTATAAAGATCTCTACCCTGAATACTTATTAACTTGTTCGACTGTACATAAGTAATTTATTAAAATAAACTAATATTTATGCAAATAATTTTGCTGAAGCTAAGAATTTCTTTTCAATTAAGTAGCATGTTAAATGATTTACTACGAAAAGTAGTTAAGTTTAATAATTTTAATTATTTAAATCAAAACTCACTTTTCTCATTACATAAGCAAGCTACTATCTTGTCCATAATCACATCAATTTAAAACATCTATATTATTTGTTTCAAACTGCAAACAAATAAATCACATCTATACCCTTTCATTGACTAATCTATGTGCAAAAACGATTTGATGAATCGCGAGTGCATGTTCCTGGAACGGCGCGGGCGCATTACGTTCCCACGCGTCAAACAGGAATTCGCGAAACGAGACAGACAGATACAGAATCGTATAAGAGCGAGAGAGAGAACACCACACACTTTTTGGAGTAGGTACGCTGTAATTTACATTTTTGCGTACTAAACCCTTTTTTCAAAATTCGAACACAGGATCAGATTTTTAATTTGATTTTTGGGCGATGGTGTTACCTGATTATGCCAGCTGTGAAAAGTTTATATACTAGTGTAAATTAATGTTTACCCATTATCTTAACTATGCATTCAAAAGCATCATTTGCCTAGCCAGCTTAAATTCTAACTAGATACAACTGAATGCCAATATTTTATTTATATGGAGCGACTGCCTGTCTGACCTCCACCATCAAGTAACGGGTAATAAGTACGACACCCTATTTTAAGACTGGTAGTCAGACTCTCGGGCTTCTTATTGATTACCTCAAACGACTGTCAAACTGACTGTGATATGGCCATAAAAATAATAAAAAGTTGATGTGGCACTCGGAGACTGCCGCGGTAAAGCTATTGCATAGCATTTTTTATCAACTTATGCAATTATAATTATTTATTTATTTTATGTAAGCAGTATTTTTTTCCTTTATTTTTTTTTTGCTCTTGTTTTAGCTCTTTATGCTTTTCTTCTCTATAAAAAGAAAATATCTAGGTATAAATATTAGGTATTAATAGTGCAATTACACACCAAAATAATTATTCAATCAAAAAATTTGAACAAATATAACGATACTAAGAGTTTGATCTTCGAATTTCGCGCGATGTACATTATATAAATCAAAACTAACCTTCTTATTATACTAAGCTAGTAAGAAACTCTATGACAGAAAATTTAAAAGAAAAAGTATTGACAGCTTGTCAGCCTGACGTAAGTGTCCTATCATTGAAAAATATGAAAATTATTTATTTTATTTTAGATATTTTATAAGAAAACGAATCGTTTTAGACCGATTCGCAGAATAGTAATGCAAAAACCAATAAAACTTATGATATGCGTACTAATAATAAAATGAATGTATATAGAGTACTCACTCATTTTCTTTCACTATTTTTTCGTGACTTTCCTTATTAATAAATGCACTTTGTTTATTCATATTTAAAACACTTTGTACACAAATAACACTTTGTATACAAATTATACGAGTAAGAATATTTTAGAAGGAGAAAGCAGAGAGACAAAACAGAAAAACTTTATACCTAGCCTTTAAACAGCTGCTATTTGATCTGAGCCTTTACACGTGAGGTTATAAATTATTTAATTTGACAACCTCAGTTGACAACCTTGTTATTTTCCGTAACCATAGCAACCTGGTTGAATAGGTACTGAATACTGAATATTTTCGTTAGGAAATTTCTGGATTCGCTCGCCACGCTCAAGGCCCGCGATAGAAGCAATGCAATAGCGTAATAACCTTTCTTAAGATATTTCAAACCAACGCCAAAGAGCCATCATTTAAATCAGTCCCAGATTTATATATATTATCTATGAATTTCTCCAACAGTAAATGTCAATGATATTATTAATTGAGCGCTGTCTCGATGCCTTATAATTTATGCTTTTGCGGATATACTCAACATTTCCATATTAGTGAAAGTCAAGAATGATAGAGTTCTTAGTAATATTAGAATATTTATTCTTTTCATCGGATATCGAAAAACATAGAAATCGTTCATGATTTCCATTAGCGAAGAGCTTGGTTAAGATTTTTCGTGAATTTCATTTCATGATGAACTGAAATATAATTGATTACAGTGTAGTTCCCAATTCGCTAGTATTTGGCATCGCAGTTTTAGAGAAAATAAAACAAAACTTTTTCTCTATGAAATGGCAACACAGATTTGACACTTCTTTTTCGCGCGTTGTACGGCATCGCAAGTAAAAATGGTTTCTGAAGAAAAACTTATTGGAAAAATTTGGAAATACTCTTGTTTATGTTGGATTGACGACGTCGAAACAAAATACGGAGTCCCGATGGTGTGCCAAACGCAACCTCAGTTTAAATCAACGGCAAAGTGTCTACCGGGACCGGACTTGACCGGAGCCCTTTGCTCGTCATTACTTCGAAGATAAGCTTTTTGTTTTAGGTGCAACTAAGTCAAAAAAAAAAAAAACGTGGCTGGCTACAGCAATGGTCGAGGATAATATACCGTGTTGGTACGAGATACTTAAACACGAAGATCAACTTTGATACGAGATATCAGCTTTGATGTATAAAACAGATTTCTGTTACCGGCACGAGTTGCCGATGCCGACCAGCCCCACATGTGCTTACAGTTACGAGATACTGTTTACCGTGTTAGTACGAGTTACCAAACACGAAGATCAACTTTGATACGAGATATCAAATTTGGTGACAAACGGCACGAGCTGCCAATTTGATCTAAACCAGCATATGCTTACAGTACGAGATACTGTTCAGTGCTATTCTAATGCTGTTGAGAAACCTTACAATATACAGTGTTTACAAAAACTACAAGATATCAACTTGGATGTCAGATTTCTATTATATCGGCACGTGATGCCGATTTGATCAAAACCAGCATGTACGAGATACTGTGTAGTGCAAGTCAAATGCTATTGAGAAACCTTAAGGGACCAAGTAAGGTATTTTTTCATCATTCTTTGAGAAAAAAATCATTAAAAGGTGTGAAATTTGTCAAACATCAGGCCCTGATGAATAACGTGACACTCATTTTGTTGAAATCCCAGATATTGAATCCTTATCATCACCAAAGTAAAGCTAGTGATCTCTAAAATGGGAATAACTAGAAATAAGTGTATCGCTTACCAGCAAAGACAGGTGGGCACAGCACTTACAATAATAGACAAAATCAGGTCTCTTATAATAAAAAACCTACTAGATAAAATAACTATGTTAAAATCACTTGGTGAAGCAACAAGTTGGTGCGTGAACTCTATCATTAAGAAACTAAAAACAAGGTCTGTAGGCTCTGCACAAGCATTTCATAGAAATTACTCATAAAACTATTTTTAAATGGTGGCAATTTATCAAAGAATTGCGGTAAATAAGATGCCTAATACAACAGAGTTCAAATTCTATTAAGAAAACTGCACCAAGCCAGCAATTTCTGCTTAAAACATAAGTAACAAATATATGGGAAACAGGAAGAGTCAACCACAACAGTTGAAAGCATCAACCAACCAAGGAGATGGTATGAGATGGACCACAGACTCGACCACAGCCATCACACCGCAGAACATCCTTGAACCCACAGCGTTCCGAGAGAACCCGGGATGTCTACTACAACAGCAGGAAATAAACAAGGTACATATTTTGTTTGTTGGTTGTAATCAACAAATGACCCCATTATATTGCTGTGGATTAAGGATTTCATGTCCCTTTCATGTCTCAGTCCTAAAAATAATTTACCTGATTGTGAAATTACACATAATAATATGCAGGAAGCTTTTGTTCATAATTGTTCACCTTTTACAATTAAGAGCTATAACACCATGTTGTCATCCAAAGGGAGAATACATCTCAAAAGATTTTCCTTGTTTCAAAACCTGATGGCAAACAGGTTAATTTTAAATCTAAAACTTTTGAACAAGTATGTAAAAGTCAGCACTGCAGTAAGGTTAATTGCTGATCATTAATAAGTGTGTTGCATAGACTTAAGGAAGTCATATTTATGATTTAAAGTTCCTTTGTTTTGAATTCAATGGAATTCAATGAATTTACAGCATTGCCATATAGACTATGTACTGCACCTAGTTTGTTCATCAAATTGTTAATACCTGTGGTTGTTTATGCAAAAAATTTAGGCCACTTATTCATAATCTACATTAATGATATTTTATATATTGACCAAGCATATTACAAGGAGTGTTTACAAAACATGAAAACAACAATTAGTGTGTTAAAGTTCATATGCTATTATTAGGGTTCCGTAGTCAACTAGGAACCCTTATTAATTATGACAAAAGTACCCTAGTACCTTGTTAATGTTGTAAACTGGGATTCATGATTAACTCCAAATCATTGTGCCTACCTACCAACCATACCTTTTGAAAAAAGAAATACAATGAAGAGTATGTTAAATTCTAAAATTTAAAATAAGAGAATTTTGCCTTGTTTTTAGGCACATTAGTAGCAGCATGGCCAGCTTTATCATAATATGGCATAGTACATACAAAACAAATGGAAATGGAATACCATTACTGAAATCAAACCATCTTTTTATCAGACAATCAATCAATTATTTTATTAATTATGATGCATCCATGACATTACCTATGGTTTACTTTTTCAATGGTCATCATCATCATCATTTCAGCCGAAAGACGTCCACTGCTGGACATAGGCCTCCCCTAAGCCCCCCTCGCCACATTGACCAAGACCAATAATTGACTGTTGACTTTCAATGGAGAAGGAATATAATTATGTTATTCCTCCACCAATGACACCATGCTTATCAGCAAAACTTAGAAGCATAGCAGTGAAGAAAATTTGATTTACAAGTTTATACAGACCTGACAGGTTGGGATACTCATTGCTATGGTGAAAATGTTGGAGGCCTGTGGTCACAATCAGAGCAAATATATCACATAAACCAGGTTAAGGGCAATATTTTCTGGTTTAAAATGCTTTCTAAATTCAAAAAATAATTGTGATATTCTTCTTCAGATTGACAACCCTGCTTGCATTAACAAGATGGGTAGTGTTCAATGTCTAACCTAAATGATGGTAGTAGAAGGATATGGGTTTGGTGTGAAGCTAGGTGTATTAATCTCCAAGCATCTTACATAAAATCTAAATATAACTTGTCAGATGAGGAACCAAGGCATACTAACATTGCCACAGAGTTGGAATTATCATTTATGATTTATTAGCCTTACATAAAATCTAAATATAACTTGTCATATGAGGAATCAAGGCATACTAACATTGCCACAGAGTGGGAATTATCAATTATGATTTACTAGCTACCGGAGTTAATTCAAATTGTAAAGCATGTGTCATGAACTTGATATAGAGACCCATAAGCATTTCAGATAGATGCCTTCTCATTTAAATAGAGCTCCTATTTTTTTTATACACATTCATACCATAGGGGGGGGGGGGGCAAGGAAATATGAGTAGGTGTACGTACCCACCGTGGACTTGTCAGATATCCTTTGGTAAAAATGACGATGGTTATAAAACCAATCATGTCTATTCTAATAATAATTTATTACAATCTCCTTTCAGTACCAAACACCCATAAAGCAACCAGCTTACTCCGGCAGCGACCATCTTTTGCAAAATGCATTCACTTAAAGAGTTGGTAGTTATTCTGCCAAAATCACAGTGTGATTCAATACCAGATCTAATACAATACCTCACTGAAATACATTATACATAAACCAAAATAATGTTGGCCACAGCTTGTTACCAACAGGCTAGATCAATACTTTCGCTTCTCTGTTAAATGAATGAATTGACAGGGATGATCACATCAAGCGTTTTCTCATGGGTCTTTAAAGAATTCAACCCGCTTTATACAAGTATGGGAATACTTGTGATCCTACAATAGTAGTGTAGTAGTAATCACTGTCTAATTGGGGATAATCTGAATTTTAATTTAAAAAATTAAGTAAAAAGCTTGTCACCTTATTAGCTCTTGCTACTGCTCAAAGAGTGCAGACTCTATCAGTTATTAAAAGACAATACGTCCATGTCACAAGACATAATACATTATGTACATTACTATTCTTATAAAAATATCACTGTCATCAAAAACTGAAACCTGCTTTCCTTTTATAACAGGCATCAAAACAAACAATTAGTAGAAGAATTAAATTATTAATGAAGGGAAGTGGGATTGGCTGATATATTATGTACCACACATAACACACTATACGCAGACACATATTTTGCTAAACAGGCAGGGGTGTCATTAGATGTCATTAGGAAAACTATTGGCTAGCCAGATAGTTCTATTACATTGACAAGGTTTATGATGTATCAGTGAATGTTAATGGTTTATGTCTGTTTGACGGCACGGTTGGCGCAGTGGCTAAGCGGTTGGACTGCTGAGCTGCGTGTCGCGGGTTCGATTCCCGCACGGAACAAATATTTGTATGACCTGCAGATAGTTATTTCGGGTCTGGGTATTTGTGTATGTGACTTTATATGTTTGTGCACGCACCCACGATACAGGAGAAATCCCTAGTGTGGGGCAACGTTTAAAAAAAAAAAAAAAAAAAAAAAAAAAAAAAAATGTCCTACATGACAGCTTTATTAATACCGTCTTAAATACCAACTTGAAGATGTAAATCATATTTACATTCCTTTATTTATCTTTACACAAACTTAATAAGTTTAATTTAAACATTCAGTTTTAAGTTTTATTCAAACATTCCTTATTATTAATGATTATTTATTTTATTTGTACACTGTCATTAATAGTGTTTTAATTTAGTAATATGGCATTATTAGCTATACATACATAGATCATTTATTGTTTCATATTGTATCTGATTATGAGACAGGACTGATAGTATTTTATTATCATGAAAATACTAGTAGCCAATTATCATTGGTTTGTCTTTAATGACGCCCTAGTTATGTAAGCCACACAATGGCTATTTTGTCTTTTTACACATACATACTTATTATATAATACCTTAAGATTGATGATTATGAATCATACCTACCTAAGATATACAAGCATAGGTTGACTATATTGGTCTCAAATAAATTTGATTCATGTTACAATAAGATTGATTTGGTAAGTCTTGTATATTTCCAAAAGAGTGGCCCATGTCGACTTAGACTCTAAACAGCTACACTGTAATCAATTATATTTCAGTTCATCATGAAATGAAATTGATTAATCAGACGAACTTACCTTAAGTGAAGTCCGATTACAATTTCATGAAGGATGAACTGAAATATAATTACCCACCCAACCCATCCTTTTTAGGATTAGTCCCTTGTCGAATGGGCTAATAGAGCAACGCTATCTCTAAAGAGTGTCAAATCTGTGTTGCCATTTCATAGAGAAAAAGTTTTGTTTTATTTTCTCTAAAACTGCGATGCCAAATACTAGCGAATTGGGAACTACACTGTAATCAATTATATTTCAGTTCATCCTTCATGAAATTGTAATCGGACTTCACTTAAGGTAAGTTCGTCTGATTAATCAATTATTTTTGGAAAATTGCAGTATTCATTAAATTATTACATCATCATTAATTTTACAAATGTATGAAAAACGGTTGAGTTCGGTTTTTTATAACAGCCTGTAAGTAATCGCCGAAGGTAAAGGTTAAGGCCGAGATGTACCAAATAGTACACCTACATTTCACCAGTTTATATGTGACATCCACACGCTCAAGCTTCACCACACTTTTGGTTCACACTTCACAGTACATCGCGCGTATGGTTGGTAAAACTGTATTACCATTGCCAACCACACGCGCGATGTACTGTGTGCCCCGTGTAATCGCGCAGGCAAAACTGTGGTGAAGTGTGAGCGTGAGGTAGGCGCATTATGTTTAAGTCACGTGTAATACCGCGAGCCCATTGACGACACAAATCTAGACTCTGTGACAAATTCAGTCTCAGATTTACTCAGAAGCAGCAAGAAGTCTGGATATGCCTGTGGGCTATATGATTTTCCCTATTAGTTACAATAACTAGCTAGATATGGGGGAATGGGTACGATTGGATTTCCTTATATTTCAAGTATTGAAAGCGTGATATAATTCTCTTGTTAGTTCAAACCCAAAGACAGCTTCGGAATTCCAACCATTCAAATTCTAGTCACGTCCGATTCAAATGATCAACTACACTTCAAATTAAACCTTAACACCCCTATAATTGCACGCACACTCGATAAACAGCTATCAAAGAGCCAGCAACCAGATAATAATGAAATTACTAACTTAACACAATCACCTTATAATGTTCTCACAAAAAAAGTGTGAATCGGACACGCACACGAAGAGTTCCGTACAAAATTTCAGAAATCATTTATTTTGTCTTTAACAGGGGCAACAGGGCCTATTTCACAAAGTCTGAATAGTCACCACTTAGCGAATAAATTCAAAAATGAAATATAATTTGTATGAAATTATCTGCCAAGTAAGTTAAAGGGAGCTTAGTCTTAGGTTTTCAAACAGGCCTTAAGACGTTTAGTTGTATGTATTGTCATTTATAAGATCGAGGAACCGCCCTAAAACACACAATTATTTTACTTAAAAAATACGTTATTTTCCATCTCTTAATGTTTAATCTTATTAATTTGTTGTTACATATAACGGATTTAAACACTGAAAATTTAAAATCAACCTAATATGGTTCGCAAGATACAGTTCTGTGACAGACGGATGGACAGATAGTGGAAGCATTAGGCCTTAGTTATAGGATTCTGTTTGCACCATTAGTACGGAACCCTAAAAAGCTAGTAGCAAGTATGAAATTACTAGCTAGTCTTTAATTGCGTTAATACGATCTGCTTGTAAGAAAGTGGAACACTGCGTATCATGATACTATGGCATAGCATGGACTTAAGACCGCCTAATTGGTTTACTATCTATACTAAATGTTCTAAAGAGGAAAAATATTTTGTTTGTATATAAGGGGTTACGTAATCTCTGGATCTAATTCTAAAATCATTTTCACTGATAGAAAAACACAGTATTCGCTGGTGCTGTAGGCTATACATTAGCTTTTACTTTAGACTCTAGATGCATATCTATCCGAGTTATCACAATTGCGGACGAAGTCACAAGCGAAGTGCTTGTATTAAATATAGCAATATCATCTTCATTCCGAACTCATTATTCCCTATTTCAGGTCTTTCTTTAGTCGAAATCCAGCACGATTGCCTTATATTTCAAATTTTCCATGTTGTTAACATAAGTTGCTGCAACTTAGATTTATATCACGGAAGACTGCATTTATTCTACTCCATAAAATTAAATAAACTCAACTATTCTCATTATACTAGTGAATTATGACATGTGTATTTATATGCACAAACACAGACACATCGTGCCTTCGAATATAATATGAATGGCTTTATGGGATAAACCTGTCGGATTATTGTTTCAAATGATATGATTTTATGTGTATTCATAAGGTAATTTTTATTTCTTAGCCTGTCATATGTCCCACTACTAAGCAAAGGCCTCCCTTTTCTCCTTTCAAACTTTTCTATTTTGTGGAATATTTGGCCATGATTGCAAGTCATATTATTATTATTATATAAGGTCCCATTAAAATAGGTGGACATATTTTAACACAGCACAGCGTTCAGTAGGTCTAACCAAACATATCTCTACAAAAAAAACATTAAATAAACTGATTTTTTTTTAACTTAAAATAATAAATTGCCGGCACTCTAGAACAAACTCATCCTCTATGAATGCGTTTTTCTTATTATTTTTTTACCATCGTCCTTATTTTGGTGGTCTGAATGATTTCTGAAATTTTGTCCACCTATTTTAATGGGACCTTATATACCAATTCATAAAAATATTGAAACATACGCACAAAATCGTAACAAATTACAACATGTTGACAGAACTTTCCTCGAAGGTCGAAGCAGTTTAAAAATCCTATCTAATCCCCATTTCAGACATCATTTTAAAATCACTATTAAAAGAGATCGTATGAGCAAAACCATTTACACTACGCACATAAAGGTAGCATTCAAAGCCCATTTCTAAACAGCAAAACAGAAACCGCATAAAACATAACAAGATCAAAATAATAAGCTCCAATTCATTCTAATAACCGACTTACTCGTTAGAAAATAATATGATCTCGCTCGATACGCACCGGTAATAATACCCTAGTGTTATAATCACAGCATCCTTTGAGATGCGTACTAATGCGTGCGTTGTTAAGGTAGTTGCAGACTTGCTTGTGTGTTTCTGGGTTTAAACTGACGTCGATTGAAATGAGGTCATCATGTCTAAATATGAAAATTTCGACATGATGACCTCATTTCAATCGAAAAAAAATTGGCCCGATAAAAACGGTAATTTGCAAAAAGCTCGAGCAAATAAATCATTAATTTTAGTCTAATAGTCCGGACAAATGACAAGATAGATCCAAGCCGGGTCAAGTCCAGACTGGGAGAGGGACCCCCTCCCTCAAAACCTAAATACGTCTGGTCATGCAAATCTGGACGAAACGATCTAAAGCCCTATAATTGATGGACTATAGTAAGTT
This sequence comes from Diarsia dahlii, assembly GCA_949775195.1. Lineage (NCBI taxonomy): Eukaryota > Metazoa > Arthropoda > Insecta > Lepidoptera > Noctuidae > Diarsia > Diarsia dahlii. Next base: position 6,250,493 of record OX459200.1, read on the forward strand.
TGTGATGAAAAAAAATATAATTATATTCAAAATCCTTCGCCAGTGTCGGTCACGATGCGAACTTCTCTTGTGGATTTTCGATTTTGAAACTTTTCTAGTAAAGTTACAACTAAACGATAATAATTATTGTATAATAAAATACAGATGCCAATAAAAAGCTTGTACAAATTAAAAACATAATACCTAATTGCGAAATTATTGACTATAATCTGTTGCCTACGAACTTCGTTCGCGGAAAATTATAATGAAAGTATTACTTCCCTATTTGAAATGCCCATAAAAAGGCTGATCAATACCTACTACATAAAACAAATTCAAATAACTAGTACAATTTTATTGCTGCTATTCAATTTATTCTCCATTGGAAATAGTAACTTGATACGCCATAAACAAATCATCTAATGTGCACGTAGCTTAAGCATAATGGGATAAGATATCATAGAGGAATCCCTATTATTTTTTAGAAAGGATAAGTTAAAAGGGTCTGTCTTAATGTTGCTCAGATTTAACAAGATTTTTTTCTGTATTGGAATTTATTTTGAAGATGGATATCGTAATTATAAACTAGTTGCGCCCGTGGCTTTGTCGGTTTTAATATATAGTTTTTTAAATGAACACAATGTAGCAAGATATCCCCAGATTACTGACTATCAGTCTTTTGGCACTTTTATCTGACTTATGACTGGAAAAAGATCTATGAATGGTCATTAGACACATAGCAAAACAATGGCAAAGTACGAGTTGGACTTGCGCATGAGGAGTGTCGTACCAACGTAGTAGGGGAGCCCCCTTTAAATATTATTTATTTTTATTATTTGTTGTTATTGCGGCAAAAGAAATCGTCATTTTGTAAAAAAAATACAACTATTAAGTAGGTACGGATCATGTGATTACAGCCCCCTAACAGCCAGACCCCCTAACAGTCAGAAAGCTCAAAGTCACCCAAAGGGCAATGGAGAGGGCTATGCTCGGAGTTTCCTTGCGTGATCGAATCAGAAATGAGGACATCCGCATGAGAACCAAGGTTACCGACGTAGCCCGAAGAATCGCCAGACTTAAGTGGCAATGGGCAGGGCACATTGCTCGCAGAACGGATGGCCGATGGGGCCGAAAAGTTCTGGAATGGCGACCGCGAACCGGAAGACGTTGCGTTGGAAGGCCTCCCACTAGGTGGACCGATGACCTGGTCAAGGTTGCAGGAACCCGCTGGATGAGAGACGCACGGGACCGGTCAATGTGGCGACGCCTGGGGGAGGCCTATGTCCAGCAGTGGACGTCTTTTGGCTGAAATGATGATGATGATGAACAGCCAGACGGACGGACGAAAAACGGTCGCTAAGTAATAGGGTCCCCAAAGGTGAATTAGTCACCATTTTCACTACCAACGAACTAGGGTGACGTGACGTATAACATTACCATAATAACAATACGCGTTGCGGTCGACATAATTTCTATGTAGTGCGAGAAAATCTCGTTAATTCAATTTGTTTTTCTATTATTCTCTAATGTTGAGCGGATGGTAGTTTGTGCGCACGCGACGGTGGCACGCATGGAGCGTTAGTGATGGGCTTGGTGACAATGAGGTAAAACTATGATGTTTTTTTACTTTTTTTTTGTATGTAGTTATTTATTTTTTTACCCTTCCGGGATTCCAGGTACGCGATGTTATGTTCTTTCAGGCGGTATTCTTAAAATGGAGAGAAAGACCAAAAAAATTAAAGAGGAACGATAATTATGAGAGAATAATGTGTAAATGATAGCGTGACCTTTGACATGGGATAATGAAAAAAAACGAGTTACGCTTTCCCAGGTCACATGAGACAAGGGACAACATTGATGAGATGGTATTCTTTGCAGAGCTTGATAATGTATTTTGATGTGTGCTATACTACTGATGGTTCATTTACCGTGTGCAGTGAACACTACATTGAAAACATTTTTCCTTTAAAAAAGTTTTTCCATTATTTACAAGCCCATCTCAGACTAAAACAAGCCTTTCATAAAAGAAAAAAATACACTATTAATCTTACAAACAAACTTAAATAAAATCTATTCGTTATCGACAAATTAAATTGTCACTATTAATATTAGAGCTAGATTAGACGCTGCATCGTCGCGTGCGCCATTACCGTAATGACGTGCTTGTATTGAAGATACCTGTTTGAGTAACCTGATTGTCTTACTCAGTTGCTTGCGGTTGAATATGTAGCAGACTTACATTGTTTGGTGTTGTAGTGATTTTACACTTCGACACACTACTATCCTTCAGATAATATTAGTATTTTATATAATGAATGCTACCTGTAGTGATATCATGTAGAAATAAAAAAGGTATCTTTTACTCCATTTTACGTGTTTATGTGTTGTGCGTCCGTTAATAATTTTTACTGCTAGAAACGATACTACGCATATACTATGGAGCCTTAACTATTAGCAGAATGAGGGCAAACCAGAACTTTACTTTCCTCTTCTTTGAAAATAGGTAACACGGTAGTTAAGCAATGAGTTTTTAATTCAGCCGGGCTGATTAGAAAATAATAAAATTCAAAAACAAAACACAAAACTATCGACATAATAAAATCGTAACAACGCACAACACTAGCTCCAAACGGACGCGTGCACGCTATTACAATAATGATGCGTCGTATCGTCGTATGGTATAGAAAATATACTGCAATCAGTGCACAGCTGTTGTATCGGCTGTCATTATGGCACAACTCACTAGTGTAGCATTAGGTACGCGTTTCTTTTAGTTTCACTGGTCAGTGAAAAGCTGTGCTTTGTTGTGGTCCATTTCCCGAGTGATTAATGTTTGTATTTTCTAATAATAATAATAAATATATTTTGACATTATATTGGATAACATACCCTTTGAATACTAAACTAGGTAAAAAAAACTGTATGTATTGAGACCCAAATATACGCCTGCCGGGGCGGGCTGTTCGAAAGAGATACCGCGGCCCCGGGGCCACCACTCATGTTCCCTCTCTCTCTTCTAAATGACATTACAAAAAAATACAGATTACTTGTCTGACTGATGATACAATGTTCACAATTTACAAATACTGGAACATTCATAATTGACAATCGTAATTAAAATACTGATAAATCGATGACCTACAAATCACAAAAGCTCGAAAATCTTTAAAACATGAGGATATATACGAAAGGAAGCTCTGAAATAACCACCCATAAATCGAAACGTCTTTCTCAATGAAAACATGGTTAAGTAAGAATAATTGCAACACAGTTTATACCTAGTTATACCCATTCCGAAGTACCGCTAATCAAAACTCTCATACCTCTAACCATTTCTTGTCCCACCACCTTTCTTATTACAAAAACAATTTTACCTCTTAAATTCCCTTTATTTTACTGCTATTCCAACGCAAATTGTAAGTTTGCTAGATAGCTGTTGACACTTAATCAATGGTATACGCAAATACGGTGTACACACGGCTACACATCAAGCTATACATTTCCAGTATAAGCTGGTCTTGCATTGTATACAATTTCCGTACAGTGCCAGATCAGCGTAAACTGGAAATGTATAGCTTGATGTGTAGCCGTGTGTACAGTCACGAACTCTATAATAAACTCTATTATGTGTACACGAAAAATCTTTTAATAATGATTTTCTTCTACTGTGTTGATTAAAGTTGTACGTTTTTACGAATATTGTTTGCGGAGCCAACAAGTTTGTTGTCAGAATTGCAATCGTTTCAATTCACGAAAAATTCTCGTTTGAACTTTGCCAAGTGATATACATTATGGTGAGATACCTATTTGTGCTTGTGACTGTACTTTGCTTAGTTTACTTGTGCCTGTATTCAATTTTCAACATTCAATTCAGTGCCCAAAGTTAAATTTCCAACAATATTAATGCATGCATTTAGTAACCACTTACAGTGTTAGCGGAAAACAAGCATTAATAGTAAGTTCAAAAGGTTATTTTTAGACAAGTAATGATTACTTGATTTTTCATTTTGATCGTTTTGCATTTATTTGCAAGGGAGAAGTTTATGAGACAAACAACTTTAATATTTTGGAGTGGCTTTTAAAGGCGGATTTCACCATGAAACTGGAGGTGAGTCTTTGGTCTACTGGACCCACGAGATCAGTCGAACAAATCACACTTTAAATTGTTTTTTATTTCCATAGTTTTATTGTGGATGATCGGTCTATTTGCAAGCGGGTCCAGTAGACCAACATCTCATCGAAACGGTGTTTAATATTATTACTTTTTATAGAAAATTGATCCAGACAGTTCTTGAATACAGTTAGATGATGATGCTGATTGTGATCTTTTCTACTGGTGAAGTTTTTTTTTAACTTATTTTTGTGCTCTATCACAATGCTGTCCTATTTGACCTAGAGGTTGATTGGATGAGAATGCCCTGTGTCATTAAGTCTGCCGTGATGTTCTGGCGTATGTACATCATATTTTGGAGACGCCAGCAAATTCAAATCCGTCAAATTTCTTTAATATACCGTATTTTCAGTTTTATAGCTAAAGCATTAGGTTCAAGGTTGATTGGAAAAATATGACAGCTTCGGGTAGCTTGATGTACAGGCGTCTGTACATAAAGTGTAAATAAATAGTTTATTTAAAGTTTACTTAAAGGTACATTTTGACCGATCCTTTTATATGAATTGATGCTTTTAAACTAAGCCCTATTCGTGACAGCGTGGCTTAACGGGTATCTTTAACTGGCTTAGAAAGGTCAAGAGTTCAGTCACTTCTGGTTGACTATGCTGAGAATTATATTAGGATACTGATGCTGTAGAATAATATAGAAGCTAAAAATAACAATTAATAAAAGAATTAACGTAGGGGTGCGTCTTTTTTCTATTTCGGGCTTCATTCACGAATCTAGACACACATGTTTATATTATAAATATCGAGACAAACCACTGACAATGACAGCCCTTAAACCACCACAAAAGTACACAAAGACTCGTCTAGAAATGAAAAAAATAATATCAATTCCAAATATTTCTTGCTACCTGACTGTAGACCTCTATCGTTAATAAGAGTCTTACTATCGACTGTTTCTGTCAATCATAAAATAGCGGAGACAGTTGATATTTAAAGTATTTTTAGCGTTGAACACATTTTCCAAGACGGCTTTATTGCGCTTCCATAACCTTATATGCTAAATACCCTCAACCGTTCAATACAACACATCAAAACTCAATCAACTAAGTTCAACTCACCTCCAAAAAGGTCCAACATACAACTCCCAGTTCACACAAGCGATAATTGTCCTCTCTATAAAAACGTTTCTAAAAAAAGTTCCTAATCAACAGTGGGGCCACTTTCACCGTCAACATTACTCATGTCTATTAGCATTTGAGAAAGACTTGTGTCATTCACTATGACTTGGGTTGGGTCGAGTATTCCAAGTATTTGGTCGTTACTACGCATTCTTGGTGTCATTACTGGTAAGAGTTTATTTTGGGCGGTTTAAATGAAATAAAGTGCTTTTAAGTGGGTGCTTATGGGTGTTAAAGGTGTCATGGTTCTGTATTACATTTGTATGGTATCTCGCATGTCAACCATGGAGGTTATCGTATACTTAACTGGAAAATATTTCAGGTGCCTAAAGGCGTGTTCCCATTAGGGCCGCGCGACTCCGACACCGAACCTCGTAAGTGTGGACGTGAGCGAGGCCTGAGCTGCGCAGCCTAACAGGAACGTTTCACTAAGAGCCGCTCGGCTCCTTGTGAGGACGTGCCTTTATAAATTAGTAGTAGACGACCTTTACATTCAAGTTCATTGACAATATAGAGGTACAAAGACAAAAAAGAAACTAATTAAGAACAGTCTATGTACATAATAGTTGTGAATGGCCATTGGTCATTTTGCAAATCAGACAAGAACATTGACCAATAGTAGAGCGTGAACGGTGAACTTCATGGTGAAAAAAAGAAGCGATTACGCCCACATTTAGATAGTTTAAATCGTATGAGTCATTACTATTAGTGTTGTATTTAAGTACAATGACTTAAGGTGTGGTCCAATTACTGCTGACTGGCTGCAGACACCAGCAGTTTGACAGATATTTCAGCACACGATACGTAAAAGTGTGTGTATGTCAGTAGTCTGGTTGGGAGTCTAATCTGCTCGGATTTACCGTACCTTTCTACTCATCATTCTCTTGCCCTTTTGCCCAATTCATTTGGGGTCGGTGTACCATGTCTTCTTCTCTATTACTCGTCAACACATCAGTCAGACACCTCCTTTCTTTCCATAATATCATCCTTTATACAGTCCATCCATTGTTTCTTTGGTCTGTATGTTGTTGGTTGTCGGTTGTTTCTTACACTCATCTTTCATTCTTTTCTTTTCTTTTTTAAAAAACGTTGCCCCACACTAGGAATTTCTCCTGTATCGTGGGTGCTTTTACAAACATTTAAACTCGCATACACAAATACCCAGACCCGAAACAACTATCTGTAGATCATACAAATATTTGTTCCGTGCGGTGATCGAACCCGCGACACGTCCATTGCTTGAGCCACTGCGCCAACCGTGTCGTCGAAAACATTCATAGTCAAAACTTTCCTCACGACATTTTCCTCATTTCTTTATTGTGGTAGTCCAACGAAGGATATTAAGTAGAAATAATTGAATCTTTTACTAAAAATACAAGACAAAATTTGCAAGATATCAATACAATACCCCCAAAAATCTCCATAATTAAAAATAAACAATCAAAACGCTCACTTGAATGAAGTTGTGAAAAACACGTTAAGAAGTCGGCAGATGCGAAAAGAAAGCGATTTATGTACATGAGTCACGATTAAATAAGGTTTTAAAAACGACCTGCTGCCTACCGACTGTTCCTCGGAATGTGAGGTATGCGAATTTCTTCCGGAACAAGAGATAGTCAAAGTCAAAAGTCAATGTTTTTTATTTGCTAAACGTAGGTGTAAAAAGTGTAAATAATTATAAAGTTCAGAGATCTCTATGTTTTGCCGTTAATGACGTACAAATATTAAAACAAGATTAGTAGAATCAAGTTTTGTCTATTAATATTTCTATGTTTTAATAGATTGTTAGGAAAACATTAAATTCTTGACTGTATGATAGTTTACTTTCTTTATGATAAAGATTATTTGACAGATATGAGAATGGAAATAATATTTATCTGTCGTGCTTTTATATCTATAGTGAATATCCTCCTATCCTTAAATGACCTTGGCATGTACTTATGCGGTTTTACAAACTCTTGGATGAGGGACGCACAGAACTGGGAAGTAAGTATAGCAGAAGACAGTGTAGCTCTATACCAAGCAGTGATTCCGGGCTGAAATGGTGATGAAGCGGGCTTCTGACTGCGATGATTTTTAGAAGAAGATCTAATTTTACAACGTTCGTTTGTACTTAGAGGAAAAACCGTCACTTAACTTAAGTAGTTTATTAGAAATCAAAGATAAACTTAGTTACTTTTGCGGTTGACAGCTACCGAACTACCTTCTCATTATCTTGAAGCCCACACTGTATTACCACAACGTCTACCAGACCAGTTCCAGATCTAGTCGCACAATACAATCCTTTCCTTCTTCACCCAAACCCAACGGGTCATAGTGCTTACCTACTTTTAATGGTAATATTATAAATTAAAACCAGTTTTGAGAAGCTGAGCCTCTAATGCGGCACATCTAACATCTAATGATTTATAATAAACGGAAATAAACGCCCATTCGGCATAGCAACAACGGAGACGAGATTCGGAGACAAGGAGGTAAAATCAGAAGATCCATTATTTCCGTTGTTTATAGATTTATTGTAACAACTGAGCGGTCGCAACCGTAACTGTGCGAGTATGGAGTCAACCTTTGAGCCGACAGATATTGAGTCTGAATGTAGATGGATAGAGAGGGAGAGGGAGAGGAAGACCAAAGAAAAGATGGATGGAGTGCGTGAGGAATGATATGAAGGAATAAATGATAGCATGATGACTGACAGGGAAGAATAGAAGAAAAACCGTGTTGCGCCGACTACAAATAACATGAAATTAGGGCAGAAGATGATGATGGTCACAGTAGGTATGGCCTCAAAAATAAAATATTCACAGAAACGTAAAACGTGAATCAACACAGGAGAAAATCACTTTTTATCGTAGCTTCGTGTATACATATTGGTACTTTTAACTGTACTATGCATCGGGTAATGTAGGCAGGCGCTACTATCTTCCGTAGGGTGTTAAACGTTGACATTTGCCAACCGCGGTCTTCACTTAAGGACCTGTCCTCCATAAGTGGAAACCGCAGTTAGCAAGCGTAGCGTGCAAAGACGCTTAACTGCATAATGGCAAACAGAGAAAACTACTTAAATGACTAAAAGAAATTGATGAGAAAACTATCAATTTCCTTTAGTAATTTTCTTTAGTCCTACTAGGTAACAAGGAACACGACAAGTAAAGTTGATTGATTGATTTGTTGCAGATAGGGCCATCAAGTGTCTTTGTCCATGAATGGATAGAATATACTACTAAGAAGGCTCTCTCATTCATGTCTCGATTGTCAATTAAATTTACTTCGCCTTTTTTTGGGGTTGGGAACTCATCAAATGACTCCTCCCACTCTGGGCAGAGCAGAAGGGAGTGTCAGACTTCTACTATCTAAAAATCACTCATGTTCCTTCTTAGCCCTTTGTACCGAGGCCGCGGTATTTCGAACAACCCTCAGCCTCGACGGGTTCATTCATGTCTCGATTATCAATTAAATTTACTTCGCCTTTTGTTTTGTTTTTTATTGTCATATATACGGGCTGGAAAATGAAAGCACAGTTGAAAAAATACAGTTGCTACTTTTCAGTATTTGATCTGAGCGGTTAATGAGTTTTCAAAAATACACTCGAGAGCAATGAATCCGGGTCACTTAAAGAATGTTAAAAATCTCGGAAACTAAAAATGATAGGTTAATGCAATAAATTGTATTTAATAGACAATGTAATACTCCTTAAATAAAAGTTAAAAAAATATGAGTCACCATACATTTTATTAACACAAAATTACATAAAGAAAAAAACTGCTGATCTCTCCTTAAAACAAAAATAGGAAACATGAAATTTTTGAACTTTATTACGATTTTCTTGAATTTTAATACTTCGTATTGCCTCCTCGTGCTTCCATTACTGCGTTTACGCGGTTTGGCATGCTGTACACCAAGTTCCTTATACGATTTTGGGGAATATTCTTCCATTCCTCTGTGAGAGCAATTTTGAGCTCACGAAGCGTGATTGGGGGAGGGTTTCGTTGTTTTACGCATCTGCCTAGCTCGTCCCAAGCATGCTCGATCGGGTTGATATCCGGGCTGCGCGCTGGCCACTCCATACGAGTAATGTTCATCTCTTGAAGGTAGTCATTCACAATCCTACCTGTATGAGGTCGGGCATTGTCATGCATAAATATAGCATCCTCACCTAAATTGACCATAAATGGACCAACGTCATCATTGAGGATTTCTTCCACATATCTTTCGCTAGTTAAAGAGCCGTTTTCTATGATCACCAGCTCTGTGCGACTTTCAGAAGAAATTCCGGCCCACACAAGTACAGACCCACCACCGTAGGCTACTTTTTCTTCGATGCATGCTTGCTTGAATCTTTCCCCTGGTCTTCGATACACTCTGTGTCTTCCATCGTGCTTGTAGAGCATAAATTTTGATTCGTCGGAGAACATAACTTTTAACCAATCTTCAACACTCCAATTTACGTGGCTCTGGGCATATCTTAGTCTTGAAATACGATGCCCACGCTCCAGTTTAGGGCCGTTTGCAGGTCTAAGGGGTTTTAAGTTAGATTCAGCAAGCCGACGTCTTACTGTCCATGCACTTGAGTTACTTCCTCCGAGGCGTCGAAACTGATTTGTGAGTTCAGTTCCTGTGAGAAAGCGATTTCGAAGCATGGTGTTCACCAAGTATCGGTCTTCTCGTGCTGTGGTACACCTGGTTCTGCCCGTTCCTGGTCTGCGTAGGTTAGAACCAGTTTCTTCGTAACGTCGGAGAACTCTTTGTACTGTTGACAGCGACACACCGACAGTCCTGGCTGTATCGCGCTGACTCCGGCCGGTTTCCAGCATTGTAAGTATTCTGGTGCATTCTTCAGGCGTAAGCGACATAATTTCAGCTTGAATAATGAATATAGAGCACTATCAACATGGTTTATGTACCCACGTAAATGACAGATTACAAACAAAAGCAAAACCAAATGCTGTAATTACGTAGTTCCATCTTCGAAAGTGGCCCTTTTTCAAATTAGATTTTTTTATGATATAACTTTACAATAACTAAGAAGTTTTAATACCTTCATTTAAGGAGTATTACATTGTCTATTAAATACAATTTATTGCATTAACCTATCATTTTTAGTTTCCGAGATTTTTAACATTCTTTAAGTGACCCGGATTCATTGCTCTCGAGTGTATATTAACGAACTTGATGACTGCCTCATTGGTGTAGTGGTCGCGGACATCTGTGCATGAGGTTCGGGGTTATTGGGTTTTTCCATCAGTAATTTCTCAGCCACAGAGTCCGGATTTGTGCCCGATTGATGGCAATAGACACGTCCCATATTACACGGGAATTACAAACATAACTGGCGAAATGTGGTGTACTATTAGGTACACCCCTGCCTAACCCTTTGGGGATTACAGGCGTAGGGTTAGTTCATGTGGCTCAGTAGGCGACTCGGCCGCTGTAACTCGCCCGATCCGGTCGAGACAGGAATTTCACTGTTATTAATATTTTCGAGTGGCGTTTCGGACGAATCCTTTTTTAGAGTCAAAGTACCGTCAGACATATAGATAAGGTTTAGTGTCCTGTGTTCGTCCCACATGTTCGTCCCACAAACTACCAGGAGAACAGAAGTAGGAAGGAGGTATTGTATTATAAAAGAGATATCGCGGTATGTCTCATTATATAGATTAGGTTTAGTGTCCTGTGTTCGTCCCACAAACTACCAGGAGAACAGAAGTAGGAAGGAGGCATTGTATTATAAGAGATAAAAAAAAAAAACTCATATATTTGGTGACAGCCCGAAAGAAATGATTAATCTCCTACTAACTTATGATACCCTAGTACTACATAACACATTACATTGACCGCGGTCCCGGCTGTGGTCCCGGTCCCGAAAGCCCCACGACCCCAACCTAATGTTTTTCATTCTGACTGTACATAATTTGCTTAAAAAAAAGTATAGTCCGAAACACCACTCAAAAATATGACTAAAAATTAAATTCCTGTCTCGACCGGACCGGGCGAGTTCCAGCGGTCGAGTCGCCTACTAAGCCGTTCATGTGATGAATACATACACTTAAGAAACATTTTTTTGGGAAAAAATCTTTATTTATTTAATTAACACTAATTATAGCATATAATATATTTATGGGTATATATACATATACTATACATTCAAGACCGTAGGTAAAATCTTAGGTCATCTCCCATTGTATTGTGAGTAGTGAAACTTCTGGTTTATAACCTATAGGTTTACACTGTGTATGCGCAAGTCTCGCAAAATCAAGTTATCACCTCGGCCACCTGCGAGCAGCTGTTAATACTAGGTGTTGGCTGACGTCACCGAATTCTAAACATCTTGACACACCTAGATATATGTACCTACTGAAGTCAATGAAGTATTGTTATTTGCCTCGTCATCTAAGTTGATAATTGGGTACCCATTGTGGGATGGCCGTTGGGAATCCACAGAAGGAGCTAAAAAACTTTTATTTTTCAAGTTTTTAAAATGGGAAAACGAAAAAGTCGTATTAACTTCGTTAAGTACAGTTGACAAAGCAATCTGAGGAAATTCGACTATTTCGCCTATGCTACTTCGTACATCATAATCAAATGCTTCAATGATCATCAACCGCACGAACACATTTCGCAAACAATCAATGAACTCACCTCAACTCAAACCCTTGCTGTATACGAGCACAAATATTGATACCAATACAGTAGGAGAAAATTGATCTTAAACGTAACCACGTTTAGGATCAATTTTCTACTGCATTGGTTTTATCATGTTACTTAACTAACATTTTGAAATCCATATTATCATAAAGTAGGTCATATTTAAAAGTTGCAATCGTCATTCCAAAAGTAATCCGCGTTTGAAATTATTTTAAATATATACATACTAGGTGTTGCCAGAGGCTTCGCCCGCTACAACTCGAAAATTATCCCACGGGAAGATTAAATCGGGATAAAAACTACCCTATGTGTTATAAACCAAAAATCCAGGTTATAAACTATCTGTGTACCAAATTTTATCCAAATCCGTTCAGTAGTATTTGCGTGAAAGAGTAACAAACATCCATCCATCCCACCATCCATCCATACATACATACATACTTACAAACTTTTGCGTTTATAATATTAGTTGGATTATTCCTTAAGACTGTACATACAAGGGCCTCTCACAAACTGCGCCATAACACCCTATACCCCAAAATTCGCATCCAGTCGAACACCATTTAAAAAAACCACCAATTCCTCACCACAATAATCAAATCACGCACAACTGCACACAAAATACTCTAAATCAAAGAATGTAGCCACAATGAATACCGGGTCGTACTCGCTACTCTCAGTCGCGTGTATATCAAGTTTTTTGGCACGGGTGTCGTCGGTACTACAGCCGGCAGGTTCAATGGCATCGCACCAGGTGGGTATTCACAAGGAAATAGAACTGTGGAAGGTGTAGTTGCGATTTTTTGAAGCATAGTACTGTTGGACGATGGTTTAAGCTTTCGTTTTCGATAAAAAAAGCACCGCTTAATGTAATTTTTGTTTTTGTTTTCGATGAGGGGGCTATTGCGGTTCACTGTTGGAACAGGAAATTTTCTTTCTATATGTCTAAAACGAGCGAAATAATTTCAGATTACTGTCAAAATTTGTAGATCCCTGCGAACGTCGCGTCGTCGTAGGAATGGTGTTTTTCCAGATACTTTCCTCGAGATTTGGAAAAAAATACCAAATGTATTTTTGCTCGGAAAGCATTGTTCCACAGAATGAAATCTTAAATGACTCTCTATTCTTTAATCTAGTTTGAAGTGTGAATCTAAAGAACCCGTCATTAGAATTCTAGAAACATAGCTGTTAATTCCAAGAAGACGACGCCTTTGGCATACAATCAATTTAAAAGCAGTGTGAAATACCGTTTGACAGCCAGACAACGGCTGTTAAATTGGCTAATAAGCCAGTCTATATGCCTAAAGCACTATTGACACGAGTAGGTCACCAGTTAGGCGAACGTGTAGAATTAAAGTAACTGGTAGAAAAAGCGTTGTCATTATCATATTATTTGATATAGAAAGGCTCGAAGAAGCGTCATGGAAATTAATTGTTGTAAATTGAGTTCCTGTTAATTTGCTGAACTGATTAGAATACACAGACAAGTTCAGTTCCATCACTCGTCTTTCAAATTAAAAGAAAGAATTCTTTTTAAAAAAATTTAAAAATTGGGCAAAAAAAAAGTTTTTAAACGTGGTCACTAACACTATTATTAATATTGAAAACGGGATATTTACCATGTTTAATTCTAGTTTCGAGTTCCCGATATTTCGGCTGTTACATGCACCATGAACACGGATAAACTGAAGTCATTGCGGGTGGACAACATGGTAAATATCCCGTTTTCAATTTTTTTTTTTTTTTGTATTGTATTGTCCCACTTCTGAGCAAAGGCCATTCCTTCCACTTTTCCCCATTCCTTCCACTTTTTACGATGGTGAGCTTCTTCTCGCCTGTTGGTGAGGAAGCCATCCAAGGCGTCCCGCCATCTTCAATATTTTAACAAAAAAAATATTTAAAAAAATTGCAAACAAACGCTCATAAAGCCATCCAAGGCGTCCCGCCATCTTCAATATTTTAACAAAAAAAATATTTAAAAAAATTGCAAACAAACGCTCATACTCTGATTTAATTACAACAAACCCCACATTTTCTTCTCAATCATTCACTCGCTTGATCTCCATGCCACATCTAGTCACACTCTACATCCGTCGCCGTATCATAATGATAATGATAGGTTGGTCCATCTACCGATAGACATAGATGTCATTTTCTCACCGTACTAATTGAGTATAGGACAGATAATTATTTTACTGTTAAACGTAAAAAAAATCGCGTGTCCGAACTGTTTCGAAGTCGTGTGTGAATGGGTCCGCTTATTGTTTGACGTCTGTTAATTATGAAACTGAGTAATTGATGTGTGTAAGGAATCGCTATGTAGATGTGAACATAATTCTACAAGCAAAAAAAAATCTGACTATTTATTTCGGCACGCGTTTATAAAAAAAATTATATCCAAAATACGCTTTAAGCTCAATCTTATTGAGGCAAGATTATGTGCTCTATTGATTTAAGCTAGGTACAGGTCTTCTAAATTCTCAAACTCAAAATTCTGATTATAAAGAATCTAGCTCGTTAACGTACTTATCAATATGGAGACGAGGTGTATCTTAACAATATCCACATTTCTCCAATTATATTTAAGTCACATTTGAGATCAAATTTAAACTCCGAGCTGTTAACGAGAGATTCTTGTTGGAAAAACCTAATAAAATTTCGCCCAATCAATAAATCTAACCCAGAACTTGATACTCAGCATTAGCAATTGCGAGGACTCATAGAGTAAGCCAGAATGTAGACCATTGACGGAAAAAGACTCACTCTCAACGTCCGCATCGATACAGATCATGTACAGCGGTACTGAGATAAAATTCCTGATCAAAAACTTCCGGAGCAACTCCGCTTGTGCGTGTAATAGTATTTATTAGCATTGATGAGTCAATATTGATAAAAAGATATCAAAAACAGAACATTTTCAAGACCATTTAATGCCGACATTTTCTGTTATTTAGTAGGCTAATTAGATGTTTGTGTTAATTTTGATCATATTATGAAAGATTCGACGGTATGATAGTGGCGAATGAAAGTTTTTATAGGTACTTTACGTTTTTCGATTTGGATTATTTTTGTTATATTTCAAATGAAAGACATCAACAATTACTATAGACATTTAAGCAGGAAATATTAAATCTCAGTAAGGTCAAATTAATTTATATACAAATCAAAAGAGGTTGAACAAAGTGACTGTGACTTAGAAACAACTCTAATCTAGATAATATTTTAATTAAACACAATCATGATTCCAGCAAATGCTTTGAGAAACTACCACTTAGCCCAAATGCAGCGATGAAACAGCATTTTTATTTAAATCTCAAAACAGTGAAAGTATTTCAAAGAAGTAAACAATATGGATTTATCATACAAAAAAAGATATTTACTTTTCAACTATTGACCTCGTTGGGCACAACACATTTGACGAAGGTCATTTGCATTCTTCTATCCATTCTTGTGAGAAAACTGCATCATCTAACAAATCTATCAATTGATCTTTTAGGTCTTCAGAAAGCTTTTTTCCAAGATTAATTTGAAATGTATATAAGAGTAGACATAAAAGTCTTTAGTGAAAGATGAAATAATAAATAATTAGTTTTACAACCACACTGAATTAACCGTGATCCACCAATGTAAGATAGTTAAGCTCGATGGCGATGATAAAAGACGGACTAAAACGTGGTATGGCAAAATTAAATCGTAAAATTTATGTAATTCTGTTCGTTATACCAGGGTATCATAAAGATAAAGCGTTTAACATTCATCAGAAAGAACCATAATCAAATAACATTATTAACATTTAAAGACTCGAAAACATTTCAAGACGGTCCAGAATTCGGCGAATATGCTGTTCGTATATTTGGGAAACAGAATCTAGGGACCATAACATTTAAACATCCAGTTTGAGATACCAGGAGAGCATGAAGATAAAGTACTTTACATTCATCAGAAAGAGCCACAATCAATTAAGTGCCTTAACGACGTGAAAAAATTTCAAGGTGGTGCGGAATCCACCGAATATATTGTTTGTTTAAGATATTTGGAGATGGTCTTAACGAGCCTTATTTGTTTAAAGTGAATTCTGTATTTATACTAAGTATATTCAGATAAGTACGTTCTAGAGTTAGTTCTGATGCGCAAAAAGTTGTGTTAAAACTTTTTCATACGTTAAAGTGTACAAATTAATTGATTGCAGTGCAATATTATTGAAATGTCTATTGGCAATTCAATCAAGTTCAATTCAATAAAATCAACCGTTAAGCATTTGACTAGTGCAATCAACATTCAACACTCAGTAAAAATGCAACATTCAATACTCATTCTTATTTTACTTGAATATCCACGCTTCTTGTCTGAAATCTGGGGATTAAATTCTAAGTCGGGCCTGTTATTGTTGGTATTTTTTACCAGGAATTTCGTTAACAGTTTCATTCCAGTACTGGACCAAATATTCCGGACTCAGGAATATTATCTAGTTGATGAAAATTGGCTCGCCACCATACACATAGGACTTAAGATAATTGGCGAAATAAAGGTATTGGAACACCTGCTTAACCCTGCGGATTTTATTTTGATGATAACAAGGACGCTTTAAAATAGATAGCTAGTAGTTTTCCTCTAAATAGCTTCCAAAAATATTCAACATCATGCAATTGACCAACTCCGTCCAATATCACAAGCTAAACGCACGTTCCAAACATATAATTTGATGATTACTATTCTATTTCTTCTATTTCTACCTCGCCGCCATACTATGGCCTATGTTACGAGTTATAAATTACACGTTCGTGTCCGAACCTCTGTCTTATCTATCTATTGGCTTGTAATGACGTACTAATTGTGGTCTCAAGAATGTCTCTTCATTGGAATTCTCTCGATGATATTTTATTACTGGCTTCATCGGTCCATTGAAGGTTACTTCGGTTGAAAATTTGCCGCTAAGTACGTGATGAGAGAGTAAGTTGTTATTGTCTTCTCTGAGACTATTATTGGCGGCGTTGGGTATACTTGCTTTGTTCTCTTTGGCCTACATTGCGACATCAACACTTGAGGTGTTGTGGTAAATTGTAGGGATAAAATGGTTGTTTCACTTAAACCGATTTCGTTTTGTGAAGTCATTCTACTTATGAAGGAATAACAGAATTTTAAGAAACTCACAGAAAAATATCACCAGTTTATTTGGGGTCCGTACAACAGGAATAGTCAACGCGGTAGGCTCAGAAAGAGCTGGCATTTCGAGCTAGACTCCTACTTATATAAGAAGAAGAGAAGAGTGAAAAGTTCAAGGAGCATTTACCTTGTAGTAGCACCAAACAGATAAAACACAATAAAACATAAGTAAAAGATACTTATTATGAAATAATTAATAAATAAAAACATGCAGAAAAAAGAAGTCACTGAAGCAAAGGCACAAAATTTGAAGTGATTACCATTTTGTAATTTCGCTACTGTTAACTACGCCCACGACCCAAGCCTAAAGGAATTAGAACAAATTAACAGAGAGCTACTTTTGATTGCATTGCAAACAAAGTTAATCGAAGTTTCAAGTGTAGGTGCTAGTTAGGATGTGGGAGGTATCTATTCGGTCAAGTGCCTTCAAGTATTTTAAGTACAGAGGCTGGCACTTCATTTAAAAGAACAAAAACGTATACCCGTATAAAGGAGATTTTATAAGCGCCCATAACTATCTGCCTACTGAAGATAAGTTGACGTTTTTCATTTTTGATGGGCAGCTTAAGTCAGCTCATCAAAAATTAACGAACTTAGTTGGCAATAAATAGAAATGAAGTCGAGGGAAGATAAAATCAAAACGTAATCCTCAGCAGACTGAGGTATCTATCTGCCATTAGGTAACAATATCATGTCTTGATGTTTGTTTATTACAGGAACTGATGGACGCTACAGAAGGCGCCGAACTCGTAATTCAATTTTAGGCTGACTCAATTTAGATTGCCATCAACACGCTAAGTAGAAGACGGTCAGAATGTTAGATGATAAAGCTAACAGTCAGCTTGCTTAGACCACAATTGAGTTGAGGCAACATACCGTGAACACTTCGCATCTGCCTTTGTCAGATTGTGTAAAATGCCTGGATAAATAACCAGGAAACAACAAAGGCAAAGTATCGACATCGACCTCCTTCATTGCTTTGACGTTTGTGCTTTTAAAGGTAATTCAAGCACCGAGGATCAATTACAAGGACACATGGACACACACGCCATCGTGACTGCTGACCGTAAGGTCCCGTTCGGTTCGTCGATATTGGGTTTTCTCATCTAGAATTTCTCAGCCACGGAGCCTGGATTTCCTATCCGGTTGATGGCAATAGGATTGCCCCCTATTACACTGGCGAAATGTGGGTGTACTATTAGGTACACCTCTGAATTATCCCGTGGGCAGGTGAGGTAGATGTTTGTTATTATAAAATACAAAAATATTTATTTCATATCAAAACATTGTGTCATACATAAACCAGCCCCTCAGTAAGCTTTCAATAGGTGGGTATTCGAGCAATGATATCATATATGATGAAGCTATAGTTAGTTATGAGTATAACTGTTCTACTGCCATTAACCGGGCAGAAATTCCTAATAGAAACAGTGAAGATTACTGCTTTCACTAGTAGTTTATTCAATTTACAATTACATCTGCACTCTGCCGAAATTTTACGATGTCACAAAACTCTATTATAAATCTAGCTGAAATTACGAGATCTAAATATAAACGTTTAAGTGGGAAAGTCGCCATTTTCATCTTATTCTCATAAATAAGAGATTATCTAGTTGAATGAATCGATAAATACGTTCCAATTGATCATCATTTACCATTACAGGCTTACATTGTATGAACATGGGAGTTTCAGAACTCGAATACTTTCAATAAATCTACAACTTGTGTACTTTGAAGATAATTAACTAATTGAGATCTTGTATAGATATGGGATATTAATGTTAATAGACTATTTGAATGACAAATAAATCTGCTGTTGAAATGTAATTAAAAACTTGTATTGGGCTTGTTCGGCCCACCCATTCATAAGGTTCATTCTAAAAGTCGTTAATGTTTATTACAGAATAAGGGATTCTATTTTAATTAGATGCTTTTTGAAGATATACAGAGTTAATTCATAAACTCTGATTACGCTTTACGATTACTGAAACGATAATATGTACTTAACTGTAAGCAGCATTTGAAATTAGCATCTTATTAATTTATTTTTACATGCCCTCTTCAAAAAATAGTATTATTGCACTAGGTACATATTATTTTTACCATCTACCACACTTACTATAAATATATATATTTGACATTTGAACATATTCTAATTGTGCGGGTTTTATGAATAATGTCAATGAATATGCATGTTATTATTTCTTATTTTATAACTTGGAATTTCTCCTGTATCGTGGGTGGGTACAAACATTTAAATTCACATACGCAAACACAGTTACAATTAAATATTTGTTTTTTCAGTGTGCCTCCTAATTATAGAAAACAAACTTTTCAAATTTTGTTTAGATTCTTGAAAATAGATTTCACAATTAACGCCATTCAAAATAAAAATAAAACATGAAGTATAACTTCCTGTCTTTCCCACACAACAAAAATATCAATTTGTTAGACGTTCCATGTTAAAAGAAATAATTACAAATTACACTGCAGGTGGTAAATATGAAATATTTACATAAACATCATAAATAGGAAGGAAGGTACTAAATGAATAAAATTATTAAGACCCGAGTCGACGATCCATCAAACTGCTCGTATGAAGTATCAATGCCGTAACTGACTGTCATTTGATAGTTGAATGGATACTGTTTGGTAGCTTGTACATTTTTCAACCATTATGCATACCTGTTTGACCGTCTATCGGGGTCTTTATTATAGCAGTGTTATGATATAGTAGCAGGTTGGAACAGGCTGTGTCTGTGTGTACGGTTTAAAATTTATATTCAATTGAAATTGGACTGTTAAAAATTATATTTAACGCTTTCTTGGTAGTTAAATCTGGTTCTTAAATGAACAAGATTTCGTCATTACGAAAATGTGATACGTTTGACACTATATCGCGTATTTTATACAAGTCGGTTACTACATGATCTTTATAACGATCGGTCGGTCGTTATAAATGGGTTAATAAATTAAAAATGTGACAGATCATAGCGGAACATGGAAATAATAATAGAAATCCGGTACGTCATCCTAATTAAGCCTACGCCATTAGCCGTTGAGATAACAAAACGGATAGCTATAAACGGCGAGTGAAGCCGCATGTACGGCTAGTGCGAGAACCGAGATAACATCGTGACAGAAAGGAAAGCTTATACTCACGAACAATTAGTGTCAATTCACACTTGACGGTACCACTCTCGGTGCGTTGTCGATGGTTTTTTAGAACTCAATTTGAAATGTTTTGATGTTTGTGCGGTGGCTACTGAATTAATTTTGATTTTTTTTCAAACAAAAAAAATATGATTTTTCTTTAAACTAGCATCGTTGAGCAGGATGAACTTATCATCCTGCTCAGCAATGCTAGTTTTATGACTATATAAAAAAAAAATCGTTTCACTGATTACCGTTACTGCATTTAAATCCGGATCGAAGGACCAAAGTAATGTAACGTACGTACTTTATCTATGTTCCAGTTTTATATCGCCCTAAAAAGATCCAAATTTGAAGGCTCATTTGTCAAATATAAATCGCGAGTTTATGAATTAAATTGGTTTTGAACGTTAAATTAATCCGTTTCAGTAACTCACACGTAACATTGCGTGTAGTGTGAAACGGGCCTAACGTGAAAGATCCGCTTATGCTACTAGATGACTATCAAATGCTTAGTCATTACTTAAGTGTATAGCACCACATATTGTAAGTTTTTATCGGGCTTTACCTACTTAGTTAAACAAACATATCAATCATTGTTCCATAATGTTTATATAGCTCTACATAAAGTAAAGAAAGGTTTTAAATATTTGAGGACGAAATATTTTAATTCAAGTAAAGCCTAAATATAATAATGAGCCTAAATATATAAAAATAGCCTAAATATAATAATGGCATAATGTTGCCAGCAAGGGAAACACCTGGATGGATCTGACATGGGAACGTGGAGATTAGCACAAAAAAGAGAGGTCTATTCCCAGAAGTGGGTAAGAAGTGGACGATGATTATGGTTAAGTTACTGGCAGTCAAATTATTGGCAAAGAAAAGTAAAATACTCCACATCCATGCGTGTCATTAAACGCAATCAAAGGGTAAGAAATACCCCGTCGGGGCTGCGAGTTGTTCGAAAGATATAGGTACCGCGACCTCGACACAAAGGGCTAAGAAGGAACATGGGTGGTTTTCAGTCAGTAGAAGACTGACAATCCCTACCGCTCTGCCCAGAGCGTTAGGGATTGTCAATTTGTTTTTTAGACTGTGGGCACACACTCCAAAAAAAAATTACAAGTAAAATAGCCAGTTCTTCTTCTTTGTCGTGTGGTTAGTCCTTAACCTGGTGTCAGAGTTTCAATGCCGCCCATGTGCCTCATGCCTTAGATTTACATGCCGTCGAGAAATATCGCACAGGCATCAGCATGCCTATCCTCACGATGAAAACCTTCACCGAAGCTAGTGAGCCACTGCTAGGCAAAAGCCTCCCTCCATTCCTTCCGACAGTCACGATTCTGTGCAATGTCTTTCCAATTACCAAAGAAGACATCCAGTTCGTCCCGCCATCTCCTTCGTGGTCTGCCGCGACCCCGTGCCACTGTTTCAGGGCACCAATCCTGAGCTTTATGGGTCCGCAGCTCGTTCAGCATGCGACAGGCATGTCCCTGCCAAGACTATATTACAGCTTTTCACGCAATACGATATGCACATGGCTCCGAAAAATTAGAGACGCATGTCTTGGGTTCGAGACCTATATGGTAGTCCGACAGTCACACCACTAGACAATCACTGCAGTTATAGTAATCATTATATTCAAATAACACCTGAGACTTTAAACGGCCAACAACGTGGAGATCATAACAATAATATGGAATATTTATAGCAAAGCCCTACCATAGTTTAGCAGAGATAGGATAGCCACTAAAAATATGATAGTGGTTACTGCAAACTGTCTGTCCTGTTACACAATAAATTGTTTTAGTTACCCCGTCTACCCGGGTCATAACAATTTTACTATACGCCTTCGGGAAAAGTACACCATTTATAAAGGGAATTTGATAGGCGTGATGTCTTATATTAAATTGTTTATTTACTACTAGTGTATGCCTGTGATGTGATGTCGCCCGCATGGGGGCCGGAAATTATATCACGGGGGCAATCTACTGGTATGGAAAGTTTTCTATGACCTAAGTTAATTAGGTTATATTCTATCATAGCCTGGCCGCAAAGTTGCATGTCTGTGGGACTATACAGACTGTACTTTGATTAAGTGCCCAAAACTAGCTTATTCCATGAACTCCCTTATTCTATCAGGTCACAAAATCGATACGATCAGATCAGTCCAGACACACTGTAGGTGTTATCGCCCATACCTTGACGACGTTCCACATGTTCGCACGAAGTGCATATATAGCTTATAGCTACATCTTTTATTATGCGCACAGTCAAGGAGTGGAATTCCCTGAGTGTGTCGGTGTTCCCAAGTTCACACGACCCCAATCTATTTAAAGTCGCGAGTTAATAGGCTTCTTTTAGGTAATTCTGTGGGAGTGTGTGAGTGTTTGTGAACGAGGAAGACTGACCTGCCGTGATACAGTTTTCACTAGTACGGAGGTCAGTGTGAATTAAGCTCAAACAACCGCATAGTGAACACAGGTATTTATAACTCATATTATGTGTTTGTATTTGAAATTGTAGACGCAGAAGATTGTTGAGACTTGTATGTAAGGTTGTTCTTCTATTTGTCAATAAACTTTTTTACTTTTACTTTTATTTTTTTGGGTTAGCTCGTTTCCGCGTTGACCAGGTTTACCTCATCTCTGTCCTCAGGACAAGTTTGAAGTCCAGAGTAGGCCTAAGTATAAAAAATCGTGTGTTCAATTTCGCTCAAATCCATTCAGCCTTTGAGTCGTGATAAGGAAACAGATTTACAGATAAACAGAGGTACTTACGCATTTACAATATTATGAATGAATTTTCCTATACAACTTTTTCATTATAGCTCATACAAAAGGCGATAAATTATTAATATGAAAGGTGACGTGTTTATGAGACATAATATTACTGCATATCTGATGCAGACAATAGGCCCTGAGGCGGCGGAGTTCACTGTCGATGGGAAGGTCGGGAGTTCAAGTAATATCATGTGAGTTATGAGGACCGCACTCACAGCAAATAAATTAATAATCCAGTAAGCAGCGGGTACTGACGGTGCATAAATGTGTCAAGCCTTTACATATGAAAAGACATCTACGGAAGGATTGAAATCTTTCATACAACTTTCAAGGCTCATATTATATGCCCACGAACGGTACAGGAATGTGGAGTCACATCAATGCCACCTCACGTCACCACACTAATGCGCCCGTCTCGACCCGCTCGTGCGCACATCTTCAAAAAACCGGCTCCATATTACTTTCGATAGTAAAACCTATGTGACAAGATTCATTGTCGAAGTATACCAACCGTTAGAATTCCAAGACGAGGCGTCATACGCCCCGTATGATCTGCATATTGAAGAGAATCCACGGATAGGCAAATTTTGTCACCGTTACGATTCCGTCATTCTGATCACGCGTGTCTTCCGCTTTGTTCGGTGAACTGTCTCATGTTTTATTCATGGGAGATGCAGTGCGTGCAATTGCAGGTCCTGCTTCAGTACAGGCTTGTAAACTAGTAACCTCGTAGAGAAATTAGTTCTAGGATGCGCTTGGAAGAAAGTTACAGTCACACTGCCAAGCAAAAGTTTAGAATAAATTATTTCTGGGGCAATCACGGATTTCTGCCTGGTTGACGGCAATAGGCTCACTCTCTTTAACATGAGGCAGAATCATAAATGGTGACATGTCGGTATACACACGAAGACAAATGAAGCTATGCAAACCCTGCATAGGCTGATCTCTCATTGCTCGGGAAGTTCATACAACGCGTGGTCAGTTTATTCTGGTCGCCATGTGTCCTATTAGGTTCACTTCTGCGCCTACAACCCGTTGTGGATTGATTACAAGCGTAGTGTGGAGCGAATGTTACGTTAATTTTAAAAGAATCTTCGGCACTCCTATGATTAAAAGAAGTTATCCGTTATTCTAAATATGTTTTATGACTTTATAAAACATCCTCCTTTTCCTAAACATGTTTATAAAGTTCGTCGTGGGCGATTCATAATTATCTTTTTCTCCATGGAAGCTACTGCAGTAAACTACTGCTATACCTAGTTACCTACCAAAATAGCGCTCAATCTTGTCGAACACAAGTTCGCAAAAACATCAAACAACCGGTCTAATTAACTCTTTTAGCAGAAGTCAATTAACACCTCAATAAAATCAGCTATTAACTTGCCTACTACATCCGATGGAAATTGTACTATGATTATCTCATCTCTTAAAGAAGAAATTAATCGATCACTAGAACTTGCGTCGATTTGTAGAAAGGAAAATACTGGTATTTAATCAATCATCATCTGCTAAGCCTTTTCCTAACTATGTTGAAGTCGGCTTCCATCTAACCGGATGCAGTTGGATACTACTAGTATTTTACATGGAATGGCAGCCTATCTGACCTCCACAACCCGGTTACTACTGGGTAAAGATACCCCTGGGTAAAACTGGTTGTCTGACTTTCGGGTCACTGACTACCTGTAACGACTGCCAAAGATCTACAAGTGACTTTCGGCAAAGATGTACAAATTACAGCCGGGACCAACGGTGCTTTTCAACGCACGACCGGAACTTAATCTGTAATAGATGGTCACCCATCAACATATCGACCTTGGCAGACGCTGCTTAACCTTGCTGCTTATTTAACTGCAAACTCTGTTCCTATTAATGTCGTTAGTAATTACTGGTAGACTTGTAGATAATTGGGTTGATCGCATGACTGTGGTATACAATGGGTCACATATGGGGTTCTCACGGCTTTCACAAACCATTGCATGTTAGGCAGGACGTGTACTAACGGACATTTGACGTCGACGTGACGTCGGCGCAGGGCTGGGCTAAGGATGCAGTAGTTTGGTGGGAATATCATGTGCATCAAGATTTACAAGAAGATACTCATGCGAAATTGTTTAAGGTTTTTTTTGTGAAATGTGAAGAGATTGTTTGATTTTTTCTCTCAAAAACGATGAAGGAAAACATCGTGTGGAAACCGGCATGTCTTAGAACCAAAAAATTCGAAGACATGTGACATCTGCCAATCCGCACTGGGCCCGCGTGGTGGATTATAGCCCATCCCTCTCCTAGAGAGGAGGCCTGAGTCCCTGCAGTGGGAACATTATAGGCTGATGATGATGATGATGAAGAGATTGTTTATATTGTTAACAAAAATAAAGATAGGAATTCACACATCATCATCATCATTCCCCTGCAATTATCACAATTTAAAGAGGGTCGTCGGCGCATCGTGTCTTCCTGACTTCCATAGTTCTCTATAACTCGTAATTTTGGCAGCCACCTCCTTTCTAGCCATATCGTCTGTCACACAGTCACACAGTACATCCATCGTTACTTTTGTCTTATAGCCATTTACATTCATACTCAACATTTTCCTCATTCCCCCGCATTATATGTCCATAATTATCATGATAAGATAGGAATAGATAAAAAAGATAAGATTTCACACATCAAGGGAAGTTCACAGAGATCTCACGTGTAGCCTGCTTAAACGCTTGAATAAGTGGTTAAAAGGTATTCAACAAGACTAAGGTTTTAATTGAGAATATGCGGATCTTATGCTTTTGCCAGACCACCCACTTATCATCATCCATTACGTAAATACTACGGCACAACACACATATGGGCACCGGGGTTACATACGGGCTACAACAATTTCAAGCTATTTCTTCTAAACATTCACCATCAACCAATTTTAAAAATGATGATGCTCATTTTTAACACACACTCACTTATCAATTATATTAATTTCTTAACAAACCATCAACAGCTTATATCAGAAAGTCTTTAGTCATAAGTTGTATGATCAGTCAAAGTGTCGACGTTTCTGCCTATCTCGGGATTTCAATCTCGAGATTCTCGACCGATCCTGACCTAAGTCACTTCAACTGTGTTTTGATATTAATTCAACCGCTTATCTGATCAATCAACGAATTTGTTATTAATTACTTTAAACATTTTAGCCGCTGGATTAATGGTGTTTTTGATGTTTAACTTTTTTTTGTTGTAAAATCCGCTTTCTCGTTTGGTAATTTCAAGAATTGGTCTTTTGGATATGAGGGAAATGTTGTGAGTAAAGATTTGAGTAAGATTGAAAATATAAAACAATAACGTGGCTAAATAATAATAGCCGGTCTGGTCGACCTTTGGGTTAAGCCGCGGTTGCTTAGGTTAATCCACAGCTGGGTGATGATGATGTGAATATAAGAGTAAGTCCTAAAGAAACGATGGATGGATGGATTGATAGCGCTGGAAAGGGGTAAACTCATGAAACAAATGCATGAAGAAGACATGCTCTCTGAACCCCTTATAATTTGGAATAAGAACAAGAGAATGATGATGGAATTTTTCACATTATTTTGAAAGCTTTCATTGATTTCAGATTTTAGATTATCAGAGAGATTTTCGAGTTCATATAACCCTAATCTGTTTAAGTCGCGAGTAAACAGGCTTCTACTGGGTAAGCTCGTTCCATCGTCGACATCATCTCTGCCCTTAGGGCAAGATTGAAGTCAAGAGCAAGCCCATTTATAATTTAAAAAAAAAAATTGATGCTAACAAAAACATCGCGAATTTAAATACACATTAGCATTGATAAATTGAATTGTAAAATGGAACACGGAAAATCGATATAGTCTGTCAACTTTAATACCTGTTATGAATAGGTTCCATTTAACTATGATGAGAAAACATCGATAGTAAATCGATAGAAACCGAATTTCAGAATAAACTCAAAAAAAGCCCTTAATTTCTCTGTCAAAAAGAATGTCACTCTAACTGTACTCCATGAAAAAGCGTTCAACAATGAACATCTAGCCTAAAGAAATATCAATAAAATTTGTAACCCATTCAGTCATTTAAATGGCAGCAATAACTTACGCCTACTTATTTAAATACAATCTAATAAGTTTTTATAAGCAGGTGTTAAAACCTCTTTCGTGGAATGTCATATATTTTGTTCTGGTAACATTATTTCTCGGCTGTCATCCCTAGCGGCTAACAAGACGGAAATGTAATTATAATTAGTGTGAAGCTACTAATTGATAGGGAAACGTTTAGCATAAATTCCGAGGGTTTAAAGGTGACTAAATTGCATTAGCGGTGCATGCCACATAAATTATATATTATTAATAATTATAAAATCTTGTTGTTGCAAGTCATAGGCTTGGTTAATTCCGGCCAACCGTGATATTAAATTTGAAAATGCGTACTTCTCATTACGAAGTATCTTTCGGTTCAGCAGAATACCAATATTTTACATGGAGCTACTGCCTATCTGACCTCGACAACCCAGGACGATACTGTTTGGTAAGACTTTGTATCAGACTTTCGGGCCACCGGAATGCCTGTAACGAATGCCAAAGCTATATAAATAACAACTGAGATCAACGGCTTAACGTGTTATCCAAGTCACGGAGACAACTCGGATGTTATAGGTGTTCACCTTTATGCGGACCAACCAAGGTTTTTTTTTTGCGTTTTTTAGCCTATTGTGTCCCACTGCTGAGCAAAGGCCTCCCTCATTTCTTTCTAGCTTTCCCGGTTAGTGCGACTAAATTAAAATCAACCATGAGAAATATAATTATACAAGTGCGTTAAGTTTCAATGGTTCTAATTCTAAACCAACAAAGCAACCCATCCAAATTCACCAAAGATACTTCTTTGGTTCAGTCTTTTTTAAACTGACCCATGCTTATATGGCCATTATTATTTACCAGCATGAGGAGTAGCCCTACGAACCAGGCAGTATTGAGTTAAGTACCTTCCGTGTTATGGTTGCAGTTCTGTGGTTGCAGCTGATACGCCCTCATTACACACCATTATGCCTTATCGCTGACGGCTATCCGGGCTCAAATTCTATTGTTTGGTTCAATTTTAGAACTGTGAAGCGGATTTTGTAGGCTGAAAATGATAAGACGGCTGAAAGGTGCGTGTCTTGTTGGTGTTGTGGTATCTATAGACAGCTGGTTTGATGAAAATTATCTACTTGAAAAGTTAAAATATTCTTTTACTCCTAGTCGATGGTATTTTTTAGCTTAGTTGCTTGTAGCTAAATAATAACAGACGCTTTTTACGTAAATACTAGTAATCAGCCGCATCCAGTTTGACTGAAAGCCTATGCCAACTTAGTTTGGGAAAAGGCTTTGCAGATATTTTTTTGCTGTCACTAGGGTAGGGCTAGTTGTTGCTCGGGTCCTCTGACTGAGACCCTTTTTTTTTTGGAGTGTGGGAAGTCATCGAATGTCTCCTCCCGCTCTGGGCAGAGCAGTAGGGAGTGTCAGACTTCTACTGACTAAAAACCACCCAAGTTCCGTCTTAGCCCTTTGAGTCGAGGCCGCGGTATCTCTTTCGAACAACCCGCAGCCACGACGGGCGTCGGCCTTTGCGGACCCTTTCATGTTACTTTCCAAGTAAATTATATGACTGATAGACAGCACGTCCATTAATATATTCTTAGAACCATCGTAAGATTATATTACTATCATTAAAGTTAATTTAGTGCTAAGTGAATTTCATTAAAATATTTCAATATTTCAGGTTTTACATCGACAGGTAACGCAAAAATTCTATGAATTGTGGGAATTTCTTTGATCTGAGAAAAGTAGAAATTATCCATTTAGCGTTATTGCTCAGAATGTGGAACGTCTGGTACTGATAGAGAAATAAGTTTAATATTCATTTGTAAATCTGAGATTCAATACAATGAAACTGAGAGAATGTTATTAAAATTATTTTTTTCAGTAATTTATTAAGGTACAATTTTATATTAATGTAAAGAATGAATAAATCGAATGTAATAATGTTTTTATTGAAGTGAACTAAGCTTCATAAATATTGTACCTACACCTTATAGGTATGTTACATTGTTACTAAAAATATAAATATAACATCTCTATCGACATGTAACAAACAATAAATGATTTGAATTTGAATTTGAATTTACTATAGCGACGGTTGAATTGAAATCATCACTAATTTATTTGAATAAAAATATAAATTACATAACGTAAAAAAAACTGTTTTAAATCCCTTAATATTTCGTCATTGTCAGTAGTCAGAAGTTGATCACTTCTGACTACACTATCCACATCGTCTAAAAATCCTCCGAATTCCGGGTTCCAAGTTTGTCTAAAATAACTAAACATTATCTTAAGAACAACCGTCAACTTTCCCCAACAAACAAACTAACAGAGAAACATCAAAAATTAATTGAGAGCTTCTATTTCTGCGAACAGTACCAACTCTATCCGTATGTTTTTACAAACTTGGTCTAGTTGCCGTGCGATATGTCCGCTATGTGTGTCGCCGGACGCGCATGCGACGACACCGCGTCAAATGGAGCGGACACTGAACACAGCTACCCGGCTAAATGTGAAAGTATCCACTACAAAATCTGTTGTATGTTGTAGCAGGGCAACATCATTTGGCCGGGTAAGACCATCGACCTCACCAAGGACGGCGGCGTTTCAATTCTGCTTACTCAATGGTCTACTAGGTCGGGTTTTTGTTGTAAACGGAGCTTTGACGGGGATTCTTAGATTTAGATTTGAATTTGGATTGACTTTTTCATTAAAGTAGAGTGACTTGTCATTGATATTTCAATAAATATTGTATCAAGCTGCGCGATGGTGATGATAGGCACAATCTAAACACAAATAAAAACGATTTCGGAAAGGAATGAAAAGTTCAACGTTACTAAGGTACAAAAAAAGACGACTGTTGTAAACTAGGGCAAGAATGTAACATTTACACAAACAATTTTGAGGTTCTAAACGGCAAACATGTAGCCCAAATTGGTACCGAGAAAAATTGAACAGTATTTCTGTTCTCAATACATCATATTTTCTACGTATACAAATACTAAATGCGTCAATTAAACAGTCGTAAACCAATTTAGATACAGTAACGAGTGTTATATTCAATTGTACATCAATCAACAACAATCTCCAATCAGAATCAAACACTATAAAAAATAAATTATTAAGTTTTAATATCGACCACAATTTGTTCCAATCTTACTTTTTATTACGGCATTTTAAATTCAATAATTCTTTCTCACGCTTCAAAAAGAAATTGAAAGCGTGATATCAACCATGTACGTATTCATTCTTATCGATATTTTTAACTTGAATCGTACGAGTCATTTCAAGACTTTTGCTGATTTCTGTGGTGGACAAAAGGAAATTTCTAAATAATGATTTAGAGTCTAGAGTTCTAGACGGATAAACTTGAAATAATAATTCATTGTGAAATCAAGAGATTAGTCTCTCTCTTTAATGTTAATTTTATTAAAGACCTGTTAGTTGGTGATAGTTCAAATATCATTAGAAAGATTCTGAAAGTGTTCATCATGTGCTATGTCATTTTGATCGAGCAATCCTTCATTGTTTACAGCAAAATTGTATTTGCTTTATCATCCAGAGACATTACAAGCAATTATGAAGTTAGATAGATAGGTTTTCAAGTCTTACTTTTACTTAAACGTAAAGATTTATCTAACATTGCACAATTCAAAGTTGTTTTTCAAAGTCTCCGTAAATCCCAACGTGTTACATTGTTTCGAGCGTGATTCTAAAGAATAGCCCTTGACATATATGTCGTAAAGTACAATTGGAAATGTCTCCGGTGACTCTGAGACTGTCTTAGTTTATTACAGTTTATGTGTGACAGGTACAAAAGATCTGCTCTCACGCTAGTTCCTGGGGTCAAACGGAGTCAGGGAAATTCTTAAAACCCTTGTCTTTTTACATTATAATGGGTTTTGGGAATGGTTCTTTATTCTGTTAGAGTGAAAAGTTTAAGGTCAGCATGTTACTCGTATGGTTGTATTTAATTACGTTTACCCCAAGAATTAGACACATCTACGCTTTTGTAAAGGTGAAAATTACATCGTCGTATCCAATAAAAGTTAAAATTACTCACATTCGTTAAGGCTAAAATTAGCCATAAAACTGTTGACTTCCTTATATGTGACGCAACATCTGATGCCATTTTGGACCTGAAAAGAAAGAAAGAAATGTTAATAAACACAGATCATCACAGAACAAAGATAATGATAAACATAACAATGATAACACAAATAAATAAAATACGACCTGAATCCAATAACAAACATCAAATAACTGGCACTAATGATAAAGAGACGATATCGGATCAAACCGTTAGACCTAACATAGTTAGTATAGAAGATTTAGTCTAAAAGCTAAATCTAGCACTTTATGAAAATAACGATGAGATGAAGACCATAAGTTACAAGAGCAACGGTAAACTGAAAGAAATGGCAAACATAATCGTGGTATAAACGATCAACTAAACCAGTCACAGTAAGCACACGATGATCGTATTTAAATCGAATTTATTTCACCATTTAATCTCACTAACATCCCACCAATAATAGTACGAGCAATCGGGAGTAGAACTCACGATCGTGTTGGAATCCTTTCTCTGAACTTTTGGTCTTTGCCATTACTTTCCTTGTCACTTGGGTAGTTGGGTAACTACGAGTACAAGTATACCGGAACAGGTTCAAAGATTAAGCTTACTGTTTGCTTATAGCTGAATTAGAAAATCTGAGTAGGAGAGTCGTGTTCTATGGATGCTTCAATAAGTTGACGCTCAAATTAACAATGGAAGTAACAGGTTAATGAAGTATAAGATGCTGCATCCCAAGAGCCCTTTTGATGCCATTACTACCGTTAATTTAGGAATTCTTGTCTCTAAAAGTATCAAGTGGATTAAAGTTAGGTCTCATAAAGGTCTTCGTTTCGTTTGGCTATAAATTTGTGGTTATTGTGTTCAGTTGTAATAGGGATGTGTCCTGAGTAAAAAAAATATGATTTTGTTTAGTCCGTCAGTTAGATTTATCAAAAAATATTGGATACGTGTTTTTTATGGGTGCGCCAAAGTTCACCTAAAATTTCAACTCCGATAATTGGAAATCCGAAAATGTTCTTCCTAACATTTTTCATCCTAACAATCGCAATTCCTAACTACTCTGTCTCTAATGTTTTAATTCCGAAGCATTCAACTTCATAATGTCAGTAGCAATAAACATCTATTACACTATTATTTGTTTTCCTATATTTTCTCAACATAACCATCTTTTACACTATTATTCAAAGTCATTATTTTTTTGTTTATATTACTTTTTATTCATAATAATCAGTATTATATAAGGTCCCGTTAAAATAGGTGGACAAAATTTTAGAAATCATTCAGACCGCTAAAATAAGGACGGGAAGAAGAAGGAAAGAGAAAAAAAAATATATAAGAAAAAGACATTAAAATACCTACTTTTATAGGATGAGTTTGTTTTAGAGTGCCGGCAATTTAATATTTTAAGTCAAAATAAAATCACTTTATATAGTGTTTTTTTTTTGTTTAGATGTTCTAGTTAGGCTTACTAAACGCTGTGTTAAAATTTGTCCACCTATTTTAATGGGACCTTATTTACTATGCAAAGATATCCATAGGTTAGGTTAGGTTAGAACTGTGACCAACTACGCTACCTCGAAATTGGTCGCGAAATTTCTCTGTTTTTTTTTTCATTGTGACCCCAAAACGACACTCTGACCTGAGTTTAATTCATTTAAGACAAAAATCAGTGAAACGACCTTTAATCATTCTAAACAGTTGTGAGTGAAAAATGTTTAGGAATAAAAGCGTTAGGATAAAAAACAGTAGGAGTTTAAATATATTTACAATAATGATTTTATGAATTTCAATTTTCGGAAACATGAGTGTTATGAACATCGTCGGTAGGACTACAAATAGTATGAATTTAAACTTTAGGATGAAAAATTTTAGTAAGAGTGATTATTCGGATTACAAATCGTTAGGAAGAACAATTTCGGGTAAAGAACTTTAGGTGAGCCAATATGGACCCGTTTTTTATTTATCAAATTAATGAAAATTGACGAAGATAAAACGCGTCAAAGATCAGGAGAGGGGGCTTTTCACGATACGACGTGGTAAAAATGTAGTGCGATGTGACGTCACATGAGTTTTCGAAGCACTGTATCGTCTTAAATTTTTGTTTACGTGAAAAAAGAAAAAATACGTGTACAATATTTTTTTGGAAATCTATCTGACGGACCAATTAGATTTTTATTGTCAACTACCCTATTTCAAGTAATTCTTTAATGTAATAAAAACAGTGTATCGCACCCTCTTGAGTTTTTATTGCACGAAACCTATGTTCCGCCCACATTATGCTCGAGTCTAACGGAATAAATCCTGACGACCCAACATATATTTTTATTTTTTGACCATTTAGCCACCTCATATTTCCATACACTGTTTGACCATTCAGATGCATAATAAAGCCATAAAGAGCAGCTTAAAATTAAGATGCGTGAGATATATGCCTAAAAACTAAAACAACAATACCGTTACTTTCGTATTGACCTTTAAAGAAAATCATAAACATTTGAGTGCTAATGCGTCTCCAACCGGACGAATAGTTCACAGGAGCAAGCAAGAGAATTTATATAATTTACATAAGTGAAAATATATGAATAAGCTAAGTGTCTTAAACTAGTTTTTAGTCGATGCCGGTTGTATTGACGACGGCACAATTTGCTTTCTCGAAGAAAACGATCTCGGTCAATGCTAGCGATGGATAATCTGATGCATTTGTCGTTTTACATCTTGGAGGAATATTGTTATTAGATCTGATAGTGACAGGTTTAGACTCAACGCTATGTCACTCTTTAATGCAAAGGATGATAAGAATATTATTTGTCTTTAAAAAGGAAAAGCGGTATGATCGTATTTAAATACTGGCTCACTTTTAGATGGAATATTGTTGAAATCAATCAACAAGATAAAAGATAATGGACTATTAAGATTTATGTGATCTTTTCTGATAGTTCAAGCAGACGAATGTAATTAATAACTTTGTCTGCCGGTAGATAAATATCGAGCTGCTGGAAGCGGATCTGTTGAAATAACATAAAATATAAGATAAGCTTTCTTTTTATGTAAAGAGTCACGTTCGGTAAATGCCAGCGTCAGATCAAATTATCGATGTCTCATTTCTTGTATTTAACGACTGAGTTACATGGCTTTCTGGTTTTTAAGCTCGACGACTTCATTTTGGCTAGACTTTTTCTTAATCTTATCAAAAAGTAAGTAATGCAACTAAGCGATAAAATCTTTTCAGAAGTCATCTTTCCGGTGTTACCACAAGCAGCTGAGGACCAGGGGGCTAAAATAATAATAAGAATTACGTTACAAGTCTTAAAATGGTTACAGACACTGTTATTAATTATATTATGAATGTCACTTTGTGATTATTTTTCGAATTGTAATATAAGTCATTTCATTCTGCGAAAGCCGCAATTTCAGGTATTTGGTTCAAATCTTAAAAGGTCTTTGGCTTAAATTAAAAGTTAAAAAAATACCTACTTGTAACATTTTTCAAACACATTAATGTTTTTAAAATCAAAACGCAGTCTCAACAAGCGGATCTTAATAACCACATTATAAATAATGTAACTTGTATTAACTTTCTTTTCTCCATTCACGGCCAATGTCAGTGTTGTATAATATCGTGTTCTGAGGTCGTTATACAAAATATACATATATAATTGTATATCGTATTTATTATTGGTGTATTTGAATATCGGATGCGGTGTAACGGGCCAAGTGTGAACTGTCGATGATTATCTTCAGATGATTTACAATATCGACGGAGATTTTTTCTTTGGGAAGAGTTAATTAAAGGTTACGGTGATAATTGGGATTATTTTTCATTTAAATTATGCACCTTTAGGTACATATACACAAAAAGTTAACTGCTACTTAGGACATGGTGGACTAACTGTTGTCAAAAAACAACAGTAAGACGTGTGGACAACCTCTCTACTACTTCTCTATTCCCAAACTTAGAACTTACTTCTAATATTTCAGGCTAAAGCTTCAACTACTAAGCCCTACCATAAATACACGTAACTGGTAAATATGATGCAAATTAGAATGATTTTTAAATCGAAAATACAACTTTATAGACTGTGAGCGTTTTAGCTAAAAATATACGCACCAAACTCAATAAATTACAGATTTTTAAAGTTTACATAAAATATTTAGACATATTATGTGAGAAACGAGTAAGGTGAACTCATCTAATTCTGTGATTCGCCTAATTCGGTGATATTTGGTTTGAGCGGTATCATAGGGCTGTACGATTGCACAAATGCCTTTATCACGAAGTTAGATGAGTTCACTATAGGTACCTAACTTCAATCTCAACATGAATTTACTCTACGTTTACTCAGCGTGTTCGTTCTAGGCCCAACGATTAACACCTTTAAGTGTAGGAAGTGTCCGTACCCACGTACTATAAATCAACTACAACACTCCGAAACGGCAATTAAAAACTCTGTTTCTTCAAAAGATAAAGCACACACTTTACATTCAATTAGAAACACATCTGTCGCTATTAATCGTAAATACCATTACATCAAGATAAATTGAGAAATTAAAACTATTCATTATTTCTCGCACCGCGGAACCGTGGTTGTCAATTACTTGGATTTATTACAAGAAGATAATACTTCAATAATTGGATGTCCCCGTAATTAATGGGCAACTGCAGTTTATTGTTTTATTTCTGAAGTTAGACTTTTCGTATATGGTCACACTGTCGCACGAAATGTCAAGTGCGAGTTACGTAGAAGAGGCTTTATTTAGCTTCACTAATGGGGGTACTTTGAACAGCTTAATGAAGCTTTAAGGATGTTAAGATCTTTTCACGCTGTTAGTAAATATTTGGCAATACATGTAGCGTTAGTTCCGACTTCGGCCGCTTGCCAACAGACCTTAGAAATGTTCTATCTTAGAATTTCTAAGTCAAAATGGATGCTCTTCATTCACAACAGTTTCAATCAATGCTAAAAGAAGTCATCACGCCAAGATTGGCACAAGATCTACAAAAGGTACACATAACGACTGCAATAGATACAAATAATCTCCAATCAAACGAAACCAAATCATAGTTACTCTGTGTATGGCCAAACAAACTCAAGTTAAACTTTAAGACTGACAGCACAAAGTAGAAGTTAGCATAATAAACGGGTGTCCATAGAATAATGTCTTCATTGGTACTCGTTATGGCAAAATTTCCGCAGTCGACCGCGAAGTTCGCTACAGTACGAATTTCCACCTGTCACACTGTAGGGTAACGGTCACTTTGAACGTAGACAATTGAAAGATATATGTAATGAGCTCGTTGCCTTTGAATCTAATCGAACCGGTGGAATAGAACGTAGAACTGGTTAAGGTAAGTTGAGAGTAGTAGTGAGAAATGGAAAAGGTTTAGATATGTCATGTGCAGTTTAGGGTGAAAAATACTTGAGACAAAATGGGTTATTTCCTTACCAGGTAGCGTCGTAAGCTAAGTTTTATAACCTCAATCTGTGAAACTTTCACTCAGAACTTATATTAACAAGTCCCTGAGCACTAATTGGAGCAGATCTTATTAAGAAATACAAACATGTCATGTCAACATGTCAGACAAACAAAAATAAAGTTGAAATCTTCACGACCATAGAAAATCTCAACATCCTACCTTGACTCATAGTTACTGCTACCCGGACTAAAATTATACAAAATATGCATACGACCACGCTAATAACTACTTTTTACACACAACCAGACTGACATACAGAACATTCGTGACAAGTAATTACAAGACGGTGTAACAGGCGGCCACACAAACACTATGTGTGTCCTAGTGATTTCCGCGACATTATAATAAGTACCCGTTACTGTAAGTGATGGTTATATCAAATATCGGTGTTCTTGGCAAATAGCAAGTGTGCTTGGCAAATAGTTGGTGTACATGGCAAATAGGCTTGGCCAACATCTCAGGCTAACGGTTAAACTGCGTTTCATCTATGAGATGTTCAAATATTTGTGTGTATGCGTATTGGGTTTATCCTGTTTGCATTTTTATGAATTAATGAGCAGATTATGAGATTTTTATTCTTTAACTAAAGGAAAGTGGTAAAACTGCTTTGTTTGACCTCTTGAGATGCTATGGAATGTCTCAATTACATTCTTAAGTGTAACACCCGAGAATTCCAGACTATCCATAACATAACATCACTTATTATCCCCGAAAGTTGGGCAGAGGAGTACCTATTAGTGCCTACACCCACATTTCGCCACTATGTAATAAGTGGCGAGCCTATTGCCATAAACCAAACAGAATTCTAGGCCGCAGAGCCTGCGGCTGCTACTGAGAAATTCTTGATAGAAAAACCCAATATCCCTTGCCCGACCTGGGACTCGAACCCAGGGGCTGCAGTCTCTACACTAATAACGACGTTACGAATGTCGCTAAGTCGTAAAATCGTAAACTTTCTTTAATAGATTTTGAATCTTATGCTGTTAAAATAAAGCTGAAAATCTATTAAAGAAATTTGACATCGATACGACTTTGCGACAGATTTTTAACGATATTTAGTGTAGAGACTGCAGGCCCAGGGCCTTATGCACAGCAGCCGCGCGTGCGACATAACATAACCGTGTGATATAACCATTACTTACAAAATAACAACCTAATGACAAATAGCTGAGATATGGGTACGAACCAATTCCTAGTATCCAATTTTCAAAAATCACATCCCATACATTTTTTCTAGATACGAAAGTGCGTCATCATACTCATCATGCCACCGTGCGCATGCGTGCCGTGGTCGAGTCCGAGTCGCACGCGCCGACTCGATTAGATCTCAATATCGAATACATCGATCCGATTTCCCCTAATAGTACGAGCACTGAAATGTACGACTATATGATTGCGCGTGACATCGATTTTAAAATCGTGGAATTTAAAATGACGCTTTACATAAATCGTGGCACATAAATTGTGTTGTTTTTTGTCTTTGCGGCGTGTGTACTAAATATTCAGTGTTATTGAGCTGATGTTTGTGGACTAGAAATGAGAAAAGATTTTTGCAATACTTGAGAATCGTCAATAAATTGTAAAATTATCTTCAGTCGGCCGTATCAAGTGTCTCCAAACAATTGGAAAGACAAAGCTATAAAACATTAAATTAATATTCACGAAACTTCATAAAAATATTTTTAGCAGGTTATTTCTACAAAAGAACATCCTACATTCACTAAACAAGCCAGTTTAATATTGACACCGAACAAACACCTCAATTTATTGACCGAAAACGTTTTCAAAGAACTTAAACAATACTGGTCGCACACACCCCAAAATACTTTTTAATGTATTAAATGTATACGGCGATAATTTATCCTCTGGTAATATGTAATATCCAGGGCCTTAATAACTGGGTTGTACCACAATGTATAAGAGTAAAGACTGTACCGGGTTTTTGTATAAATTATTATTTATACAGTTTTGGGGGCAGAGAGCCAACCTTATCGCGGTTGTGGCGCTTTTGAGAGCCGCGGTGATTTAGGGTTCATTAATATAATAATAATAATATTCTACAACTATCACACAACGCCATCTAGTCCCAAGCTAAGCAGAGCTTGTGTTATGGGTACTAGACAACTGATAAACATACTTATATATTTCTAAATAGATACATATTATAGATAAATTACACCCAGACACAGAACAAATGATCGTGCTCATCACACAAACATTTGTCCTGGGTGGGAATCGAACCCACGACCTCCGGCATAGCAGTTAGGATCACTAACCACTAGACCAACAGGCCAGTTGAACATTGAACATTTTAAAAGTTAAAAAGTGCAAAGAGGTGGAACACCCTAATTAATATAAATAAGGTTTTTGTTTTTGAGTATTCCAAATTCGAATTCAAAGTACTCGTAAAACAAACCATATATATTTGAAGATTTGGTTGCACAGACGCTAACACATCAAGTTACCCGAAATTTTCTTAATCATCCTTGAATGCTTTTGCGATAAAGTAGAAAGTCAATTAAAGAAATTATACAGTTTGTAATAACTTGATGTATTGGCGTCTTTACAAGAATGTTATTGCCCATGATGAAAACCAGGAACTATCTCCGTCATCTTTTCTTTCAATAGTTTTACCAAACTATAGTGTTTTACAAAACAACGCCCCGTTGTCAAATCATTTGAACGCGAAAAGACCCATGATCTTCTTCCTTGATTATTTTTAATGAGAATTTTAAATCATTTATTCTACCAAAAAGAACACATCACAGGACGAATCGTTGATCCAATGAACATAACTGACCTACTAACTGACAATCAGTGCCATACGACCTTAGACCTTGTATGCTATTTCCGTAGTAAATACAGAGATAGTATCGACAGCCGTATCGTGGTAAAATATATCAGTAATTGGCATATAAAAGGGTAGATTTTCTCGATTAGTCTGTAGTCTATTTAAAGATGTTGTATATACCAATACAATACAATACCATGGTACTTAGCTTAATTAATTGACTTTACAATTAATTTGAAGTGTTAACCGATTAAATAAATAAGTTTTTTTTGGGTAAATTGAGTATTAAACTGGCAATAAAAAACCGATTAGTAGTGACAGCAAAACAGACCGACTTTCATAAAATACTAACAGAGTTCGAGTGTAAAGTCGATAACTTTGTTTCATTGACTGTAGTGTCAATGGATCGATACTGGTGCAATTCATAAACTCTTACATTTTAGTAGTCGGTTCAAAACCAGCGTAGCTTTTACTTTTCATTTAATTTTTGACAATAATTCTTCAAAAGTAAAAACAGTAAAATCTCCAAAATGGATAATGGCAATGGTCTTGGATCTTGTTATAATTTCAATTGCGATAAATCGAAAAAGAAGCATAAAACGACATAATTATCATAAAATTATCAATTACCTACGGAACCCGACCAAATTGCCATGCATACAGTCTCGCCCGTTTTTTTTCAAGCTCTTCCTTGAATTATTAAGTTCGGTCAGTGGAATGTGGCACGTTTTCATCAATCAAATTTACGTGAACGCCGAAACGATTTAAAGTGGTTTTCACACAGTTGATACTGATGCAACTTTATTTGTCAGGCAATTTATTAAATTAAATTATTTTTCCATTGTTCTAGCTTATCTGCTACCGGTCTCTTGGGCATCTAAGTGACTTGGGACAAGGGCAGGGAGACAATGATGTGACAGATCCATTTAAGACTAACACAGTCACTAACACTATAATTAACACTTAAAACGTGATACCTACCATATTTGCTTTAAGACATTTTATTTTAATCACATGTCATAAGTGTTTTAGCATGATCATAATTTCAGCCTAAAGATGTTAACTACTGGACACAGGCTTCCCCAAAATGTCGCCACACTGACCGGTGCCACATAAATATCTGTTGTTCCAGTAAGTACTTGAAGTAATTTATAAAAACTTTAATTGAAAAACTTGCAACCCGCATCGTTGCATGCGGCGAGGATATGCAACTGAGTGTATGAACGACCTAACCGCACTACCCCGATGGTAATATCCACAACACGTGCTCCTACCACGTTAATGATATACTTTATATGAATAATGTTGCGATAATGTGGAATATAACAAGTTTTTTTTTGCGGAGCCTTCAACTACAGGCATTTTTTATGCCTAAATGAAGACTCCTCGATAAGCAATTTGAGCTAAAATGATACGTAATAAACATATTTTATTTTTTATTATTTATTTTATTTTAGCTTACGAAAACCCATGTAGCTTCTATTTGCGGTTAGTAAGGGTAAGAGAAAAATTTGTTCCCCGATGAAAACGGTGAAGGAAAACATCGTGAGGAAACCGGCATGTCTTAGAACCAAAATATTATAAGATATTATCACATCTACCAATTCATCATTATAGGCTAATGATGATGAAAACACATTACCATAAATCGTAAAGAAAATAAAAGTATACAAATTGCAATAATATAGATTATGTACAATGACGAGCTTAACCCAGAACTCCCCCTTCGAACTAATATATTCATCGTCTTCTAGCCCTTGTCCCATGACACTTGGCTCTCTCTTTCCTCCTTATTCTTTCATATCATTCCTCACAAAATTCATCAACGTTTCTTTGGTTTTTCGCTCCCTCCATCCATCACCAAAACCACAGC
Organism: Diarsia dahlii; assembly: GCA_949775195.1. Classification (NCBI taxonomy): domain Eukaryota; kingdom Metazoa; phylum Arthropoda; class Insecta; order Lepidoptera; family Noctuidae; genus Diarsia; species Diarsia dahlii. Next base: position 6,291,808 of record OX459200.1, read on the forward strand.
CAACAACCAACTTGAAAAACAAAAATAAATAGTATTCCTAAGATATTACTAACTGTTTTCAACGTCCGCTACAAAATAACGTTCCTATCCCAACATTGTAAGATTGCTTCAAACAGCATTTAACACTAGCCATACCGTACCCGCTTTACGAGTATATCTAAAGACATTGACAACTTGCTTGGCCGTGGAGCTTAACAGTGAATCATTTCAGTTAGTAAAGCATACGATAAGTATAAAGCCTCTAACCAAGCGCATTAACATTACATTATTTCAAAAGGAAACTGAAGAAATGGCTCCTCAATAATGTTTTTTATACAATAAATGAGTTTCTAACATACAAACCCATTATAACATAGGTTCCTATTTTATTTTATTGATGTTTTGTTATTTGTTAGGTGTTATTTTATTTGTGTTAGTTGTTTTTGTTAGGTGTTATTTTGGTCGTGTTATTTGTTTTTTTTCAATTTTATTACTTTATTGATTCATTTTAAATGCTCTGAACATTATTGTCAATAATGATATTTTATTTTTCTTAACTGTTTTATGCACTTATGTAACTAGATAAGTACTTAAATTACGAGTAGGTACTAGGTGTTTTAATGTAATTTAATTTTAAGTTTGCATGCTGAATGTAGTAAGCGAAATATGTGAAACTTTTTTATTTTTAAGACCATATTGTACCATATTTCAAGCAAATAAAGAATCTTGAATCTAACCAATCTGAGACTTAATAAAACCGTTGATCTAATAATAAGACATCACATTGTAAGTTGAGTACCTACAGTTGATAAAAGAGATGAGTGTGCAGGGAGATAAATTCAACCATTTTTTTTTTCACCCAGGAATAGTGTAGTACCTACCGTTGGGAGATGAATTATTTTTTCAAATCAGTTCAGTGGTTAAATTTATTCGTTACATACAAAAATACAATATCTTTCCTCTTTATAATAATTACATAGTATAGAAGACATTAACAACTTGCTAGGCCGTGGAGCATTAGTCTTTCTTTTCAGTTAACGTTATACGCGTATTAGGTACCTAATTATATCTTTGGCAGTGTTTCTCTATCTTTTCCGTCTATTTAAAACACATGTGACATGCAAGAATTATGAATATTGCCTGCTAACACACATGCATAAACTCAAAACCTTTTGTACAATAAACATTGTCTAACCAATAGTAAATAGTAAAACATGCTTCTACTAAAACCAGCGTGAACCTTTCGCTTCAAAACAACAAAGTCTCAAGTAAAGACACACCCCACAGCGAAATTGTAAAGCCTGACATTTGAAACGAGACATTTGAAACAAACGAAGGAAATTAGGAATTCTTGTTGTACGCACGAGATCGTGCCGACGAGCTTCCCGCAGTCGGATACGACGCGTCGTATCATACGAGATTGCTAACTTAAGACGCCCTGTGGCGGTATTGTAAGGCTGGAGGTAGACTAAAAGTACTGTGACTAAATGGGAACGGTACTGAAGGTTGTAAGTGTGTTTGATGTTTGTGTCTACTGGGTACTTTAAGTCATCCAAACCAAACAACATATTAACGCAGGTGTTGGTGACTGAATCAATTCCCCTTACCTACTCAATAAAAACATAAGGAACACACGTAAGAAATAAGGACTTCTTGTTGTAACCACGATGACACATTAAACTACATATAACCTCGCTTTGTATGGGCTTATCGTACAATGAGAGATCAGACTAATTTGGTTTTGCTTAGATTCGTTGGTCGACGTGCGTACGCCCGGGTCGTGCCAACGACGGGAGTCCCACAGTCGGATACGGCGCGTGACGTCGTATCGTGCGAGATTGATAACTTGAACCCCCTGTGGCGCTATTGTTAGGCTTGAGGTAGAATGGAGATACTGTGACTAAGTAGTTATGTTATTGGTGGTATCTAGTTTTGAAATATGGACAGTAATGAAGGTGATTTACAATTTTGTAGTGTGTGTTGTGGGGTTCGAAATAAACCGGCAAACAAACTTTACTTGTTCTGAATTCTTGTTTTGGAACTCAACTTACATTCCCACATTTTAATTATTCATTTATAGCTATATTATTTCATCATCTGCCTAGCCTTTTCCCAACTATATTGGGGTCGGCTTCCAGTCTAACCGGATGCAGCTGACTACCAGTATTTTACATGGAGCGACTGCCTATATCTGACCCCCACAACCCAGTTAATACTATATTATATATTGTTATGGATATATTATTTACTGGTTTATTAAGTCAACATAAAAATAAACACACACACACACACTATTTACAGTATTACAACTTTTAAACTTTTATTACAAGATGTGATGGTTTGAACAAATGGTAGGTATATCATCCAAAAAACACATTGCAGTTGCAAATCGTAGGTCTCATGGACCCATGCTGTGTGTACTAGACTTTATTTTCACTAAGTTGATAAACCGATCTACATTAGCCAGGGGCTTAGGATTTAATTGAGTTATATATTTATTAAAGTAAATTGCAAAATGATTGGTATAGAATCATTTTGCAATTCTACATGAATAAATGGTATAAGCTGCTCAAAATGTTTGATAGAATGTGGAATTCAGAGAGCGCTGTCGAAAACGTCGTAAAGTAGAATAAAATAAATTATTACATCACACCTGTACACTACGAAGAGCTAGGCAGAGGTGTATCGAGTAGTACGAATAGTTAGTGGTTAAGAATTAAACATTAAATTCCCATGGGGCGAGCCTATTGTCATCAACTGGGCCGTCTCGACTCCTTGGCTGCTATTGAGAAATTCCTGATAAAACACCGAATAACACTTAGCCCGTCCCGGAAGCCGGACCTCAGGCTCAGCAATCGCGCTTGCGACCGCTACACCAACGAGACAGTAGATTAAACTTTAGGATGAATTACCTTGTAAAGAAACAGTCACCTGGCAGTTAGAAGTATATCTCTCTACTTCTAACAGAACAGCCAAAGGTTTGGAGACAAAAATAACGAGGGAGTATTTGATTCATTTCCTTCGAAAGTCAAAATGAAAGTCAAGATTGAAGTCAAGAGCAAGCCCAATTAAAAAAAAAAAAATGAATACCGCTCAAGAGTGATTTACCATAATTTCTACCGTAAATTCATACCTACTACTATTACAATGCGAAAGCATTAGTGTCCATTTTCAAACTTTAACCGATAAATCAAAATTAAAGCATTTATTTCAAGTAAGCCAGTTACAGACACTTGAATTGACGAAACAAATACAAACATGAAACGTAGCTTTACCAGTCCCTGTCACAAGGCATAAACTTTGCGATTGAACTGTAGTTGCCCATTCCAAAGCGTAGAAGATCTCTATCTATGGAGAAGAACGAGCAAGAATAAATCGATTTATTGATAGGCTATTATATAGATTTCAATTAATTTCACACGCAGATCATGGGGTCTAAAATGCTTGCTTTCTTAGAATCATAATTGAATAATAATATTATGAATTACGTTACAAAGTGACATTTTATAATCTATTAAGTTTGTCTGTGGCCATCTTTATTTTGCGAATCAGATGAACCAAAATGCAAGATTGAATGATGTTTCGACTTACAATGACGACAAACATTATTTGAAGAACACGATGAGACCTTGTGCCCATGATTTAAACAATTAATGCACAACGTCTCATCGTGTTCTTCAAATAATGTTTGTCGTCATTGTAAGTCGAAACATCATTCAATCTTGCATTTTGGTTCATCTGATTCGCAAAATAATAATCGCTTTTGCGGATGAAGCTTCGGAAAAACGCTAGTAAATTTTGAAGCATTATATCTTAGACCAATATTCAATTATAGTTTACGAGCTGGCAATGATAAAATAGTAGTAAACCGTGAAACTATACAGAATTATCCAATAAAGCTGATCTAGTTCTACTACGTATCCATTTCAAACACGCTGTATCCAATAAGGCCAATAAGGTAGTGCAATAAAGATACCGAACACAGTCATTTACAATTAATCTAATTGATTCGCATTGAAAGATTATTTTCAATTGGTTAATTACGTTTATGTTAATGCTAAGAACCATGTAGGATTATATCCTAGTCAATTACAACATCCTGTGGTTAGATTATCGGTGAGTTTATTTTACTAGTTGGAATAGATTGTTAATCTACATAAATAAAGATACTTCAATGTATATAAAATCGAGAGGACCGTTTATTGAAAAACATAAGTTACAGATTGTTTGGACGGAGTGGAATTTACAGCTGTGATAAACGGAAAGTTTCATGAAACCGCGTGTTTTTTCATGTGACTGCCCCCCGAGAAGTTTCCCGTGAGAAACGTAAGAAGCTACGGTAAGAAGTAACTCGCTCATCATTTTACCGAGATGTCGAAAACTCCCGTCGATTCGATAATGCACGAAAGAAACACAAATCAGGTTTTCAGTAACTATTTTTGTGAATTGTAGTGTAACATAACATTACAGGAAGGCAGAAGTGTTTCCATTACCCACATATCGCCAAGTTATTTTTAAGTCCCATGCGATAGGGGGCGAGCTTATTAACATCAACCGGGCCCCTATCCAGACTTCGTAGCTGCTACTGAGAAATTAGTGACGAAAATTGATATGTGATAAATATTAAAGTATTATTTGATCTAGTGTTTTCCTTTTATTTAATTGTATCATTTAATTAAAGGTTAAATATACGTTCCTCTTTCAATATCACTATTTATCCTGAATATCACGAATTCTGTAATTGACTGTCATAACAAGATACTTCAATTTTCACTACCCACTCCTGCATACCAATATGAATACTAAAGCTTACTTATTATTCTCGCCCCACTAAGCACCTGCCATTGCAAATGTTTCCAGGTCGCAGGTGTATGCTTTCACCCATCCTACTAATATCCCTAGCGAGACGCTCGTGGGAAAGGATGGAGAGTTCCTATTCTGCTGCTGTTACTGGAAAATCGACAGCATACTTCAAAGGCGGTAATTATTGTTGTAATTACGGGTAGGTTGAGTGTATCCGTCGCGTGCTGGGCTGTCAGCGGTCTATGGTCAGCACCCGATTTCTATTACTGACGTTCCAAACTCTATATTTGTGGGGTCGTATTATGGTGAAGTACTACGTTACTTTGATAATTATAAGCTTGTATCTTAATCGAAAATAATGGACACTTAAAAGATCTTAAAAAAAACACGTCTGTCGTTGTATGTACATCATGTTTGCTGTTTGATAGAACTAATTTATAAAGCTGAATAATGAAAAATAAATTGCTTTACTCATCACATTTGGCAGACAAGTTACCGCAGAAAAATAACGTCGTGCAGTTGCTTAAGTGCATGTTTACGTACAGGCGGGGCGTCGCACGGCGCGTGCTGCGTTTTTAATTCAAACACATGGCGATGTATGAAAAAGTTAACGATTTCAAACGTCGATTTTAGCTAAACAATTTTTCGTTCGTTAGTTTAAAATGCAGTGATTGTTGCGGTGGACTCGTCTCTCAGTAAATTAATAAAAAAACACGAGACGAGCCTTCTGCACGCGCCGCGTGACGCCCCGCGTCTCCGTAAACGAGCACTAATGCTTTATGTTACAACTGTCAAAGATCTACATATGACCGTTCAGGACCAACGGCTTAACGTGCTTTTTGAGGCACGGAGGAAACTCGGGATTTAACGAGTGGTCACCCACCCACCCACGGACCTAGTATTCGGCGAGCAAGCGAACGATTATTACATCCACGTTAAAATCTCAGACCAACAAAAAAAGGAAGACGGCGCGCCACGAACATCAAAAGTGAGTCAACTTTTTATGTATGTGTGTAGACAATGTCTCGTGAAGTCGTGACGTACTAGGAGAAATGCGTGTGGTTTTAGTGTAGGTGTGTGCGTGAGCTTGTATGTTTACTTGCTATAGGCGTGTGGTTTTGTGACTTCACTGTTGGTGTTCGCAGCGCGCCGTCTTCCTTTTTTTCTTGGTATGAGGTTAAAATAGAGATCCCCAATTCTTCAAGTAAGTTCAAAAGATATTGACTCCATTGTTCTGCCAAAATCATGAGCTACTATAAAAGAAGATTATGACTAAACAACTAAAACATGAAACTCACCAGCCCCCGTATTTCCGACGACTAGTATTCTTCGTTCGCCAAACGATCATCGTCCACAACTCACTGACATGTATCCACTGCACAAATGTCACCGTCTGTCCCTCAAGTCGAAGTATATAGCGTCACTGCACATAATATCTATGTATTCACTGCACACACTCCGAATGGGATGGTTTACCTGTAATAAGAGAGAATATGTTGTTAGATATTGTTGTGAATTTCCTATACATGTCATCATCATCATCAGCTTACAGAAATCTACTGATGGATTAAGCCTCTTCAATCGCACGCCACTCAGTTCAATTCTCAGCAACGGCTCAGTAGGCGACTCGGCCGCTGTAAATCGCCCGATCCGGTCGAGGCAGGAATTTCACTGTTATTAATATTTTCGAGTGGCGTTTCGGACGAATCCTTTTTATACCGTCAGACACATAATATAGATAAGGTTTAGTGTCCTGTGTTCGTCCCACAAACTACCAGGAGAACAGAAGTAGGAAGGAGGTATTGTATTAACTTAACTACTAACTTATCTTACTACTCCTACTAACTTATGATACCCTAGTACTTCATAACACATTACATTGACCGCAGTCCCGGCTGTGGTCCCGGTCCCGAAAGCCCCACGACCCCAATATGTCTGGGTATATAGAATTCGTATTTGAGTCTGTTCAAGCTAAACGAAGGAATTATATTCGGGTGCGCCAAAGTTCACCTAAATTTTCAACTCCGATAATTGGAAATAAAAAATGTTCTTCCTAACATTTTTCATCCTAACAATCACGATTCCTAACTACTCTGTCTCTAATGTTCATATTCCGAAGCATTCAACTTCATAATGTCAGTAGCAATAAACATCTATACTTAATCTATACTAATATTATAAAGAGGTAAAGTTTGTGTATGTTAAATTGTAAGGGGTAATTTCGGGATCTACTGAACCGATTTTAAAAATTCTTTCACTAAACGAAAGCCACATTATTGCTGAGTGTCATAGGCTACTTTTTATCCCTGTATTCCCACGGGAAAGGCATCTACGCGGGTGAAACCGCGGGACGTCCGCTAGTCTATTATACTTTTATTTGTTTTCCTATAATTTCTCAACATAACCATCTTTTACACTATTATTCAAAGTCATATTTTTTTTGTTTAGATTTCTTTTTATTCATAATAATCAGTATTATATAAGGTCCCATTAAAATGGGTGGACAAAATTTTAGAAATTATTCAGAGCACCAAAATAAGGACGATGGTAAAAAATAATAATAAGAAAAACGCATTTAAGTACCTACTCATAAAGGATGAGTTTGTTCTAGAGTGCCGGCAATTTATTATTTTATGTAAAAAAAAACACTTTGTTTTTTTTGTTTAGATATCTTTGGTTAGACATACTGAACGCTGTGTTAAAATTTGTCCACCTATTTTAATGGGACTTTATATACTACTCAAAGATATCCATAGGTTAGGTTAGGTTAGAACTGTGACCAACTACGAAAATTTAAAATTGGTCCTACCTCGAAATTGGTCGCGAAATTTTTCTAAGTATTTTTCATAGTGCCCCCAAGACGACACTCTGACCTGAATTTCATTCATTTAAGACAAAAATCAGTGAAACGACTTTTAATCATTCTGAACAGTTGTATGAGTGAAAATATTATGGTAATTATGTTTAGGAATAAAAGCGTTATGATAAAAAACAGTAGGAGTTTAAATATATTTACAATAATGATATTATGAATTACAATTTTCGGAAACATGAGTGTTATGAACATCGCTGGTAGTACTACAAATAGTATGAATGAAAACTTTAGGATGAAAAATTTTAGGAAGAGTGATCATTCGGATTACAAATCGTTAGGAAGAACAATTTCGGGTAAAGAACTTTAGGTGAGCCAATATGAACCCATTATATTCATTTGCCGACTCATGATAGTAGAACTCTCTGTTCTCAAAACGAACGAACGAATACCCATGAGGACTTATAAACATTTGCCGCCTTATTACAAAAGGTAGTTAAACCTGGTTTAACTTAGACTTGGTTTATCTCGCATGACGTCTCACTTCAATAATATTCAAAAGAAAGTGACAGCATGCGAGATAAACCAGGTCTAAGTTAAACCAGGTTTAACTACCTTTTGTAATAAGGCGGTTTAAGTACAATATTTGAACCTTACGTATCGTAAGTGTCCAACGACAAAAATGATTAGTCTTCACAGACCAATCAAACACCCTGCTAAGCATGAGGTCCTGGGTTTGATTCCCGGGTCGAGAAATTTATTATTGACTTTTTCCATCAGGAACTTCTCAGTAGCAGCCAGGAAGTCTGTCCCGATTGGTAGCAATATACCCGCTCCCTCTCCCTAATATCTGGCGAAATGTGGGTATACTACACACATCAAAAGTGTCTAGGGATCAACATATATTTTTGCAATAACTTTTCTCCTGATTGATATTAATTAAAATTTTCTTTAAGGATTCATCAAATAAAGTGTTTTCGTTTGTCACAGTAACGATAAACCAAGTCACCTTTGCATTAATAAAGAAATTTGCCATTTTCCTAATAAAGGGATTTTTGACATTTGAACCACTAACATTAAAGTTCGAAAAAAAGACTGAAATAACAGTTTTCTTTAAAATTTTATTGGGTAACTTAAACAATTAATAATCCGTGTTTCTACCGCGAACACTAACAACACAAGAACATCGGTTTGGCATACTCAAAATGAGTTCATCCAAATCACGCTGTGGAATGGCCGCCCATGTTCGTTGCAACAACAAAAAAAGGTCTTCTTGCGACTGGATACCCTCCATATTCGGCAGAGCTCTTCTCTGTAGCATATCCCATGCATGCTCAATCGGGTTCAAGTCTGGCGACTGAGCAGGCCAGGGCAGGACATTGATGTTAGCTGCGGCGAGAGTCTGTCTTACAACTCATGCGGTGTGCGGTCGTGCATTATCATGCATTAACTGAAATAAGGGACCGATTTGCACTTGTAGAGGAACGATGACGTCTGATACAATCGTCTCAGCATAAATTTGAGCGTTGAGGTTGCCTCTGATCCAAATCAACTCAGTTCTTCCGCCGATCCAAATACCCGCCCATACCATGATGGTTCCACCACTATAAGGATGGACTTCCTGGCAGGATTTTAATCGCTGTTGGCGTCCAGGGGTTCTCCAGTGTCGTATACGTCTTGTATCCGGTCTCATACCAAAACGAGACTCATCAGAAAAGCACACGAAACGGCATTGTTCTTCTGCCCAATTTCTGTGTTCAAGAGCCCATTGATATCGAATCCTACGATTGTGCATTGCTATAGGTGGTACCCGTAGCGGTCTTCGGGAATGAAGGTTCACTTCATGCAAGCGGTTTCTGACTGTTTGGTCGCTAATTAAGTTCCCTGAAGAGTGATGAAACCTCACGGCTAACACCATGGCGGTTATTGTTGGAGCTCTTCGAGTTAAGATTTGAATGTATCGGTCTTGTCTCCGTGTGGTGCAGCGATACCGTCCTCCATGGCGCTCAGCCACGGTACCAGTGCTTCGGTAACGTGTCCAAAGTCGACTGATAACACTCTGACTTGTATTCAGAGCTAAAGCCACAGTACGTTGCCGGGAACCAGCTTCTATCATTCCCACGGCTCTGAGCATTTCTTCCCTGCTTAAATGACGTCGCCGCTCCATAATAACGTTGGTTTTAATCAGTAGTAGGGAAACAGTAGCACTAATGATGTCTTCAATGCGTTGTATGTTTTTATAGGGAAAACATTGACAGCTGATTTTCATCTTTTACTCGAATTTGATTCACAGTTCCTGATTCAAATTATGAAATGCACCAAAAAGGATCCAAATAAATTTATAAAATCATAAATTTATTACAAAGCCACATCTCAATCTCAAGAAATCCGCATAAAAATGCTTGATCCCTAGACACTTTTGATGTGTGTATTATCATCACCTCTGCCTAACTCTTTACGGATTACAGGCGTGATGTTATGTTATGTTACCAACCAACTTTGTCATTGACGACGTCATCATCATTTTCTTTGTAATTGTGCTGTTCTGTTTATGTTCCAAATAAAAACTTTTTACTTTTTTAACAGCTACGGTCAAATATTCTTAACTATGGACAACAATAAACAAGAAGCAACGGAAAACCGCCAAGTATTACTTCACAGTTGGATGACCAGAGAAAGTGCAATCTCATACTGAAATATTGGTGATAACTTATGGTGACTACAAATGAAAACCCTTTGCGTAATTGAAAAGTAAGTAACTTTGTCATTTTTGAAGAAGATAGATGTAACTATTGTTTGAGTCTCTTCTCTGTGTTGAATATTTGCGTAAATGAAACTCGAGTCTTATGCGAAAAACAATACTGATGCATGGTACGGTAGACAGTTACATAATTATACGATAGTGCACACGACATACCTCTTGCTAATAGAATATATTTTCTTGTTGCAATATATGTTTGTTCCTACATACTACATAAGTACGTATTAGCAGTTACTTAACTTTGCTATTAGCTTTGGCCACTCGTCTGCGCGGAGATCGAAATTTACCCCATGGGTTAGTACAGTCGAACAAGCTAATTTAATAAGTATACAGTCAGCTAACTTGTTTTAACTTTTAAGATTATACAGATACATTTAGAGACTGATGTCAAACGATACAGCGTTCGACATCAGTCGCTTAATGCGAAACACTTGATAAAACAAAATTACAATCAATATTTTCAGTGTTGTAGAATTATAAAGATCTCTACCCTGTATACTTATTAGCTTGTTCGACTGTACTATCGGGATGATAAACATCATAAGGATAAAATATATTATGTCCTAATCCAGGGGTCTAAGTGTAGGCCACTCATCCAAATACATTCAACCGATAAAGTGCAACAATTAGCAGACAGATAAAATTACAATCCCTGAAACATTAGGCAGAAGTGTAACTAATAGTAGGAGGACCGAGCCAATTGCCATCAACGCGCTATGGGGCGAAAATCCAGTCTCCATGGCTGCTATACTGATAAAATCTCCATAACAATTATTCCGACTAAGGAACTGAAACCCGGAACCTCATTCTCGCGGCTGTCGCGACTGCCGCGAATTACCTCTTACCACATTTACGCGAACAAAAATCGTCCTCTTAGTCAAAAAATTATATCTTTAACTTGAGAAAAATAATCGGCAATTCATCTTACTATGCCAAAATAACTTCTAAGATGAGAATCATCAACTTTTTAATAGCGGTACCATCTACAACTGTGTGTAATACAATAGTTATCGATACAACTTTCTAATTCTCAGGAAATCGATATAAGGTAAACAAAGATATATTGATACCGATTATCGATTGACCGAATTCGTGAGAGAATCTTGTTCTGTTGAAAGTTTGTTGATTATGGAACTCGATATTAAAATATCGATTTGTTTGTTGGGTTCTCTGACATATTGGTGAGGTGATTAATTAGAATGCATACACGTGAACAGAGTTATTTGGCAAAGTTAACTTGTATTAATTATTTTATAACCGACAAAGTATTCTTATAATAGGATTATCTGCAAGACACACCCACACACAAGGCTATCACCCGATAGCTACAAGACAGAAAAAATAAATAAAAAAATTAAGTTCAAAAATCTAAAACCCGACTACTAACAAAATCGCGGTCTTATAAGTAGAAAACAAGAAAATAATTGTTGTCTGATATTCTTCGTAGTCGCATGAATAGAATTTATAAAATTTATATAGCCTATGTCACCCGGGCTATTCTTACGAATCTATTGACAGCTAATTTATTAAAATCCGTTCAGCAGTTTAGGCGCTACGGTGGAACATACATACATACATACATAGACTGCCAAAATCATTACCCTTCCTTTTGGCTTCGCCGTAGTCGGGTAAAATAAGGGAGTATATAGAAATGTACGAGGTCGTTGAGCATTTTTGGAAATTCCTACTAGCTAATTTATTTCAGGTGCGAACATATAAAAGTGCATCTTCAGCTCAGTACTTTTTTTAAGCAAAACGGTTATGTTACCTTTCATATCTTTTAAAAAGAGAAAAAAAAAAGTTAAAAAAAGTTATTTGTTTGTTTTTGATATTAGCTGTCACTGTTACTGCACAATTCGCTGCATAAACAGTAACTTCGGTATGGATGCATGGTGCATCTTTATAAGTATATACCCTCGTAAACCACCAAACACATGTCCAAAACGAGTGTCGCCCTTCCCAAAACCACAACCAAGCTTCCAGAACATTCCCATTTACCGCCAACGAAAGGAATGCTGCAAGTGACGTACTCATTACGCGGGAATGTACGAACATTAGCGCCAAACACGTTAATATGTTGTAAGTGGATAACAATGGTCCATTCAGACATTTTTGTACAATGGTAGGAGGGAACGATTAGTAACAGGCCATTAGGAACTGTGCGAAAAACTGCACTTTTTGCCTCTGCACTTGCAGTTCCGGCTACATAACTATGTAGTTGGAAGATTTTGTGGCCAAAAACTAAAAGAGACACTTGTAAGAGTTAATTAAAGCAAATAATATGATGTTCTAACACATAACCACAGAAAAAAGACATAAACACACTTCCTTCCTTTCATACATAGTATAAAACAAAGTCGCTATTTTTGTCTGTTTGTTTGTCTGTATGCTTAAATCTTTAAAACTACGCAACGGATTTTGATGCGGTTTTTTTTAATAGATAGAGTGATTCAAGAGGAAGGTTTTAGTATATAATTTGAACGACATCCACGCGGGTGAAGCCGCGGGCATCAGCTAGTTATTTATAAATATAAATAAATTTAAGGATCCGTTTGTAATGCTTATAAAAAAAAACAGCTTTTTACTAAATGCAGATGGAACACACTTGTAACAAAAAGTATTGTGGTGCACCTGCCTGTCCGTTTGTTCCGGTAAATCTCCGAAACGGATAGACCAATTTTGACGGGAGTTTTACTGGCATATAGCTGATGGTCTAACTACTTTTTTAAGAATTGAACCGTTGAAATTGGTAACAAAATTAAATTTAAACTAAGTATTTTATTTCTAAATTTTAATTTCCTTCCATCGAGGATCGTGGAAAACAACTAGTCAATTAATAAACGTGTATGTACCTATGGACAATGCAAAAGAAGCATTTAACAATCATAGCAGGTGCCGATGCAACTGGATATCACGATTGAAAAGGCGATAGTTTATGCTTGTATACATGTATGTACCTCGGTAAACATTATTCATTTATAGACTTGCCATTCATAAAAGTACTAATCTCAGACAGCGATATTGGCAATTTTGCTGATTCGCCAATCAATATTGATATAAGGCAGCCATGTCAGTTGCACTTCACTCGTATTCCTATTTCCTGTAGTATAATGATGATAGTATTAATGATGAAATTATTTGGAGTAAATAAGCTCCGTAACCCGTACATATTTGAGTATTAGATACAGGCTATGAATGGCGAAATCTATATCTATAAATGCGAAAGGTCACTCACTGACTCATCACGAAATCTCAAAAACCGCTGGACGTACAAAGATGATTTTTGGCAGGGAGGTAGTTTATGGTTAGTAGACGTCCGCTAAGAACGGATTTTGCGACAGGGCCGGATTAGGGTGGTCTAAGGGCCCTCGCAAGTTTGTATGAAAGTCCTTCATTTTTTGTGCTACAATCTAGATTTTTGGCAGAGACGTAGTTTATAGTCAGTCGACGTCTGCTATGAAATAATTTTGCGACAGGGCCGGATTAGGGTGGTCTAAGGGCCCTCACAAGTTTGTATGAAAGTCCTTAATTTTTGGTGCTACAATCTTGATTTTTGGCAGAGACGTAGTTTATTGTCAGTAAGCGTCTGTTATGAATTAATTTTGCGACAGGGCCGGATTGGAGTGGTCTATGAGCCCTCGCAAGTTTGTATGAAAGTCCTTCATTTTTTGTGCTACAATCTTGATTTTTGGCAGAGACGTAGTATATAGTCAGTAGACATCTTCTATGAATTAGTTTTGCGATAGGGCCTGATTAGGGTGGTTTAAGAGCCCTCGCAAGTTTGTATGAAAGTCCTTCATTTTTTGTGCTACAATCTTGATTTTTGGCAGGGATGTAGTTTATAGTTAGTAGACGTCTGCTATGAACGGATTTTGCGACAGGGTCGGATAAGGGACGTCTAAAGGATATCACAAGTTTGTCTGAAAGTCTTTCATATTTTGTGCAACAATCTTGATTTTTTTCAGGGACGGAGTTTATGGTGAGTAGAGGTTTGCTAAGAACAGATTTTGCATTAATGATCGGATTAGGGAGCTCTAAAGGCTCTCGCGAGTTTGTATGTAAGTTTGATTTTTGTACTACCGTCACAGAATGCATAATAGTACTACGTACAGAAGGGACACTCTCTTCCCCGCGCTCATATTAAATACCGCACCTCACCCCGCACTTCGAGGTATTCGTCGTCGACACTTGAGCAATGGCTCGCGCTCGTATTAGTCGTCGTTCGGTTTTCGCGACGCAGACCGTTGCACTTTCCGCGCCATTTTTTAGGCTACGATAACCCTACTAGAGTTTACGCACACATTTGCACGTGCACGTCGTGCACAAACGTTATTTGTTTATGTAGTAGTAATAGGTAATTATTTTGCGGGCGTTGTATGGAGTGTCCGAGGTGTGCTACCGTCCTGAAATTTAGCAAGTGTAATAGCTAACATTTTTTTTGTGACGATCTGGACTAAGGGCTCCCGCAAGTATATAAATGAAATCCTTGGCGTTTTGGAGCCGAAAATTGGTAGAGAGATAGAATATAGTAATTATTATTATTATTATTAGTTAAGACATAATAATATTATGTATTTGTATGTGTGGGAACAGATTTTATGACAGGGCCAGTTTAAGGGAATATAATCGCTTCGATTGGCATTTGTCATTCGCTTTGGCATAGGTAGTACATCCAGAGGCAGTCCCACACATACATACACGTCATAATTTCCTCGCGAACGAAGTCGCGGGCAACGGCTAGTATGAATATAAATAACAGTGTTGTTCTACCTTTCCTTGCGGATTGTTTCCCTAAAAACTACTCCGAGGATTAAAATTTTCCAAAAACTCCTTGCACAATGTTTTTTTACCAAAAAAGAGAAAAGAGCCCCGTCTATTCACACTCACTGTTTTAAAAGCTTTCGTTTCATACCCTATGAATAAATGGGACAGAGTTTCTTGCCGGTACTCCTCCATAGGAAAAAACCAACCCGAACCGTACACCTTTTTATTGACGTTTTACAAGTGCCCATGTAGGCCCTATGTGAAATAAAGTGTTTTGATTTTGGCAGTAAAGCTTTAGATTTTCAGGCAATTCCGTAACTATTTAATTTTTTTGAAACTCAACCCTTCACAACCACAGACAACACCAGTCTCATAACTGCTGACACAACAAAAGTCGTGTTATCCCGTATGTAAGTCACTGCGTACCGTACGTACTAGAGTTGTCGTCATACGAGTCCCGTTAGCGTCCACATGGCACGGTCGCGTTCTTTCGCACTGTAGACGGCTGAGATGACAACAGCATTTTTTGAATGTTCGATGTGAGCTTATCGATATGAAGTATCGATAGATTATAGTGACGTTAAGTGGTAATGGGTCATCCAAGATTAGGGATAAGGCATGTATTGTCGTTGCGGGTTGTTCGAAAGAGATGGCGCAACCTCGACATAAAGGGCTAAGAACGAACATGGGTGGTTTTTAGTCAGTAGAAGTCTGACACTCCCTACCGCTCTGCCCAGAGCGAGAGGAGTCATTTGACGATTTCCCACCCTCCAAAAAAAAAGGTGTGTATTGTCGTGAGCTCGTGGCAAATTAAGAACAGACGCTCGGGTCGATCTTTAGGTTGAGCCGCGTTTGCCTAGGTGAGTCCGTGGATGGGTGACACATTACATGCCGAGTTTCCTCCATGCCTTGGAAAGCACGATAAGCCTTTTGTCCCGGTTATCATTTGTAGATCTTTCGTCAGTCGTTACTTGTAGTCAGTGACTCAATATAGTCTCTGACAAACAGTCTTACCAAAGGGTATCGTATTATCTGTTATGTTTGTTGGAATGAAAGATACTGTTGAGTATACTTTGGTTTATTCACTTAGAACACATTATAATATACAGACAGTTTAGTAGTAGTATCTGAGATGGGATCCGACATAGTAGTGCGGAGTGACAGTTGTCAACCGGAACCATAGATTATATCTAGTCAATCTAGTGGAGGTGTACACACTAGTTACTAACTAAATAGTGATGTTACAACATTATCCAATACTAACAGGGTTCTGGAGGTCGAATAGGCAGTTTGTAACCTAACCTGGCTAAAAAGTAAGTGGCTGGCTTAAGTATCCCCAAGTTGTTCTAAAACGACAACTTAACTTTATGAGTCTCGTAAAAGTGACTTTAGTAACTACAGTTCCCTTTTTGACTGACAAAAGGACCCTCACCGAGCATGTAGCAAATGTAATGTATGTAATATCAAAATATGTTGGGATTAGCTTCTATTCTAACCGGATGCAGCTAGATACTAGTATTTTACATCTCACCTCCACAACACATTGAGTACCGGATAATACGATACCCTTTGGTAAGACGGTATGACTTTATTATCCCATTTGTTTGGTACTAACAGATAACATCACGCCAGTAATTCCGGAATGGTTAGGCAGAAGTGTAACTAATAGTTCTCCCACATTTCGTCAGTTATGCTTAAGTCCCCTGTAATAAGGGGCGTATCCGTTGGGTTTTTCTATTAGGAAATTCCTAATAGAAAAACCCAACAACGCTTTACTCGAACCGCGAATTGAACCCAGGACCACCAGGCATGGTAGGCACTAATACAGCCAGGGAGTAATTTTTATAAGTACCTATTAGAGGTAAAAACGATTTCAAGTGTCTATTGTTAGAACTCTTAATATTGTTAATAAGCAGTAATCTATATTCCAAATTACAGTGAAATATGATTACACAATTATTATAATGATTCTTGAACGTCTTATTTCAATTACGAATAGTTAGAAACTTTGTACAACGAAATTTTCCGGCAAGTGAATCGACAAGAGAAAATGACGTTCACTACAAAATATTTTTATTATATTAACAGAAATAATGGTTACTGAGCATACAGTAATAAACGGTATACATCGCCCCAGTCCCCAATATCTTACCGTGAAATATATTCATGCGTTCCACACAGATTCTTACAATCGGTCAATAATTAACACACCATTTTACACTCTATTTTCATATAACTAGAGACTTTAATCCCACGTACATTTTAACAGTTTATTGTGTTACTAGAGTTTCTCCGTACAACTACGGTTACTGGACGGAGTGGTAGTTAATTTATGAAGAGATCTACGCTTGATTTCCCGCATAATTAACGTATTTCTTAATCCAGTAAATTGTACTTTTAATAAGCTTAAAATATTTGATTTTATATGTTATTTGATAGGGTAACTGCAGAAGCCAAGCCAAACGAAGATTTCCGTATAGCTGTCTTAATAAAGAATTTATGGAGATATACTCATCTTACAGATTCATCTCGTATCAAATTTCCAGGCTAGTTAGTCCGACCAACGCATACTGTAGTAAAAATAATGTTACGACAGAAAATAATATTATGACATAAAAAAACACTTTACACCGCGGAAACACAGCGGAAAACGTCAGTTTACAAACGCCTTTTAATCGCTGAGCACGATTTAGAGCTTTTTAGATATTTAATTCACTAACAGCTCATTCAAGATAGAGAAAGTACTATTGGCAAGCTTTTGTCGAAAGATGCATGAAAGTATTTCTTGTTCGACGAATATATGCAGATAGTTGTTTCGGGTCTGGGTATTTGTGTATGTGAGCTTATATGTTTGTGAACGCACCCACGATACAGGAGAAATTCCTAGTGTGGGGCAACGTTTTTTAAAAAAAAAAAAAAAAAAAGTATTATTTTTACCCGACTGCGGCAAAGCCCAAAAGGAGGGTTATGCGTTTGACGTGTGAGTATGTATGTATGTTCGTTTCTTTGTTCCCTCATAACTCCTAAACGGATGAAGGGATTTGAATAAAATATACGTCGTTCGATTTGTCTTGATGGCGCGAGTGTCACTGGCTATTTAAAAAATTTCAAAACAAAGGAAAATTGTGGATTTTGGGGCCATATCGAGGAGTTCAAAAAAAAAATCCTTTACCATCGAGTAGGGTATCAAAATGAAGGGTTTTAAAAGGAGATTACAAAAATATAATATAACACTTATGTTTAAAATAAATTCAAAGTCACAAATCCTTTAAACAAATAAAAAAGTTAAATCATCTGCGACCAACGAAAAAACAAACACAAATGGAATAGAATGGACCCCGCCTGCTTCAAAGTTTTGTTTAATTTAAAAATGTGCTTGATTTTTGCTTTTCAGTTTTTTTTTCAGTCGGGTCTTTAGTTATTTAACTACTTTTATGTATAGCCATTTAGTTCAATTCTACATGTTATGCATGTACAGAAACGGTTTCTATATCTTTACTTATATCATAAAGAGGAAAAATTGTTTATAGTTTGTATGTTTAAGGAGTAATCTTCAGAACTTCTGATCCGATTCCGAAAATTCTTGCACTATGGGAGGGATAATGTATATCCCTGAGTTAGCCAAAACAAAACGTTTAAAACGTGCCCGAAGGATATATTCCGTACATAACGGGAGCGACGTCGCGGGTAAAAGCTAAGCTATGTAAATAAATAAACCACACCACAACAGCTCTTAAACTCCCACATCATAGAGTCTACTTTCACCTTTAGACCATTAGATGGAAGCCAGTCATTGTTTGAAATGATGTGGTTACACCGACCAAGGATATAATAAAGAAAGCTGTGGTATAGACTTGAAGTTTATATACGAACATAAACTTGATAAATGCGCTTAGACTGTTACTATTATGTGTACTAGTATCGAAAGCTGAAGATTGTTTGAAGAGGATTGTTTGAAAGAAAGGAGACCACGAAGGCAGGAAGTCATACCATCGAGGAGAAAACGAACCAAGCCTTGCAGATTTAAAGCAGACATCATCATTTCAGCTCGGAATCGTTCACTGTTGGGTTTTTCTTCTGCCAGTTTTCTCTGTTTTGTGCGTCCCTTAAGCAAAATTTTCAGCTCTGTAGGTACATTTTGAGGCTAGGTGCCAGGAGGCATTGGAATCATTTCCGAGGAAAGCTTTTGACCTTATATTTCATGTAATTTATAGGCAACTGTACGTATTCAGTATTAAACTGCATAGACATATTTAATTTACGAAGCCAATACTAATATTATAAATTATCAACGATTTATATGTAAAATTGATTTGATGTACCCATAATATTGTAAAGACTCGTAAAACATAGCATTAAAATTCTTGCATAGTTCCACACCAACCATTTGATGCTGGAATTCTTGAATACGTTATCTTTTGTGCTTTTGATAACAGTAAAATCAGCCCGTTATTATTGTTTCTAGATTATTGGATCTGACTTTGAGAAACTTTTCTGAAGCTACTGCTAATGTACCTACAGTTCTAGCCAAATCTTGTCTAAAACAAATAAAACTTATCGACAGTTCTTAGAAGATGGGGCGATGGCGATGGGTGCTCAAGTATATCCCAGCACCTGAGCATTGAACACAGAAGGTTATTGAAACTCTAAATTTGAAACTTGACTTTGAAAATTGAAACTCTAAAGGTTTCTTAAACCGCAACTCGAATACACAAAAATGAATGAAGTGTAACTGGAATCAATTTTAAAACAATGGATGCCATGTTTCTTATCTCTCACCAAAACTTTGAATGCACCCCTTGAGACCACTTGACACATAAACATGCATGGTCATCTTACCATCTGATTATTACATTGTATGGAATCATCCTCTGAGTTTTTTAGTGCTTCTAGTTGGAGAGGTCGACTAGGAATCATCATCTTCGTCTAAAAATTATCAAAAAATACGTGCTAATTATCACTAATGAACTAAGTACCATGAGTCCTTTTAATTGTATGTTATTAATTTCTTTTGTAAGTTTTTTTTGTACATAAATAAATAAATAAAACTTATCCACTCGTAATCTCAATGAATCACCCTGACTCAGTGAGCTTAGTCATAACATAATAAGGAAGAAACCGACGATTTCCAATTCACAATTACCGAACTTTTACTTTAATTTCCGAGCACGAGTCACAAATGTGAGAACGACGATCAAACATACCACGAACACATAAAACAAATGACGATCGGAAACGATACATCACTCCGGATAGATGGACAAAACATAAAAATGTTGAGTGCGCAAACATTAGACCATTGGAACGTAAGTATGCATTTCTCACGCTAAACTTAACGGCATACAACTATGAAATAAACATGAGTTTCAAGATTTAAAAAAAGGCAGGAACATGGCTATAAAAGAATCTAAAGTATAACAAGCCTTGTTTGAAAATTAATGGCACCATAAACATGTACAGTAGTATAAACTAAACCAAAGAATTTTGGGAAACAATAGGCCTGTCTTGTCTAAAAAGCAAGAGGCTCGTTCACACACCATAATTTACACTATCTTTAGAATAAGCAGAGATAGCCACATGTGGTGTGACCGTTCGACTGCCAAGTGCACTTGCTTCGGCAAAGAAAAACAACGAAACCAGCATGCATGAGAAATATTTCTCGATGGCATGTAAAGCCGTGGCCACGTGGGGGGCATATAAACTCTGACACCAGGGTTAGGCACTACTAACCCCATGATAAATAAAGACTGTTTAAAGAGACTAAAACAACATAAAGCAAGTATAAGATGCATGCAGTAAAGAACCACAAAAACGTGTTGTTGAAACTTACTAAACTCTACCGCAATTTGCTACCAGGAATCGGCCTATTATTAAAAACTAGTTACAAAAATCTTAACGCACCATCATTCTAATAATCACTTTCTTAAACCTTCTAAATTACTAAAACCACAAAGATCAATCTGAAATACCCATCATCTATACAATTATACCTAATTCGTAAATCACGAATCGCTTTCAAAGATATAAATTATAATAATGAAATTCTATTACGAACTGTATCAATAATCGTTTTGTATCACGATCTTCGTATCAATATCTTTGGAAGGTATCCATTACCGGTTTTACACGATTACATTGTCTATTGTATTAACTAAAACAGTAAGGTACCTGCAATTCGCTGAACAAACAGTATTGTGTTGAATTTGGAGAAGTAAGTTCGTTATATTCTTGTTCCATTTCATTTGATTGCGATCGTTTCTGCGGGCGTGTGACTTGTGAGCTCAAGTTATAACGCCCAGTACACGACTTCAGGTGATGTCTACACGCGCGTTTGTCACTAACTAGTTTCCTGCATTGCGTCACGGGAGCTCATGGCATCATCATGAACGTCCTGCTCTTTACCTGCCGCTCCCACACCATCCATCAATATTAATACCTATTCATTACTCTTTTAGTAACACTTATCTTCATCACATGTATAGGTACATACCGTCTTGGTAAAGACATTCGACGACTACTACCACTATTAGAAGCCATAATTTAATATTTTTTCTGTACCTAGCTCCACTTCCAAAATAGTCATTCCTTACTTTATCCATTTTTAGCACTCCACGCCACACATTCATGCTCGCAAGTTATTTCACTTGTTTTCTCAGTAGTCGCATTTTCAAAACGCGTATCGCCTGAAAGTACAGTTCGTGGCCAAGCGGATAATACAGAGCGCTATCGGGAAGACAACTGATATTTATAGTAACGATAAAGTAAGTATCGGTCTTAGAATTAATTAGTTTAGGCCTGCAGCGCGGCGCCAATCGGAAATGTCGGTGAAAGGATATGTAAATGTGCTATGTTCATTACTAAAATATATTTTAGGACTACAGTCTGCAAAGACGTGTAGTCTTACGACCACCATGGAAGTTATTAAAAAAAAATTAAGAAATGGAATAACATAATGTTTGTCTTCTTTAAGTTAGCTTATAGGAATGGATCTTGGATGTAAAGAAGTCAGTTCAGAACGATACATCTTTTAAGAATAACTAAAGGTACACCTGGGGCAGGCCTATGTCCAGCAGTGGACGTCTTTTGGCTGAAATGATGATGATGATACATTTTGAAGAGGTAAACAATAAAAAATTATGTCCTAGTAAACGGTACCAACTCTATACTTTAAAGGTATGAATGATATCACTGTCCAAAACAGCCACTCTCCTCAAAGAAAAACTTCGGTAACCAAATATCTAAACTCCGTTTTGAGTGTCAATGCCACATACTCAAAGTTCTATTCACCCCGTAACCGAAAACGACTATAAAGATGCAAAAAATTATATCTAGTAAGCTAGCCTACTTATTTTTTGCCATCTGTACTGTCTGCACACTTAATCTTTGAAGTATAGAACCGCTCATTGATAATTATGATTACTACACACGATAATTATGGAGTGAAGATATTTACGAATCAATCGGGGCCAAGCTTTACATGTACAACAATAGTTTGTGGCCCGCCTTAGGGTAAGTATGTAGAAATATGGAATAGATTGAACTGTGATTGTGAGTGACTACCCTAAGGGAACGGAAGTTCAGCCATTTATTAGACATAAGATAATGGATGATCCGTTAATTACGAATGTTATGGCTTATGAACTCGGTAAATAGATTCGAATCTTTATGTTAATCTTCTTTTATGTGTTTATGTGAGACCACACTGGCAGTATCTGCGCTTAGATCTGGCAAGATGATTCAATTTGAAATTGATTCTGAATACTACTGAAAAGTGTTTTTCCTTTGAGAATATCGTAACACTACTTATTACTACACAACATAGTTTAAGGACGTGTTTACAAATCTGACGAAAATAAGCAGTTTTTCGGTACTTTATGTGGACAAATGAAACTAAACCAAATGTAACCAATAATTAACACAGTATATAGATTACTCCTTCATCTTCAATAATTACTTCTTTTTATTCGAAAATGTTGGTTAATAATATTGTAAAAAAATGTTTTCTGTGCCTCTCCGCACAAAATTAGCGATATCGTGTTGACTTTAGGTACATTACTCTCTCTTTAATGTCATAAATTTATTTATCAAAAAATATTTTATGGAAGTAGACATGTTTAACTCCAATAATTTCTATAAATTATATCAAAATATTACAAGCAGAGCCAGAAAAAAAATAACAATCAAAGCTAATTTTTCGGCAAATTTATCGTTATTGCGTGAACTTTAAGCGCTTGACTTAAGGTTCATTTTAGCGGTCACTGTCTGCGCTCTGCCGCCGTTGTGGGTGGACTCTATGTCGTTTTTAGCTGGATCTCGTGTTGAGAAACATAGCTCTACGAACACAAAATATTTGTAGTAGGAAAACTAAAAAAAAAAAAAAATACCGCGAGAATCCGTAAACGCGTCCGTAGGTAATACCTTACCTAACATAATATAAGAAAGTAAGAATTTCTCAAAAAAAAATATGACGACTAAATAAGTGCAAGTCTGGCAAAGCTATAAACATTTCATGGCCGATAAAAAACACGAATTGACCTTTGATTGCGCAAAAGATGATATAAGGTAGAAAAGAAGAGGTTTCTGAATGGACAGCTAATGGAGATGTATTAAGGAGAAGATACGCAGTCGCAGCACTGTTCCCAAATAAATTAGGTCAACAGGAGGATAATGGAACAAAAAAAAGCAGATAAAACACACAGAGGGAGAAGACCAGATAAAGACGATAAAGCAGATAAAGAAAACAGAGAAAGAAGGCCAGATAATGACGATAAAGCAGATAAAGAAGACAGAGAAAGAATACTACTTATAGAAGATAAAGCAAGCATTGGAAAACTTGAGACGCTTACATGCGGTCGGACATGCAAGCATAGCTACCATAGCTATTAAAGTATTAAACCATCATTGCTACATGTCTAAAAACCGCAGTAGACTATACGTTATGGCTCTATACCCCGCAAAAAGGTGTAAAGCCATCGGCTAAGTTTTATTATAGACCACTAGTTTTAAAGTTCTAATAATATAAATTTTTGAGAAGTATGGAAGATGGCTGCGCCGACCCCATATTAATTAGGATAAGGGCAAGAGAATTATTTTTGTACGGTTCAGCAGGAGACCATCCATGAAGAGAAGCACTGCGAGCAAAACAAAGCAAGAGAATGATTATGATGATTGTGTAGCACCAGCTTACGCATTGCACAACAAATGTGTCGTCTAGAATCAAACGCTGCCACATCCATTTTAAACAAAAAACAAGTATTTGGTCTCTATGGAATTGGCGTTTAATTTCTAACAAACCCTACTATACTTTTAGTCCAAACCCCGCTATATTCCGAGTTTTTTTTTTTTTTTTTTATTGTTATAAATGGGCCTGCTCTTGACCTGAGGGCAGAGATGATGTCGACGATGGAACGAGCTTACCCAGTAGAAGCCTGTTTACTCGCGACTTAAACAGATTAGGGTTATATGAACTCGGAAAAACCGACGCAGGCAGGGAATTCCACTCCTTGGCTGTGCGCATAATAAAGGACCCAGCAAAGCGCTTCGTTCGAATGTGTGGAATGTCGACTAGGTATTGGTGATACCCTGCAGTACGTCTAGTCTCCCGATGGAAGAAGGGAGATGGTGGAAATTTGAATAAAAAAAATGGATTTCGTTTCAAACTCCGCTACATCCATTACTTCTCACTATCAATCGCCGCCACATCCGTATTGACCAATCAGAACGTTTCATTTTGAGAGATAACTGTCATGGCTTGCAATGGCCGCCGAGGCATTTGTTCTGTTATTTTACCAATATGAGTACCTACCAATATCCGCCACAACCATCACTGTGTGTATCAAAAACCGCCAGATCCATATCTCAATATCAATACCCGCCACATCCTTCTTTTTTTATCACAAATTGATTTATATTTCCTAGAATTAAAAAAAAAAACGAATGCATCTAATCATTATATCCGGTTCTACTTATTTTATTCCAAATTAGAAACAGAAAATTACTTATGTAACATATAATGAGGAAAATGGATTTAGCGGAGTTTGATTCTAGGCGACACAAATCATTTCTTTTTTGTGGCCTGAACTTCACTCCCAGATAAAAGTTTATCCCCATTCTTTATCTACACTAACTGAAATACTGTCATTTTCAAGCAGGAGATATCTTTTGCAGAGATTCCTTACTAGGTAACAGACATTCAGGTTTCAATTTTAAAAGACCCCAAAATAGATATGACATCACTGACAAAAAAGATAGTTGTAGAACCGCAAAAACCGCAATTACTTTTATTAGCATTTATTACTTTTTGTAATCAAATCAGTGTTAGGCCAATAGTTAAATATATTTGAAACGAACACCTAACTAAGATTCCCACAGCCCACGCGTTCAAAAACGTAATTTACTTACACATTATAGTAAAATTTCGTTCATAAAACTGTAGAAAAAAATATTTAATCATCATATCTCATTGTGTTTTTTTTTCTCTCATCAAACACCTGGGCGTAGGTGTTGCTTGTCACTGTTAAACCTTAGCCTTATCAAAATAGAGATTAATTTTGAATAACCAGAGCAAATACATAGTTTCGTTACAAGAGCTTTGAGGCACAATCATGAGCCATAACCGGTTATAATGACCTCTGAATCTGCTCAAATTAAAGTTCTTCTAACTTTCGTTAAAGAGATCTAGAGGTCTACTTATTCTGGTCATGTTAAACACCTCGGGGTATTAATGGTAGTAACTTGTATGACATTGAACCTGTCTATTTAGGACGTAATGATTTGTAATAGGTTGGGTGAAGTGTTATTATTTTTGTTTTAAATACATAGTACCAATTGGGCCCCTGTAGGGGCCTACTTTTTGTCATAGAGGGGAGGACTGAGTCCCAGCGGTGGGATCATTACAGCCTGTTATGCTACATATTATTTTATGTACTATTATTGCTAGACCGTACTATCCTACTGTTGAATTACACGTAGGCAATGGTAAGATACCATTTTATAATTAATTGTGTTCACTTCTAATTAGGTAGAGGTTTTACTTGTTTACGATTGGTTTAAACAACGCGTCTTCCGACTTACAGAATCGTAAACGGCATCAAAATGGCAAATGTCAAAACCGCACAAAATAACTTGCATGGTGTTAGAACTTCAACAACGTAATGTGTTTTTTGAACTCAATCAAAGCTTTAAAAGTTTGAGGTTTTTAATGTTAGAAGAGACTACCATTATTTGCCATCTTAATTAGAGTAAGACTGGCCTTGATGAAGCTCCAACGATCTAGCAACTAGCAAGTCAGCATACTCTCCTCAATTTTCACTGAACGATTTAGTAAAAGTTAGTCGAACAGCTTCATAATCGTCACAAAATGACACAACGATTTTTTTTATCTAGTTGTTCATTACTAGCTCAGGTAATGGAGATAAAATAAATATGAATAGGAGAAAGGAAATGAAAAGGAGCTTAGCCAACTCCAAGTAATTAAATGTACTGATTACGCAGATCGGTAATTATATTGTCTATAATCAAAATTAGTTTTGCTGTTAGAAAATCCAATTCTGGGTTAAGCTGGTCATTGTGCTATATCATCATCATCATCATCGTCCAGCCTGAATTCTCCACTTCTGGGTGTAGGCCAAGGCCTCTCTTTTCTTGTGCCAATCTCCACGTTCTTGTACCAGCCTCTTCCACGTTTCTCTCCCGATGGCAAATATTCGTCTACTATATAAGCTGTATTATTGTTATTTATTTTTATATTTGCGTGGATTAAAAAATAAGGATAACTTGAAAGAAAAATGACTCTTTACGTTATTAAAAACCTTAGATTATTAATTTCTTGAAGTTTTTAACTAAATTAAAAGTTAGGATGAACCAAAATATGTTTTTCACTTTCAGCAACTGTTACATAACCTATTTGGTCACTATATACACAATACAGTCAAGATCCAAAATACAATGTTTATTTTTTACCACAATAAATCCCAAAGATTAAAACTGTCACCAACAGCGAGCTATAAATAATATCTGATATGAATAATGTTATAACTAGCCATTGCAAACTGATAGACCGTGAAGCTCAATCGAACCACAGCTTGAATTCGTCGCAGTCATTATCTTATTATGAAAACATAATAATTTATTGTTGTTAACGATCTAATTTAATCCATACAAATAAATAAAACTGAACTATTCTTCTTCTCTAGCTTGTGGTTTGTGGCTAAGCTGGTGTCAGAGTTTTATACCCCCCATAATACCGCCCATGGATGGACCTCATACCGTCAAAAATATCTGTCAGTCATGCTGGTTACCTCACGATGTTTTCCCTCACCGAAGCATAGGGACAAGTCTATTGCAAAATAGCAATCAATATATTCAGTGTTCTAGAATAATAAAGATCTCTACCTGTATACTTATTAGCTTGTTCGACTGTACCTACACCTCTGTTTAACTCTTCGAATATGAAAGGCATGACGTTATGTTATGAATAATCTTATAGAGAGCCATTGCAAACCAATGGAGCGTGAAACGTAATCATACGACGCGACATCTAGAATTCGTCGCAGTCATTATTGTGAACAGAACATAATAATTGTTGACTATTACAAGTGTCACCGGTTGTTAAATGATTGTTGTTTACGATTTGGTTTAGTGTAAAATAAACTACGTAATAATTTATGTAAAACCAAACATAGTAGCGCTTTATTTTTGTGTTACCGAGCAATAAGTTCTCATTTAAGTATTAATAAAAGCTTTGGTTTTTTGCAGGAGATTGTCGCACGAGCTGGACAGAAGAGCCAATGACCAGTGGTCTACATTGGCCCCGAATCGGAGGATTTGGAAGCCATGGGGAGAGGGCTTTGCCCAGCTGTGAGATGGCACAGGTCAACAGTAAAAGTAAGTTTTGGGTTCAGTTTATTCATTCTAAATAGTCCCGATCTTTACATTGAATAATTATTATGAGCCCTCTCTCTTACACAGAAAAGTTAAGTGCTTGAGCTTTGGGGACTGTTTTTATTACGCTAACTATGGTATCCTATTCCATCAAAATTTCAGAGTGTAGAACTTTGTGTCTAAATTGTTTTCCACGTTAATATTCCTGAAAACTTAAATCTTACTAATGATAATTTTAATTGAGACGCATGATAACATCATTAATCGCATTATTAGATGTAGAACGTAAAGGTAGTTAGTTCTGTTTGTAATCATATAATCATCTACATTTACATACTGTCATCCATTGAAATATATGAGTTTGACTTATTTTTAATTAAGAACAAAGATTACCTTTCCCACCAAACTGTTTCTATGATTGATGTTCGCGTCATTAAGAAGACAAAGTTTCAATTAAAATATAAATTATTTTCAATTTATTATTCTAAGCTTTGTTAATTTTGATTCATTTCTTAATTTAGATGCGCTGGAGTCCCCAGCCTGGAGGCAAATGAATCAGGCTTTGGTACCATAAATAGCGGAGGCGGAAACATTTTGACTTTTTTGATGCATTATGTACTTTTTTTTTTTTTTTTTTTTTTTTTTTTTTTTTTTTTTTTTTTTTTTTTTTTTTTTTTTTTTTTGGTGGGTGGAAAATCATCGAATAACCCCCCCCGCTCTTGGGCAGAGCGAAGGGGAGTGTCAGACTTCTACTGACTAAAAACCAAACCCATGTTCCTTCTTCTTTCGCCCTTGTGTCGGAGCCGCGGTAACCTTTCGATATCCACAGCCCCGACGGGCGTCGGCCCTTGCGGGCCCCTCCTTGCTGACATCTCTTTGAGGCGCGCGTGGAACACGTACGCGCCGCCGACACGGTCTGTTGCCGTCATGACGACGGCCGGACGGCGAGCTAGCCCGTTACTCACCGTCCACAGGCCCGCGTCTACGGTGGCCGGAGGTCATCGCGTGACCCCCGACGCCCGGAGCGCCTTCCGCGGCGGCTGGGACGTTGAGAGGTTCTCTCCCTCTCTCGTTCCGCCACCTCCTTCGCTAGCATCACTGCTTCGCAGAAGGAGGCGACGGCGTCCCATTCCTCCTCGCCCCGGACCATGGCTTGCACCAGGGCCGGGCGCGAGAGGTCGCCGCCGCCGATCGCCGCTACGAGAACACGGCGGGGCTCCGCCCAAGCAGGGCACGCCTCCACAGTGTGCTCCACCGTGTCCTCCGGTCGATCCTCGCAGTGGAAGCATCCGGGCGTTTCCTCCCGCCTGATTCGGTACAGGTACCTCCCGAAACACCCGTGTCCGGTGAGGACCTGCGTCAGACGGTAGGTGAGGGCGCCGTGGCGCCTCTCCAGCCACTCCTCAAAGAGGGGACTTACCGCCACTATCGTGGCGTGCCCTGCGCTGGGTTGCGACAGTCGCTGTCTCCATGCCGCCATGAGATCGCACCGGAGGTCTGTCCGCCGCGCAGCAATGTGCCGCGGCAGTAGAGTGACCCCCCGGTGAAGCGCCTCCGCGCGCCACTCACGTAGGCGCGCGAGGACTATCGCCTCCAGATCCCACGGCGGCAATCCGGCAAGGAGAATCGCCGCTTCGCGGGAGATCGTGCGGTACCCGCGGACAAGCCTTACGGCCATGACCTTTTGGGGCGCGTTCAGGTAGTGGACGGCCCGCTTCCTCACGGCACGCGCCCACACCGGGGCCCCGTAAAGGGCCATGGACCGCACGATCCCCGCATACAGCCTACGGCAGGAGGCGTTTGGCCCCCCCAGGTTGGGCAAGAGCCACCTAAAGGCAGCCGCGGCCCGCTCCAGTCTGGGAGCCAAACGTCGGAAGTGCTCCACGAAGTTCCACCGGCTGTCGAGGACGAGTCCGAGGTACTTTAAAGTACACTCGACGCCGATGGAAACCCCTCCCACCGATAGCTGGGATCCCGACGGTGGCACGTTCCCACGCCCATAGAAACACATGGCCTCGGACTTGTGAAGTGCCACCTCGAGACCCAGCTGCCGGATCCTCTCAACGACTATCGCAACCCCGCGTGTCATGTTCGCGGCCGCCGCCTCGTGCGACTCCCCCCGTGCCAGCACCAGTGTGTCGTCCGCGTAGCAAACGACGCTGACGCCGTCAGGGAGGTCGGCACGCAGCACCCAGTCGTAACCGATGTTCCACAGGGGCGGCCCCAGAACCGAACCCTGCGGAACACCGCACGACATCTCTCGCCGGTTCCACTGTCCATGCATTATGTACTCAATTAATATTCTAGAACACATACCAAGCGAGGTATGTACGCAGCAACAATCAAACATTATTGACAACATTATTTAATGGGAGATTTACATAACTTCACGCCTGTAATCCCCGAAGAATTAGGCAGAAGTGCACACACTACCACACTCACATTTCTTCAGATATGTCTATTGCCATGAGTCTCATGTTCTATTGCCATGAGTCTATTGCCGCCAACTGGACACAAATCCAGACTTTGCAGCTGCTTCTGAGAAATTCCTGATGAAAAACCCAATAATACTTATCTCGACCCGGGAATTAACCGCACACATACAAGTGTTTATCTTTTCAAAGAATATAAAATAGCAAAAGAGAGCTTTAATGAGTAAAATACACTTGACAAAGCTCTCTTGTCTATAACACTGAATGAGGGAAATGAGAGGAGGATTTTACTGTAACGAATAGGTCCAACTCAGGGTTTTAGTAAATCCGCTATCTCTTCAGCGCTTCTTATAGCATCACCCTTATGCATCAGAACAAAGTATCTAGGAAGAATAATGGTAGTACTAGTTAAGCTGCTATAGGACATAACAAAGCGAATAGGCCACCACGGCGATGAAGACATTAGAACAATAAATTATCTGACAAGAGTTAAAAAGAAACATTCATATTGAAAGTGGGAAGGCAGATATTCAGAACGATATGCGACTTTGGATGAAAGCTAGAATCATTTTGCAAGTTCCATATTATATAATTATTGATTCTTCTCTCATAAAATGAGAACGAAGTACCTCAGCTCTCATTTTTAGATGACGTCTCCATAGCTAAAATGACATTCATCATTTCAGTGGAAAGACGGCCGCTGCTGGAAACAGCCCTCCCCGAAGTGTCACCACATGGACCGGTCTGCGGATCCCCGCAATCTTTACCAGGTCATCGGTTCACCTCGTTAGTGGGAGAGCTTCTAGCGCAACGTCTTCTAGTTCGCCACTTCAGAACTTTTCAGCCTCATGGGCCATCCGTTCTGCGAGCACTGTGCCCTGTCCACTCCCAATGTAGTTTGGCAATTTAATTCTTCGGTAAAATTAACTTAACATATTTTTAACCAATGACGATGTATGGAACTAAGTTTTCCACTGCCATTAGCTGCACAAATACCCTCTCCATTGTCTCGATTTCACAGAAATAAGAACTATCGTATTCGTATCCCTTCTACTTAAAACTGAATAAATACACTGTTAGGAGTTAGGACAAATACATTGTCACACTTTAAAATGGCATTTACTCTCCTAGCATGTCACATATTGATCTCAGCACAAGATTCTGCCATACCAAGACAAACCAAGTCACGACAAAACGAAATAGTGTTGAAAGTATGCGACATGTAGGTAATACCTCTGTACTCGTATAATAATAACTTTTGTTTGGTGTCTTATAATTTTTTTCTTTGCTTCTTTTCACTTTTTTTCTTTCTTTCATCTAAAGATTTCTTTCGTTATTTTGTCTGAATGCGCTAACATCTAAATAAAGCAATCGAAATAAAAAAATATTTTTGTGTTTGATGCAATCAGTTCTTGAAGAAAATAGGGGATCGGACTGGGTCAAAATAATATGATTCTGTTTAGTCCGTAAGTTAGATTATCGAAAAATATTGAATACGTGTTTTTTGTTTTATCAAATCAATAAAAAATTACGAAGATAAAACTCGTCAAAGATCTTGGAGTGGGGCTTGAAACGTCACTTGTGTCGTCAAAATGTACTATCATATGACGTCACACGAGTTTTCGAAGCACTGTATCGTCTTCATTTTAAGTTTACGTGAAAAAAGAAAAAATACGTGTCCAATAATTTTTGGAAATCTATCTGACGGACTAATTAGTTTTTTTTTGTCCGATCCCCTATTCTTAACTATTTAACTTCACGCAACGACTCTTAGGAGCCAGAGAAACAGAGAACTAGCAGGTGAAACCGCGGCACACAGCTAGTAGCGACACAAAGTCGTATTTATTTCACAACATGTCCCAATCGATCATGCGGGGACATTCGAACACAAAGCATTGTTTTACAGTTACAAGACGAATGCATAATGCATGTGTGCCCAAAATATGGGCGGCTTTCTTGTGAATTCGGACCGTTTGACTTGACAGTTCCTATTTTATTGGACTCGGTTTGTGATTGGGCAGCTGTCGGTGGATTTTGTTTAAAAAAGAATTGATAAATTAAAATGAAAGTCCTTGTACACTAGGTAACGACAGTGAATTCTCATAAAGAATTGTCCTAAATTATAATTTTTTAACTTGTTATACTTATTTTTTAAATGACACAACATCACGCCTGTAATCTCTGAAGGGTAAGGCAACGGGCTACCTATAAGTACACGCACATTTTGCCCGATATGTTTGAGTCACATGTAATAGAGGGCGAGCCTGTTGCTATCAACCGGGAACAAATCCAGACTCCGTGGCTGCTACCGAGAGTTTTCTGATGAAAAAACCCAACAACATTTTGCTTGACCTGGAAATCGAACCTAGGATGCACAGCAGTAGACGACCACTAGACCAATGAGACAGTCAAATCACAATCCCGAAATAGTCACTACATTCAGATTCACAACAGACATGTGGATAAAACATGGCTATTATTGTAGGCACTAGGTACAAAGACTTTCTTTTCACAAATGTAGGTGAACTTCAGTAAAGCAATTAGTCACAACATTCATTACACAAAGTATTCACACAGATCTTTTATCTTAACAGTAACAAATTTTCTTACAATACAAAAAAAAAAACTGTTGTATACAAAATCGCTGTAAAACATAATGCTAGACAGCACAATAATTGTATAGTAATCACAAAAAGTGTTCCATTGGATAATGAGAGCAATGTTGCATTAATGTCCGAAGAAAATCAGAACAATTGTTTATAAGATCACACTGCCGTTATATTTTTAATTCCAAATGTCTTGGTCCGCTGGACCGGTGGCTATGTATGTACTAGAGCTGGCAAGTTGAACATTGTGTGATATTTGAGTAACTTTAAAGTGAGATTGAAGAGATGGATAGATGACATATCGATTTAAGAAAAATTGGAGGCGCTAAGAAAGCTAGGGACAAAAGTGAGTGTTAGTAGTTGGAAGAGGCTTAATTATGTGTCACAGGACACGCTGATCCCTAAACCGGAAAATCCGATGTGTAATAATTGTGTTTAGTTCTTCAGCATTAAAGGCTTAATAAAAAAAAGTGAGATATACAGGTTATTTATTTAATGTAAGTAAGATTTTATTCCATGATACATTCAATACGGAAGTACCTAGTTTACCAATTATTATAACAAAGAAGGGAAAACAAAAGCAATCATCATCTCCATGTATCGTTACGGAACAGTTATCGTAATTAAACCCTTTATTAGATAATTTGTTGCCATCAAACTCAATAGCAACAATTTATAATGGAACAAAGTTCACCCTTTTTCATTTTGAAAATCGCGTGACGAAACTCTATAATGACATCACCTCACGCAAAAAAGTTCAACAAAAAGACAATAATTCTTCTCCATCTAGAGTCTAGACCATAAAACGCAATTTATCGTCATTAGCGCTATATGTAGCTTTATTAACACGTTCACACAGAAAAACCTTTGAAATCGTCGGCAACGTTTTTCTAGATTTCGTGTTTACGCCTTCAATTCATTACCATTGTATGAACAAGAGACGGGTATAAATTACTTACACTTTGATTGTTATAAGCCATTCGATTTTCTCTTCAAACATAAAATGCAGTAAATGGGAATGTTTTTGTGAAATAATCATTATGAAATCTGACTCCGAACGTAAATTTAAAACGCTGGCAACGTTATTGGTGCCTGTATTAGAATATCTTCCAAATAAATAACTGTCAATGTTTTCTTGACTGCCAGTAACATTTCCATACATATGCTCCTGTGCTTGATCGGAATGCTTGCACCAAAGATAAACTAAACAAGAAGGGTGTATGCAAATATATGCACAAACAGATAACGTATGCGTAGATTTGTTGATAATTCCATAATTCCCTTATCAGATGATTTTGACGCAATAAAGCATGTGACATATTTGACCCGCGTCGCATCTATGCGTTCTCTCGTTACGGAATCTTACGGTACATTTGTGATAGTACACCTTGCGACTAGCGTGTATCATACCGCGATTAGTCGTACGACACGTTTTACGCGACAAATCCAACGGATTTGACGATTTGTTTTGAGACATTTTTGTACAATTTGTCTTGTTAGTGTTGGTCGTTATGTTGTAACAATTGTTCTTTTTTTCTTTGACTGTAAGTGGGTTTAGAATGAGGTAGTTTGATTGAAATTCTATTCATTCAATGAATGTATTTTTTGTTGGTAGTGATTTTACTAGAGTAAATTAAATCTAGATAGACTTGAGGTCTGCTTAATTAGAAGTAGATTGCCTAAATTGGCCTCGTATCTGGGACAGGAAAAAGCTCTACTGCAGTAAATGCATGGCACATTTAAAATAAATGGAGAACTTAGATTTAAAACTAATTACACCGTAAACCGTTCTATAGGCAACCTTTTCAAAGCTACTTATACCAATGAAAGTAGTCTATGTTTCAGAATTTGCAATATCAATGTGAAACTTCAATGAAAGATTAACACGATTTGATCATGCATGAGAAGGCACCGAAACGGGTGAAACTATGCAAATATAATTACCCACGATTACATTAAACACAGTGAAAATGCATAAAATGACGATCGAAATCAAGTATCTAGCAAATTCTGAACACTAAATTAGAAAACTTAACCAAAGTACTGGACATAAAAAGAACATTGCGTTCAATCTTCACATTGACTTTGAATTCTAAAAGACTTCTACAAATCCCTACATGTTACAAACGTAGTTGTTTCAGTAGGATATATAAATAATTAAACAAAAACTAAAGCTCTTAAAAAAATCTAATTTTCATTTCCTGGTGAAGGTTACGGGGTTCATCTGGATGCGAGACACGTGGGACCGGTCAAAGTAGCGACACTTGGGCGAGGTATGGCCAGACGACGACATATTTCGGCTGATGTGATGACAATTTCCAATAAACTTTAATTACCCAGCCTCATCAAGGATATTCACAAACCCCACTAACCTATTAATCAAAGCAACACTCAACTAGTAACAGATACACCACGTGTCACGTTTAAGTATAATGCCTACTAATTATTCCCGGGTACCGCTAGACTCGGACCGACTCGCACGTCTCGTACCGAACGGTAGCCGTTACCGTACGAGACATGATGTTGTGAAATGTTTGCTTGAACGTGCTTTACTCCACTGTGTTGTTTAGCGGTGTTTTGTATGGCTCGTTGATTGTATTTGGAGCAGCCCACTTACTGGTGTTTTAAAATATGTTTTGGCGTAAGAAGAAAGGTTTGCGTGAATGGTTTAAGATTTAATGTTGTATCCTGGTTAGAGTGGCCCCAGCATAGGTTAAAAGATTAGGCAGATGATGATGACTTTAGGATTCAATGCAGAAATTGAATGCTCTTTTTTGGACTTTATTTAAAGGGGTTCGCAAGATGTACTCAGTATTCCATCGGGTCCGATTTTTGGGAACATTAAAAACTTCCGGGTCCCTAAGAGTTATAAGACTTATAACACAGTACCTAACTGTTTCTTACGAGGATACGGCCGGGCCACCTAAGCGTAAGCCCCATTTAGAGGAGAGAGCACATCCCTAAATAGCATGCCCTATATCAGATAACTTGTAGAAAAGGGTCACACAGGCCTTTCGCAAGCTGTACTCAGTATTCCGTCAGGTTCGATTTTAGGGAACATTAAAATTTGAAACTTCTGAGTCCCAAAGCCGAAATATGAAACACCAATAATCTCAAGAGTTATAAGACATAACACAGTAACTGTTTCTTACGAGGATACGGCCGGGCCACCGAAGCGTAAGCCCCATTTAAAGGAGAGATCCCTGAATAGCACGCCCTATATCAGAAAACAGCTAGGAAAAGATCTCACAGGCCTTTCGCAAGCTGTACTCAGTATTCCGTCAGGTTCGATTTTAGGGAACATTAAAATTTGAAACTTCTGAGTCCCAAAGCCGAAATATGAAACACCAATAATCTCAAGAGTTATAAGACATAACACAGTAACTGTTTCTTACGAGGATACGGCCGGGCCACCGAAGCGTAAGCCCCATTTAAAGGAGAGATCCCTGAATAGCACGCCCTATATCAGAAAACAGCTAGGAAAAGATCTCACAGGCCTTTCGCAAGCTGTACTCAGTATTCCGTCGGTTCCGATTTTTGAGAACACTTAAAACTTCCGGGTCCCAAAACCGAGATATCAAACAGCAATAATCTGAAGAAAGACTTATAACACAGTAGCTGTTCTTACGAGGATACGGCAGGGTCACCGAAGCGTAAGCCCCATTTAGAGGAGAGAGCATATCCCTGAATAGCACGCCCTATATCAGGCAACTGCTAGAAATAGAACACACAGGCCTTTTTCGCAAGCTGTACGCAGTATTCCGTCGGGTCCAATTTTTGGGAACATTTAAAACTTCCGGGTCTTAAACTTGATGCGTCAAACAGCAATAATCTCAAGAGTTATAATACTTATAACACAGTAACTGTTTCTTACGAGGATACGGCCGGGCCACCGAAGCGTAAGCCCCATTTAGAGGAGAGAGCGCGGCGATGAGCAGTATAACATTAATAAATTAATCATGATTTTATGGAATTCCGCTAGCTCGCAGCGGCACCGCAATATTTAGGGGCCCGTAGGTGGTTATGAATTTATGATTTACACTTTTAATAGTTTTATGTTGTGACTGGTGACATGTTTTCTTTAGAAAGTGAAGTTGTTGATGCAAATATGGAAATCAAAAGCGAGAAATTGTATACGGATTAAAAGGCTTCTTCTGGGTTAGCTCGTTCCATCGTCAACCTTATTCCTGCCCTCAAAACAAGATTGAGGTCAAAAGTAAGCCCAATTGAATTTGGCTTACTTTGAATTTGTTGAAATTTTGTTGATATACTGACAATGTAAATTTTTGGAGATTTATACAACAGTACTCGTACTAATGAGATACCTAGTGAAATAATAGAATGTGGTTTGATTAGAATACGGAAAAAATTCGTTATTTATGGAAATTCAATTCACGTCATAGGATAAGGCTGTTAATTAATCTACAATAAAACAAGTTTTAACATTAATTTCTCAATAAAATTCAGATCGTGTAAATGCCACTTAATCTTGGTCTAGGTTATGTCAATAAATGCCTTACTAACACATAATAGCATCTGAATCAAGCTGTAACTAAACCACACCATTAAAGTCATACGGAACCCATAGATTATTCCCGCTGACTGACTTCGCTAGCGAGTGAGAGTTTGAAGACTAGCTATATATGTGTTAATAGCAATTCTGTGGCTGTAGATTACCTACGTTTTTATTATTGTTAACATTATATTTGTGGAACATCAAATTAGTATATTTTTGTGTTCTTAACTTGGTTAGAGTTTTACAAAAAAGTTTAATTTACATGAACCGCAGACAGAAACATATTAATATTTCGGTCTTTTTTTGAGTGCGAGACAGTTTTTAGTGATCACGAGAAGAGGTTGAAGATGATCAAGTCAATATCATCTGCCTAGCCTTTTTCCAACTATGTTAAGCTCGGCTGGCCCGTCTAAAGGGATGTAGCTGAATACCAGCATTTACCATAAAGCGGTTGCCTATCTGGCCTAAACTAAGTTACAAGGTTACTTGATAACCCTTGGTAAGACAGGTTGGTTGGTTTTCGGGGTTCTGATATCCGTAACCACTGTCAAATATTTACAAAGCCGAGACCAGACAGCATATCGTCGGATTAATTATAATCAGAATTTGTATCTCCAGAAACGCAATTTTTCTACGCTATCTGTTTTAACATCATTTTTGTATTACGTAGCAATGGAATTAAAAAAAAAAATTAGTAACATATCAATCTACACCCATTCTAAACTTAAAGAACACCATTTTAAAAAGCAGTTTTTTGTTGCTCCTGTAAAATTTGTTCAAATGGACTTACGAATTCTGATAATTAGACCGACGAGGGCTTATTTTTAGGTGATCACTTTAAGTATTTAAGTCAGTAAAAAATAGCTCTATCTGCACCTGTAATAAAATTATGAGAGTAGGTATGGTATCTAAACTACCAGAGTATCTATTAATAGTAGCCCAAGTATTGATAAAATTAAGAAATTCACATAAATCCGTTAAGTGATTCTCAAGTTATCATCGCCATAACGGGGAGATAGATATTATGTTATTTTATTATTGTGATAAAAGCCTTTTTATTAGGTAAGTGTCAAGTTATTATGTGGTGGCACGACATTGAGTCGAAATTGCTTAAAATTCAATTTGAATGCAAACCAAGGTTTTAATTTAAAAGAGTGTCCATGGAGTTTCTTGCCCGTTCTTCTCCATAGAGAGCTTTGTTTGAACGAAGCTTTGAAATGGGCAACTAAGGCACTTTCACAGTTATTATGCTATAAGACTGGGGCTGTAGCTTCTTTTGATTGTTGTATTATTTTGACAATTCAAAAGTGCCTGTAACAGGCGCTTTAATTTTGATCAATCATTGTTTCAGCGCGCTATCACGAACTGCTTGTTATAGGGCTCCCCTTTCGTTCGCCATAGTTCCCGGTTCTGGACCTAGGTACCGCATCTTAGAAGGTATCGTTAAATTCAACTTAATACGACTAATATTTAACCGCACATTTCACATCGGTCGCACGCATCTCTATGGTGCACTGAAAGCTTAGGTTGCAAATTAAACCTTTTAATCATCTTTTTAGTAGTAAGATTATTAGTAATTATTCTAAAATCATCGACTTAGTACTTATACGTAATTTATAGGCACTACAGGATATCCTTATTTTTATGGTCTAGCAACATTTTACAGCAGCAGCAGTTAAAGAACGTATTAACGCATAGCTTTTAATAGTACTAGGAATTTACGTTCAGTTAAAATCGTTCGTTACTTACAGCTGAAGAAATAATAAAAATGAGGTGGCGAGACGATCTGGACGAGTACAGCAAGGGCTTGAGAAAAGAGTACCTATATAAAACGAATTGGGGGAGGCCTTTGCCCAGCATCCAAAAGTTAGTTCTTGATTATTTGGCGACTATTTCTTAAATAATTCAGCTCTGCTACCCCATTACGTAACAGTAAAAGTAACCAACCCACACTGAACCCGCGTGATGGATTTCGGACCAAGAGGAAGTCTGTGTCCCAGCAGTGTGGACATCAAAAAACCACTAATTGAAAAACCTATCTATTGATATCATTAAACATAACACCACGATAAATATCACAGAAGATTAACCGATATGACAAGATCAAAAGCAAGTTTCCATAAATTACGAATGAAGGCAATTAGTTCTACAAGGCGATGAAAAGATTAAACCCTTAACTTGTTTATAAAATTAATTATTCTTTACATTTTACATGTATATAAGGTCCCATTAAAATAGGTGGACAAATTTAACACAGCGTTCAGTACCTACGTCTAACCAAAGATATCCGAGTAAAAAAAACACTGACGAAAGTGATTTTTTTTTTTACATAAAAATAATGTTGGGTAACTAACACTGTTAGTGTATTTTCGCTAGCTGTTTTATTTTCTTGTAAGTTTCTAATGCGTTTTTCTTATTTTCTTTTTTTACCATTGTCCTTATTTTGGTAGTCTGAATGATTTCTAAAATTTTGTCCACCTATTTTAATGGGACCGTAGATACGTATGTATTTATTTGTTTCTGATAGAGCTGTTACATTAGGGTACAATTTACTGAGGAAAAGTATTATACCCCTTGGTAAGGTAGTCTGGTTGGCAGACTTTCGGAAGGCTATAAAATCATGATCATCAGTTTCCTGTATTTATACCAATTTATGTGGGGTTAGCGCAGTATTTTTCTTCCATACTTGTCTATTACTCGACATCTCAGTCAGCAGTCGCCTCTTTTCTAGCCATATAATTCATCACACAGTTCATCCATCGGTCTTCCTCTACTCTTAAAGCCATCGCACATTCATACTCAAAATTTCATTTACATTTCAGAAAGCGATAAAATATCAGTCATAAATTAATTAGTAAAAGAAGGGCCGAAAACCCGGTATTAAATCTTTTACACCAGTATACATAAGCCAAGCAATAATAAAGTACAGAATTTGAATAATCCCATGCAACATTCTTCGATGTGAAAACTTAAATCAATAGATAATATTTGATAGAAAGCCGAATATGAATAAGTTTTTTTGACTAATCAATTCATTTTCACACACGCGATAATAGTTTTCACTGCGAGGAATTTGGGAAGAGGTTTTATTGAGAACTAGCTTTTGCCAGCGGCTTCGCCCGCGTGAAAATGACGATTCTCAATACAAACTTTCATCACGGGTTGAATTTCGAAAAATCCTTTCTTATTCCTTGTCTACTTTCTATTTCAGCTTTCTAGGTCCAAGGGTTTGGGCTGGGCGTTGATGAGTCAGTCAGTCAGTCAGTCAGGACTTCTCTTTTTATTTATATAATACTAGCTTTTGCCAGCGGCTTCGCCCGCGTGAAAATAAACGACTTTCCATACAAACTTTCATCCCCTATTTAACTCCCTTTGGGGTTGAATTTCGAAAAATCCTTCCTTATTCCTTGTCTACATTATAATGGGAACCTCTGTGCAAAATTTCAGCTTTCTAGGTCCAAGGGTTTGGGCTGAGCGTTGATGAGTCTGATTGTTATTTAAAAATGGAACGATCTTTTACTCTGAACCATAGCAACCAAGGAGGTGACTTATTAAAGGTTTTATTTAAATTTCGAATTGGCTGAACTCTTCAACGCGTGAAAAATTATTGTTGTATGTGATTTTGAAAAGCAAATTGTATTTAATTTCCTCGCATTATTTGAGAAAAGTACTATACAAGCCTTGGCCACAACTAGGCATTGATGGACTTACGTATGTGTGCCTCGGCTTCGCCTCGGCCCACATTTACACGTTCGTCCATCAATGCCTCTGTTGCTGGCCGCTGCAGTAATGTACTATATACTCCAAAATTTGCCATTTGTCATCAATGTCTTATAATCAGTTTTATATGCAGAAACCCTACCATCTTCTGCTTGTTTAGACTACACTTATAAAAATCACAATAACTGTATATTCAAACATAATTAAGTTTATCTAGTTTAAGCATAAAAACAAGCCCATTTCACGCACTTCACTTTTTACACAGAAGATACTTACACTACGACGGAATAGCGGCATATAAGTATCCGAAATCTAATTAAATAATTATGACTTTGAATAATTACAGGTTAACTCATTAGATTCATATCTAATCTAATTTTGGAGCTGTTATTAGGAGCACCTGCTTAGAATTTTCGAGAATATGTTAAGTTGAACTTACTTTTTGCACCAGGTTTTCTTGTTAAACTTAAACCGCCGAAAATTTATGGATGGGGTTAGCCATCATCATCTGCGTAGCCTTTTCCGACATCTGGGTCGACTTCCAGTCTAACCCGGTCATACCCGGTGCTGCTGAATGCCGATATTTTAGATATAGCAACTGCCTGTTTGACGTCCACAACCCAGTTAGTACTGATTAATGCGATCGATGTCTGGTGGATGTCAAAAAATGTTTTAAAACTGTTAGTTCCATGACGTGTGTGTCCTTAAGATAATTTCTCTCACCTTTATGACCTTACCGGTGCAGTAAGTAATCATTCCTATTAGTAAAAAGATAGATATATAGGCATACTTACAAGGATACATAAAAATACAAGCTTCGAAGTTGCTATCGGCACGCAAAGACGAAGCAAACATATCAGTCTATTCAATGGCGTTAAAACAGTCATCCTTCATATCCAGTTTGTTGACTTTCATAACAATTCCATTTTGAGCAGCTATACGACAAGTTCCCAAGAAGTCTTCCAAAACTGCAATACCGGTATGTTCATGTTAGGTGCAAGATGTCCATACTCCATACTGATAGGATCCACAACCAACTTGCACTGTTTAAACATTCAAGTTCACTACAGGTCAGTCGCAGCTTGTACAGCCTTCATACATAAATAAACTCACGCCTTTTTCCCATAGGGGTGGGCAGAAACCAGAGAACACCACCTGTTACGGACCTTACATACTCCTTTTGGTCTCGTCCACATTTATATATCTTGTCATACACGCACGCCGGTTGCGAGTACTACGCACCTAACCTTTCTGAAGAACATCAACAATAAGCACAGTGTATGTCCTTCTAAGGCGTTCTTTCCCGGCAGTGCTACACACCATACATCTGCCTTGTAAATACCTTGACCAACCTTCAGCCTTATTCAATCCACTAAGGAAGCGAAGGGTAGCTGAGTAATAACAGTAAATTACGACGAACAGACGAATAATCCAGTGCGAAGAGAGAATTCTCTAGAAGAAGTGATCATCTATTCCGTAAGTCGTTGGTTTCAGCAGTTATTCCGTGTTCAGGCAGTGACCTTTGAGAGTCAGAAGGTCGAAAGTATTTTATATATATAAATAGAATTATTGTGTTACTAAGTAACTGATCAGTAGAGGTTAGATCTTCTTCTTAGCGGTTTGATCGCAAAAAGTCAAAATGTGTTAAGCCCAAAACTCAGCCACGCGAACTCCGCTCACTAACGCAATAAATACATTTTTAAGTGAGCAAGTGACAGGAGAGGCAAGTTATTCACTTCATCGACTTCGACTCGGCCATAAACATCTAGGAGACAGTGTATTAGGTCAATTTAGGTCTTAATGAAACTCAGGCCCAGATTCACAGACCACACTTTGACTTTACTAAGTAAAGTATGATTTTTGGAAAGTAAATAACAGCTTGACAGGACTAAGAAATACATTTTTGCGTGAAAGTAGATCTTTCTATCAAAGTAAAGTCAAAGTGTGGTCTGTGAATCTGGGCCTAAGAAATATATTTTTGCGTGAAAGTAGATCTTTCCATCAAAGTAAAGTCAAAGTGTGGTCTTTGAATCTGGGCCTTAATTGTCAAGTCTCCTGCAACAAAAACAACCGACTTCAAAAACACCAAAAAGTTAAAAATAAACTTCAGAAGAAAAATCAGCTTCTGAAGTCGGTGACATTTGTTTGTTTCATTTCGTTTTTTTTGCCACCGACTTCAGAAGCTGATTTTTCTTCTGAAGTTTATTTTTCACTTTTTGGTGTTTTTTAAGTC
The DNA here is from genome assembly GCA_949775195.1 of Diarsia dahlii. NCBI lineage: Eukaryota > Metazoa > Arthropoda > Insecta > Lepidoptera > Noctuidae > Diarsia > Diarsia dahlii. The sequence continues at coordinate 6,335,316 of OX459200.1, forward strand.
GGTTGTTTTTTTTTGCAAAAAAGTTTTTTTATTTTTTCATTTTTAGTTTTAATATCGATTAACATTCGACTAAGAAACCTAACATTCGACAAAAAAACACGAAACACGTAATACGTGCCTATGAAATTTGAGGGTTGCCCTCGAGTTCTCTGGGATTTCATCACCAGGTCCTGGTTTCCATATCAAAGTACCATCCAAAATATCTCCTTCAGAATAAAAAAAGAATCATCAAAATTGGTTCATAAACGACGAAGTTATTCTCGAACACACATAAACGAAAAATGTTCATAAATTAAGAAAAATCTTCATAAAATGAAAAGTACTGGGCCAAACTATACTAAATTTTTATGGGACCAAATGGCAACTATTCCGCATCAAACTAAAAAAGAATCACTTTAATCAGATCATAAATCGCAGCGTAATCGGTGTACATACATAGAAAAAAAAAAAAAAAAAAACATACCAATCGAATTGAGAACCTCCTCCTTTTCGGGAAGTCGGTTAAAAAATGGCCAGTACGTAGAAGATCTACCCACATTTTTTACCTCCAACGCAGAATCAAACAGCATTATCAGTCTCTTTTAACTAACAACTAATTAAAAGCGAGACTTTATTTACTAGATCCAGTGAAGAGTAAACATAATACCTGACTGGTCTAGGCTAAACAAGTTAAACCGATATCTAATACCACAATCTTCGCTTTTCAATCGGTTGATTAATTCAATGAACAGTTCCAGCGATTAAGTGAATCAATTGAGACGTTTGCCGCCATTCGTTGTGCATTTTTGAAATTTGCTTGCTTCGCTGACTTTTGTAAACGCACAAGGACTTGTAAAATTGGTCTTCTTCTTCTTTACATGTCGATGAGCTCAAATAGTCTTAGACCAATATGTAGCCACCTGCACAGCCCTATCATTTGCTTCAAGTAAGTCCTGAAAGGTGCAAGTGGTTGTGCAGGATGAGCAGGATAAGAGGTGGCGCATATCCTGCAGAGGGGTGCTCCACACAGGTAATTTGTTTGGGATGGTTCGAGGATACCCCACTTGGCCAGAATGTGACATTCATGAAGCTGATCCTTTTAATGATATAGAAAGGATTGGTCTTAAACTAAACTTGGTCCTGTACGAGGCCAAAAGACTCCTATCTCAGCATGGCGCCGTAACTTTTAACACAAATGTCACAGCGCTGGTATTCCGATAGAGCCCCAAGGCACGCCACAGTCAGATACGAATAAATATGTGGTCGAGGGCAAACGAAGTGACTGTGTGAAGGATGATATGGCTAGAAAGGAGATGACTGTTGAGACGACGAGTAATAGCGAAGTATTGAAGGAGAAGACATGCTGCGCCGACACCAAATACATTGTGATAAGGGCAGGAGAACTCTCTCAAAACGGTGAAGGAAAACATCGTGAGGAAACCGGCATGTCTTAGAACCAAAAAATTCGAAGACATGTGACATCTGCCAATCCGCACTGGGCCCGCGTGGTAGATTATAGCCCATCCCTCTCCTAGAGAGGAGGCCTGAGTCCCTGCAGTGGGAACATTATACGCTGATGATGAAGGGCAGGAGAATGATTATGGGCTATCTCAAACAGGGTGGCAGTGTTGAGCTTATTCCAATTTTTTACAAGAGAAATGGAAGGTCACCATAAATTCATTGAGAACACGACTTGAAGAATCATTTTGCGGAAGGCTACACCATTCAGAAATTGTCATTGGTCCTGCGCCTGATCTTTCTCTAATCATGTCGGATTGTCGTCTCATCAGAGGGATGTTAGAGTGCACCTGTATTCAAATAAGTACACTATAATATCTTTCACGTCGATGACTATTCTACGTTGAGATATAATATACCGTATAGAAGTAAAGAACTACTACTCTGCATGAGAAAACGCTTTTGGTATGCAGTGTTACAGTTACAGACGGATTCTATACTCGTACAATAGTAATTTACAAAATAATCAGGATAACATTCCAGATTATTTTGTGCTTACCAATTAATGAGTATTGAACAGTGATAGAGTGAAGGATTGATTAAGATCGCGATAATTGGTCTCTAAATCAACTATATGGCGAAATTAAATCCTAATTTAAGCAGAGCTTTATGTAGAACTTTTTAAAAGTAAAAGCGGGTAAATAGAGATAAATTGACTTGATTAGAGCTTTATTAGTGGGAGATTAACGTATGCAGCTAGAATGAAGACTGCAAAAAGGGTAAGCAGAATTGGCTGTTCCCAGGGATAAAAACTTAATTACTAGAGCTTTTACTGGCTTTTACACGCGTAAATCATATCTAAGAATAATATCTACTAGATGAAAAACAATATATTCACGCGATCGTCTGTTCCGCAAGACAGTGAAACAATTAAACCATTTCTCCCATTCCCAGATCAACAAATTATCGCGATTAACATGATCATAATTACGATCAGTAGCTCGTATATAACGACGGTGTCCGCATTGTATTTCCCATGTTCTAAACTTGTATACAAAACTACAGCTACCGCTGACACGGACTTACGGCGCGTGCGTGGCGCGTTGATGTCTTTTGTATGCGGCTTTCAAACAACTGTTTTTCAACCCAACCTTATCTTTTATCACTTACAAAATACAGCTTTCCGCCGCGAAATACAAACGTCTTTACAATTTCGTATTCTATACCCGTTCGTACATAAATTTTAACAACGCTTCGCGTGTTATGAGAACCGAGGAGAGAATGTAGAACAGCTTAATTGATTGTAATAACAAATGCATCGCGGATTTTAGCCACTCTTCGGAATGGATGAAAGTTTAGCCGAATTATTGAAACATTCCGATTTTTTTTTCTGCACCGAAGAAAATGCTAACACACTGACACACTTAAAAGCGAAGCGAAAAGCGGATTTTCACCGTTGCGAACGTTCAAAACACGTTATTGTGCCAATTGGTAACGCATTACTGAATTATCACACTGAAACCAAAACATAACCCAAATACTGATCCCCGAAACTCGAAACTGTAAAAAAGTTGTAATAAAAACTTACCTATATAAAAGTTCAGTTTATTCCGGTCGTTAAGGGGTTAACACAACACAGTTTTTTTATATAGAACAACAGATTAGGGTTGCGCCACGCACGTGTCTATGGGATGTCGATAGTATGCGGTGTGATCGCGACGTGTGGTCGGAGCGAGGGCCGCGGGAGACTGGCGCGCCGCCCCGTCTGCGCGCACCTGCCGCCCGGCCCCCGCACTAGTGACAGGTGGAACGGCACATCGATATCGATACGACGGGACCGTGAAGAGGATCGTGGCTCAGTAGGAGAGCTACAGGTCAGTTGAGGTGAAGCTACTGATGTTTGAGAGCTTTTTATGCTACCGCTTTGTAGGACATACCTTATTTCTCAGTGTCAGTTTCCACCAAGCGGTAAAATGATCGCATAGTCTTATGATATTACTCAAAAAAGATTTGTATCAGTATGGCCTTTAGGTGAAGTTTGTGGCTAAATCATAACTGCCGCTCGGGTCGATCTTTAGGTTAAGCTTGCTTAGGTTGGTCTGCGGACGGGTACCCATTACATATCAAGTTTCCTCCGTGTCTCGGAAAGCACGTTAAGCCGTTGGTTCCCGGCTGCCATATCTTTGGCAGTCGTTACAGATAGTCAGTAGCCTGAAAGTCTGACAAACAGACTTTCCAAAGGGTACCTATCGTACTACTTAAGTAGTATTAACTACGTTGTAGAGGTCAGATAGGCAGTCGCTCCATGTAAAATGCTGGTATTCAGCTGCATCCGGTAGTCAACCCCAACATAGTTTGGAAAAGGCTAGACAGATTATAATCAGGAATTCCTTTAGAAATAAAATTGACGCAAAAAATGTGCTACCTTACACGCACTTAAGGATGCGTGAACGGATATCAAAAAAGTGCGAATGGACTTTTCCGCTTGGCAGAAAAGGACCATTACAGAGAGTATTTGAACTTGAGAATACCAACTCAATCGGTAATATTTCTACATCTACAGTCCATGATGGCCTCAGCACTATTGGTTTTGGAAAACGTTTATGAGATTACAAGTTGTGAAAAGCGTATGCCCATACGTTTTTCAGTCAAAAGGCGGTCATGTTTTGTTCAAGAAACTAACAGCTTATAGTAGACTTATCATAGCCAGGTGATGATTGATCAACAGATGAATCTGATCAGTAAAAAATCTTAAATCGGAGATCAAACTAATCAAAGCAATGCCGGCGAGCATAGCACTTCGTTGTTCCTCTTCGTAGCTTAATACAGATTTATACAGATGACTAGCCTAATAAATTATGACTTATTTGAAAAACTAATTCTTCAGAAAGGACAGTTGCGTAGAACTAGCAACTGACGTGCGTGTGTGTGCGAGCCAAAAGGAGTATGTAAGGATCGTAGCGTGTGGCTTTCTGTGGTTTGTGCCTACCCCCATGGGAAAAAACGTGACGTCATGTATGTATATACATTTTTTACAAATCACAATTAAGTGTAATTCTGTGAGTGTTGTATGAAAATAAACATAGCCATTTTATACCACTTGTACAGCACTGCAGATTAACGTGGGGTGTCTATTACCTTGACAATTATTTCCTTGGTTGTACATGGCAGGACCAACAGTCATAAATAAAAGCGTGGGTGCCGAGATAGCTGTCAGTTCAGCAGGGGTCAGAACGGGGGGACAGATTTAATACCGTTACTGTTACAAGTGGGTAGGTACTTCAATAAATCTCAACTTATCTAGAGTGACTGGTCAAGATTTCAACTTTGTAGTCTGTTTATGGGATGTTTAGAAGCAAGGATTAGAAAAATATGGAGCAATGAATTGGAGGAAACGATTTGTAGGACAAATACAGAAGTGACTATGTCGACAAGAGTACGATAAACCTTATTTTTGCCTATTTTGGCTCATTACTGAGACAGGACCTCCCTAATTCCTTTCCAACTCCCCGGTGCTTTAGCCTTCTCTAGCACATCAGTCATGAACGAGTCCAAATCGTAAGGCCAGTGTGCCTGCCTTGGTGACGACACCCGTCGTCGGGCACCCATGTAATTATTTGATTTACCTTTTGATCAAATAATTTGGAAGCCAGTTTTACTTTAGGATCTACATATTCTTACTAGAAATAAAAGTAAGTGTACCTACGATTAGTTACAAATATTTGCAGAAACCTGTCTATATGCCATCAACTTCAAACATCGATACAAAACATCGACTACGCCCATCACTATCCATACGTAGCAACGTACTGATCAAATTAATTACCGTCTCATCTCGACTCCGCAACGCTCTCGATCAAAAACTATCACCTTTCTCTTTTACACTCGCTCCGAATGATATGCCCATCTCTTTCTTTATAAAAAAATGCTTAGATTCTTCGCCGGCAGCGCGTGCTGAATGTGAAACTGTAAGTTTCACCTGTGGTTTGAATGAATCGGGTGATGTGGGTAATGAGTAGTGTTTAAGAAGATATGTAGGTCGACTTGCTAAGTGGTGGGATTAGCTAGCCGAGACTAGCCGCACTGAAATAGAGGTGGGTAGACGTGAAGATGGCAGGTGGAGTAGTCATAATCAGCATTTCCGCTGTTGGGGCAGGAATCCTCTCTATGAAAGGACCAGTGTGGGTTGGTAGATGTCATATGTCTTCAATTTTTTTATTCTAGGATATATGGATAGTTTAGGTAGGTAAGCTGTTTTCTGTCACCGTTTCGAAAGTATTCGTGGTGAAAAAATCCAAATAAAACTGCTCGTCTGGGTTCGGGCCCGCTGACATACGACCGGTACCACATAAGACAGAACCGTAACCACTGGGCCACCACAGCTCTCTTATGGAGCAGAGCTCTAACGAAATGGTCGCCGTGATGGTATAAGGAACCTAAGCAGACCGACAGAAGACCGCGGGGAAAACCTGGATGTGACTCGCACAGACTCGGTAGGCGTGGCACATAAGGGTTAGACAAACCCGCCACACTATTCCCAAACCACTGTAACTCCTGTTAGCCAGAATCACAAAAGGGTTAGACAGCTGAGAAGCTATAAAAAAACGAAGCCCGCACACTAGCAATGCGTCGTCGTTGCATTTACAAACATTTAAAGTCACGTAAACAAACACCCAGACCCGGAACAACTATCTGTAGGTCAATAAAATAATTGTTCCGTGCGGGAATCGACCCCGCGACATGCAACTTACCCAATGTCGGCAGTGAATAACCAGAGAAACTGATGGGAATTCAAAACTACTACTAAAAGATAGGTCAATTCTAAATAATAATAATTCTAAATGGTATGAAAACTAATAAAAAAGTACTACACTATAAACTACAGGGTTTTGGATGATTGATGATTTCAAAATAAGAAGATTGAAGTATTAAAATAACAGTTTACTTATAGAATATGGACCTTACATGTAAAATATAAAATAAACTTTCTTCAGGAATTTTCTGTCTCCTTGTATCTGTGAACAAAAATTAAAGAAAATCATTAGATATAATGTTTATTTTCATAAATATTAAATGGTATTTAGTACATACATAATATAATATGGCAGTAGGTAAAGCTGGATTTTGAGCTAGATTTTTTTAATAAAACAAATAAGTAAAAAAATGAAATATTGAATAAACAAAAAATAATAGCCATTCAATAAATTCTTTGAGTTAGTCTATACTTTAAAATTAATTCCTAAATAAAATATACTTCAGCACTGGAGTCAGTGTTTAAAATCAAAACTGTGCGTCTACTTAGGCATTAATTTAAGTGATGTCTAATGTTAGTGAAAACAGGCATTTGATGAGTGTAACCGAAAAGGGTGCCATAAGATACATCCGGACAAAAAAGGAGGGGTAAAAGCAGTCTCATATTTAAACATTAAATCTTGATTTCTAGACAAGAATATATAAGATTATAATTGTTTTGTAATAAAAATTATCTTGTCTTCTCCAATAATTAAATGATTAAAGCATGTAGAGGTTAATTAAGCAGTCGCTCTATGTAAAATACTGATATGAAGCTGCATCTGGCAAGATTTGAAGCCAATGACAATTTAGTAAGGCTAGGCAGATGATAATGGTCATCATCATCAGCCTATAATGTTCGCACTGCGGGGACTCAGGCCTACTCTCTAGGAGAGGGATGGGGTTTAATCCACAACGTAGGCCCAGTGCCGATTAGTTCATTTCAAATGAATAAAAGTTTACTTACTTGCAAGCTATACAGGTATAAAAAACGGTCTGTCCTTCATCAGCAGACCTCAGCTGCAGTGTAGCGTAAGACATTCTATCATTGCCACACTTGGGACATCTTCTCTCAACAACAGGACCTTCGGGACCATCGGTACTTAGCATATTTTCATGCTGTACCACGGAAACTGTGTTGAAGTGAATTGTGTAGTTGAATTTTAAGTCGCTGAAGTCTGAAAAAGAATTGAACAAGGTAAATAAAGTTATAACACTTTATTATTTTAGATACTGGAGCAGAGGCTCCAGTATCTAAAATAATAAAGTGTAGAGACAGCTCCAGGTCTAGAGGCTCCAGTATCTAAAATAATTATTACCGGAAACTAGCATGTATACTACTAAAATCACAGTCAAAGTCGTTAGTAGATAAATCACATTTTTACAAAATGAGGACCAGTGTCCTTGGACCGGTGATTTATCTTGCCACACATCTGATCATAGTCAGTGATGACTGATAGTAGATAAGAAGAGGAACAAACAAAAAAAAAAACTCGTTGGTACTTGCAAAATACTGATATTAGTGGACTGCTAAAAAATAAAACAAATAAAAATATAATCGCCTCTCTATCGCTCAAAAGACCTACATAGCAAGACCATAAAAATTCTTTTTATTTATCTACTTACTTTCAGCATCAAATGAGGCTTTACAAGCATAGCACCTCACTGAACCAAACTCTTGCAGCAGAGGCAGAATGGATCCACACCGCGCGCAAAACGCTGTACTAGTTGAAAAAGGTCCTGTGTCTGCCATTGCCTGAAAAATGGGGAATAATGTATTGTGGAGAGAGTAGCAACCATTGGAATTGAAAACGGGAGTTAAAGAGCAGTAGTCCTTCGGCTGACCTAAATGGTGGTATTGATGGGCAACTTCCAAAAAGGCTAAACTTTTTCTCCCATTGGCATAACTAAAGCCAGTCTTTCATAATGGGATGACTAAACTAAGATGCGATCATTAAGTGACTCAATTGTAAGTATTTAAAGACATTTCATTCATGTTAATTGTGTTCTTTAATTAATTATATTTAGTTCATAAAATAGTAACTGAACAAAAGAATAAACATGCATTGCGCAATGCTCTGTATAGATGCTCGAGAAACCAATAAATAATGTTAACTTACCTACAACGTTTTTCAAAAGCACTGCACTTATTCCAATTCAAAGTAAATAAAAAATGTGATACAAAATAAGAATTCTTAGGTTAAAAGTTGTGTGTTGATCTTTTCGTTTGACTTTGACATTTCATAAATAATTTTTTTTTTTTTTAATAATTTTTTATTCATGACCATAGATACAAGTCTTTCAGTCGAATACATAGATGTGTTCTAAGTTTTAACTTAGAGGTTGTACAATACAGTACAGTTGTAAATAAAGATATTTAAGTTAAAAATAATGATTGTACAATACTACAATTTACTACTACTAACTTATGTACTAATTTAAATTACAATTAATTAACTAAACACATTACACCACAGCATTACACAGTGAATTAAATTTTTTCTACCGTATTAACAAAACACTAAAATATTTCTTATTTTCTAATAAATCCTGAACGCGGCGGGGATTCTGGCGGGAACTTTAGAAAAGAGCGCATCAGAATTTTTTTCATTTTCCTTTTTAAATAAATATTAGTTAGATTTTTACTTAAAAGTGAATTAAAATAATAGCGATAGGTGTCTAAACCGGCGAAAATGGTAGGAAATGAGGGGGGCGGGGATAACCCGCCCACCTCACATAAACGGCCTCGGCCTGACGACGAAGGCGGGAGGACAAGCATGGACATGGATGGCGGCGGCGGTGAGCATGACTACTCTCCGTATATTAAACCACACTATAAAAGACTTTACCCAGAAAATGCCAGTTATTTTGATTTTAAAGTATTTGTCGAAAATACCAACAGCAACGATAGATTAGGCAATAAGAGCCCTATATATCTGAACCACATATTTTCTACCGAAATAAAAGGTGTGACGGCTATACAAAGGATAAACGCAAATAAAATAGCAGTAATATTCAAACAATATAATACGGCCAATAATTTCATCAACAATAGCGCTTTTCTAGACAAACATGGTTTGAAGGCATTTATTCCGGCTGCACAAATTGAAAAAACAGGTATAATCAGATTTGTACCAGCAAACATTTCCAATAAAGAACTTTATACTAAACTAACATCAATTTATGAAATAATAGCTATAAGAAGATTTACAAAGAAGATAGGACAAGGACAAGTACCACTACAAACAGTTAGCATTACTTTTCTATCAAATGTTCTTCCAGAAAATGTACAATACGATTTGTTTTCATATCGAGTTTTTGAATATGTGCCCCCATTACAGCAATGTTTCCGTTGCTTTAAATTTAACCACTCTGCTAGGATATGTAATGGCAAACAAAGATGTTCCATTTGTGGAGGTGAGCATTTATATAAAGAATGTGATAGGCCAACAGAGATCTGCTGTTGCAATTGCAGTGGGCCTCATCTTGCAATATCTAGATTATGTCCAATTAAGTTAAATAAAATTTTAGAAAAGAAAAATAAGATAACTTATGCAAGTGCAACATTATCAAAACAAACAAATGACAATACACAATTCCCACCTCTGCCACCTCCAAAAATGAAATCTATTGACACTGTAAATAAATCTGTAAATAAGCCTGTATATACATCTGTAAATAAACCTGTATCTGTAAATAAATCTGTGTCTGTACATAATCCTGTACAAAATGTAAATAAATCTAAAGATGTCCCTCCTAAGGTTGACATCAAAGCCCAAATAGTTGCCAACAACGACGTACTTATGGCCCTAGTACAGACGTTGGTGGAACTGGGTAATAAGGGAGATAATACGCCTACCACCGTAAACAGTATTAAAGAAATACTTCTCAAAAATCTAAAGTAATGGATCCAAGTCACACACTGTCTAAGCTACGTATTGCTCAGTTTAACATTCAAAGTGCTAATAATAAAAAACCCTTATTGATTCAATTCTTACAAAAACAAAATATTGACATTTGCTTACTTAACGAAACATGGTTTAAAGACAATAGTTTTAGAATACCTGGATATAATATTTATAGTAAAAATTCCAATAATACTCATAATGGTGTAGCAATATTGATTAAACCATATTTAAAGTACAAGGTTTTAAACACTACATTTTATGAAGACATTCAAACTGTTGCTCTGTCCTTATCTACAGCGCATGGTAGCTTGACTATACTTTGTGTATACTGTCCTCCTTCTAGTGGCCATATACGGATCAATAGACTACGTAATATAATTAATGGTCTTCCAAAGCCTATATTTGTCAGTGGTGACTTTAATGCGCACCACATTGCATTTGGTTGTCTATCCACTAAGAGTAGAGGTCAGGATTTATTCAATATCATTGATGACTTGGATTTATGTATTTTAAATACCGGTAGTTATACAACTGTTACCAACCCGAGACGAAATCCGTCTGCAATTGATGTTAGCTTTATTAGTGCTAGCCTCGCATCAATATGCGAGTGGTCTGTACATGATGACGCCATGGGCAGCTATCACTATCCAACAATAACAGAGATTTCACTACATATAGATAAATATAATATTAATCCCCCTATGGATAGGTTTATATATAAAAAAGCAGATTGGGAAAAGTATAAAACTATTTCCAAAACAATATTTAATGATTTAGTCCTAAAATTGTATGATCCTATTTCAACTTATGATGATTTTTGTTCTCGATTAGATACTTTAAAAGATATGACAATTCCTAAACTCAATAAACCAAATAATTTTAAAAGCAGACCTCCAGCTCCTTGGTGGAATGACATTTGTGAAAAAAGTGTAATTGCCTCTTACAATGCATTGAAACTTTACAGAAGTGAACCTACTATGGAGAATTATTTAGATTATAAAAGAAAAGATGCACTTAAAAAAAGAACCATATCAGAACAAAAACGAATAGGTTGGGATAACTTATGTAACACTTTTAATAGAACTACTCCTATAAGTAAGATCTGGAATCTTCTCAAAATGTTCAAAGGTATAAGAGCTGGCAATAAATCATATAAAGATGAGTTTATTTCTCAATTTCTAGATAAATTATCTGATAATAGCAATTTAATTGATGTTAATAGTTTAGGCAATATTTCTGAATTAAATAATGATAATCCAAATTCAAAATTTTTGCTAGATCCTTTTACATGGTCTGAATTTAAAATGAGCTTGTTATCTCGGAAAGACACAACACCTGGTTTAGATGATTTCCCGTATAGAATTATTAAAAATTTAGATGAATCTGCACAAAAAATATTTCTTAATATTCTTAATTTACTTTGGCATTGTAAATGTATTCCACAATCATGGAAAACACAATGTGTCATTCCGATACTCAAACCAGATAAACCTTCAGAGCTTGCCAGCTCTTATAGACCAATATCACTATTATCACTGTCTTCATGTCTAGGTAAATTATTTGAAAACATGATTAAGAATCGTTTAGATTGGTATATGGAATCTAACGGCATCATTCCACATGTACAATATGGATTTCGTCGAGGGCGAAGTTGTGCAGACAGCTTCACTTCCTTAATTTCAGACCTGAAACATGCAAAGGAGAAAAGGTTACAGACTGTTTGTGTATTTTTAGATGTTCAAGGTGCATTTGACAGTCTGGATCCGGCTATACTTGTACAAGTTATGTCTAGGTTAGGTGTGCCTGGTCAACTATGTAAATGGATTTATAATTTTTTGAATAAAAGAACACTCTATGTAAGACATAACAATACATTGCATGGTCCAAAATGTGCATCTAAGGGTACAATGCAGGGTGCTACCCTATCTCCTTTGCTATATAATATATACACAAGTGAGATTTGTAAATTTGTAAATAGTAATGTAGATATTTTGCAGTTTGCTGATGATATTGTTTTGTACAGTAGTAATTATAATGTAGAAATTGCAATTGACAATATTAATAGAGCTTTGTCCCAACTATTTCACTATTATAATGATGTACTACATTTAAAAATTAACCCCTCCAAAAGTAGTGTTATGATATTTGGAAATGAAAACACTAATTCAAAAGTAGTTTATAATGGAGAATTTATAAATCCAGTAAATTCAAAGAAATTTTTAGGAATAGTAATAGATAGGAAATTAACTTTTGAGGAACATATTAAATATATATCAAAGAATGCTCTAAAAGGTATAAATGTAATTAAATGTCTTGCAGGTGTCTCATGGGGAGCAGACCCGAAAATATTGTCAATTCTGTATAAAAGTATAGTTAGAAGTCATTTTGATTATAGTTCACTAGTGTATATAAATAGTACTCATGTAAATAAACTAGATATATTGCAGAACAGGGCTTTGAGAACAATTTCTGGTGCAATGTGCTCTACTCCCATAAGGGCCATGGAAGTGGAGACTAAAATTATGCCCTTAATTTTGAGACGTATACTACTTGCAGGGAGATTCTGTCTTAAACTAATTGCTGCAAATAACAGGAAAATAATAAACAAAATTGTACCTTCTGTAAGTAGAACTGCTGGGCCTCTAACAACAGGAGAGGATCTCTTGAATGGCAAATCCCCAACATTATCCAAAATATTGTTAGAAACTGAAAATAGTTTTACTGGTATTAGAAAACAGTGCCCATGGCCATGTTACTCCTTCTCATATCAATGTATTTCACACCCTGTAAAAGTATTGCAAAATTCTATTAATAATAATTTGGATATGTTACAGTTTTTGGCAGATAATGCAAATTATTATGTTATTTACACTGATGGCAGTAAGGGTGGTGATCATGTACATGCCGCTATATATGAACCACATGGAAAATTCTCACAAAGCTTTGTTCTGCACAATACATGTACTATATTCAATGCAGAGGCGTATGCGGTTTATCAGGCATTATTACATATTCGCCAAATTAACAATTGTAAATACTTTTTGATAGTTTCTGATTCACTTAGTTTGATAAAAGCCTTATCTAACCTTACAGTTTCATTTAGGTCAAATTACATTCTGTATTTTATCAAGGAAATAATTCATCAATATTACCTTAAGCACATCCAAATTGCTTTCCTGTGGGTTCCTTCTCACCGGGGTATCTCTGGCAATGAAGCAGTTGATAAAACCGCATATGAAGGTATTAATGCTGTTGATGTTAAAAATGTAACGGGCATTCCTATGACTGACTTCCTGCAATGTATTAATGAAAATATATGTAAGTTATGGTTAGAAATGTGGAAGAAAGACCAAGACATCAAAGGAAAGTGGTATGGAAGTATTCAAGAAAGACTACCTGTTAGACCCTGGTACAATAATTTGAAAGAAGCCAGCCGAGACTTCATCACTATAATGAATAGATTGCGCTTTGGCCATAATACTGCACCGTCACACCTTGCTAGACTTGGTATTATAACAAGTAATACATGCCCATATTGTGAATCCCAAGAAGGAACCATGGAGCATCTAATTTTTGACTGTCAAAACTTCCTACTTGACAGATTAGTGTTGGCTAGTGAACTCAGTGATGTGAACATTATGTGTGATTCTTCATCCCGCCCGCCGCCACTTGAACAATTATTAAAAGACAAAAACACTTTCAAACCGCTATATAAATATATTAAAAACACGATTAAATCAATATAAAAAGTGAAGTGATACAAAGTGTAGTGTTTTGGAAAATAAAATAAGACTTGACTTAAAGGTCCATGTAACCAGGTCATTAAAACACAAAAAAAAAGAACGCGGCGGGGAACACTTTGACGTTCACTTTCACTGTCATTGTCATTTATTTATTTATTTCCTTCAATTCACTGACCAAAATCAACCGTTGCATATTAAAACTTGAACACTGTAAGATAACATGATCCAAATCAGCATCCTCTGCTCCACAATGTTGACATCGGCTATTGTTATTTATGCGAATTCTATTCAGGTGAGCTGGTGTTAAGCAATGTCCCAATCTCATGCGTGTATAAATCTTCTTGTGCTGTATTTGAAGTTATGATACCAAGGTTTAATCGGTAATTCATTTTGTATTCCAGCGTACCATCACTACCATCTGCCTTTCGTTTCCAGTGTTATGGCCCAATACTCTTTCCATAACTGTCTATTAAATTCATGTGTGACGGTACCCAAACTAATTCTACTTTAATATTCTTTACAAATAGTTTTTGAATTATAAATCTAATGTTGTAAATAATATAATTTAACTTAAAAGAAATATTTACACTGTGTAGAGCCGACATCATAAAATTAGTGCAGGCAGTGTTGCCAGAATCTACCGGATGAGGATGCGGCGCGTTCCATGTATTCTATACGTCATGTCCCTCGCACCTAATATTTCGTCCGAGGCTACGAAAAACAATTTATGAAAGAAGAGTTTCTCAGAGATTCAAAATATCCAACTAAAAACGTCATCAGCATCAACATAAACGTTCTTTCATATCCGTATCGCAACGCAACCGGCACAGTTTCACAAAACACGCAATATGGCATTTGTATTTTATACAGCCGGCCCTCAGGCAGGAGTGGTCCTGGATGTGTCTCCACGGACCGCAATGTGCGTTTATTGGGCTATTTTCAATGAGTCACGAACATTTTATGCCTTGGGCCCTATCAGAATATAATGTGACATTTGTCAAATGTTACAGCATCATGCTGAGGAGATAGTGGCCTTTTGGCTTCATACGGGACAAAGGGGTTTGAACTTTTTTGTATGAACGCTGGCAATTCGACACACCGCCATTTTGTTTTTTTTTTTTCGAATTCGCGGCCCAAGAGATACCTAGAGGACAAAAAAAAAAAAAAAAAATGTCATGGAACATGGTACCCTAAAGTGCACGTTATCGAGATATTTGAAGATAAAGATCAAAATTATATACTGTGGCCCCGAGACACAAAGGGCTAATAGGAAGGAACATGGGTGCACTTTCCAAATAATTTCGATAGCGGCGCGGCGGCGCCCCTATTCGCCGCACACTTCGCACACAGGGGCAGCTCGGCCCTGCCTGTTACTGGACATGTTTTGTTTGTCTAGCCATACCATGAGCCATACATACCTTTTTATCGTGGGCCGCGATTTCGAAAAAAAAAACAAAATGGCGTGCAGCCTGATATGCCACTTAAGTTCTGTCCCCTTTAATGTACATGTACGTCCTAATTTGAAGTGTTTCTCTTATATTTTATTTACTTCTAATCTTTAATTTTTTGTCAATTTGTTTTTTCCTGTGTGAAACTAATAAATACTTTTCTTTATTTCTTTCTTTAAGACGAAGAAGTGCCACCCACATTTTACTTACTGATTAAAGATAAAAGTGGCCTTAATCAGTAATTCTCCTAATTTATCAAGTCTAGAAACATGAAAAGTGATTTTAAAAATACTACAGGTTATTAATTTAATAGCATGATAGTGTTTTTGATTTTTTAAATTTGATGTGATTTTAGAGTAAAAATATAAAATGTGGGTGGCGCTAAGTCGGTGCTGTTAGTACCTTTAGAGAATATTGTAAAAGGTAAAAAAACACAGAACTGTAGGTAACACAAAACAAATAAACAGGAGTAAACAACAAAGTTATGGAGTTTAAACGAGCGTTTCGCGGATTCGTACTCCACTGGCTTTGAGTTCCATTTATAATCGCTTTTGCCTTTCTCTCTCACCTCCCTCTATCATCATCCATAGTCTTCACTCACTGTTGGGCACCTTTATGACTTTGCTTGTGCAGTTTAAACAAGACAAATTCAACTTTATTTCACTACACAAACATTGTAATAGCATCATGCATTTATGCATTTATTTGATTTCCGTCCGCAGCGTACGTGCAAAAATCGAAGTATTGAAAAATGCGATTAGATAGGTTATTAAATAATTGTATTATGTATTTTATTAACTTATTTTGCAGGTATAAATCAGGTTTACAGAATGATTGCAATCGTCAATGCAATAAACTAGTTATATTTAGAGTAGCCTTTAGGGTAGCAAGAACTTAGAGTTAAATAATAATTTTGATTCATGAACCGGTATGGTATGGTAATTATACTTACATACACAAGATAATTATTTTACCTACATAGTTTCCAACGTTTAAGATCTGGTCACGTTGGTAGGTACTTCATGACCACAATACCTACCTAGTGCACACAATCATGTTGACAATTTTTCCTACTACCTAATAAAAGAAGTACAAAAGTTACGATTAATGTGAAGGCAACATGGTAGATTATAGGAACTGAGATTATTATTACTCAGTAAATAGACATTTATCATTGCCGTGAATCCCATTTTATATCAGATACGACTTGACACTGACCAGGAAATTGCAAAAAAGTAAGAAAATTCGAATTTCGCGGGCTACCTTGTCACATCAACCTTAAGCACGTAAGTAAAAGAGATAACTATAATTAAAAAAAATGCGCTTCAAATGTTTTGTCGTGGCATAAATAAATTGTACATTTCATGACGCGGACTAAAGTCAAGATGTCCCAGCTGAGACGTTTTCGAGTCCTCACAATTCGTGCTTGTAACATACCTGCTGCCCCATTTTACATAATTAATATCATTGACTTAAACATACAATAAATTTGGAGCTGCAAACAAAAAAAAATACAGAAAGAAAATAGTAAACGTAGACCTTGATAGAAAACACAAGGGGTTGCACTCCAGACCTAGGAGTGCCGACAGAAGTGAAAATATAAACACACATTCGCATTAGCAAGAAAACAACAAAAATGTGTACCACGTAAAGTACCTCTTAAATTGCAAAATAACCTTTGAACCCCCTCGACCAAAGCGGGAGATACCCCAATGTGCGAAATGCCAACAATACGGCCACACTAAGGCTTATTGCCGTCGAAACCCAAAGTGCATTAAGTGCGCTGGAGACCACTTATCCGTAGACTGCCCTAGAAAAACAAGATCCAACGAAGTGAAATGCGTTCTATGTGAAGGAAACCACCCTGCTAATTACAAGGGATGCCAAGTATATAGAGAACTACAAAAAATCAAACTACCAGGAAAACCAGAAATAAATAAAAATCAACGCAATTATGATAGACCAAATCCGACACAAAAAACTGAAAATATAAATGGACCCTCGAAAAACCAAAGCCAAAAGACATATAGAGACGCACTAACCAAGGAAGCAAACAAAGCAGACAATCAAAACTACAACACACTAGCTGATAATAGCGATAGTAACAGTAATGGGGACTTATTAATAATGTTAAAACAAATGATACAACAACTTACAAATATGACAAACCTACTTATAACACTCACGACTAAACTGACAAATTCGACTCAATGTTCGACTCCATAAAAATGGTTATTTGGAACGCCAATGGCCTGTCACAACACACCCTCGAGGTGAAAACTTTTCTTGAACTAAACAAGATTGACGTACTCCTGATATCAGAAACTCACTTCACCAAGAAAAGTCATTTCAAAATTGATTCCTATAAATTATACCATACGACGCATCCTGATGGTACTGCCCACGGAGGTAGCGCCATATTAATAAAAAACAATATTAGACACCACGAAACTGCAAATTATTGTAGAAATGAAATACAAGCGACAAACATAGTAATTGAGGACTGGGCTGGACCCTTCACAATCTCAGCTGTGTATAGCCCTCCTAAACATAATTTAAAACAAGACGACTACGAGAAATTCTTCAATACCTTGGGGAGTCGATTCGTTGCTGGTGGTGACTATAACGCCAAACATACATATTGGGGCTCACGAACAGTCTCACCGAAAGGCCGACAGCTGCTGAGAGCGCTAGATCAGTTGAAACTTAGCTGTATTTCATCTGGTGAACCTACTTATTGGCCCACCGATATAAGAAAGACACCAGACCTAATAGACTTCGCAATAGTGAGGGGAATTGCTGGCACATACTTCGAGTGCAAATCAATGCCTGAACTTTCGTCCGATCACTCTCCAGTCGAAATACTGTTGAAGGCAAAAATAACCCTAACTGCCGACGTATGCCGACTACATAGCAGAAAAACAGACTGGGATAGTTTCAGAGAATCAATCGCCGCTTCAATAAATATACATTTACCACTCAAAACAAACGAGGACATAGAAGAAGCCGTTGAGCATTTAAATAGTTGTATACAAAAATCAGCTTGGCATGCTACACCTGAAACTCTCAAAACTGTCCCCAAGTCTCAAAGCTATCCGCCTAATATCAGAGAATTGGTAGCAAAAAAACGAAAGGCACGGAAATTGTGGCAGAAAACTCGTCACTCAACGGATAAAACGGCCTTAAATTCACTAATATCTCAACTGCGCCAATTACTGAGTGCAAATCGAGACCAAAATGTGCAAGCATACCTTAGAGAGCTAGATGCCAGCGCCTCAACCGACTACTCACTATGGAAAGCGACAAGCAAACTCAAGCGTCCTATGCTAACACGGCCTCCCATACGCAAAGCAGACAACAGCTGGGCTATAAAAGATTCAGATAAGGCACAGGCATTTGCTGACCACCTGAGAAATGTGTTTGTGCCAAACCCTGATCAGGGGTCTACTCAGTCTGAATTGGTGTCGAGAGTACTTAATGAAACACATCAATTAGACCTCCCAATATGTGGCTTCTCTATATATGAAGTTAAGCAAGCAATTAGGAAACTCGGACAAAACAAAGCGCCAGGATACGATTTGATAACCGCTAAAACAATGAGTGAGCTGCCAGAAGAGGGTGTGCGCTTCTTAACATACATCTACAATGCCATATTGAGAACATCAACGGTCCCCAGACAATGGAAAGTGGCTCAAATCATTATGGTCCCTAAACCGGGCAGAAGCCCGGAAGACGTAAAATCCTACAGGCCCATCAGCCTATTGCCAGTACCATCAAAAGTAATGGAGATTCTATTCTTGAGCAGATTATCGCCAATCATAAAAGAAAGAAGCTTAATCCCAGACCACCAGTTCGGCTTCAGGCAACAACATGGTACTATTGAACAAGTACATAGGCTTGTGAACAACATTGACACTGCTTTTGAAAGGAGACAATACTGCACAGCTGCATTCTTGGACATCTCACAGGCCTTTGATCGCGTATGGCATGATGGGTTACTGTTTAAGATAAAAAAATCGGTGCCAATCGAATACTACAACTTTATTAGGTCATATTTAGAAAACAGACAATTTCTTTGTAAAAAATGGTGAAGAAGTCACAACACTGTGTCCAATCCATGCAGGCGTGCCGCAGGGCAGTGTAATGGGTCCTCCCTTGTATCTACTATATACTGCAGATCTGCCGATTTCCGAGGCCACTGTAACAGGAACTTTCGCTGATGACACAGCAGTTCTGGCATCTGACGAACTCCCAGAAAAAGCCACCCGAAAACTCCAAAATAGCCTTAACAATATCGCGAAATGGCTTAAAGATTGGCGTATCAAGGCGAACGAATCCAAATCGGTACAAGTGACATTCACGACTCGACGTGACATTTGCCCTCCAGTCACATTAAACGGAGTTCAAGTCCCCCAACACGACGAGGCAAAGTATTTGGGAATGTACCTAGACAAGAGACTCACATGGAGAAAACACATCTTCACCAAAAGACTAGCATTGGGACAACAGGTCAGAAAAATGTACTGGATGTTGCACAAGAAGTCTCAGTTATCAATGACAAACAAGCTACTCATTTATAAAGCCATAATTAAACCCATATGGTGCTACGGTCTGCAACTATGGGGTACAGCGGCAAACTCGAACATAGAAATCCTGCAAAGATTTCAATCCAAAATGCTACGCATGATAGCTAACGCACCTTGGTACATAACCAATGACAGACTACACCACGACCTTAACATTAAAACAGTCAAAGAAGAAATAAAAGAAAGGATGACTAAATACAAAACCAGAATCACACACCACCCTAATGTACTTGCAAGGGATTTATTGAAGGAAGTGCAAACGCCACGAAGGCTAAAACGCAAAAACCCACAAGATCTGCTATTGTGAAGGAGCAGACTGTTTATTGATGAAGCGATATTGTTAGTGAACAATCTCGCACAAGACCTACAAATACCAACCTAATGCTGAATATCGCCAGATAGATTGCATTATAAATATATTAAAAAAAAAAAAAAAAAACACATTCGCCCAAGTGCTTTGTGCCGTCTTACGAATTTTCGATCAGGTCACGTGTCCTGACGCGAGTTTAACAATTTGTACCCATCCCAAAAAAGAGCACAACGCCACCGAATTTTTATCATTCGTTTTCGTGGAACCAAATTATAAGACGTATTAAACACAAAATTATTGTTCTTTTTCATTGGTCAAATACGTTTTTTTTGTCCGAACGCGTCCCTACCCTTACCACAACCAAGCCACAACCCCAGTCTAAAGTGGCAACATTTGGGCAGTGTTGCCAACGAAGCTAAGTATCAAGCTCCCCACCAGAATCGACGTCTAAAACCACCAGAATTCCACTAAAAATAATCGCACGTCTTAAAAAATCGCTAAAATTTTCCACTAACTTTATTTCTGGCAGATTTGTGGCCTTTGCAAGAAGAAAACAGTATTTTTTGGGAAAGTTTATTAAAGCAATAACACTATAAATACATATTAGGTAACAAATTACATCAACTTCAACTCGCTATTAATTAATGGCTTTTGTGGAAGAACAAAATACTTAAAAATACCTGTTTTTAAAAGATGTCAATCAAATTATATTATTAAGATATATTCAGATAAGTCGTTCCCGTTTGTATCATCATGGTTAATCTCCGATTGATACGACTCTTTGGTACCAATTAATTCCACTAGAAAATCCACTAGCCACTAAAACCGATATTTGTCCGCTAAAAGGTAAGTCAAAACCACCAGATTTAGTGGAAAATCCACTAAGTTGGCAACACTGCTTTGGGAATCTGCTGCGTTCCAGAATGGGGAACACAAAAGGGTCAGAATATTCGTATCAAATACACCTAAAATCGAAGTGTAGAACGTGTACATTACATTAGTTTTTGTTTTACTTCGATACATGCAGTATTATTGAAGTAATTTTTTGAATTTCCGAGATTACGCGCGCTCGTACTAATACGTCACAGCCCGCGACCGCGTCACTGCGCGGCACTTAGTCCGGTGCGTTGACCATAATAAATTAGGCGCGCCTCGTTTTATTTTATTTCGATCGTCTTCGTTTTCCTATTAGGTACTTATACATACACATACATACATAAACTCACGCCCTTTTCCCATGGGGATAGGCAGAAACCACAGATCGCCACTTGCTTCGATCCTTACCTAATACATAGGTACTCCTTTTGCCTCGTCGTTGTCGTCGTACATAAAGTGTCCTTGTATTTCAAAGTATTAATAATATTGTCCTTTAAATCCGATTACACTAAAGTGAAACGTGTATTGTTTAGAATGGAAGGTTTTCTAATATGTCAGTCGAACAATCTGCCAAGAGTGGATAGTTTGATGGTGACTTGGTGACACAATATGGTCATGAAAAATCAGGATTTTATGGCTGCTGAAAATCGTGGAATAACGATGAAAAGGTATAAGTATAGGAATGTTCTAAGTAAGCCTTACCTACTCCTGGGTAGGTATTTGTTCAAACTTAAACCTAACTGAAAGTGTGTCTTTCATTTAGTTAGTAGGTACCTATAGGTAGGTACTCGCAATCAACATCTCGAATCTCGAGGTTGTCGATGATTATTTTATGTGTTTTATTAGTAGGTATAAACTAAAAGAAATAGTCACTATTTACCCATATACAGAATGTAGTAAGTCTTAGCAGGTATTTACGTAGTAACCAGTTTTGTAAGTAGGCAAATACCTACCATTATTATAGTTTTATAGGTACCTACTAAACCAGATATTTTTGATTAATTTTATTTTTAAATGAAAAGAAAATAAAATCGAAATTATCTTCACAGCAGTGCGCTTTAGTTTTAGGACCTATTGAATCAACTCGTTTTACGGGTGTCATCCACTTTTTCTTAATTTTTTGGGTCCTCAAGCACATAAAAAAAAGTTTATCAGGTGTTTAAACTGTTGAATTGAAGGTGATTGAAGCACCGAGGCACAATACAGTATTTTTTTCCATTTTTACCACAGAGAACTTTATAATTTTGATTTTTACTGCGCACGGGCGTGCAAACGAGAGCGTGGTTATGGGAGTTGTGACGTCATCGGGTAGTGAGCGCCCGCCCGCGTTTTTAAAAACCTTCGGGCGGAAATACGCACTTTGATCGTAAATATCTCAGTCATTTTTTAAGATATGAAAAAAGTAAAAACACAGTTCTTCTTGTAATTTTTTGTAGATTTATTTGGTGTGTAAAGTAAAAAACGTTTGTCAGACCCATTCGATCATTATGAGCATCGCGATCGTTTGCATCAAACATTTTTTACCTGGCAAAGCAAAACACAAGTTGTCAAATTTCGATGTCAAATTATAATCTGTGGTCAAATTGTCGATGAATGTTGTCAAGCAATAAAAGTTAGAAACATCTTAATTGTGGTGTGTTTTTAGTTTTACGCACGGTTTTACGTTACTAAAATTATCCAAAAACCGTATTCGAATTTCGGTATTTACATTAACTACAGTCTATCGTATAGTGCTTCTAAAAAGGTCAGTTAAATACTCCATTTGCCACCAATGGATCTACGGCAAGCCGGTTTCGCAACGACAACAAACATGATGCTAAGCAAAAAAATAACAAACCCTTTACATTTTATTACTTAACATGCACATTTATTCTCCTAAGTAACACTGTAATCTTCTTTATTCAAGTCACATAGTTCGCCTTTTAGTAACAAATATTCTGTTTTGCGAAAAAATAATGGCAAAACAAAAAATCCGCCAATGACGACCCACTGACCAAAAATTGTATTTCCATAGTTGAAAATGGATGAATCTATGGAGTCATTAGCTCAACCTAACCTCGGCTACGTTCCATCGATTCCAACGAGTCAGCCGATGGAGACTACACCAGCATTGAGCACTATGGCACCATCATCAGGTCCACAAAGCGGGAAACATGAGGAGTTCTCTGTGGAAAAGGTTCTGGATCGAAGAATTAAGAACGGCAAGGTTGAGTTCTTGTTGAAATGGAAAGGTTACTCTGAGTAAGTGGATTTAAATCTAATAAAACATTGCAACAGTTTTAGTCTTAATCATAGCCAGGAACCCTTTTTTTTTTGGGGCGGTTGAAAGTCATCAAATGAGTCCTCCTGCTCCCGCAGAGTGGTATTACTGACTATAGTGCGCGCGGAACTAGTTGGCCGAGCCTTAGGCATGTTTTCAATAAATTGAACAATTATTGTTCACGATATCTCGAGATTGGTCATCACTGTCTAATTATAGTCTCCTGTGCATTGCGAGCTGTAGGCAACTCGCCCCCTCACCCCTGTCGCCACCTAAGGCGCGGCCAACTAGGTAGTTCCGTGCGCACTATAAAAACCACCCATGTTCCTTCTCAGCCCCATGTGTTGATGCCGCGGTATCTCTTTCGGACAACCTGCAGCCCCGACGGGCTTGCCAGGAACCCTTAGTTGCCAAATAATATATTTTAAAGGATGTTCAGGTAATGAGGTTGATTGACTCCTTGGAATGGGTGCCCCCATTGCAAAGGTATGATCCTTTGACTAGACTATTAATACAATTTTGGGTTGCTGTTCAATGTTTCTATAATGCTTTTGTGAATAGCTCTGCTGGTACAATGAAGTTCTGTAAATAACATTTCTCCACCTCTAATAAAATTGAGAAATAATATCCGTCAACATTAATTCTAGTGATGACAATACATGGGAGCCAGAAGATAATCTCGACTGCCCGGAACTTATATCAGCTTATGAGGAAGCTCGTATGAAACGGGAGAAGGAAGAAGCTGCAGTGGCAAGTGCTGCCGCCGCCGCTGCTGCCGCCGCTGCTGCTGCGGCTGCGGCTGCGGCTGCTGCTGCAGCAACCCCTGATCCTATAGAGGAGACTTTGGCTAGTCGTAAAAGAAGCAGGAGAGGAGATAAGAAAAAGAAGAATAATACTGAAGTAAGTTTAATTGCATGTGTGAACTCTTGTGATTTTTATCACTTGGAATTTTGATGTGTGACTGTCTCGTTGATCGAGTGGTCTCAAGTTCAACTACTGACGATGTTCAACACCTTACATAATCCAATAACATTTTTCATCAGGTCCTACAAGAGATTGAAAAGCCGCGTGGAGTGGCACGTGGTTTAACACCAGAGAAGATTCTAGCCGGTCAGCTGTTCCATGGATCATTATACTTTTTGGTAAAATGGTAAGTAATCTTATCTTAGCATAATACTCACAACTCATGTTTTCAAGCAATTTCTTTAGTTGAAATAAAAAAAACTGCCCTGTGGAGTTAGTGAAACTGGACCTCATACAGGCTGTCACACTTTATTTTCACTATAATTTTTTTTTAGAGTTTGATCATAATATTCGGAGATTACCCCCTACTGGCCCCTACATACAAACAAATTTTACCTCTTTGTAACATAAGATAAAAATGCTGTTCCTAATTTCTTTACAGGCACGGCTGCACAGACTTCGACGTTGTTCCAGGTCATGAGTTAGGGGAAGCCTTCCCTGACTTTGTGATCAACTACTATGAATCCTGTGCTCCGTTTAGCGTCAGGCACAAGATTGGAAAGATTATGAGGATTGCTCCAGAGGTAATGTTTTTGGATCAAGATTGTTTGTTCTAAACACAATGTTTTATTATTTGTTAAAATTGAAATGGTAAGAAAGGAGATGTCTTATGAGATGACGAGAAACAGAGAAGTATGGAAGAAGAAGACGTGCTACCTCAAATGAATTGAGATAAGGGCAAGTAGTCCGGTCAATATAGACATTTCAAATAACAATAATTCCCACAGAGCCAAATATTGGTGGAGAGCTGGGGTTTTTACCATTACAAATAAAGTGTTAAAAATCCCCATCGATCCTATGTGTGCTACAAAAGTTATTCGGGGTCAAAGGTCAAAATTCGAGGTTTTTTGGATTTTTCTTTAAAACAGTAAGTTTTATCAAGAAAAACCACCCTAATCCGGCCCTGTCGCAAAATCCGTTCTTAGCGGACGTCTACTAACTATAAACTACCTCCCTGCCGAAAATCATCTTTAAACGTCCAGCGGTTTTCGAGATTTCGTGATTTTATATTATAGAAAATGTGACTCTTAGAGTCGCGATATCTCAGGAATGGTAACTCTTACAAAAAATCATAAAGACCATTTTTGTATAGAATTTTAAGATCTACAACTTTGGGACGTTTTGTTTTTATTGATAAAACTTACCGTTTTCGAGAAAAATCCAAAAAACCTCGAATTTTGACCTTTGACCTCGAATAACTTTTGTAGCACACATAGGATCGATGGGGATTTTTAACACTTTATTTGTAATGGTAAACCCCAGCTCTCCATCAATATTTGTCTCTGTGTGAATTATTGTTATTTGAACACTATTTTTATGTCTAAATTGACCGGACTAAAGAGAATGATCAGTCAGTAGTTTTCCTGACAATAAAAAATCTAATGAATTGAAAAAAAAGAACATTTTTCTTGGAGCTCGGAGATTCTAAAGACCTCTCCACAACTCTCAAGCTCCACTAACCATTGTTCTATTTTGCTCATTCATTTAAAAATAACGAAGACAAAATAATGTTTTTAATTCATGTTCAATACTAAATGTGATGATTTGTGATGCATGTTGGAAGTCTTATTACAATAGATTAATAAGTAAGTATACGAATTTCCGAAATTAAAGTATTACTATTCTTATCTTATGATGTTTTCTTCAGCTACCACCAGCAGCACCGCGAGCAGCTGAGCCTATGGACGTTTCTGGAGACCTACCAGCTATCTCCACAGATTGTAAGTTCATTTATGTATTTTAATTGCATGTTTACGTACGGGCGGGGCGTCGCGCGGCGTCTGCTGCGTTGGCGATGTATGAAAAAGTTGCCGATTTCAAACGTCGATTTTACGGAAGCAATTTTTCGCTCGTTAGTTTAAAATGCAGCGTTTGTTGCGGTGGACCCGTCTCTCAGTAAATTAATAAAA
Source organism: Diarsia dahlii (assembly GCA_949775195.1). Taxonomy (NCBI): domain Eukaryota; kingdom Metazoa; phylum Arthropoda; class Insecta; order Lepidoptera; family Noctuidae; genus Diarsia; species Diarsia dahlii. Next base: position 6,361,608 of record OX459200.1, read on the forward strand.
AAGACCGAGACGAGCCCTCTGCACGGCCCGCGCGACGCCCCGCGTCTCCGTAAACGAGCCCTTAGACAATTATGTACTGTATTGTAATTTAAGTCCGTCACATAGTTTCCCAAAAAATATTGGACACTTATTTTTTCATTTTCACGTAAACAAAAAATGAAGGCGATACAGTGCTTCGAAAAAACGTCACATTTCAGTATATTTTTTTACCTAGAAGTGACGTCACAAGCCCCCACCCATCTTCGTAAATTTTTATTAATTTGATAAAACAAAAAATAAAGTTTTAATTAATGAACTAATTATGAAATAAAAGCTTTGATCCATTTTTGGCCATGAATATCCAATATGATACGGCATTACTTACGCTAAGTACGAAATATACTCACGAGAAAGTTTTAAATATAGCCAACAACACTTGGGTATAATGTAGTTTCCATTTACTGATATAATTTTACCTCTTTATAATATTCGTATAGATTAAGGTCATCGTTTTCCTAGTCATTTTATTAATACTAATTATTTTTATTTTCTCTTCAGCATCATCAGAGGTACAGCTACAAGTCCCAACAGACTCTGAGTCGCCAGTTGAAGTAGCCGTTAACTGACCATCGCTCCACAACACTAGAAGAAGTAGAAGACTATAAGCAATAGGGGATCGGACAAAAAAAAACCAATTAGTCCGTCAGATAGATTTCCAAAAATTATTGGACACGTATTTTTTCTTTTTTCACGTAAACTTAAAATGAAGACGATACAGTGCTTCGAAAACTCGTGTGACGTCATATGATAGTACATTTTATTTATTTATTTATCTACACTAATATTATAAAGAGGAAAGATTTGTACCTATTTTTGTATGTTTGTATGTTTGTATGTTTGTAATGAATAAGCTCAAAAAGTACTGGGCCGATTTCAAAAATTCTTTCACCCTTGGAAAGCTACATTCACCCTGAGTAACATAGGCTACTTTTTATCCCTGTATTCCCACGGGAACGGGATCTACGCGGGTGAAACCGCGGGACGTCCGCTAGTTTATTATAAACAGGTACACCAACAGTACATACATTTCACACTGAATAATAAAAATATACCGGTTAGGGTTCTGATGTAAGTACCAATTACAGGTATACACAACATTCTCAGATACAATAAAGCTATTTTGACGACACAAGTGACGTTTCAAGCCCCCACTCCAAGATCTTTGACGCGTTTTATCTTCGTCATTTTTTATTGATTTGATAACACAAAAAACACGTATTCAATATTTTTCGATAATCTAACATACGGACTAAACAGAATCATATTATTTTGACCCAGTCCGATCCCCTATTGAGGAGGCTGCAGTAGTCTTCCGAAATCGACTAGTCTTTTCAGAATTATTTTACCTCTGATTGGGCATCACTTTCAAAGTGAACCTTATTTTTGTTCTCGTAAGGTTGTTAGTGGTGTCTTTTAAAGGTAAAATAACTCTGAAAGGTCTAGATGATATTGTCATCATCGGCAGTGAATAGTGACTATTAAGTGAGAGACCATTGAAGAAGTGCAAAAGATGAGTGAAATAGAGAATGATTTATATTGTTTATATTGTGAGTCGTTTAAAGATCAACGTGTTATGAGTTCTGTGGGGTTTTCATGACGTCTTAAAGCAGGATTGTTTTTAGTCTTATTCCAATGTGGGAAATACGACAGACCATCTAGCGCCATCTCTTTTCCACACGGGAACATTATAATATATTAAAACAGTCCTGCTTTTAATCGTCATGGTAAGCAACCTTTTCAGCATTAAACATTGCCTCAACCAAAGGCATTCAGGAGTATTTCTATGAAACTCGATACTGTATGTTAAGTATAGTTATAAGCATCCTATAGGTGGGCATTTTCGTCAGAACATGTACAAAATTTAAAAAATGCATGATTGAACTAAAACTTTTGCAAATAATATAATTTTAATGAATTTGCATGCTTGTTTTTATAATCTTTGATTTATATCATAGAACTCTGATGAATTCCAGTTACTTTTTTTTTAATTGAATTAAAAGGAACATAATGCACTTAATTTTGTCATGTCCGTTACTCATAGAAACACTGTTGATAAAATAAAACAAAATTTTTGTTTGAAATTTTATTTATTTCAATAATTTGTAAATATGATGTTAGTCAATTATTAATGAATACTTGTGTTATAGCAAAATACTTATTTAACATTTTTGCAAAAAATGCGTCCGTACCGTTACTTAAAGTTGTATCACGATATTTCACTTTAATGTATTCAATCAAATACTGTACGTAAAAATCCCATTTTTTGTTTATAAGTATTTACTAAGCTATTAATTGTCTACATACAAAAATAATTTGAAACTTCTTAATAAAAATAGGAAATAATCAACAAATACAATAAACTTTCATACGGGACAGTAACGGTACCTGACCTACCCGTAACAAACAGGACACAGTAAAGTTGAGATCACACTTCGACATTTTCGAAGTAACGCAAACATATTTTTTACTTTTTATTAAGTACTAGCTTTTGCCAGCGGCTTCGCCCGCGTGAAAATGTCGATTTTCCATACAAACTTTCATCCCCTATTTAACTACCTTAGGGGTTGAATTTCGAAAAATCCTTCCTTATTCCTTGTCTATATTCTATAGGAAACCTCTGTGCAAAATTTCAGCTTTCTAGGTCCAAGGGTTTGGGCTGGGCGTTGATGAGTCAGTCAGTCAGTCAGTCAGTCAGGACTTCTCTTTTTATTTATATAGATTTATAATTTATATTATTACTCACATAGTCACATAATATATAGTAGTGTTAATCCGCAAAAAACGAAATAAACGATTTCTTCAATTTGACAAAACAAAAAAAATAAAAAATCTAGTTTGCAACAGCTTAATTTAATGCACTTCTCAAAATCACCTACATATTATATGTAGTTATCAGCTCTTTAAATTCAAACTTTGGGTTTTCCATAAATTATTAAAAATAAACTTCCATCAAGCTTCGAAAAATAATAGTCATGTAACAATCTTCGTATTTTTCAGGGTCATTTTTAATGCGTTCCCTGTAACGCCGCATTTTTTCTGCGGCTGTCAGAGCCATTTTTAGTTTGAGTAGTATACCTAGAACCAACAAAATACAAATTTTAGTTTTTTACCCAACGAAAGAAATATTTTATAGTTTACTATACGGACCGCGGTTTTACCCAAGTGATAAAAATAAATGATGATGTATGATGAAAAGTATCTAGAAACCTTTCACAGGGTTCAAGCTATCTTCACATTCATACCAAATTTCATAAAAATGCGTTCAACCAATTTGGCGTACACATTCGTTTTAATTTAAACTATTTTTGTTTATTTAAATAATGATACAAATCATTTAAATTGCAAAACACCCACCGTGGCACCACGGGTAAAAGACTTAGCTTGTTGTGTGTCGCAACTTTATGCGGTCATGTTCGTTACTTTTTTGGTCCGGCTCATACGTTACCTTTCGTATGGTAACAGACAGGACGTAACGGAATCACAATATTTAGCAAAACTCTTTTATTAAACAAAAATGTTGTTTTGTTTTCATAAAATGAATAATGTATCTTGCTGCAGAATTAACTAAACTGTATGGTACAATACATATGACACTGAGGGTGATAGTAATTATTTGGTGAAATCGTTATTACTTACCGGACAATCGATAGGAAAACGGGGGATTGCCTGCTGTAAAGCTCCGACCGGTTCCTGACAGCGGCTGACACGACACCCAAATGGCCGTCAGCGAATGACGGCTTCGATTTTAGTATTACCATTTTAATAAAACATAACGTGATTTAGTAGAAAATGTTTGTAAATTGCTTAAACTTCGGTAACTATGCAGGACATGTCCGTTATGAATAAAACGATGGGACAATGTTTAAAATTAGAAAATAAATTATAATTAAAATATAAAGGTGCTTAAATGTGTTTTTTATTAAATAGATATTGATTTTACCTTAGAAAAGTTAGAAATTATAAAACATTTATAGAAAAATTCATCGAAATTGGCAGCTCAAAAGTTGTCTAGTAGAAATGGGACAGTACTGTACAGAATAATTGTCAAACTTTGAAATTAATTTTCATGTCTTTTAATCAATAAATGTTATATTTTATGTATGTTAAACGAATGTCCGTTAGGTCGTAAAAAATATAAACAAGAAGTTGCAGTTATTACAGGCACATAGGCTTCAGTAAAAAAAAAAATATCGTGGGACAACCAAAATATTAGGATGTACATGTTTTTATGAAAATGCCCAGGTATCGTTTTGGTAAACAATTAATTAGTAAAAGGAAGAAGGAAAGAACATTTATATGCTCTAAACATGACGCATTACATTAAATAAGGCATATAAAGTAGTGGGAACTCAGCATAAAAATTAGATGACTTGATGCTGACCCAGTGCACTTCTTATGGTTTAGCAATAAATTGTGTTATAGATTAAGTGAACAATAAAATGTTATCTATGCTATAGATAATATATTTGAATAAGAATGGTGAGATTTAAATGGATTTTTATCGTTTTTATAGCGACGCGCGTCGTTGCAAATTATATCTATGTATAAACTGATTTTTAACTCATTTTGATCAATCATGTTTCTTGTACTTGTTTGTACGAAACGTGTGTCAAAGAATTATTACTGTACTGTTTTGCAGCTGAATTTGAACTATGTGTGCTAAGGCCCTTACATCTTTTTCCACAGTTAGGCGAATCTACAGATTTAAATTAAGGTCGTTAGATTCGACTGTCACACGATCGAAAACAAAATGATTATATTGCGGATACAAAAACTTTTATTTGACAAAATGTATGATAATTTAACAATTAAGACGGATTGAAATGAAAAATATTATAGGTTAAGTTATAAAATAAAACAGAAAATAAATTTCAAAAGCATTCATTTATTTTTCAGTATAATCTTATATTAATCCCTGTAATATAAAACGAGTATAAAACTTACAAACAAAAATCGACTTAAAGCTACATTAATCTAGAGTATCAAGTACTTTGGCATGTCGTCGGTTGGAATGTTAAACATTTCAAAGGTATGGATTTGATATTGTGAGCCACGAATCGCAACTAAATATATTATTGTTGTGTGAAAATAAATGTTTAAAACATATGTTCACATAATCAGCAATACAGACTGGCAATACTTGGAGGCAAGTAGCTTGCATGCTGATTCGTTTTATTGCATCAGGTATGCTTTAATTTGGTTCATCGTGTTAAAATAGAACTCAAAATCAGACTGAACTGACTGGAAACTAAAACTACCTTGTAATAGCCAAATCAACAACCAAATTTTTTTTTTACTAGCAACAAAATTCCAAATCGCATTTCCGAACGAAAACTTGGCCCACACTCAATCCACACGTTTGTCGAAAAGAAACTTAAAGTTGGTTAATATTAAGGAAGGGCTTGATAGACGCGATGTTTTCACATTCTGGAATCAGCTTTCCCCTGAGTCTGATACAGGCATCCGCGCAGAAAGGGCCATTGAACCAGTCTCCGAGCATCTCCTTGCATTGGGCGCAGTTCTCGATGCAAACTTGCATGGGGTCGTTGACCGTTGCTAGGGGAAAATGATAAAAGATTTGTGTTAGTATTTTTGGAGTCTGTATTAAGGCCACGTTTGCTTTCACCAGAGATTTCTGAGGATATGCAGTGGGTGGTGTGAGTAAAACCAACCAATCACATGACTAGATTAACTCAAACTGTGAGAAAGAAGCGACGTTATTGGTTAGTTTAAAACACGAGCGTCTACACATCTTTGCATAATCTCTGGCGGAAATGCAGCCTATTCGGTTTGCAAGAAATTCACATTTTTCTTACGTTTTTTGTTGCAATTGTCAGCATATCGTGAGGAAACATAACATGGTGGAAAAAAAAACATTGGAAGATATGTTACATCGACCCACAATAGACCCGCGTGATGGAATAGATACTGCCCACTCCTTCTCACAGAGAGGTGGTCAGTATACAAGCGCTGGGACATTGGGTTTTTGGACTGATTAAGTAATTTTGGATATCACATCATCATGAGAGGCTGAACTGAGGCCTTTCTGGCATTATCAGTTTGTTTAATTTTTAAGGTGTTTTTTTGAAGATAATGCCAAGTAAACACAATTTTCTTTCTTTAGGATGCAACAGAGAAAATAACGTTTCCTTTCATTCTCTTCTGCCAACTGCCACAATATCATTTACTTTTTATTATTATTTATTTATTTATTTAAACTTCTCGCACACAAAAAAACGGTACAAAGGCGGACTTAATGCCTTAGGCATTCTCTACCAGTCAACCAAGGGTGGTGTAGAGATTAGATGGCAGGTGCTCTTTCACATCAGCCTCACACAATCCATCTATCGTATTTTATTTTTCCAAAAGTAATGTTCTACATCTTATTTTTTCTAATAAAATAATTGCCTACGATGTGTCTTCCAATAAATCAGCCTGGTAAATATTATAGGTTCAGTTAAAGAATAAAACAGAATCAATTTTCAATAGCATACATTTATTTTGATAAATATATTCTTAAATTAATCCCTGTATTATAAAACGAGTAGATATAAAACTTATAAACATACATCGACTTAAAGCTAATTAATATAGAGTATCGAATACTTTGGTATGGGTCGGTTGGAATGTTAAACATTTCAAATGTATGGATTTATTTTGGGCCACGCAACTCAATGAATTAAATTAATAATGTGTGGGTCAATTAATAGATGCTTATTTAATAATGTTTGCATAAACTTCATCGTATCTGACAATACTTTGGCTTTCAGAAGCTAATCGGTCGTAGCTTGAATCACTTTATAGTAAAACCTGGAGTTCCTATTGTTGGCTCTAGGTTTTTTTTATTCTGTTAGACCATACTCTGACAAATCTTTTTTTTTACTGGCAATAAAGTTGCAATAACAAAAAAAAAAAACTAGACGTGGCCCATTATCAATCCATTCGTTTGTGGAAAGGAATACTTAAAGCTTGTTAAGGAAAGGCGAGATTGAGGCAATATTTTCGCAGTCTGGAATCAGTTTTCCCTTGAAAGTGATGCAGGATTCAGCGCAGAGGGGACCTTCGAACCAGGCGCCGAGCATCTTCTTACATTGCGCGCAGTTCTCGATGCAAACCTGCATGGGATCGTAGATAGTTGCTAGAGAGAGAATGATAAAAAGATCTGTGTTAGTATTTTGGTGACTAATGTGTTAGTTGCTAGTTCATTCATAATTAAATTTGTGATAACCACCATCTAATAATAGGTAGATGAGGTTGAATGCATTTTCGGACTCCTCTACGTAACAAAGTTAAAATATGTTAAGGCCCGTAATCTACCAAAGCGGAGACGAGCAGAGCGGAGAGGCGATGTGCCAAATTCGACCAATCACAGGAAGGGCGAAAGACCAGATGTACATTTGAACTAATGTGATTGGCCGATTTCCGCACATCTCCTCTCGTCTCCGCTCCTCTCCGCTTTGGTGGAAACCGGGCCTTAGACTGGAAGCCACTCCAATGTTGGGAAAAGGCTATGCAAATGAATAGAATAAGAATCATTTATTTGCATAAAATACAGGTTTTATCAGATAGTAAAGTTGATGATGTGTGCACCAACCATATTTTGCCTGTGTAGCATGCAAATTGTTGATGATGATTTATACTAAAAATAAATACTAATGTATTCGTCAAAAATAGCCACCCATCACTTGCCTTGGTTTTCGCAACTAGCTGGGAGTTACAAAGTTGCTTTAGCAAATTAATTAACTATGTTATATCAAGTGGATGAATGAATATGATGTATCTCGTCGCGTTAGTGTTTGTGTCCGCTAATTAAGTAAATAACATCCTTTGGAATCATGTATTCTACTTAATTACTTAGACACAAAGGCTATTGTTGGGCCTGTCTATTAGGGGATGTTTGAGATAGATAATACGTCATAATAGAAGATGAGATAATTACTGTAATTATTACAATGAAATGTAGTATTATAACTTTTATATTAACAGTTATAAGGAACGGGCAAAAGCAGTAGGTATGTAAAGGTACAAGTTGGTAGCCGACTGCACGCAGCAGCAGCAGACGACATGTCGTCGCTTCATAGAAAATAATAAATTATCATTATTCAATTTCATAGAAATACGTAGAAGTGACGACATGTCGTCTGCTGCTGCTGCGTGCAGTCGGCTACCAACTTGTACCTTAAGGATAGCAGCAGATGGCGTTCTGCGGTTTCTGTCTACGCTATGGCAAATAGGCGTGAATTTATGTAAGTATTATGTATGACGTGTTAGTATATAGGTACACCTGTAGAGCGAACGGCAATATTTGATTAAGTAGGTACCCCTATCATCAGACTTACCTGCACACTTAGTAGGCATTGTCCTTTGGCAATGCGACCGAATGCGGCGATGTCCAGACGATCGTGAGATCGTGGATGGACCAGCTCTTTTTTTGGACGGTGGGAAATCATCAAATGACTCCTCCCGCTCTGGGCGGAGCGGAAGGGAGTGTCAGACTTCCACTGACTAAAAACCACCCATGTTCCTTCTTAGCCCTTTGTGTCCGGGACCGCGGTATATCTTTCGAACAACCCGCAGCCCCGAGGATGGACCCGCTTGCAAGTAGGTGCAAGCCCTATGGAACATACTTAGTGCCTACACCAAATCGGTAAACCATCCAGTTACATGTAGTAGGTAAGAAAGCTTGTCTGCGATTTCACGAGTTTAAAATATCTTTTAGTTTTTCCTGCTAAACCAACGTCATTCACGGACCTCAGTTCACCTACCTTCCTATTAATATTTTACATTTATAATATTTAAGTTAAAACCTGCTGAATGGCGTGCTTTTATTTTTATAGTTGGAATTGTGACGCACTCTACCTGCCCAAGTACCTAGAACGACGTCAAAGCATCAGGAAGTGTGCAATGCTCCTTTATTTTGTAGCTTAATTTCTTTAAGAATAAGAGCTGAAGTGCTTAAGCATTTTATATTAATCCAAACTCGGCACTTGGGACTCGTTAACGCATTTTAAACTTAGTAGTTGACTGCAGATGTGAGGAAATGGAACGTTCAAACGTCCCTGAGGGACGATGGGAACTTTTCAAGATGGAGGTTTGAATTTGAAAGTTTGTTTGAATTGTAGGTTCCTACCTACATCGGGTTGCGAAAAGCCAATGTTTGAAACTCGGAGGATCATCATTTGTTGAATGAGAATTTGAGTTTGAGTTTGAATACGATTTTGTTTTAATGTAAAACTGGAATGTGAAGAATCGACTGATATGTTCCACATCACTCGAGTAAAATTTCTGAAATTTGCATAAAATGGTCCGGAGGTTCGTCTTAGAACACTTCTTATCCAAAACTTCATACATAACATCACGCCTGTAATCCCTGAAGGATTAATCAGAGGTGTGCTGGGGGTGTAATAGCACACCCCCAGCTTGCCAGTTATGTTTAACTCCAAGGACAAGGGGACGAGCTTATTGCTATCAACCGGGCACCAATCCAGATTCCGTGGCCTGCTACTGAGAAATTCCTGATGGAAAAACCAAATAGGTAATAATTTGTCCGACCTAGGATTCGAACCCAGGACCTCATATTCAACCATCGCGATTGCGACTACTAGACCAACGAGGCAGTCAAAGAAGTAGACTTATGTAGTTACAAATAGATTAGACTACCTCTCTCCAATACTTATCGATGGTATAGCTTTACCTACACAGGAACCCTAACCTATATATTATTTGTATTTTTAATTGTATGTACCTACTGTTGGTGTAGGTACACTATACCTATAACTACACTACTGAAGGTACACTAATACCTACTTTTCAAGATCGATTTGCCAGTCTATGCGTGAAGACGTCCCAAACAGACATAAGTAGGTACATTTCGCCTACAATATTAGCGTAGGTTTTCTTTCGCAATTTTCTCACCATTTACATTGACTCTAACAAAATAATGTCCATAAGATATACGGTCTAAATGCACGATTGTTTGTTACGAGGTCAAGTGTAAGCGGCTAAGGTGAAATTGCGTAATTTTCGGCGAAAGTGAGGTGTCCAAATTGTGGATTGAGGTCATTGTCTCACTGCGATCGGACGATGAATATATCAGAATACATCTTTTAGCCTATGAGATGAGAATATAAACTAGATGTTTTAAAAATAAGCCAGAGACCTTGTTTTTAACAAAGTGCGAAGTTTTTCTTGAGTGTGGCAAAGTTGATAACACAACTTCGAAAACTAGCTTAGAAATTCTTTGAAGTGTCGTAATTAGATGCTGAAAAATGGTAGGTTTTACTAGAAGGATAGAGTAGCTTTATCCATGTCTAGCGAAGTAGGTTCTGCAAGAAACCTTTTAATTTTTTAATTAAATTCAATATTTTATCTATCTGGGTACCTTCCTTCTTTCAGTTTCAGCAAATCTCGTTATCAAATTTCTGGAAATCGCAAAGTACCTACCGACGACCTATTAATTTTTACACAACCTTTTCAAAAATGTTAATTGATAGACTCTAACTTTTATAAATGAACTTTGTAACAAGCTTTAGCGAGAAGTAAGGACTGGAAAATTTCCTTTGAAGGCAAAAAAATATGTTTTTATTTCTAATTGAATTATTTCCATTATCGAAAGCTTTACGTTTAATTAACGACCAAGTTTTATCTTGGGTTCCTAATAGACGGTCTTTGGGCATGATACGGGGAGACAAAGTACCTAGATATAAAAAGAAATACAGTTTATGATGATTAGACCCTAGAAGATTAAGGTAGGTACTACCTCCGTGGTTGAGTGGTTTAGGCTTTTGCCTTGTGACCCGGTGGTCGTGTGTTCGATTCCCACGGGAAGCATAGTTTGTAAAGTTGTTGCCAGTTTGGCTGGGACATTCCAGGCTTGAATCACTTGATTAGCCCCCGCCCCGGCCGCCAAATGGCCGTCGTACGTCAAACCATGTCAGTGGCCCTTTTTTTTTTTTTTGGTGGGTGGAAAATCATCGAACCCCCCCCCCCCCCCGCTCTTGGGCAGAGCGAAGGTTAGACTTCTACTGACTAAAAACCAAACCCATGTTCCTTCTTCGCCCTTGTGTCGGAGCCGCGTTATCCTGATTATCGCGCGTTATCGATAATCCACAGCCCCGACGGGATGTCAGTGACCCTTTTTTTTTTTTTTTGGTTGGTGGAAAATCATCGAATAACCCCCCACCGCTCTTGGGCAGAGCGAAGGGGAGTGTCAGACTTCTACTGACTAAAAACCAAACCCATGTTCCTTCTTCTTCGCCCTTGTGTCGGAGCCGCGGTAACCTTTCGATATCCACAGCCCCGACGGGCGTCGGCCCTTGCGGGCCCCTCCTTGCTAACATCTCTTTGAGGCGCGCGTGGAACACGTACGCGCCGCCGACACGGTCTGTTGCCGTCATGACGACGGCCGGACGGCGAACTAGCCCGTTACTCACCGTCCACAGGCCCGCGTCTACGGTGGCCGGAGGTCATCGCGTGACCCCCGACGCCCGGAGCGCCTTCCGCGGCGGCTGGGACGTTGAGAGGTTCTCTCCCTCTCTCGTTCCGCCACCTCCTTCGCTAGCATCACTGCTTCGCAGAAGGAGGCGACGGCGTCCCATTCCTCTTCGCCCCGGACCATGGCTTGCACCAGGGCCGGGCGCGAGAGGCCGCCGCCGATGTCAGTGGCCCTTGAGGCGGTTAAGAAACTCTGACACTAGGGTGTGTGGGGTCGTTAGACCTCACTGCCTAAACGATAAGAAGATGAAGAAGATTAACGTTCTGTGAGTAATATAAAAATTATACAGTAGGTATGACTTTTAACAATTAGTGTGTGACGCCGAAGCGCTATACTACCTAAATATAGGGTTTATTTTAAAATGAAAACCCCTTGAGGGTGCAGGGTGCATCATCGATGCTACCGCGAGCTGTAGCACTTCGAGCATGAAAAGTGCGATTCTATACCATATGATGAGGTGCAACCCTTGTTTATCTTTGGTTTCTGAATCAATGTTTTGAACAATTTCTGGATAGAACGCTCTACTTCATCATCTGCCCAGCCTTTTCCCAACTGTTTTGAGGTTGGTTTCCAGTCTAACCGGATATCGATGCACTGCATGGATACTGAACCAGTATTTTACATGGAGCGACTGCCTATCTGACTTTCATAACCTAGTTAGTTTTGGATTTGGGTTTCCCTTTGATAAGACTGGTTGTCAGACTTTGGGGCCACTGTCTAACTGTAGCGACTGTCAAAGACCATACCCATGATCTATTGCCTCGCGAAGGCTTACACGAGTTCGAGGAGATGTAGGAATATGTGGTGGACTAAATACCTACTAAGTTTTCTGTAGACTTGCTCGTACTCACCAATAATAGTTTCGAAACCAAAATTTTGATTTAAAAGAGTGATTATGTAGTTTCTTGCCTATTCTTCTCCAGAGAGATCTAAGCTTTGGAATGGGTAACTACAGTACTTTCAAAGGTATATCATGCCTTTTGACCGTAAATTCGCTTTATTTGTTTGTCTGACATTCAAAAGTGCGTGTAATGTTCTAATTGAAATAAATACTTTGAGTTTGAGTTTGATTAAGAGACACACTTAGAGGGTGATCTTTAGCTTGGCTATTAACAGACACACCTCTTTTTGTCTTCGTCACAATCAAATTCCGTTGGCTAACGTTACTATAAATTCTAGAACGATATGGTAATCTTACACAAAGACGATATTTAAAACATGTTTTTCGACAGGCACGTTCATTCTTTATTGTCGATGTCGTCCTTTTTTAACCGACTTCCAAAAAAAGGAGGAGGTTATCAATTCGACTGTATTTTTTTTTTTTTTTTTTTTTTTTTTTTTTTGTTTGTTCGCTCATAACTTGCGACTGGGTGAACTGATTTTCATGATTCTTTTTTCATTTGAAAGCTGGTGCTTCCCGTGTGGTCCCATTGTCACCATTTCAATATCTGATGATGGGATCTTGTAGAAATCGGGGGAAATCTTCAATAAATAACAGCAGATTAACCGCGATTGTTGCTATAGCATATCTAAGCATTGTTTACACCATCACACAACAATATAATATCACGCCTGTACTCACTACAAAGGTTATAAAAACTATTTTGTGAAAATCTGATGAAGAACTTCGGAGATATTCAACGGAACTCCTCAATAAATGATAGCAAATGGACTGGGATTGCTGAAATCTCATATTGTCTGTCTATTGTTTACACCAGTCCTAACATAACATCACGCCGGTACGTTGTGAAGGGGTAAGCACATGTGAAACACTAAAAAGTGAAAAATAAAAACTTTTTTACAAAAAATAAAACCGACTTCGACAAAAAAAACACTCAAAAGTGAAAAATAAACTTGAGAAGAAAAATCAGTTTCTGAAGTCGGTGACAAAAAAATTAAATCAAAGAAACAAAAGTCACCGACTTCAGAAACTGATTTTTCTTCTCAAGTTTATTTTTCACTTTTGAGTGTTTTTTTTTTGAATATAAAGTTAGCACGTGTGTGGTGTTAAAATGATTTAAGTGGTCAGTTTCGCAAGATCTCTTTTAGATGTGATACTCTGGATTGATTTGAAAAGGTTCACCTCGCCTATCCCCAGCTCATCGTATAAGAATACTAGTGTGAGTGTCATTATATTATTATTCAGGAGAAGGTACATAATCTCTCGACAATTATGTAGGTAAGGCAACATGTATCTGCCGGGCCTGCGGGAATAAGAATAAGAGTCAGCCTAAAAATTTCTGCATGAATAGTGGGCCGTAATCCACCAAGTGCACCAACCACACCAAACAACGTGTAAACAGAGCCTCCACGAAGCCATCCATCAAAAATCCACAGCACGCACATCAAACTAGACATATCTACGCATAAATAATTGCTAGGAAACTAATTTTATTGTGGGTGCAGAAAATCAGGGTATGATTCAATAAAACACAGTCAAAACATTATGCTGATAGATGCACTGAATGATGCAGGCATCATGGAGGTTTATAAAGTACAGATAAAGCATGAAAATTCCGGAGATATTGACCTCCAATATCTCCGGAACAAGAAAGTTAAACAACGGAATGATCGCAATCTAGTCTTTTATGGATATACCTACTATCATTAAAAGAGTCAATGGAACACGGCAAAATATTAATAATACTCAAACGAATCAATGTAATTAGCCGTGGTGTAAAATATAGTAGGGGGAAAGTTTAAAGTGTTTGGGTTGTGTCAGTCTTCATGGAAACTGGTAAAGCGTTGACGTGTCTTATTAGTGATGGAACTTCGGAAAGTGATGGAACTTATTCATTAGTCTGTGTGCTTCTAGGTGAAAAGATGTAGAGTGATTTTCTGTGTTTTTCGAGTTATTTTCTGTATTTACATAGTCGTTGTATGTTCTAATCTGTGGAGGTGGTACAGTATGAAGTCAATGGACTATGTTTCACTGTGCCAGAAGTACATGGGTAGGTACTCGAAAGTGATATCATATAACAGCAAAGTCCTATAGCCAAAATATTTGGTTTTGTGGACACACAACGCTTTCATGAAGTAGGTAACAGCAAAACCGTGAGGAAAGTTAACCACGAAAATTACCAAATCTGTTTGCTCTTTTAAACGTGAGCAAAAACGAGTCGTGCATACCTTTTCGCGAGTCAAAAAATGTATACTTGCGAAATGTTACGAGTGGTTGTATTTAGAATCGTGATCATACACCCTGCATACGAAGTATGAGGAAAAATAAATAATAAACTAGACGAGACAAAGTGGGAAGATTGACGTTTTTTTACGAACATAAAAAGGGTCGTGCATATAGACGTCAATGTATCTTCAGGGATAGGGCTTTCTCGTTACCTTGTGTAACATGTGAGAAGATCTGAAATTGCGATCATGCGTACCTAGAGGTCGAACTTGAAAAAATAGAATCTCTATGGAATACTATTTTGTCTTCAATTCAACTATAATATTGCTCACAATTCAAGTTGAAATAGGTACTTAGCTATATACCTATCTTTGGAAAGGATGCCAAAATACTAAGACCGACTTTCGGTAGTCCTAACATAATATCACGCTTGTAATCCCAGAAGAGTTAGGCTGCACCTAAAAGTACATCACCCACATTTCGCCAGTTATGTAGTTCCATATATAAGGCAGCCTATTGACATCAACCGGGCCCAGACTCCTGAGTGGATGCTACTGAGAGATACTTTCGGCAGTCGAGTATTTAAAAAAAAACGAAGTTCTGTAAATGCAAGCAGTCCTGCCACGTGAACAACTAGGCATGTGCTTTTTTTGGAGGGAAATCATCAAGTGACTCCTCCCGCTTAGGGAGTGTCAGACTTCTACTGACTAAAAACCACCCAGGTTCTCCACTAGGTACCTCTTTCGAACAACTCGCAGCCCCGACGAGAGGCTTGTGCTTGTGATAAGAACTGAGGAAGATTTAGGAAGAATATGTAAACTACTTACCAATAGCGGGGTTGCAGGCGACATGACCGAAGTTGGCGAGAAACGCGACGGTGACGAAGAGGACGAAAGCAGCGGTGATCTTGCCGGCCATTTTTTGATCTGGAAGTGTAACAACATAATTAATTAAATCAGGCCCATCGTCAAGGAATGGTGTGACCGTCGGGCTGCAATGTCACATGATGAGTTCGAACCCAAGAGATCTGATTTTCGAAGTCATAATATGCGTACCTATTGTATAAATAAGACTTGGTTCGGTGAAGTAAAACATCGTGAGCAATGTTAAATATATATATATACAACAGCCTGATATATATATTTCTTGGAAGCATGTAAAGCCAAGTCAGAGGTCCAGGGTTGGCATAGAAACTCTAACAGCAGGTGAGGAACATAGATACTAACCAAACGATCAAAAAGAAGAAGAATCAAGAAAACATTCAGAAACTATAAAACGTTTTGGTGTTAAAGATGAAAGGCATGTAGAGCTACTAGGGAAATATTGACGAAGAAATGCAGTGCTGCTCCAGGCTTTCCACACAAGTTGGTTTAAAGGAAGATGATGATAGCTAAGTCTGTCATCATCTACTACAGAGCATGTTCTACCTGGATATTCAGCACAGATTCTTCGCCGTAGATTAGCGTGAGAAGAAGCAACTTAGTTTTTTAACTACATAGTTATGAAAGCTTCAATCAACTCAGCGTATTGCTGCCCACTGGATATTAGACCCCCCCTAATATTATATAGGTTGTAATTTAAAATCAGTGTATCAACTTCATCATCATAATCATCATCATTGTTTCAGCTGTAAACGTCCACTGCTGGACATAAGTAGTCCTCCCCCAAGTTGCGCCATATTCACCAGTATCGTGCGCCTCGCATCCAGTATCAACTTGATCCGCCTTATTACAAAACGTAGTTAAACCTGGTTTAACTTAGACTTGGTTTATCTCGCATGACGTCTCACTTCAATAATATTCAAAAGAAAGTGACAGCATGCGAGATAAACCAGGTCTAAGTTAAACCAGGTTTAACTACGTTTTGTAATAAGGCGGGATAGGTTTAAATTCTCTGATGTATTTTAATGAAAACTAATGAAAGCAATGTTATGTTATGGCAAAAAGAGTACGAGCAGGAGTTTCAGTTCTGTGGTTTCCCCTACCCCCATGGAAAAAGGCTATTGCTCTATAATCTAGAATTATAACAGCATAGAGAAATGATCGCAAGCTGCTGGCACAACTAACTTGTTTTGTATATTCAGTTTATTTACCTGTATTTTATATATTTCAGGCACATCATAAACTAGTTAACTCAAATATTATAAAATCGTATCTCTATAATGTTTTCTTAGTATCATAATTATAATTATTAACGCTAGACTTATTATAATTGTAAAAATAATTACTAAAGTTCTACGAAAGCTAATTAACGTTACGTGACGTTACCTAAATTCGAATTATGAAGTTAATTAAAGTGGACAAGTAAGATACTTAGCGTAGCTGTAGGCAAAATTGTTTTAAAACATTTTCAGTGAAATCTCGAGCTGAATAGTTTTCTCCACTTAGATTTTCTAATTTCTCTTCAAGGTATTTAAGAAACAATCACTTACTTATTTGAAAATATTAACCCTACTGATTCCACACAAATAAACAACTGCACATCACGAAACTCACCTCATTCACAAATCACGTAAAAAGTTCTTTTTTCAGAAAAAATCTCAGACAAGGCACAACACAATCAAAACTCATTTCGTCTCAACACCTAACCGCAAAGATATGTAAACAAAAATTTGCAAAGATCACTAGTAGTAATATTTATTAAAGGAAAATTCTGACCAACGACCGCTTGGAAATGAAACTTGTTTAAATATGTAACCTCTTAACTATGGCTGCAAGTGGGGTGGGGCGAGACGCGTGTGCTTAAGGGATATCCCAGGAAACGGATCTCAGCTGTAGGTACCGAAACGAAAGACGAAAGTTCTAAGTAGGAAGTCGATGACTCTGCGATGATGTTAACGTGGATTCGGAATTTGGATAATCCGATTTGTGAAAGCTTTTTTTTATTTATTTTTGTTGCGCCATAATTTTTGGATGAGAGTCAGAAAGTTGGAATAGGTTTTTGTGCTATGCTTATTACACTTCTTGCACTTTAGTTTTGTACAGGTATTGATTTTAGTCAGAATAAATTCGGAATCGGAAAGTAGCGTCTCTCATATTTGGTACTTTGCCGCTAGCAAAATGTCATTTGGCGATATGTGACAGTCTCTATCTCAACGATTTGTTGATTGCCTTGTAGTTTTTTGTATTCAGCTCCAATTCAAACAATCTTTATTTCGTTATAAAAAGTAACAAAACATAACTTCTAGAAGATCATTTACGTTTCAAGTTTTAATCGCAAATAACATACCTATCGATAATTTGTATGGACAGATTTATGCTAGATCCGTGACGCTAACTCAAGTTAAACTTTTAAACAGGTTCGCTGCATTAACAACAAAGAACAAAAGCACATTATTATGTCAACTATTTCCATAAATATGTATACGATCCAAACTGGTTGCATAATAAATATATCGGAGAATTTCTTCCGCATAAATACGAACAATTATGTATAGAAATTCTATTAAAAGATACGGCCAAGGTCATTGGGAATCCGCAAATGGGTTTTATGTAACACTTTAAGTGGCCCAAGGTACGATGTCCAATTGACAGCGAAACTATTGCTAGATTTCATTCAAGGAAAGTATGAATCATTGTTGCGTAAGCTGAAAGGGTACGCTTTACTATTTGTACAACTGTCTGGACATTTTTTTCCGTATAAGTTGGTACATAGCGGATATAAGGATTTATAAAAATATTTTCTCGTTTAATTATTATTTTTTTTTTTTTTAATATTTATGTATTTAGAAATATATAAGTATGTTTATCAGTTGTCTAGTACCCATAACACAAGCTCTGCTTAGCTTGGGACTAGATGGCGTTGTGTGATAGTTGTGGAATATTATTATTATTATTATTATTTGTATAGAAAAAGCATGGTATTTTCTTACTCATTTGGCAATATCTTAATCAAAATAAATTATACAACATCGCGTGACTAAAATAACTTCTACAAACACGTTTTTATTGGGCGTCATTATTACCAGTACAAAACTTTGCAGTATATATTTTCGGAGCATGTTCACGTTACGTTGTCGCGCCTGAACAAAGCTGCTTGCCTTCAGCGATAGCCCGGGGCGCCAGAATGCTTGTACGTGGATGATACTATTGGGGCTATTCAATAATCGTATTCTGACATTTGATTATACTGACTTGTTCGAGGAATTAATTCGGGTTGTGAAATTATTTGCGGTTAAAAGACTGATTGTTTGCGGTCCTGTGTGGGAAAGGTTTTGGTTACGCTGGTAGCAATGTATGTTTGTGACGTGATTTTATGCGGACGGAGATTCGATAGAGAAACATTTTGAGAGAGCAATGGTAGTGAGAGCTTTTTATTTAATCTTCTAAAATAAAAATTATCATAAAAAGGCCTTGTAGAAACAAATTTCTCAATCGAAATGAAACGTGGCTGACGGAAACGTATCTACTTTTGTCGGCACGTGTTATTACGTTGCAGAATCAACCACCATTTAGGACAAAAGCATTTTACTTCCGCGCCGACGAACAAAAGTCAAATGTAAATAACCTCTAGACACGGTTCGTGTACTAAGTAGCTGATAGGCACCGATTATATCGTTACCAGATTTACATAGCTCCTTAAATGTGGCGAGAATTTAATACGTGCGCAATTACGGAGCAATGGAAATTGTCTAGATGAAAATTAACTTTGGATTAACGCTGCGCCTTTTAGGAAGCGGATCTCGTTATCACACGATCGGTTTAAATCTCAATTATTGTTATACAACTTCCTAAACTTAAAATTATGAATTCTCGAGTCCTGCCGGATACTAGATGTCATGATTGATGCTCTAATGTTCGAAGTTTCTAAAAAAATATGTTTCCGCATATGAAATCATGCTGACAACAAGTTCGGTATGTAAAATGAATGACGTCTAAAACGGGATTAGGGTATGATAATTTTTAGTCTATTTTGTGGTTGTTGCTGCCTACACACTTCGTGCTTTATTGTGTTTAACATAAGGATGTAAGAAAATATCCGCAGTGCAGATTCGTCGATGATGCTATGTCATCAATACCTATACAAGATATTTGGAGATGGAAAACTTTTGAAGCATGAGTCAGATACATCGACTGAGGTACTAAAAGTGTTATAGGAAAGGTCCCATGTTTGGGATTGGATTTCCTTGTTTATGTTTAAAATGAAAAACCGATATGATCGAATCGAGCGGTTAGTTTCGCTTCCTGTGCTTTTTTTATAAGTTTGTTAGAAACTTGTTACAAATAGCTGGCCATGCCAACTCTGGTAGTCGAAATCCAAGTCGACAAAATTGAAGTGCAAGTTGTACTGCATACAACTTGCACTTCAGAAAAAAAAAATGAAAATAAAAAGTTGATGATGGTTGGAAGCTTTCAAGATAATTTTTGGACAGGACCAAAAAAATGTAACTCTTATAACTTCAGTTGAAACTTGAAACAGATCATAATATAACTTCAGAAGAAATAATGGGATCGATGTTGAGATCTTGTTCGGAAATAAGTAAAGGGGTGAATTAGAAAAGTAAAGAAAATAGACAAACAAAAAATCTGTATAAAAAAAAAAACAAAAAGGAAAAAATAACAAGCTTACATATAATTTTCACAGAACAAATTACTTACTTGGTAGTTTTTCTGGAAGTGTAAATAAAGAGAGAAAGAAGAAGGTGGACAGTTGAATGTGAAGACTTGTCCTATTCCTCGAGCTTTTATACTAAATTTGAAGTATCCAGCCTAACGAACCAAGTCGGAAGACAACGGGGGACTTCCATTATCTATATGGATGTGATAATTAAGTTTGGCTAATGTGTTCGATATTGTTAGACAAAAGTTTGGACAGGAGAGGTTATATTGTGGGAAAGCTATTTTAGTTTTTGTGACTGTTTTGTTGGTCTAGTGATCGCACTCGCGACTCTTGAGGACCGGGGTTCGATTCTCGGGTAGGGTAAATTGTTTTTGGGATTTCCTGTTGGAATTTTTCAGTAGCAGCGACGGAGTCTGGTTTTATGCGCGGTTTATGGTAATAGGCTCGCTCCCTATTACATGGGAATTAAACATAACTGTTCTGGCGAAATGTTGGTGTAGGCCCGTGTAGGTACTATTATATAGGTACACCTCTACCCAACCCTTCGGGGATTACAAGCGTCATGTTATGTTTAATTTCACCGCCTTGGGTGGAAAGATATAAAATTGATTTTGCCTGCGACTTCACTCGCGTGGAATACGAAATTTATATCAAGGAGTCGCTACCTATGTTAGGGCGTCGGTAAATCATGTCTAGATCATGGTGTTCCTGTGCGCCTAAATTTGATAGAAATCTGTTTAGCCGTTCAATTTTTGAAGAGCTCGTGACAAAATAATACCAGCCACTCGGATAAATCTTCAGGTTAAACTGCGCTAGCCGAGGTTAGTGTGTGGATATGTAAACACCCATAACGTACCGAGTTTGAGATGTTTGGAAGACGTTACAGGCAGTCAGGGGTATCGTATTAACTAGTGCTAACAGGGTTGTGGAGGGCTGGAAGCCGATCCCAACATAATTGGAGAGAGGTTTGGCAGATGATGAGATCTTTAGCAGATTAAAGCATTGAGTTGTGACTTGAAAACTACTACGAGAAATTGAAGATTAATTTACACTTTTAACCATATGGATACTTTGCAATGCTCATAGTTACTGTTCCAAATATAGCTTCGACACCAGCCCCAAATGTCCGCGGAATCTCTAATGCAGTATTTTCAACGCATTCCACGAGTACACTAACAAAATAGTGAAATTCAAGTGTAGTAGAATATTTTAGTGAATCTGCTAGCGTAAAGTTGTTTGAATGTTTTTGTTCTACATTTTAATAGAAATGGTGTTTTCTTTTGTAATTACACTGAGTGCTCTGTTCTTGTGGAATTATGGTTGCGTAACGTTTCCTTACGGTGGGGCTAGTTAAGGGATAATGTTAATGTTATATGGAAAGGGTTATCTATGTAGGTAAAGATAACCCATTTCTACAAGCCAAGTCAGAGGGCCATAGGCGGTATAAAACTTTGATACCAGGTTACGCAATTACCATATGAAGAAAAAGGAAAACCGTTCGCTGTTTTCAATTTTGGACTATCTTCATCTTAGCGTGTCGATGGCATGTCATTAAATACACCAAAATTTTGTTATGCGAACTCCGCTCACTGATGCAGTCATAAGATCGTCAAGCACGCAAGTGTCAGGACACTGAAAAAAATAATTAGTTGAATCAACATTTATTCAACCTATTTTTTGTGTTAATATAGAACCAACATAGAAGATTTGTTGAATCATACAAACTGAAATTGTTACTTTTAAAAGGTAAATTTGCAAATAGTTGAATAAATTTTGTAAATTTGACTAAGTTCATTTGCTGATTCCACTAAACATTATGTTGACATTACCGAATTATTAGTTAAATTGACCGCTATGCGATTATACATGAAAAAATATGTTAGCTTAACCCATTTTTTTGGTTGTAACAACAATTAGATTTTAACTTTTTTTAATTTGTTACATTGAATGTAGTACTACGGTTGTCACAACGTAATTTATTGTTGACTCAACTGTTAAGAAATCAACATTCAGAAATTCAACTACCTATTAGTTTTTTCAACAAACCTTCCATCTTGCGCTGCATATATGCAGCGCAAGATGGAAGGTTTGTCCATTGTCTGTGGAGATACGCCTCGAGATCTAGACCGTCCATGATATAAGCTGATCATGCTTGGCACCATCAAAATCCTCGTCACTCCAGATTCTTACAGGTATTGGTATAAAAGTTGGAACTTTCTGGCAATCAGCCAATATATTCGTATTCTTTAGACGAGCTCTGACAATCCATCATCGTTTACCCACAATTTTGAGGCCAGTCACTTCCGAATCGCGACATAATGCCCTATCATGAACCTCATCGGAAGTAAATGTCGAGTCTAAAAATACTGTGAGAAATAAACCGAAAGTTGAAGTTTTTTTTGGAAAAAAATAAGGGCACGGATGTTGACAAAGCGTCTGGTATCCGGTAATTATCTGATGGATTACTTAAAGTTTCCGATTTCGAACAAGTTGAGGAGCTAATTTGGGTTTGTTTGCTGTTGTTTTTTTTTAGATAGGACTCTCTGTTGTTGTAGTTGTGTGGTAATCAATTATCGTGGTATGGACATGTGATGATGTGATGCAAAGGAATGAAGAAAATATTGTGAGAAAAGTTATGAATGTAGATGGCTATAAGAGCAGAGGAAGACCAAAGAAACGATGGATGGACCGTGTCAAGGATGATAATATGGCTAGAAAGGAGGTGACTGCTGACATGACGAGAAATAGAGAAGTATGGAAGAAGAAGACATGTTTAAGAAATTTAAGGCCCTTTGCTTTCAGTTTAACTTATTTTTAACTAAATTCCCTATAAATCTTATTTCGTTTCGCAAGGGTTCAAAAAATGGGCCCTCAATCCAGATGCACATAATAATTTGGGATAAGCGCAGGAGGTTGCGGGGACCCGCTGGATGAGAGACGCACGGGACCGGTCAATGTGGCGACACCTGGGGGAGGCCTATGTCCAGCAGTGGACGCGTCTTTTGGCTGAAATGATGATGATGATGAAGCGCAGGAGAGTGCAATGATGAGGACGCTCTGTGACTCGCTTCCTTCTCTCCAGCAAACCGATATTGGGTTGTTCCATCAGGATCTAGCAGCCCTGCGAAGGCTCTAGAGCATGCTCTAGAGGATTGGAATTGGATTTCCAATTAAAAATCAAAATCATTTTCTATTTATTTATTTGCACTAACCACAGAAAAGTTATCTAAAGTTACGTCGTAAATTAAAGTTTCACAAACTCGTAAATGAACTATGAATAATAATGAAGGTACATAAATATCTAGCTTTTAACGAAAGGAAAAGAAAGAAACAAAAATAATTAGTTTCAATAATAATAATAACGTTTATCGCACGCAACGTTAAACATTGGTCATTAATTACACACGGACGTACTTAATCAAAACAAAATAAACGTAACATTAATTAACATTCGGTTAAAAGCCTTTTGTTTAATATTACAGGAAGCCACGTTATTTTTGGTAAAGATATTCCAAATGACCTACTTTATGTTGATATGAGCAACTCAATGATATGAAAAAAGAAAGAAAGAAAAAGCTATCTAAAAAATCTAAATGAATGGCTGAATTTGATACAAAATTAAGTACTCTCAGAGAGTTCTTTATCATATCAACCTATACTAGACCATTTAGGATATCGTTACCTCCTAGTCTATAGACAGAGAAACAATAACTTCGACTACAAGTTGTCGATAAAAAACATGCAATTTTGCCATTTTTCTTTAACAATTTAAACATTTTTTTAAAATGTCAAATACTTGTATTGTAAAGCTGGCTGGTGTCCGCAACACCATCGTCATTTGCGTACGCATGTCAAATTCTCTATTCAATAGAATAAACCAACATTGCTAGCTGTCACCAATTAAAACATTAATTAAGGCAATATTTCTTATAATAGTTATCGATTTGTCGTGGTCTGGACATCTTATGAGGAGGGACTAAACGATGCGAAAGATGCGATCAATGGAGAGATAGTGGATCGAAAGGGAGAGGAAGACCAAGGAATCGATGAATGGATTGTCAGAGAAAAAGGGATGTTTAAAAAAAATATAATTCTAATTAGTCCGTCTCTTAGATTATCGAAAAATATTGGATACATATTTTTTGTTTTATCAAATCAATAAAAATTGACGAAGATACAACGCGTCAAAGATTTGAGTGGGAGGTTGTGACGTCACTGCTCGCTAAGAAATGTCATACCAATGTCTTAGAATATGACGTCACACGAGTTTTCAAAGCACTGTATCGTCTTCATTGTTTGTTTACGTGGAAAAAGAAAAAATATGTGTCCAATATTTTTTGGAAATCTATCTGACGGACAAATTACATTTTTTTTGTTAAGATCCCTATTATATAAAAGAAAAACGTGTAAATAATGCTAGCGTGACGTTTGACTCAGGAAAATGAAAAAAAAAACGTATTGCCTTGAACCCAAGTAACTTGGAACAAGAGCAAGAAGTTGATGATTAGTTAATTATTGATTATGAATCAAATTTCTTTACATCTTCAATGAAGAGTAAATAGGCAGGTTTGAATTCTAAACTCGAGAATAAAACAAATGTGATTATTATATTTAACAAGCTGACAGTTCCGTCTGTTGGTTTACTCAAGTAAATTGAAAATGCGACCCTACACACTTTTTTTTTAAAAATCATTTTAACACACAACTTTTGGGACTTCATCAAGCATACTAGCAAGAATCAAGTTCTTGTCAGTGCCAGTAGCCTTCTTTGGTTCCAAAGCATTTCTCATTTCTAAGGCCCGGGTGTCCACCTCCAAGGATTGGTTCTTGTCGTTCAAATCAATGGCTATCTTGATGGATGCTGCTTCTAGAGCGTTGTATGTTGCCCTGTAAAACGATTAAAGTTTCAGTTTGGACATTGCTAAAAAGGCACTCCGCTAAAATGGATCTGAGCAGCTCAGGTTCATTTTACCGGAGTGCCTTTTTTGCGTCTACCGTATTGAGTATAAATAGCTACTATCTCGAGCTTGCCACAGCCAAAATACGTTGTGGGAGACGTCGTAGAAGACAGGACGAGCTGAACAGAAACAATGACCAGTGGCTCTCATTGGCCATTGATCGAAAGAACTAGAACACACAGCAGTGGAATGACAAAGGCTAGCCAGTATTAGGTTAAGTTCCTGCGAGGTTCGAGGCACCAAGAATGTGATATTTTTTATTGAAATGTAGGGTTGTAGAAGAGTCTTCTAATGAAATATTGTTTGTAGATGGATGAATCAAACTACTAGATCATTCTGGAGCACTACGATCATGAATACAGCGTATCACATTTAAATACGTCAAGTTCTAGACATTTATCATGATGAGTAATGATCTTCTAAATTTTTTCGTAATACCTACTAGCTCTATGCTAAATCCCTCGGTATTCAAAAGTCACTCTATTGTAAAGAACATAGACCATAAGACGGGAACATCTTATACCCATTTACGTATTCAATCATCCTGGCTTCTACTTCAAACTGTTAGCTTATTGTTCTTAACGTGTCGATGGCAATCTAAATTGTGTAGAACTGAGCTACTAGTTTGGTGCTTGCAGTAGTGTTCATCAGTTAGTTTATTTTTCTACCGCGTGTTTATTTGTCATCCTATTATTATTATAAATGTGGAAGTTTGTAAATATGTATGGATGTTTGTTACCCTTTCACGCAAAAACTACTGAACGGATGTGGATGAAATTTAAAACAAAGATAGTTTATTAACCTGGATTAATACATAGGATAGTTCTTATCCCGGTAGTATGACCCCGTGGGACAATTATCGAACTCCACGCGGGCGAAGCCGCTGGCACAAGCAAGTGCTTCATTATAGACTAAATATTAGCGTAACGGTTGACAACGACTGATGGAAGAAAAAAACGTGTGGTTGTTACCCCAACTTACATGGAACATGATTATATGATGAGTCTACGCTAGTTTTGCCAGCATGACTTACTTAGCACAGTCCAATTTCTCCTGCAACTGACGGATAGTCTCTCTCAGGCATCGGACTTCATCCTTCAGTCCTATATCAGCCTCATCAGCAGCAAGTTCATACCCCGGACGGTACCCCCGTGTCTCCAAGCGGGTTTCAGCCACTTTCAACGCGTTCACTTTATCGGCAAACTGTTCGCCCATAGTTTTTAGTTCCGTTGCTAGTTTGTCCATGTTTTCTTCCATCTGAGGAAAAAGTTACATTTCGATGAGATTTCCGAGAAAAGGCCATCTATAAATTACGTCACACGTTAAGGAGGGGGGGACTATATATTAACGAGAAATTTACAATTTTAATTTCATACTATCTGTATAAAACATAATTTATACGAAATTGAGCCTTAAGTACCACATGATGTGCTTGAAGAAAATAAACATCAACAATAACATCATACATGACGCATACGAAAAAGCAAGAAAATCTTTTCTAAATCTAGGCTTGGTGACCAAAATAGAGTTTCTTCTTACCGACTGACCCTAATTTCATGTAACAGGATTGAGAAACTTCCCACTTTTATTTATCTTATTCTGGACCTAACTATATGAATAAAGTTTTTCGAAGCTAATATGGTTGGACGGCAATATCAGATTCCCAAGTTACCCAATTATTTGCTGCAGAGTAGGTAGATGGCGAAAAGAGTGCGACTTTTCTGGGATTAGACCAACAAATCCTTTATTTCAAAACTTTATTTACTTGCTAGTTATGACTAGCATTCATCATTATAATCTATCAAGCTATCATTTATCTGTGGAATTAAATTTTCCTCTGTACCTTTTGTGAAAAATGTCTAAAATGGCAAATAATTTATTGCCTGGATTAGATGTAGGTTCACGTTCAAGCCCGCGAGCGAGACTAGGTGTAAAAGCTTCTTTAAACTTTTCTATACTAATATTATAAAGAGGTATTTATTTGTAAGTTTGGGGTCCGGAACTAATGATCGTTCAACGAGTGATTCTGAACTCTATGGTTTAGTACAAAACTTCTACGATTCATGATAAAGGTAAAACAGTCTCCAAAATAATACTTAGTGCTAAAAGGTACCTCATAATAATTTACGTTATTAAATTATGATTTACCTTTTATTTACGTTTTTCTCAAAGCTAGTTGTTTCTGAAGTATCTCTATGAATTAATTGTACGGTTGACAGGACGTGGTTATCTTATATAACCCATGGGCACATATAAATGCTTCTGGAATTACTACTTATTCTTAACTGAACATACCTTCATCTTCTGCCAATCCAGTTCGTTTCTAGCCCTCTGCGTATCATAGATGCGTCTCCTCAGCATATAATTGGTGACATCAGTCTGAGCTCTCAAGGCATTTCTAGCTCGACCTCGAGCAACAAAGAGTGACTCTCGAAGACGCAATGTGTCCTGAAGCTCATTTATTGCCATTTGTTTCGTTGCTTCACATTTTTCCTGCCATTGCTGGTAGGTAATCATTCTAGAAGAGACAAATAATTTTGATTAAATGCTTTGATTGCGTCCATTAAAATAATTATTTGGTTAAGTACCCTTTTAGAAGTAATGAAATGTTTCCATTGGATTTATTTGTATATTTTTTGTTTTGCGTGTGTATATATACCTACTTCTAAAATTATGTTTATTGGAACATTAGAAACGCACGTCGTCGGCTCGTTTAAAATACGCCTTGTGCTAGGGGCCTAAGTAAGTCACAAATATAATTTACTTTCATGCAATATAATTTAGTTAGTACCTAATCTAATTACTTGAACTATAACTACCTAGTCTGAAAACCATCTAGACTTTCGCCAACTTAGAAAATAAGCCGTAGCCATTGTTTATATACGCCTACATAAGAAAAACCCTAATGAGTAGCAAAGTCCCACCGCTAAGAGACTCCTCATATCTTGTGTTATTAATGAGACTAGAATGTCGTGGGAACCTTTTAACTCAGGACCAGGTGCAACAAGACGCGAGGGAGTATCATAACTCCCTAACAAATTTAATTGTTTAGAAGTACCAAGTTTAAAGTTCCTGCCTCTCAGGTTGTTTTCAAGGAGACTGTGTCTTGTGTCTTGTAAGTTATATTGGCTCTGTGGAGCTTCGTTAATGTGTTAAGGGATTATGAAGAGATGCTTATTAAGTTGATGAGACTATGTTTTCTTATTTGCAAATAAATAAAATAAGCATGTATAGCCAGGATCGTGTTTTTTTTATCATATTTGTATTAATTCGGAGTTGAATTTACAGAATGGGAAATAAAGTAGTATCAAATTATCTAAAGACATTATTTTAGTTTTAACAGAGCACTACACCTGTAATACCCGAAGGGTTACTCCTGTAGGTTGTTTGAATTATCATGTAAATAGGGAGAAGGGGCGAGCCTATTGCCATCAACTGGTACAAATTCAGACAATGGCTACCACTGAGAAATTCCTGGAAAACCCCAAAAACACTTTGCCCGAGCTAGGAATCGAACCCAGGACCTTATGATTAGCAGTAGCGATTGCGACCACTAGACCAACGAGACATAAAATGTTCCCTATGTTTAACTAAAGTTCAATTTAATCTTAAAACTGGTACACTTTTGGTCGTGGTAAGTGTGATGAGCATCACATGGGCTGCGGATTGTCGAAGGGCTGCGGATTGTCGAAAGAAATGCCGCGGCCTCGGCACAAAGGCGAAGAAGGAACATGGGTGGTTTTTAGTCAGTAGAAGTCTGACACTCCCTTCCGCTCTGCCCAAGAGCGGGGGGGGGGGGGGGGGGTTATTTGATGACTTTCCACCCACCATAAAAAAAAGGCTCATCACATCATACATTGTTCAGTTACTATTAGCAGAAAATTTAAAATAATACCTCTTAGGAGTTTTCAATGAGTCAGTCTTATAAGTGATATTGGCAGATTCCTTGTCCAAGTTCAACATATCCTTATCAATCTGAAGTGCTTCGTTCTTATCGTTCAGGTCTAATTGGAGTTTGAACTTCACAACTTCTAACTTGTTGATTTTCTCCCAAGCGGACTGGCACCTGTCAATCAGCATTTTCTTGTTGCTTTCTGTTACGCAGAGTTCCTGTAAATGTTAAGTTTTTATTGTTTAACATATCGGGCGTGTGTGTGAGATTTGGTTTGAGAAAAATGAACAAACTTTTATATAAGCTTTCATCGGTATCAGGGGATGAAAACCTTTTTGAAGTTGCTGCTCACCTTTGTCATAATAATCAAAGGAATCAAAGAAACTTTTATGCAAAAAGTCTCTCAGACCTATATGTTTAGGTCTGAGCAATGTCCCCACAGCAGGGCAAAGGCCTCCCTTCCATTCTATCTGTGACTGTTTGGGCCATTGGGTCCAAACCGTCACAGACACTCATATCTTAAGGGTACTGATACAAGTCCAGCTCATGACGCCATCTCCTTTTAGGCCAACCGCGTCGCCGGGTACTGTTGGTAGTAGTCCAATCTTTGACAGTTTCTTAAAGATATTTATTAACTTTACACTTTGAAAAGTAGACTGATTAGTAGCCTAAAAAAAAATCCAAGTGTGTTAGACTAATAGGTTCGCCGACGCAAAACTAACTTTGCTTGTTATTTCACGGGAACTCCTCAGATCCAGCAAAGTTGCGGCAAAAGTAAATATCTCGGCAGATCTTTAAGAAAGAGTTCTTTACAAGAAGTTTGCGATCATACGTTAAGTGTTTATTTTTAATAGGCTTTTTTTGGATCAATTCGAATCATGACCTATGATAAAAATATATTTATTTTATAGGTAGGTATAACACGAATGTTTAAAGTTCTCTCAATATTTCAGGAGCAGTGTTTCTACCTAATAAAATTCAAAATAAATAAATTAATTCACTGTCAGATAACGCTAAACCTAAATCGCTAGGCCAAAACCATGACCCGGACCGGGTTGTTTTAGTGCGGTAATAAAATCCCAAACTCCGCCTAAATTATCTGATCGGGCGCCTTTCAAAATATTCCTCGTCTGAGGAATATTTCAAAAGGCGCCAGAACAAAAAAAAACAAAAAATATATTTCGCAAATAAATTTTAATGACCAAATTCATCAATAAGGATGTACTTTTGAAAATTCGTCTCCTAAGGAATTAAATTAAATAGGAAATGTAAGTTTGTATTGAGTTTCTTATTTTTGATGAAGATAAAATTCTAGCAAGCACACGGCTTGTAGGTACCTGAGGCATTCAAAATATCAAACACAAATGACAACGAAAATCCTGTTTGTCCGAATACAACAGCATGTATTCTAACTAGTTAAGCCAAGCTCACATCTGCAAGCTAATTGGGTTGACAAGTGGATTTAACAATCAGCAAATAGGATAGGTTCTAGTATCTATTGTATTTAACTAGATTCTTGATGAAAAGTTCATATGTTATCGTCTTTTAGTTTGGTTTCTGAAAATAGTTATACCTACAGATTGAAACATAAAAAAACTATGTTATTGAGATAATATTAAACCACCAGATCGCGTTAGAACCACAACTCTGCCTTCCCATAACTCGCCGTTGAGAAAAAATAACCAGGCTGAAGTGGGAGAGGGCTGGCCACGTGCACGAGGAAATCGCCTTTGAAGTAAACCCTAGCGAAAGTGGTGACGATCTAATCCTGTTTACGGGGCAAACATGGCAGTGATCGCACAGAATAAAAGGGAGACCCTTGCCCAGCAGACATGTAAAAAAAATGAGGAATAACAGTTTTTACCTTTTTCAGCTCAGTATCAGCGAGATCATAAGTCAACTCCGAGCTTCTCCTCCCGTCTCTGTTAGACAGACACTCGGAGCACACCAGCAGAGGGAGATTCAGCTGTTCCAACTCCCTTTCAGTGGACGCCTTCTCTTCTTTAAGGCTGGCCATCTCTCGGTCCAGAAGATCAAGGAGTTCTTGGAGAGTTGATCTCCATTGTTCGATTTCATAAACTCTGGAGTTTGAATAAAAATAATGTTAGCATTACTTAATGATAACGTTATGGACCATCAATACCCTGGTAAATGGATTGTGTTGGTTTTTATCACGATTAGTAAGTTAATTTAAGGTGAAAGTGCCAAGGTTACCCGTTAAATTCCATTGATGGCTTAAATTCTGTAAATACATAGGTACTCAATACGGTGGCGAATCATTTTTTGGTCTATAATACAGTCTGGCACTAACCAGCAAATAGCAAAAATCGTAAGATACTTTGAAATTCGGGGCATGGGCAATGGAGCTTCTGTACATATTCTACACGTCGAAACTTATAGTGAAATTCTAAATCGACTCATGATTTATTAAGATAAACATGATAATCAGCTCGACCAATCTGGTGGGTAACTTTAAGAAAACCCTGAACCTCAACACACTCTTTTCGTACAAATAAGGATGCTCTATATCAGCTTCCGCCTTCATTCTGCTCAACCAGGCATCCTCTTCGCTGTAAATATAGCCTCAAACAAATTATCCTTGCAAGAGCCGACTTCAAAGGCATTCGACATTGAATTACCCTTTTTTTGTATAAGGGGTGGGGAGTGAGTGCGGTATGGAGTGTCAGACTTCTACTGACTAAAAACCGCCCATGTTTCTTTTTAGCCCTTTGTGTCGAGGCCGCGGTATCTCTTTCGAACAAACCCGCAGACCCGGCAGGCGTTGACACTTGCGGGCCCCTGCAATGTTGCTGACATCTCTTTGAGGCGCGCGTACAACACGAACGCGCCGTCGACACGGCCTGTCTTCGTCATAAGACGGACGGACGACGGTGTGCTAGCCGATTACTCACCGTGCACACTGCACAGGCTCGCACCTAAGATGGCCGGAAGCCATCACGTGGCCTCCGACGCCGACGCCCAGAGCGTCTCTCGAGGCGCCTGGGACGAGAGGTTCTCTCCCTCTCACGTTCCGCCACCTTGTTTGCTAGCATGCATTCATTAAAACCCCCTCACCTGGCGCTAAGGCGGTTGTTGTTATGATAGCTGTCCCAGTCGGTCTTGATTCGGGTCTCGTTGCGAAGCTGGTGGGCACTGTGGCGTAGATCGAACGCATCTGCTCTTCGAGTGTCCGACGTAACCTGTTGTAGGAGATTTGATTATGAGTTCGGTTTATAGAGGGTGTGACGTAGTATGATCTTTTGGATATTCCTATACTGTTGGAGCTTTGGCGGGTTTTCTAGGAATTCGGTTGACGCAAATATTGCGGTTGTTTTTTTGAAATATAGGAAGAGGTAGATTTTTAAAGTCATAGGTAATTGGCCATTTTGTATACCTACATACTACCGAGTAAAGTGACAACATTGGAAAAAACATCTATTAGAAGCTACCAGAAAATAACTTTCATAATCTGAAGCAAATCGAAAAACCATGAAAATTATAGGTTTTTCTTGGAATAGTAGAGCGATCGTCGTATGGAGATGGAGAGGAAGGCCAAAGAAATAATGGATGGATTGTGTGAAGAATGATATGAATGATGTAAAATGAAAATAAAAAAAAACAGGGAAGAATGGAAGAAGAGAACGTGTTGCGCCGACCCCAAATAGAATGGGATAAGGGCAGGAAGTTGATGATGAGTAGAGTCGTCCTCAACATTGGTTTGAGTCGAAACTAGGGCTTTCAATACCGGTATTACGGGATCCCGTAATACCGTGATCCCGGACAAATATGGGCCATTTTCAATACCGGTATTGAAGCCCTCAATACCGTGATCACGGTATTGCAAACATTACATGTATTGTCGTAAATTAAATTCCATTTTTAAAATATAATAATGACACACGAAACATACAAAGAGACAGTGAGACAATGACTGATAATGGACAAGATATGACCATAGAATAACCTTCTACTTCATTGAATTCGAGCAGTGGAAATGATATCGCGCGCAGGTTTGACGATTTCCAGCCTCCCGAACGAACCAGATTCCGAAAAGGCTTTAGTACCGTAGACAGCATACCTCGAAACCCACGACGGGACCTACAGTAAAGTAGCTTGTACAGTCGAACAAGCTAATAAGTATACAGAGGACCTTTATAATTCTATAACACTGAAAATATTTATTGTAATTTTGTTTTATCAAGTGTTTCGCATTAAGCGACTGATTTCAAACGCTGTATCGTTTGACATCAGTCTCTAAATGTATCTGTATAATCTTAAAAGTAAATACAAGTTAGCTGGCTGTATACTTATTAGCTTGGTCGACTGTACCTGTAGATTCTATGAAAGACGAAACCCTACTTTTTATTTTATTAGGCTTAACTTCACTCCCCAACTCATATTAAACTCATACGGGTGCGTTAAATCTGACACAAAATAATTTTTAGAAATTTATATTCCAAAATTCAATTTTATGATTTAGTAATGTGATATTTCAATAGACTTATTTGCATAACTAAAATTTATATTAAATTCAGGACCTGTAAATAAATTAATGTGAACGAATTTCAGTATTACAGGAATTCAGAACGTGATATTAAACTAGTTTTCAATAGAATGGATTTTTTATTTATTGGTATAATAATTAATACGAGTATTATACCAATAAATAAAAAAATCCATACCAATTATTGTTTTATTTTTAGTTGATTTACCTAGATATTATGTAGCTACTCAACAGTTGTAGTTTGTAAACATAGTACTCCATTCCTCAGATAAAAAGATAGTTTAAGTAAAACCGTAAAGGTTATTTCGCTTATGCAAATCTTTGGTTGGTAACTCGAATACTCTACTCTTGAAACATATTAATTATGAATGTAGTCAGATCTTAGTTATGACTTTTGCCTATTTAACTAAACAGTTAGAAACTGTTTCCGTCTTTCCAAAGAATAATAATCAAATTCACGCAAAGTTAAACAATGAAACAGCGAATCGACCTACCCAAAGTATAACAAAACTCCTTTCGAGATGACCTTTACAAGACTCAAGCGTTAAAGTTATGGCCAGTAATAAATGTCTAACCTCCGTGCCTCATCATGTAAAGCTGTCACATGCTAGCGTTATGCCTTCACCCCGAAACTTTGACAAAGGGAAATTGTGGAACTAAGGATGACATGGAAAAGTGATCGGTCATCGGTCCTGCTCCCACGCCCCTCATTTCCTGATAAAAAGTACGGTTAGACACCAGTGACATAATCGAGTTCAAACAAAAGTTGGCGCCTGTGAATGTTTTTATGGCAACGTGTTGTGTCGGCGCGTTATGATGATTCTAGTTTTGAGTAGGTGGTAATATTCTGTGAAGTTAGGTTTTGTATAGAAAGTTAGGACTGTTTAATTTTTGTCACAACAATCATACGGCTTTAAAAAGCGTAGAATACATGACTAAAAAGACAACAGCGAAAGGCAAAGCTCTCTTTCGGTAGTAAAAATCGTATGAATAGTTACAGCTGGTCGGTGTACGTTTGGAACTATCAACCTACCGACCTAACTATTAACATACCTAATGAACAGAAGTTAAACTCCTCTCATTAACCAATCCCAAAGGAAATACTTTATAGGTTTGTTGTTTACTTGATTTATTTAGTTGGCCTCATCCCTGTTACTGCAAACAACAAACAAAATAGTTTGTCGGCTTTGTAGCGGTTATATTGGAGCGAAATATGGAAAACGCTTTCATATTCTAAACTATGAAAACCGATACTATTATTTTAGTCCTTGTGTCTAGTTTCAGTTTATATAAATTTTTTACCTTACTCCTGTTTTACAATGGTGTGTGTATTTTGTTCACCACTTCACAGTTTACTGCTAGGTATTTAGTTTGTTTTAAGACAGCTTTTTTATACATCCTTGTTAGGGATTTTTTCATAGTTTAAACATTTGGCAGTGTTTTCATTAACTGTTGCATTGTCGTTTTTATCTAATCTGTAAAACTAAACAATCCAAATCCTTTTGGCGGACAGATGCCGAACGGAGATAACCGGTCGGCACGAGCCGAATCAAAACATTTGTGTAGATGTTATTAATAATTGCATCGAGTCGGCTATGTTATCTACAAATCCAT
Source organism: Diarsia dahlii (assembly GCA_949775195.1). Taxonomy (NCBI): domain Eukaryota; kingdom Metazoa; phylum Arthropoda; class Insecta; order Lepidoptera; family Noctuidae; genus Diarsia; species Diarsia dahlii. The sequence goes on from OX459200.1 coordinate 6,396,795, forward strand.
AAAAGCCATAAAATATCAATCCTCATACGAAAACATGAGCCCATCAAACCTTCATGAAAAAAGTTAAGTACCTACTCATACTTTCCCGATAGCCATTTGATTGTTCATGAATAGCGGTAGGCTTTCCCAGACAGTTTCAGTACCGCAGAGACATAATAAAACTTTTCTAATTTAGGTTACCAACTGCCATGAAATATTACAGTATCGATGAGGTTTAGGTTTATAAAATGTTTCTGGTAGGCCAATGGGAGCACCTGATTTGATTTTGATACACATGGGGACACATTTTGACAGGGTATTTTCAGCAAGTATATACAGCATAAGAGTAGAGGAAGAGAAACGATGGATGGACTACGTAAAGGATGATAATTATGGCAAGAAAAGGGGTGTCTGATGAGATGACGAGTACAATGGAAAAGTATGAAATAAGATGACATGTTGCGTCAACCCTAAATGAATTCTTCTTATCGTTTGGGCAGTAAGGTCTAACAACCCCACACACCCTAGTGTCAGAGTTTCTAAACGGCCTCAAGGGCCTCGAATCTGACAAGGTTTGACGACCGCCATTCGGGGACCAGGACCAACGGCTTTACGTGCCTTCTGGAGCACGGAATCATCTTTTTATCAGACAATCAGGTGATTTAAGGCTGCAATATCCCAGCCAAACTGGAAACAACTTTACAAAGTAGGTATACTTCGAATGAATCGAACCCACGACCACCGGGGTCACAAAACAAACGCCTAAACTACTCGACCACGGAGGATAAGGGCAAAAGAATAATGATGATGATTCCGCTTGAGGTCGCTCAGCGAGCTATGGAATGGGCTATGCTGGGAATCTGGATCGCATCCGGAACAAGGTACACAGAAGCACAAATTGTCGACATAGCTCACAGATTAAGTAAGCTAAAGTGGCAATGGGTCGGCCATATTAGCCGTAGAACCGATGACTGTTGTCGCGTTGGGATAGACTTGTTCTTAAGTGGTGACCACGTTTCAGCAAGCGTAAGGTGGGACGCCCTCAGGCTTGGTGTAGCGACGATCTTTTCAGAGTGTCAGCTAGCAACACGATGAAAGTTGCAGAGAAGCACGTGAAGTGGGGTGCGATTGAAGTGGCCTATGTTCAGCGGTGGACTTCTGTAGGCTGATGATGATTCAGCATAAAAACTTAATAGCTGAGTGATAGATTTATAGATTTAGTTAAAAGGCCTCAGTGTCTTCAACTAGATATAAAGATCTTCGCATAACTTCGTATGATGATGAATGAATGTGGACGAGGCAAAAAGAGTATGTGTAAGGATCATGGCAGGTCCCGTTGGGGCTGTGGATTATCGAAAGGATAACGCGGCTCCGACACAAGGGCGAAGAAGGAACATGGGTTTGGTTTTTAGTCAGTAGAAGTCTGACACTCCTCTTCGCTCTGCCTAAGAGCGGCGGGGGGGGGGGGGGGGGGGGGGGTTATTCGATAATTTTCCAAATGGTGTTCTGTGGTTTCTGTGTACCCCCATAGGACAAACGCGTGTATGTTTGTATACATAGATCTTCGAATTATACTAAATGTTGTTTATGGTTTTAGGAATCCGTTGTGTATACCCAGGTAATAATTACTAATTTCCAAGTAAACGTACGTGATTAGGTAATGTATTTCGTGGTAACTTAATTATTGATACAATTAGTACTAAATGCTTGTTAGCTTCTGTGTTCTATGGTTTCATCGAAACGGCCTAGAATTTAATGAGGCTCTTTCCATCTTTTCCTGGAAGCTGGTTGATAAAGATAGTAAAAATCGTACCTGTAAGCCGTAGAGTCTCGCATCCCAATCGGCCAAACTAAGATGCGGTAACGGTTTCTCAAATGTCACAACGGACTGCATTTTTATTTTTATTAGTTTAAATTATCATTCACTTGCAAATAGTTAAAAATAATTTGTAGAAGCATTAGTGCTATGCTTATGTCACGTACGTCAAAATACGGCCATGGCAAATTCACTGCAGAGTTCCAATTACAAAATTGTTTTTTTTTTTGCGATCACAATCAAATACAAATAGGTAACTTATCAAACGAACGTGTTTAAAACTTTTTTCAAATAAAATTAAAATGCAGTGAATTGAATGATTGTTTCAATTCAATACACTGCATTTTAATTGAGATTGGAAGCGTATGTTGTATTGTTTTAGTTATGTACTTGTTACTTTAAAAAAATATATGTTTTCATTCTACTAAACGCGATGTTTTTTTTTGGAAACACCCTTGCTACATGAGTAATCATTGTTAAGTGCTACACAAAGCAAGATTCCTCAAATAACCACAAGACATTGTCTCAACAAACAATTATACTAAAAGCCACAGATCCCTTGGCAAAGCAACACATGCAGACTACGCAATCACATTATCCAGTTAACAACAATGTAATTTCAAAGGTAAATGCTTAGTAATAACAATTTGAACAACCCGAATACCCTATTCACTAGGCCTAATGCCCAATGGAAATCCTTTAAGAACCTACAAAGAACTTTTTAGAGCGCTATACGGAGAAAAAAGAGTACAATGCGTAATACTGATTAGGCTATACAAGTTTTGTGTCTTGACTTTGAAGGAGTTTAACAATGAATGTTAGAAAAACGTTTTGGTAATACATAGGTACTGGGACCAAGGCCAACTTATGTTCTTATGTTGAAGAGAAAGCAAGACCTAATAACATTGTTATAATCAGATTAAAACGTTCCGACAACTACAGAACAATCCTTTTAAATGGGAAAACTATTGAAAATCAAATTATACGAAAAACTCGCAATGGTAAACGATACCTGCCTTCCGTAGTCAGACAGGCACAACTTCTGACTCCGTGGATATTTTTTTAGTCTGTACTGCTCCGCTGGTGAGTAAAAGCTTCCCCGATTAATTCTATGAGGTCTTTTCACGTTTTTACGCGAACTAGCCTTCACGGTACGCGTCCACATCGCCTCGCCCGCCACCTCTGTCCGTGTGGCTTCCGGCACCCACCATAGAAAGACTTTTTTCCCAGCGGCCATCAGGCATGCAGGTGTCATGACTCCGTGGCTACTACTATGAAATTCCTGATAAATAACACTCAGCCAGGTATAGAACCCAGGATATGCACGACCATGCTCGGTAGTCGCATTTGCGATCACTTCACTAATTAAATGAGGCCAGGCTGAAAAAACCAGTATCCAGTACAATAACTCAGTTCAGTATGAACTTGTTTGTAAGCAAGACTTCTGGTCGTATGACTTATGAACTCGTTATTCAGTTATGTGTGTCAATTCAGTTTGTTCGACGTTTGTTTAATTAATTTATACTGAGATGTGCGGTTTACAACGCACTGGGAAGTTTGCCCGTCGCGGTTGGATGGTTCGCTAACATTATTTTTACAACATGTTTGTTTCCGTCCGTCCTTTGAAGATGACAACGACACAATTGTTTTAAATACGTTATAATGCTGTTTTCAGTATATGCAAGTTGAAATGGCAATGGGCAGGCCACATCGCTAGAAGAACCGACAGCCGATGGGGAAGAAAGGTTCTACGGTGGATGCAAACTGCAGGTTGCCGTTCGTTATGGCGTTCTATGAGGGAGGCCTTTGTCCAGCAGTGGACGTCTTATGGCTGATGATGATGATAATATGTTGTTTTAAATTCTTAACATACCATCGCGCCTGTAATCCTCAAAAAGTATAGGAAGAGCTTTTGTTTTAAATGTAACGTTTGTAGGTAACGTATTTTAGTGTGAATTTGGGAGAATAATTGAAAGAATTCTAATCTTCAGGTAATTTATCTTCAATGTGATTATTGGAATGCGTATATACGCATACAACTAATCACCTCTCCATATTTGTTTAATGATTATGAACCCATTTCTTTCTTATACCCGTAAGGAAACCCTTGCTTGTAGGGTTCTTGTGATTTACACCAAGTGGTTCAAGAGAAGGTATCCCAGTCTGCTAAGACTAGAACATACTTGTTTTCCTTTAATTATTTAATGGTAGTACCATATTTTGGAGTGAAATTGACAAGACCGCGAGTTCGATAAGTTTAAGACGTTTTGTTACTAAGCAGTTTTGTTACCCAGTGCGTCGACTGTTTGTAGTAACGACTAGTACCCACAATAGAGGGATCGCGTCCTATTAAATTAATAATAGTCTGAATCTACTTTCTCTATGACTTTAGTTAATTAAGTGGCGGTTAGAACCATGTTATTTGTTCTTGCGGATAATTTTATCGTTGTTCTTGTTAAAATTGCAGAATATACTTAATTTATGTTAAGTTTATGTAGGTTTTGTTTTGTTCGTGTTTGTATTTCATTAGTGTGTTACTGCCGCACTCCGAGAGCTATAATGGTTACTTAGGCCATCTCTTAGTAAAGGTTTTGACAGTTTTGTCGTACAAAAGTGTGGTGAGATGTCAAATCTTTACTAAGTGACGGTATAAGTAATCATTAAAAACATATATCTGAGTACCGCAGTCAGTGTACTAATAAAATTATTGTATTATTTATTTAGCTCACTTTAGAGGAACTCGCGGTTTAATATTTACGATATTCCGGTCGATATATAGGTTAAGCCGTGTTTGCTTAGGTTGGGTTTGGATGGGTAAAGCATGTTTTGTTAAATGGGTACCTAATCATGACAGATATTCAGGTGCATCCAGTTAGAGTAGAAGCTACAACATAGTTGGGTTAAGGCAAGGTAGATGCTGCTCATTACCGCCTTCCTGCCCTAGTGCAATAACTATTTGAGATGGGTTCAAAACGTTTCCATTATCCCTGTTAGACATCAAGGCATAATTAACTCCTTTTCCCTTCATATAAATTTGCTAAATTTCATCATATAATATAATATATAATATTCCACAACTATCACACAACGCCATCTAGTCCCAAGCTAAGCAGAGCTTGTGTTATGGGTACTAGACAACTGATAAACATACTTATATATTTCTAAATACATACATATTATAGATAAATTACACCCAGACACAGAACAAATGATCGTGCTCATCACACAAACATTTGTCCTGGGTGGGAATCGATCCCACGACCTCCGGCATAGCAGTTAGGGTCACTAACCACTAGACCAACAGGCCAGTCTAAATCATCATCATCATCAGCCTATAATGTTCCCACTGCAGGGACTCGCCTCCTCTCTAGGAGAGGGATGGGCTATAATCTACCACGCGGGCCCAGTGCGGATTGGTAGATGTCACATGTCTCCGAATTTTTTGGTTCTAAGACATGCCGGTTTCCTCACGATGTTTTCCTTCACCGTTTTGAGAGCGGTGGTGATGAAATAAATTACACAAAGTACTTAATGCGCCTGACGGGGTTCGAACCCACGACTCACTGTTCGTAAGTCGGAGCCGCCACCACTGGGCCACCACTGCTCTCTAAATGCTAAATGCTAAATTTACGACCCCCTAATTCCGATAAAATATCTTTTAATTGCGTAAATTAGGTCATGGGTTTACTAAGTTCCAAGAAAGATCATGCTTTTCACAGTTCTATAAAATGAATAATAGATTCCACTTAACGTTTACCTTTCTTTGGGGGGCTTGAAAACATGAAATGACTGCTCCCGCTCTGGGCAGAGTGGTAGGTAGTGTCAGACTTCTACTGACTAAAAACCACCCATGTTCCTTTTTAGCCCTTGTGTCGAGGCCGCGGTATCTCTTTCGAGCAACCCGTAGCCCCAACGGGCGTACATAACGTTTACCTTCTAGTTCACCCTTCCCTCACAGTGCTTCCATCTCACTGTTCTTCACAGATTTATTAATATTTAACTTTGAAACATCATACTCATGAAACAGGACCCTTGTAAAGTTCTCTGATAACGGCGAAGGCTTCACACCCACCTTTGTGTACTGTTCACACCTATTACCTACGAGCAAGTGAGACTTCATAAAGGCAGAGTTTTTTACGACGAAGTATTCCTCGAATTTCAGATGCTGAGGAGATACCTATTTAGAATTTAGGTAACAGGTGAAAAATACCCTTCGAAACTAAAAGGGATTTGTTTTCCCTTTTATTTCTCTATTGGTTTTATTTTAGACCATATCTGGGAACCTTCAATGACAGAGTAATTGGGTGTAAAAGTTTCAACTTTTTTACAAACTTGTAAAAAAGTTGTCTTTTATTTTACTTTACCTTAATTATTTTTAGAGTATCTCCACGAACACCGTGCTATTTATTCAATAATTCATCCATCAGCATCGTCAGCATAGTGTTTTGAGTGCATTACATCGAGTACTAAGTTACGAAACTACGGTTTCGTAGACGGCCGAAGCCGTACCGTAAAAGGTATAAATACCCTTCGAAGCTAAAAGGTATTTATTTTTTCCCTTTTATTTATATTGGTTTTATTCTAGACCATACCTGGGAGCCTTCGATTGACAGAGTTATTGGAGATAAAAGTTCCAAGTTTTTTACAAGTCTTTTGTTTTACTTTACTTTAAATAGGGTATCTCCACGAACACCGTACTATTTATTCAATTAATTTATCAGCACAGTGTTTTGAGTGCGTTACATCGGGTTCTACCGTAAAAGGTGATTAATAGGGAAAAAAAAGTCGTTTCCCAGCAATATTTTTTTGCGGTGAGTTACTTAGTTTGAAGTAGGTACGTAAAACTCGGTTTCCGGCTTCGTGAAGAGCCCGTTTACATCTTGTATACTCATCTATATAATTTTATCACATTACTAGCGGACCTGGCAGACGTCGTCCGGCCCGGACAGCAGCGCCACTTACCGGGTCCAATTGTTTTCAAACCATCCAAGAACCCATTGAAATATCTCCAGAAAGTTTCATCTATATCGGTCCAACCGTTTAGGAGGAGTTCAGTATATCATCACGTCTGTAAAATCTCCAAGGCGTTAAGCAGAGGTGTACCATTTTTACACCCATATTTCGACAGTCTTGTTTAAGACCTGTGTACACTTAAACTATGGGGCAAGCTTATTGCTATCAACTAGGCACCCTCTGAGCACCATCCGGAAAAACCCAATTATTTGCTCCACCAGAAACAAACCACTAACAAGAAACAGCACTTACGGCCACTAGACCAAGGACGCAGTCATTTTCGTAAATAACTTTAGGCCTATCTAACTGATGTAAAAATATCAAAAACATGAATACGAAAAATTCTCCAAAATGTTTTGGAACCAGATACTTACAAAACCAACAACATTCGTTGTAAACTCGTTAAACAAATATAAAGAAGTTATCAAATGAAACAAAAGAAAAAGCGAAGTTTCACGGCATTCTAAAAGTTTTACAACGTAACAAAAAATTGTTCAATTCGCAATTGGATTCACTCCACATTTTTTGAACAAGTTTTGCAGTAATCGCATATTGCTCAAATAAATATTTAAGCCTTTAAAAGGTTTACATACATTCTCATTCAGTTTTAAATAAAATTTTAGCGAACAAATTCACTGGTGGCTTCTTTTCTACCTGATTATTATAATCTGGATCTATTCAAAGTTCGAGTAAATTGGTTTCTTCTAAGCCGCAGCTTCTCTTCACATTAGGCGAAATACGACCAAACACAAGCCATAAAGTTATTTTGTTTCAGCAGCGGTGGCCCCGTAGTGGCGACGTCGACTTACAAGCAGTAAGGCGTGGGTTCAAACTCAGGCAGGCACATCACTTTGTTTAATTCATTTCATCATCACTGCTCTCAAAACGGCGATGGAAATACTGTGCGGAAATCGGCATCAAATATTTGAAGACATGACTGTGACATATTCTATGAACCCACACTGGGCCTGCGTGGTGGAATAAAGCCCATTCCGTCTCATGGAGAGGATTCCTGTGTCCCAGCAGTAATGTTTATTTCAGCATACGTTCAAAACCTACCTTTCTATTTTATCTCAATGTGGTCTGAAATTAAAAGACCGTTAAATTTTATGTCAAGGGTATAAAATTACTAATTAAGACGCCCAGACAAAACATACCCTCTAAAGGACCTAACCTATAACTCCAAGAGAAAGGGGTCTAATGAACTTCAAAATAATCCATTCTAATTATAATTGTATCGGGCCAATGGAAACTCATTGGAGTTACAAAGTGACCAATCGGGGCCGTTCAACAAAAACGATTTCAAACAGCGATTTGCACGTTCCAAGTTAATCAATGCCTGCTTTTGAACTTTTGCAATGAAGCCTTAAAAGGGAGAGAGGAAATTGGTTCGGAAAAAAATGAACCTTGTGTACTAACTTTTTAATATGATAAAAGATGAAATTCGGGTCGCTGTGCTCCTAATCAAGGTAGATTGTAAAGTAATCCTTGTTTTCGAAGAGGACCAATAGTCGTTTAGGCGTTTTAAACGAAACATTTTCATGAGGCTACGGCAAAAAACTGTCCTTAGTGTTTTTAGCTATATAATCAAACACACTTTAATAGTTCAGAGTGTATTCTCCGAACCCGGTCGGCCGTAGCAAAGACAATCTCTTCAGATGGGGGTTAATTGACGGCTCAGACCTCAAGTGTGTATGCGGCGTATCTCCGCAGATAATGTCCCACCTTCCATCTTGCGCTGCATGTCCTGACACCTGTACACTTGTCGACCTTATGACTGCATCAGCGAGTGGAGTTCGCATAGCTAAATTTTGGGCCAAAACGTTTTAACTGAAATTTGCCATCGACACGCTAAGAAGAAGATAGCGAATGGTAATGGTTAGGTAGACGTGTATATGGGTGCTAAACCATAATGTTGATTTTAAATGAGTTTATAACTTATGGGTAGGTAGTTATGATTTTATTTTGACTCATGTAGATTCATTGAACTAATACTTTGTATTTGAAGGTAGTTAGTTCTTGTATTTGACATGTTTAGATTTACTGAACTAAAGTTCGTATTTCCGTCTATTTTAAAAGTAATTGTAATTTCCGTTTGCTTCAATAATAAGGATTTATGTTGTCACTCCTGTTTGATATTTGTAAAATATTGTTATATCTGTTTATTTGAATAGTAGAAATTAGTTTGATATGACTGCTAGAATAATGATTATTAAGTATTTGTTTTGATCTTTCCCGCCTTGCAAAGCGAAATATTGTTCTGTGAAGCCCGCCATTTCTGTGTATAAAAAGACATTGTATTTCGAAAGAAAGGTAATTCTTGATTCACCGATCGTGAAATAAACAACCTAATCTGGAGTAAGTTATTTTCTTTAAACTTGTGCTGATACTTCCTGCGTTAACTATTTACTGTGTAATTGTGTGAGTGTGTGTAATATATTGGTGTATGGCCAATATATTGTGAGACTCTGACGACGACGGCGATCACGCGCCGATATGTACCTAATCGCCAGTTATGTTTAAGTCCCATTTAAAATGCCATATACCGAGCACAAATCCATACTACGTGGCTGCTACTGAGTTTGTTATGGAAAAACCTAATAACAATTTTCCCGACCCGGGATTCGAACTCAGGCCATCATCCCAGCGCGACTTCTTAACTAACGGTGCAGTCAGTAGTGTAGTAGTTTTCTTGTATTCTTTACCTGCCTCATTATTAAAACAAACACGAAAACACATGTTTTGCTGCTATTCATATTGTTTGACACAAACACGGAAGCAACAACTCACAGCTACTTTCAACCACAATTGTTAGTAACCAAATAAACGCTAAAACTTCGCAATTTATCTGAAAAACAAACGGAAACGTTGACTGCATCCATGTTAACTTCGCCCCTTATCTACAAAAAACAAAGATAAAGTCTCGGCAATAGTTCGGACGCTAGTAACAGTTAACCATGTTTACAGACGATAGGGACACGAGTGTTATCACCCTGTCTTTGGGGTAGGAATAGGGGAGATAAGCTGTAGCGCGCTAGGTGACCTATGGCATTTAGAACACAGGAATGGATTAAAAGACACACATAACATAACATGACGTATGTTATCCCCGAAGGGTTATTTATTTATTTTCCGGAGAAATTCCTGATGGAAGAACCCAATCACACGCTACCCGGGAATCAAACCTAGGATCTCATGCTCAGCAGTCGCGCTTGTGATCACTAGACCAACAAGAAAGTCAACGATGAACGATGAAAAATGTTGACGATCACCGGTTTCTACCCTTCTAATGACTAAAAACCAAACCACCCATGTTCCTTCTTAGCCCCTTGTATCCGGAGTCGCGGTATCTCTTTCGAACAACCCGCAGTGACCGGTGACAATCCTCGTCTGACTGATCGCCCTAGAAAGACCAACCGAGAACATTATGACATCAGCATGGATTAGAGAATTAAGTCTGCCCTTGAAACATTACAACTTGCAAATTAGATTAGATTAGCCTGTAAATTTTAATTATGTAGGCTTTTTGAACAGATTGCAGCTTAGCAGGCAATGTCAAAGGCAATTAGAGATCGCAGAAATTGTTTTTTACAGATTTTTAGCCGCTTTCTAGCGTAGACATGTATCTTCAACCTATTCAGCTTCATCAACATCATCATCATCAGCCACACCAGTTTACTGCTGGACATAAGCCTCTTCAATAGCACACCACTTACCTTATTTCTCGGCAACGCATCCAGTTCCAACCAGCCACCCTGCGGAGATCATTGCTCCACCTAGCCTGAGGATGTCCCAACTTACGCTTGCCCATTCATGAAATATACTCAAGAACACGTTTACTACAACGGTCATCAGTTCCACGGCCCATTTAGAGGGTTATAATATGGTGTTTTCTATTTTACAGAGGATAGAGAGGCTCTCTTCTCCTCTAGTAGAATAGTAGGATAATTAATAGTTATCAGCCTATTAATTGCCGAAAACTACACAGAGCAAGTCAGCGTGAACTTCAACGATTGTTTAATTCCTACTCCCACACTCGACCGACTTTCGCCTCTAAGGAAACTTTGCGGCCGGCTACTCATAGCTGAAACGCCTTCGGCATCGTGCGTAACTATAAATTTCCTCTCTGGTTCCTCGCTGACGCTTTCTGGCGTCACGCCAACTGTTATATTACATGTAGACGAAGCTTAACTATTAATATTGATCGGGCCTTGGGCTTTGTTTCGGGTTGCATCGGTCTTTGTGGCTTTTGCCTTTAGTCTGTTTGAATTAAGTGTCTGTGGGGTGAAGTTTTGGTTAAGGGTTAAATTACTTTATTTCTTGAGGCTGTGTGTATTTCGCTACCATAAGCCTTGAACAGTCAGATTGGCTGCCTATACTGGATAACATCACGTCTCTATTAACTAAAACGCTATAAGGCAGAGGTCCCTTCCGTTCTGCCCAAGAGCGGGAGGGGTATTTGATGATTTCACAACCGCCAAAAAAAAAAGGCAGTGGTCTCCATTATCTTGTCTTTGCCTATGTATATCCTATTGTTAAACTTTCGGTAGTACCTATTTTATAAACGTCCTCTTCTCCTTGTCACAAGTAATTTGGGGTGAATGCTTCTCGTTTTTTCGTCAATCCATGTTTACCTTTTTATTTATTCTTCATTAAACATGTACATGTAGAGGAGTTAATATTTCTAAAACTCTAAGATCCAGTATTATCTATCGAAACACAATTACTTTCATCTAAAACGTTCTACATTGCAACCAAAACAGGTGTGTTAACTCATTCTAAAACGGTCCAGAAGACAAAATACCGTCACAAAGGAAAATTAGATTTGTTCAGCTATGGTGACAGCTTGTACCAAAATCATGACAGTTCGAGCACCCGGTCGTTTGGCATTCTAAACACGTCCAGTGCTCAACTGTTCGAAGACAAAGGGACTCTTATTAAGGCATGGCAGTGAGGCATAACTTAGACTGGTTCACGCTGAAACTATCGGCTAGAATCGAGGAGAATGATTGAAACCCCGTTGAAAGCTTTATAAAATCGAGGTTTTGATGGAAATTCTGGTGATACAATATCAAGTGACTTACATTTAACTGGTTTTATATTGCTTGATTGATTGTATACCGTGATAAACCGTCTTAATTTGATGAAAGGAATTATTCTGAAGCTAGATTTTTGCATGCCCATTCTATTGGCAGTCAGCCTCACGATCAATGATGCTGACAGACAAAAGGTCTAAGGTCCCGCCTCTATAACCAGTGTGTTCTGGCCACAATGACGTACGGTGTTGAAACATGGACGGTCACGGAGGAGGCTGTGTTCACACTGAGAGTTGCACAGAGAGCCTTAATATAGCGTTCCATGCTCGGAATAAAACTGGTAGATTTAGTTCCTAGATACGTTAAAATCCGAAGACTTACAAAGGTTTTTTTTTGTTGATATTGGAAATCGCGTTACAGAACTGAAATGGAGTTGGGCAGGTCCTAGTAAAGTGGGTGAATTCAGACTGTGAATTATTACGATGAAAAACACGAAAGACCCGAGCTATTAACCATTCTCTCAATAAAACTCTATACTACTACGCACACTTCTACGAACCATAAAAACTCTGAATCGGATCGGTATAAGCTAGTAAAATCACATAAAGACGCGATGCATCGAAATTGCAAGCCAGTACAATAAACTTCCTGTCGGGGATGTGGATCCTGTCGGGGCTGTGGATTATCGAAAGGTTAACGCGGCTCCGACACAAGGGCGAAGTAGGAACATGGGTTTGGTTTTTAGTCAGTAGAAGTCTGACACTCCCCTTCGCTCTGCCCAAGAGCGGGTTATTATATTATTATTTTCCACCCACCAAAAAAAAAAAAAAGTACAATAAACTTCACCACAGAATAACTTTGACATCTTCATTTCTCTCATAAAACAGTGAGTCATAGATTCAAGAAAGCTTCCAACTGAAACTTGAAACTTCACACTGCAGTAAAGATCGTAACAAAAGGCAAGTATTATCATAAAATCAATATTCGATATCTACATTTGAATACAAAAGTCTACATCGACGCCCCCAAGCAATATCCCGGTAATGTACTATTACAGGGTTTATGCTGTTATGTCATCTATGGGCTAGAATACACCTTGGCAATTTTATTTCAGATTTTTCCTAATGATATTTACAAAGATAATATCATGACACAATCTTTTATTGATCTGTACGAAAAAACAATTTATATTTTATTTTGGTAAGTTAAGGTTTTGAATAAATGGAATTTCATATTAATGGCACAGTTACATTTTGAAAAAAAAAATAGCTTTCATTTCATACATCAATGACTTCAATAGTCTCTCTCGTTGAAAAGAATTGACACAATCAGTAAATCTTTTCTCCTGTAAAATTTTGATTTTTCTATTACCGGGTTATTGCTTGGAAGCGTCGACATATATATAAAAGTTTATCATATGCTGCTATTTCACCTTTCATTTCTGTTCAAAGAAGAATAAACATGGAGTGAAAATGACTGGCCTGTTGGTCTAGTGGTTAGTGACCCTAACTGCTATGCCGGAGGTCGTGGGTTCGATTCCCACCCAGGACAAAATGTTTGTGTGATGAGCACGATCATTTGTTCTGTGTCTGGGTGTAATTTATCTATAATATGTATGTATTTAGAAATATATAAGTATGTTTATCAGTTGTCTAGTACCCATAACACAAGCTCTGCTTAGCTTGGGACTAGATGGCGTTGTGTGATAGTTGTGGAATATTATTATTATTATTATATTATTATTAAAATGGCATTTCATTATTACACCACGCGAGTTTCAATTTGTAGGTATGTGTAATGTGTGAATGTTTATTTTTTTCTATTTCCTTTCAATGTTCGTCTATCATGTGATGTGTGTGGTTTCAATATAATTGAGAATTCGGAATAAAAATTGAAAGTATCTTTCTATTCGTATCGATAAAAATCTACAGCCCAGATTCTATTCTCTTGTAGAGTTCCATTTATCTCTCAGAACAATGATGATTCTAATACACGATGGCCCTAATACAGCCGCTGTTCTAGTCATCATCATCATCAGCTTAGTCTTTTCCCAACTATGTTGGGGTTGGTTTCCAGTCTAACGGGATGCAGCTGAATATTATAGTATAAGATCCCGTTAAGAACGACCTTCACCGAGATGCTTATTTAATGAAACATATTTTTTATTTAATTTAACATGTCAATAAATATAATGCATATGGGTTGCTTAGCAAATTTCAGTCCAGAGTATGTTTAATTAATAATTAAAAAAAAATATTTTTTTAAACATTTCACCGGTATGATTATTAGATAATAAATTCTATACCAATCGAAAGTATGAAGCCCATTGAATATGCAAACGTTAGGTTGCCTATTCTTTTCCGGTCACAACTATCGGGTTGCCAGGTATAAACAGGTAAATATATACTAGCATTTTGCAACGGTCTGTTTATTGAATGAAAATTAAATGAAATTAAAGATTATTTTATTCTGAACACGGTGGTATAGGGTTGTTTGCGAAAAATCAGTCCAGAATTGCGGTTGTCGAATTTTAAAAAGTAAAATATTGCTCCGAGTGAATGTGTGCAACTGAGAGGTCCCAACCAACCATCCCATGCGATAGAAGAGGACACAGCATAGCAGCTGTTTAAAGTCCGCCCATTTAAAGAAAGAGAGTGCGCGTGCTATTTGTGCTTGGAAAAGAAAAGGATAGCGATAGACTCGTATATATAGTCCCCGACACGTAACTTGGCAAGAGTCGTTAGTTGCGCAGAAGTCATTTTTAGGTCTCTTTGGCGGTCAAGCGGGGCGCGGGGTATGAGGTAGCGTCATCCGCGCGTGTGATTGGTGCATTCAAATGCATACGTTCCGTTCGCTCCCGATTACACTTGCGGTGCACGAAAGTTGTGTTGTTTTTGTTATTTCTTTTTGTTACGAATTTGAGTTGTCGTTGTGTTTTAAATTTAGTTTTTGTTAGTTCTTTTAAATTTAGTTTTTGTTACGAGTGTTGTTGTTTTAAATTTAGTTTTTGTTATTTTTTAAATTTAGTTTTTGTTGTTTTGACACTTTGGGTACCGTGTTACTGGACATTTTTTGTTCGTCTTTATGTCCTCTATCCAAACATACCACTTTCATCGTGGGCCGCGATTTCGAAAAAAAAACAAAATGGCGGTGGGTCGATATGCCAGCTCCCATACAAAAAAGTTCAAACCCCTTTAGTTTTGTTGTTTCAAATTTTGTTTTACTTTTAAATGCATATTTTTATTTATAACACCTAATAAATGTCACAAAGTCTTCACCTTTCTTTAACTTCATTATTAAAAATAAATTATGTCAATAACCATAGAATAATGACAAGCAATAAAAGTGACCACTTTTTGTGGCACAAAGTGTAGAAGATGTATGTAAAAATATAGAAGATGTATTAGCTAAGATAATTTTAAAGATTCAATTACTATGTACCTGTATATTCAGCACTAAAATTAGGAAATTCTTCGTTATATTTTTTATTCAAAACGGTCACTTTTTTGTAGCACGTAATATGATAACCTACAAATTGAAGAGACGCACTGGGTAGCTCAACAACATTGTATTTAAAGTGTTTTTTTTTTTACGAAAAGCTAACTATAATACACAGTTTTTAAAAGTTTCATCATTAAAATCAATTATTTCATCATCCGATTCACACAAAAAACACATTTTTGCCATTTTTTCCAACAATAAATACTGCACGTTTTTTCAATTGTATCCATAGCGACACGTAACTAGCGGCAAGGTTTCGAAATTCGAATTCAAAGTTCGCGCATCGTACACTTTGTGCCACAAAAAGTGGTCACTTTTATTGCTTGTGTGCTTGTGGTTGCTTTTATTCTATGGTTATTGACATAATTTATATTTAATAATGAAGTTAAAGAAAGGTGAAGACTTTGTGACATTTATTAAGTGTTATAAATAAAAATAGGCATTTAAAAGTAAAACAAAATTTGAAACAACAAAAACTAAATTTAAAACAACAAAAACTAAAGGGGTTTGAACTTTTTTGTATGGGAGCTGGCATATCGACCCACCGCCATTTTGATTTTTTTTCGAAATCGCGGCCCACGATGAAAGTGGTATGTATGGATAGAGGACATATAGACGAACAAAAAATGTCAAGCAACACGGTACCCAAAGTGTCACGTTACCGAGATATTTGAAGGTAAAGATGGACAAATCAGTACAATGACCACATCAAAATTAGACCTTTTACGTGTCTATAGGAGACTATAGGCGTTGATTATTATTATTACTGGTTATTGAAAGAGAGTAGGTACATTACATACTACTAGGAGCACGAGAAAACTATTTTTTGACATTACATAGCGTTTCAATGAGATGCAAAGCGATTTCAATGTGCGTATAACAATAATCAACCTGGGAACTATTATTTGGATATAATTTAACGCCCAAACACGTAAAAAGGCTATTTAAAAAAAATATTTAATGAATGTCGTTGTACTCGTTTGTCGATCTTTAACTTCAAATATCTCGGTAACGTGACACTTTGGGTACCATGTTATTGGACATTTTTTGTTCGTCTATATGTCCTCTATCCATACATACCACTTTCACCGTGGGCCGCGATTTCGAAAAAAAATCAAAATGGCGGACAGGTTGATATGCCACATTGGTTCTATCCCCTTTAAAACAATAACAAAAACTAAATTTAAAACAACAACACCCGTAACAAAAACTAAATTTAAAAAAACTAACAAAAACTAAATTTAAAACACAACGACAACTCAAATTCGTAACAAAAAGAAATAACAAAAACAACACAACTTTCGTGCACCGCAAGTGTAATCGGGAGCGAACGGAACGTATGTATTTGAATGCACCAATCACATGCGCGGATGACGCTACCTCATACCCCGCGCCCCGCTTGACCGCCAAAGAGACCTAAAAATGACTTCTGCGCAACTAACGACTCTTGCCAAGTTACGTGTCGGGGACTATATACGAGTCTATCGCTATCCTTTTCTTTTCCAAGCACAAATAGCATGCGCACTCTCTTTCTTTAAATGGGCGGACTTTAAACAGCTGCTATGCTGTGTGCTCTTCTATCGCATGGGATGGTTGGTTGGGACCTCTCAGTTGCACACATTCACTCGGAGCAATATTTTACTTTTTAAAATTCGAAAACCGCAATTCTGGACTGATTTTTCGCAGGCAACCCTATACCACCGTGTTCAGAATAAAATAATCTTTAATTTCATTTAATTTTCATTCAATAAACAGACCGTTGCAAAATGCTAGTATATATTTACCTGTTTATACCTGGCAACCCGATAGTTGTGACCGGAAAAGAATAGGCAACCTAACGTTTGCATATTCTATGGGCTTCAAACTTTCGATTGGTATAGAATTTATCTAATAATCATACCGGTGAAATGTTTAAAAAAATATTTTTTTAAAATTATTAATTAAACTTACTGAAATTTGCTAGGCAACCCATATCTATATATACTTATAATAAATCTGTAGAGAGGTCAATTCTGTACATGACATATATTTTCAAAATAACTATCAGGGGGTAATTAGTGATCGATACTGATGCCAAAAATGCAATCAGTAAAATTTTTGTCTGTCTGTCTGTCTGTCTGTCTGTCTTCCTGTCTGTATGTTCCTTATAGAAACAAAAACTACTCGACGGATTTTAACGAAACTTAGTACAATTATTCTTCATACTCCTGGGGAGGTTATAGTATACTTTTCATCACGCTACAATCAATAGGAGCAGAGCAGTGAAGGGAAATGTTGGGAAAACGGGAGAAGTTGCTCCATTTTTTAAGCTTCCGTCACGTGTGCAGCCTTAATGGTTAAAGCTACATAGAAATCATTTATGACGGAAATGTTCTACATAAAATTATCTAAAAAATATCCCATAACAGCATATGTCTATCTTTTATGGTTGACTCACAATAACACGTGTAATTCCCGATAGCTTAGCAGTTCGGAGCTTTCTGATTATATTTGTTTACTCTTACGTTTAGAATACTCTCACTCATCCCTAATTATAAGAAGTTAATATTATTACCTATTCAATAAAAAAAGAATCATAGTAATCGGTACAGAAACATCAAACTGAACCAAATATGAAATACGCTAATAAGCTGCGCGTGAATACTGAATCATGCCATAAGGATTATTTTTGTGTAACGGGAGCGAGCTTCATTCAATATTTGGCTGTTGATGCGTTCAGCGTTCGACCTTATTGACAGACAATAATTGATATTAACAAACCGTGCTTATCAGCGCGACTTTTAGTCTATAAATAGTTTATTTGAATTTCTTTTGTTGTTATTTTATAAAATAGGTATTAAGTAGTTATTTTGGTAGTGTTTAAATATTCGTTCAAATTACAAATTATTAATAGTTCGCATTTTATTTCTTTTTAGGGGAAGTAGTACGCATAAATTTTTAGATACCGATAGGTAAGTTTTAGCTAATTTATGATCAATTTTATTTTTGTATTATGTAGGTAAAAGCGTAGATACTTTTATTAATTATAGTAGTTATAGGTATTGTTAGGAATCAGAAGTGAAATACGTGATCAAAATAAACAATGTTTAATATCGTTTAGATTACACTTTTACAAAAATATCACGACAAACATTTTAAACAATAATCAAATAGAAATAGCACTAGCAAAATGGAATAATCAGTACACGAGCAAAAACATAAACCAAAAATAGCGAAGCACACGATAATAGTCGGGTAGCAAGTCCTTTCCGAGCGCCGTCCAAGCAAAAAGTGACCGTTGCAACGCCGCTCGCCTCGTTTTATGAACTTCTGTCGGTTGCCGCACGACGACCGTACGTTGACCGGACGGCTACTGGCTGATGGCGTGACTTTGAGCCAACACTGCCTCTCCTGACGCTCTGACGTCCTCGTCAGCTTCCAACAAGGCGGCTGAGTCTTCGCTGTCTCCTTGATTGCGTGTCTCACAACGCCAGTGGGGCGTGCTGGCACCGTGGAGTGCCACGCACAACTGCGCCTGCAGGGCGCGCTGGTACCGTGGAGTGCCGCACACAACTGCGCCTGTAGGGCGCGCTGGCACCGTGAAGTGCCGCACACAACTGCGCCTGTAGGGCGCGCTGGCACCGTTGAGTGCCGCACACAACTGCGCCTGTAGGGCGCGCTGGCACCGTGGAGTGCCGCACACAACTGCGCCTGTAGGGCGCGCTGGCACCGTGGAGTGCCACGCACAACTGCGCCTGTTGGGCGCGCTGGCAGCCTGGAGCGACGCGCTTAACACGTCAGTAGCGCGCTGGCAGCCCAGAGCGGCGCGCTGTACACGCCAGTAGCGTGCTGGCAGCCTGGAGCCACGCGCTGTACACGCCAGTAGGGCGCACAGTCGGCCTGCAGCGACGCGCTCGGCCTACAGCGAGGCGCTCGGCCTGCAGCAGCGAGGCGCTCGGCCTGCAGCGAGGCGCTCGGCCTGCAGCAGCGAGGCGCTCGGCCTGCAGCGAGACGCTCGGCCTGCAGCGAGGCGCTCGGCCTGCAGCGAGGCGCTCGGCCTGCAGCGAGGCGCTCGGCCTGCAGCGAGGCGCTCGGCCTGCAGCGACGCGCTCAGCAACGCCAGTAGGGCGCGCAGTCGCCTTGCAGCGCCGTGCACGTTCATGGCATCACTGTGGCAAAGCCCTGGTAACCACTGCTAAGGCCAAGCAGCGTTGCGTTGCGTCCAAACACACGCCACACATCCTTGTGTAATGGTTAGGTACTCTGCAAACAAACAAATTTACAATTACAACAGAATTTTGTTCCGCTCGATCACTCCTGACCAAACTTTAGTTCCATTGGGTGGCACCAAATTCGACTCTCATTAATTAAATCAAATGTACTGGAAATTATCGAAAATACAACACTCAACTACCTTGAGTCATCATTATACCATAGTCGTTCACACCAACCTTAAAAATTCTATTGCAAC
Organism: Diarsia dahlii; assembly: GCA_949775195.1. NCBI lineage: Eukaryota > Metazoa > Arthropoda > Insecta > Lepidoptera > Noctuidae > Diarsia > Diarsia dahlii. Next base: position 6,416,590 of record OX459200.1, read on the forward strand.
AAAAACTGCTGAAATCATCGAGTAAAACCTTTAACACCAAGGCTCTCTAACCGAGTAGTACAACAAGAGAGTAATCTCATTCATTAGGGACATTCAAGTCGAGAATAAAATTCAAAGAAACATTCACCAAACAAAACTTGTCAGACAAGAATACCAATAGGCACATAGGGATGTATAAGCACATTGTTAGCATATCACACAGACTTCTTCCACAACACTGTAGGCATAGGCTCCAAGTTTTCACACCCCTCAGATGTCGACTTCCACACACACTGTAGGCATAGGCTCCAAGTTTGCATACCCCTCAGATGTCGACTTCCACACACACTGTAGGCATAGGCTCCAAGTTTGCATACCCCTCAGATGTCGACTTCCACACACACTGTAGGCATAGGCTCCAAGTTTGCATACCCCTCAGATGTCGACTTCCACACACACTGTAGGCATAGGCTCCAAGTTTGCATACCCCTCAGATGTCGACTTCCACACACACTGTAGGCATAGGCTCCAAGTTTGCATACCCCTCAGTGGCTGTTGACATAGACACATTGTTAGCGTATCACACAGACTTTCACACACGCAGCTGAGGCCACGCGCTTGACCAAACCACACGTTCTTATAGTAATGGTTACTCCGCAAAGAGACAAATCTACGACAGAATTTTGTTCCACTCGGTCACTCCTGACCAAACATCAATTAGGTCCCACTCTCGTTGATAAAATCAAACGTGGCTAAACTGGAAATTATCGAAAATACAACAATCAACCACCCTGGGTCATGTACCATTGTCGTTTAAATCAATCTTAAAAACATTATTGCGTCAAAAAAATGCCAGGTTCACAAAAATCATCGAGTAAAACTCCAGATCTCTAACTGACTAGTAAACAAGTCGATCTCCCATGTGTATCACCATTTGACTTCACACTACGGTCTTTCCGGACCCTGACCTCAACCAGAGCTAAACGCACAAAATACAACAAACACACCCACTGTCTACTCGAGTTTCCTCAAAAACCTTCAATTTTAATCGGACTACGACTACACAATAATTACTGGTACTGTCTAACACAATACAGCCGATAGAATCTCTTGGCTTGCAACCACAACTTTACTTCATCAAAATTCTTATAAGCATCAACTGATACGTAACTCATTGGCATCCTACTTAGCCTATCATGTGTATTAGGCAACTTACTTCTTTAATAAAGCAAAACTTATCAGACTTTACAGTGCACCTGTATACGGCCTACGTCTTCACACGAAAACAAGTCAACTGATCATATTGCGTAGGGGTTTGCATTTACGCAGACCATGATTATTTAAGTTTGATTTGCCAACAACTGCACTTTTGGGTTTCAAATATACGGAAAACAAGACTTTTGACTGTATTTTGTTTAGCATCAGATATACCACAAATCACAACGTTGCCCCACACCAGGAATTTCTCCTGTATCGTGGGTACCTTCACAAATATTTTAAACTCACTTACACAAGTACCCGACTTTGAAAAAAAACTAACTAGGTCATACAGATACTTGTACTCATAACGTCATTATAGCACAGTGACCATATCGACTTCACGCGGACACAATGACCGAAATTCGTGTTTAAAATGAGTCCACGTGCTGTTATTGGTCAACCAATCGTTAAGCGACGTATTAGCACCACCATTTAAATAACCACCAATGCGTCCGAGGCATTGCCAATCACCCCAGTGACCTTATAAACACACACATAACATCACGCCTGTAATCCCCGAAGGGTTAGGCAGAGGTACCCAGTATACCCACATTTCGCCAGCTATGTTAAGACATAAGCTTAACCATGTAAATAACCACCAATGCGTCCGAGGCATTGCCAATCACCCCAGTGACCTTATAAACACACACATAACATCACGCCTGCAATCCCCGAAGGGTTAGGCACAGGTACCCAGTATACCCACATTTCGCCAATTATGTTAAGACATAAGCTTAACCATGTAATAGGGGTGAGCCCATTGTCACCAACAGGGCACAAATCCAGAAAATAACACTTTGCCCGACCCGGGAATCGAACCCAGAACCTTCATGCTCAGTAGTCGCGCTTGCGACTAATAAATCAACGATATATTAAAATTTAATGGTTCGATCTTACTTGTATCAGGAACGAAAGTTAACCAACAATCCTGTCCGGAGCGTCGCCTCAACCGCGAGAGCGGTTACACAGGACTTCGCGTCCTCACGCGGCTCCTACGACAATCTCGTTCGCGCTTGGAACGGCGATCGGATCCCGAAACTTGCTACGTACGTGACCTTCCACTCCGCTTATGGTGGCTACAAGATCGCTTAGAACGAGAGGCACTAGTTTTTGAACGCGAACAACTCGATCTATCCATTGCTAACTACTACCGGCTTTTATCTAAAATTAAAAGCCTGAAAACTAGTTTTTAACTTGTGGGCGAAAACGATCTTTATCCCACTTCTGATGTTAGGAATCAGAAGTGAAATACGTGATCAAAATAAACAATGTTTAATATCGTTTAGATTACACTTTTACAAAAATATCACGACAAACATTTTAAACAATAATCAAATAGAAATAGCACTAGCAAAATGGAATAATCAGTACACGAGCAAAAACATAAACCAAAAATAGCGAAGCACACGATAATAGTCGGGTAGCAAGTCCTTTCCGAGCGCCGTCCAAGCAAAAAGTGACCGTTGCAACGCCGCTCGCCTCGTTTTATGAACTTCTGTCGGTTGCCGCACGACGACCGTACGTTGACCGGACGGCTACTGGCTGATGGCGTGACTTTGAGCCAACAGTATTTATTTTAAGTGAAGTAGGTAAATTAAGAGGGCTCAAGGGCAGAATTTTCGTGTTGCTGGAGTAGATCTCGGTGTCAGTTGTTTCTCGCATGGTCAGTTATATGTCGCTCTTTCCCGGGTTAGCAGTTCTAGAAATCTTTATGTTCACGTGCCGGACGGGTCAACTTTCAACATAGTTTACCCGGAAGCTTTGGGCTGAAGTTTTACCTATAGAACGCTATAGGTACCTACTTAAGCCTCATGTGAAAGTGATCTAAACAATATTACCAATACATTAACTTAATAACATACAAGGAGTTACACACGCTGACGGAGTCGCGGGCACAGCTATTAATAATAATATTCTGCGGTTCCTTTTTGCGATATTTTTCAACAGTATTGTGGATTGACATAATATTGTATTTCCCTACTAAAATACGAAAGTTAATCTGTCTGTTACATCAAAACCACTGAACCGTGAGGAAGGACATAATGGTACTTTTTTACGAAAAACGACGGAAACGCGGACGAAGTCGCGGGCAAAAGCTAGTGCATTATATTTATTGACATGTTAAATTAAATATAAAATACGTTTCATTAAATAAGCATCTCGGTGAAGGTCGTTCTTAACGGGATCTTAGACTATTAGTATTTTGCATGGAGTGACTGCATATCTGACTCCAAAAATCCAGTTAGTAATACACATACTGTGGGACATACGGGACTACTTCGTAAGGGCTCGTTTACGGTCACGCGGGGCTTCGCGCGGCGCGTGCAGAAGGCTCGTCTCGTGCTTATTTATTAATTTACTGAGAGACGGGTCCACCGCAACATACGCTGCATTTTAAACTAACGAGCGAAAAATCGCTTCTCGTAAAATCGTCGTTTGAAATCGTTAACTTTTTCATACATCGCAATGTGTTTGAATTAAAAACGCAGCACGCGCCGCGCGGCGCCCCGCCTGTACGTTAACATGCACTAAGACTGGTTGTCAGATATTCGGGGCACTGAGTACTTGTAACGAATGACAAAGCTCTACAAATGACAGTCGGGACCAACGGTTTAACGTGTATCGAGAAAACTAGATATGTTTTGGGTGGTCACCTATCCACGGGCCACCTAGACAAGCGTGGCTTAACCTGAAAATTAATCCGCGCGGCTGTTACGAGCTCCTGTACCGACTAGTCATAAGTTTGATAAAAATGCCCAAGCTTTTCTATTCTATATAAGCATGACAAAGCTTAAAAGTTTCAAGACAAATCCATTTTACGAGTACATGAGTAAAATTCCAATCGATACTAGTAAGGTCTACTTTTGTCCACGAAATCCTAATCCTTTACTTACCACTTTTTATTCACTTTGTCCTTTACGGTGTAGACGACTTAGTACTTTCAGATCTAGTTAGAAACCCAGGACGAAGTTGGCAAAGTAATTAACTCGTTTAGACACACTAGTTGTAGGTGAGAAAAACTGTAACATAGTCACACATAGTAACATAGTCCGTTATATCTATTTTTTACCCACGACGGAACGGAGACGGTATATGCGTTTGGGGTGAGAGGTTGTTTGTTTGTTTTAGTATAGGAACTTTGTATCTAACTTTCATCTTTTTTTTTAAAAACGTTGCCCCACACTAGGAATTTCTCCTGTATCGTGGGTGCGTTCACAAACATTTAAACTCACATGCACAAATACCCAGACCCGGAACAACTATCTGTAGGTCATACAAATATTTGTTCCGTGCGGGGATCGAACCCGCGACACGCAGCGCAGCAGTCCATTGTTAGAGCCACTGCGCCAACCGTGCCGTCAATCTGCTTTGAATCTCAACAGAGCATTGGTAGCCCAGTGGTGGCTCCGAATTACGAACAATAAGTCGTTCAAATCCAGTCAGGTGCATTACTTTGTGTAATTTAGTTCATCACCACTGCTCTCAAAACGGCGAAGGAAAACATCGTGAGGAAACCGGCATGTCTTAGAACTAAAAAATTCGAAGACATGTGACATCTACCAATCCGCACTGGGCCCGCGTGGTGGATTATAGCCCATCCCTCTCCTAGAGAGGAGGCTTGAGTTCCTGTAGTAGGACCATTATATGATGATGATGATGATCCAACTTTGTATTAGACTTCCTCGTTGGTCTAGTGGTTGCAAGCGCGATTGCTTAGTCATGAGGTCATGGTTTCGATTCCCGGTTACGCCATAGTGACTGAGTGATTGGCTACTGCGCTGCGTGTCGCGAGTTCTATTCCCGTACGGAACAAATATTTGTACGGCCTACAGGTAGTTATTTCGGGTCTGATTGTTAATGTATGCGACTTTAAGTGTTTGTAAAAATGCACTCACGATACAGGACTAAAAAACAGAGAAAGAGGAGAAAAAACATTACCCCACCTTAGGAACTTTTCCCTAAGGTCCCCAATGTTTTTCCCAAAAGAAATAAAATATCTTCAAATGTCATTGCAATGCTTTTCGGATATTTTATGTTTGCATAATAATGATCTATTTATTCGCCTATTAATACTTTTGGGCACGCTCGCTGCATCATAGACCTCATCCATCACTTTCCATCAGGCGTGATCGAGAGCAAGAGCAGGCTCATTTTGCATTAAAAAAAAACTATTGCAAACTTAATAAAGTACCTATACCGTAATAAACACCTTGCTCTAAACGTCTACAAAATGTTATTACAGAAGATCACAATCGATTGTAAAGCTCTCCACCACTTTTAATTGAATCGTTTACGAAAAGTTAATTACTTTGGTTATAACTTTGAAGTCAGTATTAAAGTACCATAAAATTAAATTCGAATCTCTTCGGTAGATAAATGAACGACAAAGCGATCAAAGATGCACTTAAAAGACTAAATTAATTGTATTTGATGAATTCCTTTTGTGTCATGAAAATCATAGAGATTGTATCTAAATCTCAAATACATAAATATTTCAAGAGAAAATGTGTTCAGCATTTTATAAACTGTATACTTATTTTATATTCAATTTATTATAGAACGTTTCACGCATACTAACTAAATAGTTTAGATTCTGTTGGTTCTGGAAAAATAGACAGCTAAATTAGAAAAATATATAAATATGAAGATTGTTCTTGACTTTTTGTTAATTAAACTTCAAATTGTTTTAAATAATTGATTATTTTTAGACATAAAATGCTTTGCTCAGAATGACTGACTAACGGATCAACACACAGCCATGGCGACGATAGACGCCAGCGACCTTGAGCGAAGCGCAACACACATTTATTTCTTTTACTAAAGATACTTTTATTAAAGTTAAAAGTGGCCTTAATCAGTAAGTCTAGAATCATGAAAAGTGATTTTAAAAATACTACAGGTTATTTACTAGATCCGGTGTGTTTTGGATTTTTCAAATTTGATGTAATTTTAGAGTAAAAGAAATAAATTATGTGTGTTGCGCTTCGCTCAAGGTCGCTGGCGTCTATCGTCGCCTTAACCGCTGATCGTACAAACCTGTAACTTGGAGGGTATGTTCTTACATCTTCTTATGTTCTGACATGTTATTTCTTATATTCTTACATCATCTTCTTATAAATCTGAACAGTTTTAGGGACTTGGTTATAAGTACCTACCTTGCTGCACGATAAGAAAAAGAATCATACGGAATAATGGTGAAAGTCGCAATTAATTGTGATATTGTCACACTGTACAAGTACAGTGCGATCAAATTATCTTGGCAGCTCTGAACATAGGCTTTGCGAAATTTTACGCATGTAAACTTGGGAATAAAACTGTTATTGCCAGATAAACCAATACTTAAACGATCAGAAAATATCTAATTTAAACAGTGAGAAATACAAATAAAATAAATATCATAACACTTTTATACATTCGTTGTAACAAAATGACCTGCACGAAGTTCGGAGCTGCCAAGATAATTTGATCGCACTGTTCCTTACAGAAACCATTGTTTTAAACCGTTTTTTACACCTTGTGGGATTGTGGGCTCAGAGTAAAACACTTGGATAGCTTTACTACTTCTATTTATTAAAAGAAATCTTAATAGCACACGTCTTATACTTCTATGAGTCTATCGCCATCTTGCTATCTCCCCTCTCTCCCTCACTCCTGATACATACGTCCCTTTCACTCACTCTTACGTTCCATAACCCACATTCGGTCATCCTGCTCTCTTGGCTGTCCCCAGACACTCCTTACCTCATTCATTCTACAATACCTACCTCTCTCTTACTCCCTTAATATCTTCTGAATTTAACTTAATTTGCGTTAAACTAATAGACCGTATACGCAATACCACACTGCGCTTCAAAACACAAATCACTGACGTTGCTCAAAAAGCCGCTAAGCTGAAGTGGGACTGGGCCGGCCATGTCTGCCGTATGCCCAACGGGCTGTGGGCCTACACAACCACGTTCTGGAACCCTGACACAGCCAAAAGGCGACGTGGTAGACCTCGAAGGAGATGGCGGGACGAGCTTAACAGAACAAACGTCCAGTGGTCCACATTGGCCCTGGATCGCAAAATTTGGAAATCATGGGGGGAGGCCTTTGCCCTGCAGTGGGATGACACAGGCTAACAGTAACAGTAACAGTAATACAATCATGTTTTCTCTAGGAAATAAATATTTCTTTAAGTGCATAATTTTGTTTTATTTGACCCGCAAACAATTATTATTATATTGATATACACCATCCACCCTTATATATTCAAATCTTATTTAATAAACCACCACAACTACCGAAACGTAAAAATCTCAATCCATTAAATTACTACAAATCCAATTATGCTAATATCAATACTGACATTGAAGCAATAGACTGGCACCATTTATTAGAAAGTCTGCCCCCCGATGAAGCAGTGTCAAGCTTTTACGAAAAAATATTTGAGATAATAAAACAGCATACTCCTTTACACAAGCCTAAAAACTGTAATTTTCCTATTTGGTTTTCTAAGTATTTATTAAAATTGTATAGTAAGAAAGATCGTGCCTGGAAAAAGTGGAAAAAATATGGAAATGTTAACGATTACGAAATTTTCTCCAGTTATAGAGCGAGATTTAAAAAAGAGGTAGATTTATGTTACATAAAATATATGAATATGATTGAAGATAATGTATCTACTAATATTAAAGCATTTTGGTCGTACGTTTCCAGTCGTAAGCCCACCAATACCATTCCCTCTACAGTTTATTATCAACAACAACTTTCCAATGACCCTATTTCCACTTGCAATTTATTTTCCAAATTCTTTCACTCAGTTTATGAACCCTCTTCATTTAACCCAACTGTATGGACGCCACCACTCTCTACTGTAGACAATGACATTAATCTCTGTAACCTACATTTTTCGTTGGACAAGATACGTAAAGAATTGAAATCATTAGATGCGTCTAAGGGACCAGGGCCGGACGGCATCCCTTCAGTCTTTTTGAAGAATACTTGTGATACACTCTGCCTTCCTTTGTTTATCTTGTTTAATAAGTGTATATCTATGGGTGTATTCCCTGAGGTTTGGAAACGCGCGAACATTGTCCCGATTCACAAAAGCGGATCGAAAAGTGATGTGTCAACATACCGTCCAATTTCTTTACTGTCTACCCTCGCTAAACTCTTTGAAAAATTAGTACATAATGAGATCTACCCCGTCCTGCGCCGTGTGATAATTGGAGAACAGCATGGGTTTGTGAAGGATAGGTCTTGTGTTAGTAACCTCCTTATTTTTACAACTCAGCTATTTGAAGGTATGGACAATAAACAACAAATTGATGTCGTATACACGGATTTTCAAAAGGCATTCGATAAGGTTGATCACGAGCTCTTACTTCAAAAAATAGCTTACAATGGCATAAGGGGAGACCTCCTGCGGTGGTTTATATCCTATGTTACTGGAAGAACACAGAAAGTGGTGATCAACGGCTATGAATCCAGCTCCATTAATGTTACTTCAGGAGTCCCTCAAGGCTCAATTTTAGGTCCACTACTATTCATCCTTTTCATTAATGACATTAAAAACTGTTTCCACACTTCTAAGTTTCTTCTTTATGCCGACGATTTAAAGATTTACAGAAATGTTTCCAGTATTTCTGATTGCATTGATTTCCAGAATGACCTTGACCGCTTTTTAAATTATTGCTTTACTAATAAACTTCACCTTAATTTTTCCAAATGCCATACCATCACCTTTACTAAAAAGATAATTGTCACCAAATTCAGATACTGCTTTGGTCCTAGCTCTATTGACAGTGTTTCCTGTCTTCGTGATCTGGGTGTTTTGTTGGATTCGAAACTACATCTAGATGCTCACGTGGATAATATTGTTAATAGAGCTTACCAGCTGTATGGCTTCGTGATGAGAGCAACCAGGGAATTCCGCCGTCCCTCTACTTACTTATATTTATACAAGAGTATAATCCGGCCTCAATTGGAATACGCCGTTGCCATTTGGAATCCATTTTATAATAAATATAAAGAAATCGTAGAGATGGTGCAACGAAAATATCTACGTGCTATGCACTTTAGATGTTTTCGTAAAAGAGTATCCTATGAATCCTTAATGCATAAATATAACCTTATTACCCTACAATCTAGACGCACTCTTCTTGAGATGATGACTCTCTATAGTATTTGTCGTAATCAGTTTGACTGTGTCGAACTTGTGAACAATTGAGGGGTATAAAAGCAAAGGCACTTCAGTCACAAAACATCTGAACTGAGTAATTCATAATTTTCTACTGTGTCGTAAGAAATTGTTATTTTGTAATAGTTAAAATAGTGGTACATTCATTATGACGCGTAAGAAAGATAGCCATAACTAAGATTAATCAAATATACACCAGTTCTATAAAATTTAAGAAAAACTTTAGGACTAAGGTGTCTTTGCATTTAAGTATTGGACTGAAGCATGTTTGCTTTTTATTGCTTTGGATCGAAGCTAGTTTGCATCTCATTATATTGCACATGCAGGTTATGCGGGTTGAGTTTTTGCAGTTTACCTTAAGCAAATGCAAAAAAAAACGTTACCAGAAGCATTTAAACAGCTTAATAGTTAGTTAAATTTAAAATAAAATGCTTTAAGCTAAGAAAACTTTTGCAGACCACACCATAATAGGCCATAATAATTTGTTACGTTTCTGCCTTTTCTCGCACTCGCCGCCACTGATCTACATTTCTAGCACGTTTTCTAGTTCGTCCTGCACGAGCTGGTGTAATATTTTCTTCCATTACAATAGTAATAAAACAGAAAACTCGAAAAAAACAGACGCTATTTCCAGATAACTTACTACGACAAATAACTGATTCGCCTTCTTAGAAATTTTGAAATGGCGGCTCCTGATTGGTCGATTGTGACAGTGGCGGATTTGCTTCTAACAAATTTAGGATCTAAGCGTTTTTGCATTTGAACGCTACTTTCAAAGTGCATTTACCGTTGACTGAGGTGGATTTGCACTTTATCTTTTATGGCATAATGTTGCAGCTTTCAAGTACTACAATTTGGTAATACCAGTTTAAAAAATTGCAATTTTGGACTGAAGCGGTTTTGCTTTTATACCCCTCAATTTGTGTTATCTGGTCCCTCGTACTGTGCACGGTCGTGAAACTCGCTCGAAATGTTTATTCGCAACAAATTTCTGTCGTACCAACTCTGGTGCGCGCTCACCACTGCACCGACTTGTTGACACTTATAATAAACAGTTCTGTTCAATCGACATAATGCTTCTTGCCAGGAATGTATTCAAAAAAGAAATTACAACTAGTTTAAGAGATGGACCTTGAACCTTCATTGTTATATTTTAGATACAGATATAAACTCAATTTTCTTTTTCTTGTTAAATATTAAAATATGTAATTTAGTTTTAATTTAGTTATAATCAACAGCTAGCTATTTTTTATTTTAATCTGTGAATAACGCCGTGAGTAGTATATTTGTTACTTTTATTCTGTACTGCAATGTGTGTGATTGTTAATATACTGCTGTTTGTTATTCCTAATAAATAAAATAAAATAAAATAAAAAACAAGCAAATTACTTAGGTAAGTACTACTACACTCATTTGAATTTATCTACAAATTAAACATAATTTAATTTAACAAATTCACCACATAGAAAAATAGTGTAGTAGGACACAGAGCCATAATCACATAACACTATCATGACTCCCATCATAACACAGTAGGTAAATTTAGTGGTAGCTATTTTAATCTAAACATTTTACAATTACCTATTATTTTAACAATATTAAAACTTAAACTACACTTACACTACACACTTTCATACCATTCATCACCATTACATACCCCTTGAGCTACTCACCTGCATAATTATTCTGAGGTACATCCATCTGGCCATCTCTTCATTTGATCAGCTGAGCTGGAAGTGCGGTTGGGACCTTCAGTCGCACTATCAGCTTTCTCCATATCATAGCGGTCATTCAGGTGAACTATGGTAACATGGTACGGTCCTAAGTACTTAGCCTTCAAAAAGAACAAAGAACCTAAAAATAAAAACCATAGTAACTAAAATATATTATTAAAAGGAGTTCCTTTAGGCAAGGTTCCGAAGATACTGGCAGCGTTCCCCCTTTGAATAGCTAGACTAATTCTTTGTCCGAGGTAGCTGCCAGCTCTTCGGTCTCCTGTGACGTCGACCAACCTTTTCGTAATGTCCTTAAAAAGCCTTATAGCGGTAGGACCCCACGGACCAAGTGTCTTGACACCGAAAGGGACAAAATCATATTCGGAGCCTAGACCCCTGTATTTTGATAATTTACCTTTTTCAGCCGCTTCACAAGCCGCACCAGCTCTGATGCTGGTTCCAAGTAGATGGGAAGGGGCCAGCGTGTCTTAGCCTTCAGCTTGAGACTTGCACCAAATTGGGTTCTCTTTATAGCCACTAGGTCACCTACTTGGTACTTATGGCTCGGTTTCCTTTTCTTGTTATAATATCTTCGGTTCTCTTCTTGAACAGCCAGTATTTGCTCTTTCGCTTTTACTTCCGTCGTCCGTCATTGCCGTCTTTGTCTTCGTAGGATGGTGATCCGCCGCCGTGTCGTAGAAAATATCGTCTTCGTCTTCCGTCTTAACGTCGTTTTTTGAAAATTCGAACACCGAGCGCGCACCACGCCACGTGCACCCCGGCGCCCGGTCGTCTTCGTAGTTTTTTTTTTCCTTCACTTCCTTGTGACTCTGGGCCGCACAAATCCCGGACGAGCCCCCAGAATTTGTGGGATTGTGGGCCCAGAGTAAAACACTTGGATAGCTTTACTACTTCTATTTATTAAAAGAAATCTTAATAGCATACGTCTTATTCTTCTATGAGTCTATCGCCATCTTGCTATCTCCCCTCTCTCCCTCACTCCTGATACATACGTCCCTTTCACTCACTCTTACGTTCCATCATCATTTCAGCCGAAAGACGTCCACTGCTGGACATAGGCCTCCCCTAAGTGTAATTTTTGCTTAGGGGGGGTTTGCCATAATCGCCACGCTTGGCAGGCGGGTTGGCGATCGCAGTACGGTCGATACAAAAAGCACAGAGAACGCTGCTGCCCATTCTCTGGTACATCCCTTAGTCGCCTCTTACGACACCCACGGGTAGATATGGGATGGTGCTATTCTTTGCGTCCGACACCATACGGAACGTTCCATATCCCACATTAATTTGCTAATACCGTACCTATTTCAACCAACAGACATACGAAAATTCATTACTTTACCAATACTGCCGTCATAATGAAAAAAGGCACAACTAACATCTTATAAATATGGAGAAAATCGACTTTAAAGTTTTTATTGGTTTTTGGCGAAAAATATTGACTTACACATTATTTTTCGAAAATAGATGAATTAAAATAAATTCATTATCACGATTCTTATACAACTAATGAAATGTGAGTTATTATTTTATTACTATTTATTAAATAATCAACATTTTCCCTTTCAAAGTAACAAAAAAAATTAACTAAAGTTATTAATATTACGAATAAAGGGCATAACTAACCAATTGCGACTTTTCATTCTGACATTTTGGGAAAAAAATATGAAATATTACAATGAAAAGGCATATTTATTAAAATGTGCCTTTTCATTTAAACAAAAAAACTTTCTTAATATTCAATAGTTATTTATAAATTACTAGTGACCCGCCCCGGCTTCGCACGGGTGCTAAAAAGGTATTAAAACTTTCCTCTTCAATCACTCTATCTATTAAAAAAAAAACCCGCATCAAAATCCTTAGCACAGTTTTAAAGATTTAAGCATGCATAGGGATAGACAGCGGGAAGTGACTTTGTTTTATACTATGTAGTGATTAGGGATAGCAGTAATAGAACTTATTAATTAGAAACAAACAGTGCTAATACTTAAACTCAATTACACTTTTTAGTTAGTTAGATACCTAAGGAAAGTAAAAATTAAATATTTTATTCTTTTTACTAATAGGTTGGACTAAATCTATAAAAAAAACGTTACTCTAAATCACAATATGAAAAATAAATCAAAATATTCTTAATTCTTAATAGAGGTAGTAATAGGAGCATACATTTTGGTTTTGAACCTTTATTAAGCTACTCTATATTTATTTATTTATTGTTCGTTTACAGGAAATAGCTTATACCCGTAAATTATTTTAATTTTATTTTTTTATTTGTAATGGGCTTACTCTTGACCTCAATCTTGCCCTAAGAGCAGAGATTAGGTCGACGATGGAACGAGCTTACCCAGAAGAAGCCTATTTACTCGCGACAATAGATTGGGGTTATATGAACTCGGGAAAACCGACGCAAATTAGCAAAGCGCTTTGTTCGAATGTGCAGCCCGTGGAGCTCCTGCGCACACTCTCTGAAATACAGTCTGTAGAAGACCGCAGACATGCAACTTTGCGGCGGTGGGCCAGGCTATGTAGCTTGGCAAACAGCTTATCGTCGCCAATATTAGCTTCCTGACTCTGCGCTCTACAGAGTCAAGCAAGTTTGGCAAGTTGGTATTTGGCTGAGCCATCCTAAAGGTGACAGCAATGCTCCATGCCGGACTGGACTTGAGTTTTATATAATACTGAAAGCTGTCCAGGCTTGTAGTACCGCTTAACCCTGTTTAAGATACCCAGCTATTTTGCCGCAGTTTGAGCTTTCGACTCAATGTAGGCACCGAAGTTCAGATTCGCGCTCAACTTCGTGCCAAGAAGCTTGAGACTGTCGGTAACTTGTACAGTCGCACTCCGGAAAGTAGGGGCCAGATTGAACGGACTCCTTTTAGCGGTGAATAGACACACTTGCGTTTTGGTGGCGTTAAAATCAACCAGATTCTCGTTACCCCACTAGGAGACAAGACTTAAGGTTGAATTCGTTCGCTCTACCATGGCCTCTCTCAATGAGCGTACTTCATCACCGCCGGCTTAGAAGTATAAGTATAAGTACGACGTGCTGGTGTCCGCAACTCCACGTTCGATGCTCGTATTTTGCGTGCGGGTGGGTCACCGCCGCCTTTTGCGCTGGATGTATAACTCTCCATGACAGTGCTGTCATCTGCGTACCCAACAATACCAGGAACAAGGAGGTCATTGATATGCAGCAGGAAAAGTGTCGCGGAGAGAACAGACCCCTGAGGAACTCCGGCATCAATAGCCATAAGGATAAGCGTGGAGTCACTTCAACGTCGCAGGCACAACTGGCGCGTTTCAATCCAACCCTGCCCTCCTTTCCTCACCCTTAATCGTAAATAATTTAAAGAAAAGGCACAACTGGTTATTTATGCCTTTTATACGTAAATTAATTGAGACATGCATGGATCATTAATTAAGTAGATAGGGCACATCTGGCATTTGAGCCTTTTCTTTGTGTTATGTTGGTTCTTTATGTTAGGTGTGCCTTTTCAAAGGAATTTTTAGTTAAAATCTGTATGAAGAAATAGTCACATCTACGTATTTGTGGCTTTTCAATTTATTGGTAAATAAATGTGCCTTTGCATTCTACAAAACATGAATATTAGTGTCATTTGTGCCTTTTGAGCCTACTGTATCTCCGAATTCCTTGAAGATAAAATTCTACGAAAAATTGAGCAGATGCGCCTTTTTTTTCTGATTCTAAATATGTCTTTAACTCATTTTTTTTCAAAATGTTAGTTGTGCCCCTTTTTCTTACGACGGCAGAATATAAGTTAGGTGGCTAATATTGACAAATAAATGATGTACCTATTCGTGCACACTGATCATGAAATCGCACTGGTAAAGCGTTTTTATTGCTTCATGCAATTACCAGCCAGCAATACACTAGGTACTTCAATTTGTAAATACTTAACAAACAAAATAAACTGTATGTTAGTACTTCTATTCAGCAAATGACTTGTTCAAGCATTACATTTAAGTTAGTTTAGAGTGGATCCCCTTTTTCTGATCAAAAAGCTCAGCATCCTTTTGTACTCCGTTTCTAAGCACTTGACTTTACTTATTAATTGCGTTCAGTCATTCATTTGTTTCTATTCCGAAACAAAGAGCACGCGAGACGACGTCGAATTCCTTGGGGGGTTACAATTTAGTCATACGGAAGGAAAGCACTAAGCGAGCGCTCACACGAACGAGGAACATTGGACTGACAAATCGGTGAAAGAGAACGTTCATTTTCATTATGCTACTTCAATGCAAACTTTCGAGAAAAAACCGATTGATACACTTAGTATTATAATCATCAATGTCCTGCCCTTATGAAAATGTATTTGTGGTCGATGCGTTATATCATTGTGTCTTCTTCTTTCAAACTTCTCGAATAGTCGTCATGACATGACACTAGTCACTTTATAGCCACACCTGACACCATTGCTTTCTAGACACAGTGGGGTCTTCCCTGCTCTTATAAGCCACATAAATTCCTACTCAAAACTATTGTACGTTGGTGTTAAATTAGTTGAACGGTTTAAAATTGACAACTACTCTCAGCTCTCCAAGGACTAATGTCAGTCGTCGTCGGACCCATTATAAGAATCCTCTAAGAATCTTGCTGCATTAGAGTTAAAAGCTTGCGCAAATTCGAAGACGGCAAATGTAGTACTCTTTTTTACTTATTCAGATGTTTATTTATATTACAATTGAAATGACAAATGGAAAAATCTCATATTCTTTTGTTGTTCTGACGTGGCACAATATTATTTAGTTGATATTGTATGTTCAAGTTAAAGGGGACTTACTTTTATGACACAGAGGCCTGAAGGGATGAACCAGTTGTAAAGGGGTTGGGATATTATTGTATGATGCCTGAAGTCTGAAGATTCTCTGGGCACGTGTTTTATTTTTAGTCTGTGTCATTGGTTCAGGTGGATTTCGGAGACCTTGAATGGTTTTGCTCATGACTTTGAAGGTACGGACGAAGTAACTAAATTCGTGTCTCATCATAGTGTACACCTTTCATTTTACGATATAACTATACTGAGTGGAACGAACCGCGTACTTAGTAAGTACATCATTCTGAATGTAAATTCATTGATGATTTAAAATAAACAGCTGTGTCGTCACTGTCAAAATGACCAATGATCGGCTAATATATAAACTCTGTTTTTTTTCTGCCCTTCCGTGATTGACCTTATTATTCTATCAATGATGCATTTTTTGTTGAATTCCGTTTTCTCAGTCTTAAATGCAACATTTCTCCTATAATACAAAAAAAATATATTTGCAGATTACTTTACGTAGGTGGTTCGATTATTTTGGCGGCTACTGTATTACGGAAATACATACAGTATGTTCTTTATTCTACCATTACAAGCAACAGCCATGTTTGCTGCCAAAACCAATAAAACTATGGACAAATCAGAGGTCTATATCCCATAACACACAATGACCCAACATTGAAGCTTCCTTATCACCAGTAAGCCGTTTTATGTATTGTCTTATCAAACAAGTTGACGGAACTTTTGTACTAATAATATTGTAATGATTTTATGGGTATCTTTATATCTTGCTTATTATACACGGTGTAACCACAGTAACAAACTTATTATTACATAGAATTTGAGATGTTTCCTGAAACTCCATTTTTTTTTGGAGTGTGGAAAATCATCAAATGACTCCTACCGCTTTGGGCACAGCGGTAGGGAGCGCTAGTGTCAGACTTCTACTGAGTAAAAACCACCCATGTTCCTTCTTAGCCCATTGTGCCGAGGCCGCGGTATCTCTTATGAACAACCCGCAACTCCGACGTGGTTCCTGAAACTCTTGCGTTGATTCTTTATCGGTTAAAAATAAAAACTTTTTAACAAAAAATAAAACCGACTTCAAAAAAAAAAAACACAAAAAAGTGAAAAATAAACTTTAGAAGAAAAATCTGTTTCTGTACTCGGTGGCAAAAAAATTAAATCAAAGAAATAATATTAATAAAAGTCGCCGACTTCAGAAACTGATTTTTCTTCTAAAGTTTATTTTTCACTTTTTTTGTGTTTTTTTTTTGAAGTCGGTTTTTTTTTTGTTAAAAAGTTTTTATTTTTCAGTTTTTAGTGGTTCACATGTAAGTTCACATGTTCATGGGTCATAATGTGGTCAATGTAGCATTTTGTTTTTAGTTTTGTTGCTTTTTCAAAAACTGCTTGTCCGATTTCGATAAAAAAAAATATGGGACCATTTCAATTTCATTTCCACCACCTTTCCAACAAAAATAGTATTTTTCAAATCGGTTATCAAGCGACGGAGTTATGCCCGAACAAACATAAAAAAAAACAAACATCCGAATTGAGAACCTCCTTCTTTTTTTTGAAGTCGGTTAAAAATCAGCTGTGTCTTATATTTTGGATCGTACTGCATTTTTTTTGTACAAAACAGCTATACACAGATGACTGCTGGGTTTATTATTGATCACAGTTTGCTCGTAAATGTCTTTAAAGGAAAGGGATCAGAGACCATGTCAAGGCAAGGTAAAGAACCATGAAATCTTCTTGATTCGATGATTCTTTTATCTTGTTTTAGGATTCAAGCTGGAATCTTTTAATGTTATTCATTCTTTCGGTATTGGTATAACATTTTCTAGATGATATATTCAGTGAATCAAGTTCTGAAATATAGGATTGCTAAAGTGCTAAGATGGATAATATTTTCACATAATTTTCTTGTCTAAAGCCCTTTCACTAAAACGAAGTGACATTGAAATGAGTATGCAATTGAATTGTTCTTAGATTTTTTTTTAATTTTTTGTCCTACGGTACCATACATAGTATTATTTTTTTTTTCATTCGTTTAATTCATTTAAATGTTTCCTAGAGCGCGTGTGTATTTTGTGATTTTACTTTTATAAGTGTTTTACTACTATCTATCAATTTACTATCTTGTTTAACTTACCCTAAAAAACTTGTACATGATGATATGCGATACGACAAGATAGAAAATAAACAGTCGCGGTGTAAACTTCCTCTTTCTAGAGTCGGTTTAAACGCTGAGAATTCGGAGAAAGCTGTCGGAAAAGGGGTGATAATTTTATAGCCCTCAACTCTCTTGCGTCATAATTTTAGCCTTGTACTTTGTATTATAACCATCTTGTGCAGATGAATATTTTACTACGTTTGCCAGTTTCATCATGGTTGGTTCTGTCTTGTCTTGGATAAAGTATTATGTAGATGGATCATTCATACTTTATGTATAGAAGGGATAGGAAATGTCTTCTTTGTAAGCAGGTTGGATTTCTTCATCGTTTTTGAATAGTAGTAGGTAAATACTGTAATAATAACTATACCGTCCATTCTAAAAATTTTAGGGACAAGCCCGCCACTATAATCCCAAACCACTACAACTCTTCAAAGCAATAAGCTACCGTGGAAACCACCAGAAACGAGACGATGACGAAGTAAACAGAATTACAATCATTAAAATCATCAATCCAACCCTCTTAAGTATATCTATCCCCATTGAATGCCATTTTCATGAAATAGTATTGAATGGCTAAAGCCACCCACACATACGCGTTACGGACGCGAATCATATTTTCATCAACATACAACCTGTAAATGACGTGCAAGTTGCAAAAATGAAAAACACAGACTACCTTAGTGCTTTTACATAAACCCTTTTTTTTCGAGCTCAGGAAATCATCAAATGACTCTTCCCGCTCTGGGCAGAACTGTAGGGAGTGTCAGACTTCTTAGACCTTTATGCCGAGGCCACGGTATGTCTTTAGAACAACCCGCAGTTCCGACGGGACCAACCTTTACCTTAAGCTGGTTTATTCCAGAGTTAATAACTTCAGCTCAACTACAGGTCATGTGTCACTAGAATAATCAGAATACTAATAGATTTGATCACAACACAGATAGCCTAAAACTGATTAATATAGAAACATAGATACCGATCTAGATTGACAGCGCAGTAATTAGTGAACGTAGATGAGTAAAGTTAGTTAATATCTGCGCAATGGCAATGGCCGCCTTAATATAGTTCGGCCAAGTTGAGTTATTAGAGGTAACTTAGTCAGTCGCAGCAAATGACGAAGAGTCATTCGGCTTTTGAGTCATTGTCATAAGGTTCAAATTGTTATGGCAAAGCAACTACCTATACTATATGAAATAGTGCTTGAATTATCAGACCTTTTAATCTTGTTTTTATTATCAGTGAAAATATGATTGATTTTGTTTGCGAATAGTTGAATTTTGATAACAATGCTAAAACTAACAGTGCTCGTAAATAACCAGTTTTAAAATATGATTGATTACTTTATAAATAAAACGCTGACAGACGCAA
Organism: Diarsia dahlii; assembly: GCA_949775195.1. Lineage (NCBI taxonomy): Eukaryota > Metazoa > Arthropoda > Insecta > Lepidoptera > Noctuidae > Diarsia > Diarsia dahlii. The sequence continues at coordinate 6,436,075 of OX459200.1, forward strand.
TATTCGATAATGGATAGGGGTCAGACCATCAGATACAAACTTTGAATGTATAAAGTTGAACTGAACCCAATTGAACTACTAAAAGATGAGAAGACCAGTTGAATTTAACTTACTGCCAGTTTAATGAATTTAGGGTTGTTGGTTTTGGTGAACACGTGCAAAAGTTACACACTATTTTGCGTCACGAGGCACCTCAAAAAGTCAATGGATGGGGTGGATAAAGGATGATAATTATGAGAAGAATGGAGGTGTCTGATGAGGTGACGAGAACGAGAAAAAAAGAAAATACTCTGCGCGCTGCACCGACCACAAACAAATTGGGAAATTTATGAATTGATAATAAGCTTATTATCATCATAATTCTCTTACCCTACTGCCCTTCTCTTGCCCAGGAGTGCGATTCACTAAGGCACAACATCTTTGCAACCAAGAAATCATCGTTGAAACACAGCCGAAAACAGCGTGTTTCAACGATGATTTCTTGGTTGTAAAGATGTTGTGCCTTACCTAGTGAATCGCACTCCTGAAGTGTAGCGACACCTCAACAGTCAACAAAAAAAAAAGAAAAATCTCCCCAATTGTCTCCCAAGACACAGGTTTCACAAGAAACCTAGTTTGAGAGCTAGGGGATCCATTTGTGGAACATAATGTTTATATGCTGTATCTTCCGATGTCTGTAACAATATTGTTACTGTTATTGACTCCTTCATAATTATCATTCTACCATCTTTCTTAACACAATCTATCCATCTTTTCTTGGGCCTGTCAGTGTATTGAAATAAGGAATTTTAAAAAAAATTGGCCAATTGTAAGTCGGACTTACACATGAAGTGATCCGTACAACTGTAATAGATATTAAGAGATTTTTCATGTGATTTAAGCACAATAGACTTCGAATAAGTTTTCCTGTAATGTATAAGTGTTGAACTAATTTCTGTATTTTTTTCAAAATTTTAGGATTTGTAGTTTCGGAGATAAGGGGAGGGAGGAATGGTCGGACAGACAGACACACGAGTGATCCTATAAGGGTTCCGTTTTTTCCTTTTGAGGTACGGAACCCTAAAAACATACATAAACCCCATCAGACCCAACAAATCCGTATGCAGCGTCTTTCACAAGAATCAGTGCACACTCCGTCTCACAATACGCCTTCCCTGGCCACAAGACTGACGGGAAGTCTGATACGCCTTGTACCGAGAATTCGGTACAAGACATGGCTTAACTTGCTCGGGCATGAAATTTTCGGGAAGGAAGAGCATAAATAACGGCTTGCGATGTTTGTTTGTTTGGATGTGAGGAAGAATTGCCCACTGATGCATAAATTACGAATTAATTGTGTATACGGTGCGAGGGGACTTCGTAATGATTTCTTTCTTTCTTTATAGTGTGTTTAGTGCTTAACCTAGTTTCAGAGTTGTAGGTATACCATGGGCCTAAGAATTGACTTTACATGCCGTCGAGAAATATATCTCCGGAATTCCTCTCGATGTTTTCCTTTCGAAAAAAGTAATAATTATACGGATTCACATGCATATGAATTCGAAAAATCAGAGATCTGTGTCTAGTAACTTAGCAGTCTCACGGTCACTCTACTGGGCCATACTGCTTTTGATGAAATTTATAATCATGAATAGGTTCAAAAAGAATCTACATAATTCTAGACGCTTCAAACTATTTTCGGCATTAAAAATAAACAACTGCAGCTAAATATAAAACTAATTTATCAATACCGTCATATTTCTACGCTGATGTAAGAGAATCATCTACTGAAGATGATTCATGAATAAAGTTTTCGTTACTATATCCGTTACACGGTGTATGAATAAGTCGAGACCTTAAAACTTCTTTTTACTTTTTGTAGATTTTTCACATCTTTTTATCAACCTCACCGTATTCTATCTCCATACGAACATCAAAGAATTTTTGGCAATGCATCTCCCGCCACAAACTAAAACGCAATGCAGCTCCATATATTAAAACACGTAGGTACAATCGTACATAATTCGTACGAATGATTTCCTTCTTTTGTCTCCGAAGCAGCTACCTACGCATAGGACATAACTCACATCCTTATCAAAACATTTCTGTAACCAAGATTCGCATATCTTTAGAATAATGGTCGGAACATAGCTTTCGCTCCTTCGTCCCGGAGGACGAAGCGGAAGATCCAATTTATAATGTAGGAGCATAACGTAAAATCTTCTACTATGTATATTTTGTAGGTCCCGGGCGCACTCTAGGGAGAAAAATACATTCTACTGCTAATTGCTCGAATAAATTAGTACGCGGAGTGCATACTAGGTAGTGTTGTGTTTCGAGGATGTTTCGTTTTCGTTGTTTGTTTTTGGGTCTTTCGGGAGCTTTTTTAGTTAATTGAATGCGTTGTGATTAAATGATTTGGATTCACTTTTTCGACTGATTGTTGTAGGTTGGTCGTTTCTATAATCGTCTACTTGTATACTGATTACTGATGTGTTATGTTTCGAGTCTTTGGAGAACTTACGGAGCAAGACAAAGATTTGAGGGAATTATTTACTGATGACTTTAACACATCTCTCGGGGACTCTTCGGGGATTACAGGCATGGTGTTGTGGATATGTTTTCTTTTCTTCCTTATTGAGATTAGAGTGAACAATTGGAGTGGTCCATCTGTCCTGTGTTAATTCTTATTCGGGAATAAGTTGATAATAAATACAGACATAAGAACAATCAAGTTTTAACAAACAACCTTTTACACCAGCCGAAACACGCTGATGCTGATAGTGCACCTAAATCTAAAATATTACCAAACGATACCCACAGGAAGCTATATGGTTGCTTACTGTGGCTTACTGTAACCTAGGGAACAAAATGTGAGCAAGATTTACCGATGCATTTTTTGAACTGAAGAACATTTATCATGAGCTTTAAAAGTTTATAGTAACATCTCGTAAGGAAATCCGAGGCTCGGAGTACTAATAAATAAATGTCTGTGTGAAAAGATTTGCGTACAGTTTACAAGGTGTACCTCCTAGATTTACCACCTAGCAACATTCTGAAGGATGTTAATATTTCGTTCAATAGCGATACCATTTTCAAGATAACATCTATTTTTCTCTATAGAGATATCGAAAAGTTTACCCGTAAAATATTCTACCCCTGAAAAATTGATTAAAGTACCTATATGTTTATATAACCATGCGGAAAGGTTAATTCTCAAAATCATTAGCTAGCTCGCGTCGCGTGCTTTGTATCTTTCAATCTGGATAATCAGCAATTTATAAATACCTTATTGTTACTAATCAAACATAGGTTAAAAGTCGAACCGGTTAACCTTTTAACCCGTTTAATCGGTCCCTGGTTAAATACCATTTAACGCTATAATATTAATTGTTTTCTCTTTGAACTTTTGGGAGCACTACAAATATTTGTAGTTGCCAATTAAATCGTTATAAAACGGGCGTATAAAAATATAATTTTATGAAAAACAGTAAATTCCACATTGTTTGCGAACAAAATATCACAGTGATTGAATTTACGGAGACTTTTTTAAGTGAAAATTTTATTTTACAATAGCAGATTGGTAACGTATCTTTTGGTCGAAAAAAATTGCCATCAATATTCTGGGTACTTTTCTTATTGACTGCGATGTGGACAAATATTTGAATCCGCATAACACTGGTCAATTTCCCTCACTGGTCAGTTTATTTCTCTTAGCTCTCAAATTCTTTTTCCATTTTGATTCAAATACATATTTTTGTTACTATTTTAGATTTATTTGTAGTTTGTAATTAACGTATACACTCAATTCTAATTTTCAGTGCTAGTCAGAACAAAAAAAACTAAGTAAAAATAAATGAAAATGTTTAAAATGAATCTTTTGTCCAATACGAGTACAACCTGTTCCACGTCCCTTAGTTGTTGCCATGCACAAAAAGCAATTTACCAATATCTCAGTTTGTATGCAATCGCCCGCCAGAGGATTCGTGCCTAAGTGCCACGTGCCAGATTTTACATACTTCAACTGGCAACATTTCCCCAATTCCCACACCTAATCAGCAATTAGCGTACGTATTCCAACTCGTAAAGAACTCGAGAGCTGCTCGTATTAAGGTGAATGCGACAAGGTAGCCCGTGAAATTCAAATTTTCTGTTTTTGCAATTTGCCGATCAGTGTCAGGTTGTATCACTATCACTACATAGTATAAATAAAACAAAGTCGCTTCCTGCTGTCTCTCCCTATGTATGCTTAGATCTTTAATACTTCGCAACGGGTTTTGATGCCGGTTTTTTTAATAGATAGAGTGATTCAAGAGGAAGGTTTTAGGATCTTTTCTGCACCCGTGCGAAGCCGAGGCGGGTCACTAGTGTTAAATAAAATAGGATTCACGACCGTAACAAATTCGCCTTTACGGAGTAATATTGATTTAATCATTGAATGCCTTTTTGATCAAATAGTCACACAAGAGACTTTTATGAACTGAGACGGTTGTATTGGTGATTTTAATCATTATAACTCAGTAAAGTCTATTATATTTATCATACAACTTGACATTGATCGGTAAATTGCAAAAAATGTAAAAAAAACTTGATTTTTGCGGGTTACCTTGTCGCATTCACCTTAATACCGTATTTATTAGTGTTGCCATAATATGACGGGTTAGTGCCCGAAATTGGCGATTTAGATTTACGTCCTGTACTTAGTTTGGTAGCGGAAATAAATGAACAGGGAATGATTTGTGGTGCAAGTGGGCCTCAGAGACTTAAACCTGATTGCCATACAAATACAGGAACATGAGTTTAACGTTATTTGCACGTTTTTGATTATCGTTCCATTTCAGTCCATTGTTTGAAGATGACGGAACGAAATACTGTTTTAAATAAGTTAAGCGCGTGTATTGATTTGTGATGCAAATCTGCAAAGCCTTTTCCCAAGTATTTTCGGGTCGGCTTCCTGTCTAACCGCATGCAGAATACTAAGTATTTTAAATTGAGTGACCCATCTGACCTCCACAATCCAGTAAGGGCACTGGGTAATACGATACTAATTGGTAAGACTGGTTGTCAGACTTTCTGGTCACTGACTACCTGTAATGACGGTCAAAGATGTATAAATGACAGCTGCTGGGTTCAACGCAACAATTCAATGTGCTTTTAAGGCATGGAGGAATCTGTGTATGTAATGGGAGGCGACCCATCCACGGACCAACCTAGGCAAGCGCGACATAACCTAAAGATCGAGACGAGCGGCTTTTATATTTAGCCACGAGCTCCTCAAGTTCCTCGAGTTCTTAGTAATTACGAAGTCAAAATAAAATTCCGGTTTGTTTGTTTAATAATATATATATATATTTTTTATAATTACTGCTCTTTTAAATATTGTAATTAGGTTTTTTAATATTTTCGGTTGCGTTAACATTGCTATATAAGGATGATACATAATTGATGAGTAGCACTAGAGATTAAAATTGGGGATGCTATTTATTTGAATATGCAACCCAACATAATAGTTTGTGGTTTTAAATGTTCGTGAAACATAAATATTTATTATTTCCTATAAAATGTATTCCTGTATTTTAATTACGACCCGACCAAAGAAACGAAATGTTATTTATAGTTTGAACTGTGTATCTGTGTCTGTCTGTGGCATGGGCATCGTATGTAGTGTAGCTCTTAAATGGATGTTTTTTTTTGTAAGATCTTGAAGTAGTGCCATACTATGTAATAATGTGTTTTAATCAATTGTTAACGAGATAATTAACAAGAAAATCGCTTTATGTTTTTCTATCGGCGTAAATTTTTGAGCGGCCAATGGATACGGTCCTTCATTATAACTTCTATGTCAGGGCCTCTAGCAATTTTCGCGAAAGTCTAGCCCAGGAAAAATTTCATCAGTCAGAAAGACTCTGTGTTATCTTTTACGTAATATCATACAAACTTTTTTAATACAAATTATGAATAAGATATAGGCCAGTTGATGAACGGCGTCCTTGATTTTATGAAGCAATTAACTTTTAGCTATTACAGTCTCGTTTCTTCTCAAGTCCATTTACAAAGTTTTTGATTATAAATAGACGGGAGTTTCTTCAAATTACTAAACATTTATTCCCGTTTCCACTAACACAAAGCTTCACGTAAATGTAACGCCTAAAATAAATATATCATCATCTGCCTAGTCTTTTCTGAACTATGTTGGGGTCGGCTTTCAGTCTAACCGGATGCAGCTGAATATCAGAATTTTATATGGAGCGACTGCCTGTCTTTCCTCCACAACCCAGTTCGTTCTAGATTATACTATAATCCTTGATTAGGCTGGTTGACAGACATTCAGACCACTGACTTTCAAAGATCTAAATGACAGCCGGGACGCAGGAAACCTGGTACCTAATATGTAAGGGGCGGTGACCCATTCACGGACCAATATAGGCAAGCATAAAAATGTACACGTAGGATTCTCAAATCTCTGCGCTGAGTCGAGCGTTGATAATAATAATCCTACTACCTACGTGTGTTTTTGTTTATTCAATTTATTTAGGCGTATTTTATTATTAGTGAAGACAATGCGACTAAAGTTAGATAATTCCTTAGTATTATTTACACGTAGCTGCGAAACGACACATAAATCATATTTACCTAATGCTAAAACTTGTTTACCTAAGTACTTTTTGACTGGAGCCCATTAAATGGAGAGACCCATAAGTTAGGCCTCAAACTTTCTATGAACGTATATTATTTATAGTAGTTTGGTGTAGGACAAGAGGAGGTTCAGGTCAATGAGACGGTCAAGCGTAAAATTTCAGTCCTCCGATTATTTTTTTTGCCGTTATGATGATTTTGGTTTATCCGGGCGGTCTCTTTCTTTACACGAACCTCGTAGTTTTGGTTGAGGTTACGAGCAGCTATTACAGTGGCAATAAGCCACCACTTCTTCCTATTGTTAGCACGACATATTAATATTTTAATCCAGAACTTTGCATCTTCCACCTCGTCATTGCTGGCAGCACACTGGTCACTTGCGTTGCATGTTTTTGGCCTAAAAGGGTGGGTTAAGAGGTGAAGCAAGGTTATTATAAGAGGGGGACAGTTATTACCCCACAGCTTACATTGGGCCACCACTGCTGCTGTTTCTGCAGCTTACAACATCTGTTTATTTCCATTAATCCATCCATTGATAGCGCCTTATCAATGTTACCCCATGCTACCCTGTAATAACGTACTCAATTTGGTTACTGAACTACCTAAGTCCCGGCTGACGGAGCAAACTAAAGCAATATTACGCTAAATCAATATCCCATATTATGTTTACTAGACACACCTGGGGCCCAATTCTGTAACTTAGAGATAAGCAACATGCCATTGTCACTCTATCGACACACTACAGACATTACTAAGCAATAGGGAAAAGAGGTGTCGTTGTTCGATGGCTTCACAATGGCAGTTCGATAGCCAAACACGATAGACACAACTGTCAGATTTCACTTGAAATATATTTACAGACTACCATAAAGTCCTACTATGGCGTTTCAATGTCACTACAGTGGCAAGTCAATGACCATAAATATTTGTAGAATACCAAATGTCAATGAGTAGTCTATTGAGACACAACCGACACACCATCGACGCACTATTGATAAGTTAGCTATTTTACAGAATTGGGCCCCTGACTCTAAATTGCCACACTGTCTTCATATTTTTAGAGATAGCCCGATTGAGCTTGAGATTTATGTACCGACACTATCGACGAACGTTTTTAAAGACCACTACTGTAATTCTTGATTATGGTGTAGTATAACATAATATGAGTAAAATAAGGACGAGTATGAGAGGAACTCTGACAACCAGGTTTACCAAACGGTATCGTATTACCTAGTATTCACTGTATTGTGAAGGTCAGATAAGCAGTTCCTCTATGTTAAACACTGGTATTCAGCTGCATTCCGTTAGACTGGAAACCGGCCCCAGATAGTTGGGAAAATATTAGGTAGATAATGATGGAACTCCTGAAAGTAGTACCAGTGACTAAGTTGTGTGTATATCGGTTGTATGGTCATGTGACGTGGACAAAGAGTAGGAAGATCAAAGAAACGATGCGTTGACTGTTTAATCGATGCTATAGCTACCAAGGGTTAGAAAGATTTGTAGAGAAGTATTGAAAGTAGAGGAGAGACTAGAATGTTGTTAGATTTTATCACACTCCTTATCTGTATGAAGTAAAATAATTGGATACACTTTACTATATTCTGGGTATTAAAAGTTTTTAAACTGATATCGTCCCTAACATGTCGTTAACACTGAAAACGGGATATTTACCATTTATATTTTATTCTGTCTATTTCACAAAAACCTGCTGGTCAAAAACAGGGTAGTATTCATAGAGTAAACGATCAAAATGAATTCCACCAAATATATTTTTAGCTTTCAATCAATATTAGAATACTCAAACAACGCAGCCTTCAAAGCTGAAAACATTTTTAATGAAATAGAAAAATAAAATTGTTTATGCGACATGTTTGTAAAATCGTATTGGATTTCTATTTATTTAGGAAACTAAACGTTTTGTGGATCTAACAATATAGGATAAAAAAACATACATTTTAAAGCTGCAAATTGGTAAGCTACAGAAATTGGGAAAATGGCTAGGCAAATTTTAATGATGATGAGTAGTGCCAACTTTTCAATTGAAGAAGAGTGAAAGGAGGTCGATAAGATTTTGTAGAAGAATATGGCCAGTAATGGGCATGAATATGTATCACTATTTAGATGTCAAACCCATCCAGATGTACCACAATAGGGGATCGGACTGGGTCAAAATAATATGATTCTGTTTAGTCCGTAAGTTAGATTATCGAAAAATATTGAATACGTGTTTTTTGTTTTATCAAATCAATAAAAAATGACGAAGATAAAACGCGTCAAAGATCTTGGAGTGGGGCTTGAAACGTCACTTGTGTCGTCAAAATGTACTATCATATGACGTCACACGAGTTTTCGAAGCACTGTATCGTCTTCATTTTAAGTTTACGTGAAAAAAGAAAAAATACGTGTCCAATAATTTTTGGAAATCTATCTGACGGACTAATTAGTTTTTTTTTGTCCGATCCCCTATTATCAAATTCAAAGAGGAAGACAAAAATTTAAAATTAGAAAACACGTGACCTTTATCAATCCCCAATCTCCTGCGTGGCGGTTTATTTCTTAGTACATCTCTCAAATAGGGGTTCTGTGTCTCAGCTGTGGGAATATTTTAGGCTTTTTTAAGCTATTGCATAGCTTCTATCGCGGGCCTTGAGCGTGGAGGGCGAATCCAGAAATTCCCTAACGAAAATATTCAAGATTCAGTATTCAACCAGGTTGCTATGGTTACGGAAAATAACAAGGTTGTCAACTGAGGTTGTCAAATTAAATAATTAATTATTTGCTGTTGATAAAAAATGCTATGCAATAGCTTTACCGCGGCAGTCTCCGAGTGCCACATTTAGTTTTTTTTACTACAGAGGACTTCTTCCTAATATGTACTTTCATGACATGCATTTGTTAATATGTGCTAACACATTAACAACCTGAAACATACTAATATCATAACACCTAAACAAGCTAGTAATCACAGAAACAGTTATTAAAGCTGGACTGTTTATTACTGGACAATTTCCCCGTATAATCCTGTATTCAGCACAATTGTACCCATGGGATGAAACCAGCAACTAATTGTGAACCGCACTGTAAACTAGCTGAGTAATTAAAAGTTTTGTATTAAATATATTTTTGTAGTAAGTATGAGATTTCGTGTGTTTCAGACTTGCAAAAAAAAATTTTGTAGTAAATGAGATTTCGTGCTGTTCAGATTAAAAAAGAAAGATTAAAATTTAGCAAAGGGGTATAGGGTCCCGGGGCTGCGGGTTGTTCGAAAGAGATACCTGGGACACAAAGGGCTAAGAAGGAACATGGGTGGCTTTTAGTCAGTTGATATCTGACAATATCTTCCGCTTCACTCAGAGCGGGAGCATTTGATGATTTCCCACCCTCCAAAAAAGAAGCGGTACACCACTATTAATATCATAAACGGGATATTTACCATGTTTGATTTTTGTTTCGAGTTCCCGATATTTTTTTTTTTTTTTTTTTTAAATCAAACATGGTAAATATCCCGTTTATGATATTAATAGTAGTGTCAGTGACCATGTCAGTTTAAAAACTTATAAGCGGTACACCGTTGCTTACTTTCATACTTGCGTATATAAGGTCCCATTAAAATAGGTGGACAAAATTTTAGGAATCATTCAGACCACCAAAATAAGGATAATGGTAAAAAAAAATATAAGAAAAACGCATTTAAGTACCTACTCATAAAGGACGAGTTTGTTCTAGAGTGCCGGCAATTTATTATTTTAGGTCAAAATAAAATCACTTTATTTAGTGTTTTTTTGTTTAGATATCTTTGTTTAAGTGTACTGAATGCTGTGTTAAAATTTGTCCACCTATTTTAATTTGACCTTATATACTAATAGTACACTCACATTTGGCCAGCAACGTTTAAGTCCCGTGTTATAGATCCCATTGAGGCACAATACAGATTCCGTAGATGGATGCTACTGAGAAATTCTTGATGGAAAAAGTTCTGGTTTAGCCTACTAAACCAGAACTTTTTCCATCAAGAATTTCTGCGGAAATATGAAAAATGTTTTATCGCGATTGCTAAGGAATCGAACCCAGAACCTATTCTGGGTTCGATTCCTTAGCAAACGCGATAACGACCACTAGACCAACGAGGTAGTCACATTTAAGTATAAAACTATTTCAGATTTTTAAATCAAAGCTACAATCAATAACATGACCTAAAATAACCTCACTAGTTATTAATTATAGCCATCATAAAGCAGGGTAAATGCTTCCCACAAATAAAAAATAATAAAAACGAGCATTGATAACCTTTCTTGACTCCTTGTGACTTTTTACTAGATATCATTGAAAAATGATAACTAGTCAGGCCCGTTTGCATCATAAAACAAAATACGTAGAAATCATTTAGTTTTTGACAATCGTGTAACCTGACACTGGCATGCAAATTGCAACACTAACAAAATAATTATAGTATATTTCATTATTAGTGCGGAAAGCCTGTCATTGCAAAGAGTTCCGACAAATGTCTACCCGAGCCGAGGCGCAGCCGAAGGTGAGGGTTGACAGTCGGAACAAGTTGCAATGACGGTTCCGCACGTGTACTGAACAACTATTTTTAATACAGTTGCGAAAAAATGAAGGAATTTAAATAAGAACATTTTTGGAAAATGGCGCTGACCGTAAAAGAATTCTTTTGTTTTATTCACCCATTCTGGGTAGGCAAAGGGAACTATGCCCATAGAGCCAAGTCTTCAGTAGATTTTTTTTATTGATATGAAATGAGAATTTTAATGAGATGAAATGGAATGAAACCTAACCAAACTCATCGAATCAAATAATTAAATCTGATATTGAAACAAATTAGTAGCTTCTTTAGAAATATTTGCATGAATCATAGAAACTTCTATGATTTTTTTTTAGTAAAAACTTCGTGGTTGGTTTTTTTAATGGACATTATTTTGACAGTTGGGAAAGAGAACGCACGAGTTCGGAAAATGTAAAGAAAAAGCACGAGTAGGTATGTAATAGCCCACATCCCGAACGCTATACGTCCCTGCAATACGCCACTTTTTGAGCAACTGTATTAAAAATTATTTTTCCGCTTGGGGCAGGGAAGGAAGGAGTGCCTGACTCTTACTGACTAAAACCCAGCCGTGTTCCTCCTAATGTTCTTCTTTCGCAACATCGCGGGCTACTCTGGTGCTTCCATCATGCTTATGTTGTTTATGCTTAAATTATAAGTAAATTATGGTGCAAGACGGCCTTCCGTCTGGCGTTCTTTACCGTGTGGTACCTAATTAATTTTAAACCCGACTCTAAAATCAAGCCCGTTTTCCTCCAAACCACCTACTAATAACTCTATTAGTTTTACAAACATAATTTAATGGTAGTAAATTGACATATCACATAACCATTACCACTACCGTGACTGCAAACTTCGTTCTACTCATATTTACGTTCAACCAAAAATGTAAACCTTTAGATTGGCCCTGCCGCGTTAAAATGTGCTCATTTCTGTTTAGTTGACAATGACATTTGAATATTATTGTCTCGTTCACTCATACTGAAAATCGTAGCTATCATTCCATACAAGATTTTCAACTTCACTTTTTACATTGTAAGCATTTTTTCACACTACCTAAGGTAGATTAGTACTAAGAGTGTGTAGGACTACTATGGTCAACGACTTTCCAACCTTTTTACTTAGGGCATAATGGTGAAAAATGGCAGTCCGTCAGTGAATTCGATAGTACCTACATGACAAAATAACATCTAGGCAGACGTATACCTTGTAGTCCACCCACATTTTGCTAGTTACGAAAAGTCCCATATAAAAGAAGTGTAACCTATTACCATCAGCCGGACAGATTACTGTTTCCGTGACTTCTAACGATTCAAATCAATGCGTATTTCAGTATATTATCTCAATAATATTTAAATTTTACGTATACCAGTCGCAAAGGTCAAAGCAATACATTAATATTTCCGAAACCAGTCGGACTTGTATTCGTTGATAAGATAATATTTTGAGCGTCAATACTTATATCGTTGTCTCTGACGGAACGTGCTTCGCATCAAAGGAACAAAGGTCGGCAATGAATATTGATTCTTTGTCAACATTGTTATTCATAAACTCTGTGCATATTTTTTTGGTTATTTATATTACATACTTGATTAGTTGTCGTAGTTTTTTGTGTAAATTTTATTTTGTAAAGGAAATGGAAGAAGAAAACGTGTTGCTCCGACTGCATCTAAAATGGGACAAGGGCAGGGAAGGTACTGATGAAGAGACACCGATGCATAACTAATTTTCAAATCATATCAAAAGCCATTTATTCAAACTAAGCTGATAATAATCAGCACTTTTCAAACGTTCAAATTGACCAAAAGATTACTGTTTTAAACAAGACACATAGGTACACATAGCCATACATAATGTATAAAGTGGAAATTATGTTTTTCCTGCTCCACCGGAATCCAACAGTTAAATTGTTTCTGGGACTTCTTCGCGCTTCATTGTCTCGGCGTTTTTCTGGTAGTCGCCACTGTTGATTCAGTGATTTTGGCTTTCAGGAGTTACAGTGGTTTGCGAATAGTGTGGTTGGCTAGTCCCAAATAAAGAATAACCATAGTGTATGAAGCAGCTATATTTTTAATAATCGACGAAAGAATCCGCTAGGATGTCTAAAATATTTAAGCATATATCTTCAGATAAGATCTTCAGTGAATGATCCTAATGAATAAATAATTTATTTTCTGGGAACTGATTGCCCTTGCCCAAGGACTTATGGGTTAATAACAGCCGCACGGTTTGATTAAAGTTACGCTTGCCAAGGTTTACTATCGAATTCATATCAAGACCCTTCTGTTACAAAACAAATTACTATCAATATATCAATAGAAACTAAACGAAACCACTTGATAACCCTACAAGATTTTAATGATCTAGTACCTGCAAAGGCACCCACCTTATCTTGACACGTAACAACATCGATAATTGCAAATACAACTGCCAATTTCAATACAAATCGTACAATAGTTCACTATTTTGCCAAAGACCATGATACGTTGGGCATTGGATGATTCGTTTGAGTGTTCGGATAATGATTGGCAGGCAAGGTCGCATTGTGTTCGTTACAAAGCGGGTCTTTGAATTTACCGATGTCTGGTAAACATTAACCGCTGATCAAATGCCTCCTAACTGTGGTTTCATTATTCTGTTTGACCTTCCGAATATTCCTGTAATGTTGGTACTTAGCGGCGTCATGTGTGTTGCTTTTATTGCGTGATTACGCGAGCTCTGATTTCAGATTCATTTACTTGTTATCTTTATTATTTCGGAATTTAAAAGCGAGTTCAAACGATAGACATCAGTGGCGATTACTGTTGAAGCTATCCTGAGAGAAGACTATCCTAGCTGGATCTAACATATTTGAATGAATTTGCCATCGACTAGCTAAAAAGCAAATAAATCAGGCTATATTTTTTATGGTTTAAACCATGTCGCCTTTCTTCTGAGCTCGTCTTCTCGACCCCGAGAAGACGAGCTTCATCATATCATCATCTGCCAAACTTTCAGTTTAACTAGATGCAGCTAAATACTTTAAGTATTCAACATGGAGCGACTGTTTACTCCACCTCCACAAACCAGTGAGTACTGGGTAAAACGATACCCCTTGGTAAAACTGGTTGTCCAACTTTCGGGTCATTCACGATCACGATCTTTGATCAGTAGTTTGTAGTTTGGCCTACAGATAGTTGTTTCGGGTCTGGGTATTTGTGTATGTGAGTTTAAATGTCTGTGAACGCACCCACGATACAGGAGAAATTCCTAGTGTGGGGCAACGTTTTTTTTTAAAAGAAAAGAAAAGACAGTCTTAAATGGTAGTTACGACGGTCGAAGATCTACAAATTACAACCGGGACCACTTTTTGTGTCACGGAGAGAACTAGGTAACGAGTGTGGTGACCCAACCACAGACCAACCTAGGCCAGCTTCGCGCTCAACCTAGGCTAGCTAGAAAATTACCAAAACTTTACGACTTCCTTGATTACTTTCTTGAATATTTACTTGGAGGTTTCACGAGCGTTCCTGATTTAATGCATCTGCGTACTTGATTGGCTTATAAGCAATTTCTCACTTAATTAGCACCATATTCAACAGAAACGCTACTAAGTGAACAATTCTGTTTGCCAGGCGGTTGCACTAATGGCTATTAAATGGTTTAGTGTGGTTACACTGTTTATTCATAGGGATATAGCGGCATATGTTCCCGTTTGATACGATTAATTTATTAAGCACTATTATTTGATTACGGTCGTAGTATGCATTGGTTAGTTTCGTAACTAAGCCCTTGCAGCTTTACATTAGGCAAATAGTTATTGCCTACAGTAAGGAGCAACAAACAGCAGACGTAAAACAATTTTCCAAAGACGGTAGACCCTGCAAACCTTCACATTGACATAAAACAGCACACAAATAAACGCAGATCTAGACAACATAACATAACATCATGCCTGTAGTTCTTAAAAGGTTAGGCAGGGGTGTACCCATCAGCACATCTACATCATCATCAGATTTAGACAAGCTTACCTAAATACCGTTGAAAGTCAGACGAAACGCTTTGAAAGCGATTTCCACATGTCAAGTACTTTAGACGACCCGAGAAGGCCCAATAAACTGAAAAAGTTTTTTTTATAGTTAAAAAAAATCGAGATGATTGCCTTCGTCTACAATAAGATAAAATATTCCAGTGCACGTATTAAGTACCTAAACTATAACCATAAATTTCCAAAAACCAACAGTTTCATTCCCCTTCCAAACTTCCAACATATTGACCCAAAACGGCTTCGAAACTACTGAAATGCATCGAAATCCGATAAGTGTAATGAGTTGTTACGAAGGACATGTGGACTTAATGCGTCTTTATGTCGACCATCACACATTAACGCGGTCAGGGACCGGTAAATAATTAAATGGATGCCTGCTGAAACGTGCCGGGAGACCAGAGAATGTAATTAATACTGCCAACATTCTGGTAAGTATGCAGGTTTGTTTTTTTGTTGGTTTTATGGTTTTAAAAGGTTTTGTTTCCGTGTGTGAAGAGTTTAGCTAGGGCCATGCAAACCGTTTTATTACATTTTGAAGTGGCGGTATGCTTTTGAGTTTCTCTAAAAGAAGTTAAAATTATCTGGAAAGGAATGGAAGTGCGATAAATAGTTTGCAGAGCAAGCAAGCTTAAGTGGCAATGTTAGTTGATGCAAATAAATCCTGGAGTTGAGTTCACTTATCTGCAAACATAGTGTGGGATGCCTTCAAGCTAGATGGGCCCCTCCCATCTTAAAGTTGGGTGGATCAAACTAGATGCAGAACGTGGAGGGCAGAGTCTCGTAGTAGCTTAGAAGAGGTTTATGTTCAGCATTGGATCGCAATAGGATGAGATAATTAATCGATTGATATTGTGAAGTAAAATCAATCAACATTGATTCTGCCGATAGACGTTCACTGCTAGACATAGGTGTGATTCATTCACATTTCGTCCAACAACCAAAAAAAAAAAAATTGTAATAATTAACACAGTCAAGAACCTAAAACTCTCATTATCAAGCTAGCGGCACTTTGAAGGGAATAAAAGACGTGAGGAAATTAATATATTCAAGAACCAAAGAAGAAACTCCCATCATCAGAACAGCGGCTTAGAATCAACACGCCTTGGATACGACTTCGATACGACAAATAACACAAAACAAATGGAAATATTCAGACGGTCGCATCGTGTTAACCCTCAGCCCTAACCTAGTTTAGCTCAACATTATCTCTGAGGCGTTCTAGACCCCAAAGGCGTAACCACATAAGCCATAAACGTTGGGGTTAACGAACTTTACCTGTTGAATGTTCAATTACCTAAGCTGTAGCAGTACATCCCTTTAGTACAGTGGTTCCCAAACGTTTTTTGGCTATGGACCATTTTGACTTATTTATTGTTAGCACAGACCATAACAATCATTATCCACAGCCCAACTTCACCAACTTCTGGGTTTGATTGATTGTGCCAAGCGTCACGCTCTTAGGCCGGAACTCCATCAAAGCGGAGCCGAGCAAAGCTGAGAGATGTGTCAAATTCAACCAATCACAGAAAGGGCGAAAGATGTAAATTTTAACTAATGTGATTGGTCGATTTCCGCCCATCTCCTCTCCGCTCCGCTCGTCTCCGCTTTGATGGAGTCCCATATGTTATGCCAGCATCATCCAGGATATTCCCGCAATGGTAATAAAGTCGTCTGTACTTCTCACCGCCGGACGATGAACACTTTCCTTCTAATTCCTGGGCGTCACTCCGCCATAGCTTTACTCTACCCCGCACCTTTTTTTTTACAAGGTCGGGCGTTTGACGTCATAAAAAATGAGTCACATAGACGTCTGTGCGGTTATTATTCAATTAAATTTACAATAACAAACAACACTGCATTATTTGGATAAGTGTGTCTGAACTCCACCGGTCTCACCCGGTCCCACCGGTCTGAAAACACATTCAGTTTCCGCATGATCGCGGCGAACCCGGCGACGCACGCATCCACGAACATCTGACGCACTACATCGCCATGGCAACCCCAAAAGCACCCTGAATGCGTTATTGACTGTACACGCAGATCGCTGCTTAGCCGACGTGTAAAACGACTGACAGAAGGCCTTAAAAAGCGATATCATGACTGAGTCAGTACAGCGCGGCGTGTAAACCTGCGGGTCAGCATGTTGCAACGGTAAAAAATACGAATAAACCTTCAAAATACGAACCTAATTCTTTTTCTTGGGGACAACTAAACGTCCCCGGATTAAAGTTGGGAACCAATGCCGCAATGCCAGCTTATTAACTAAAACAAGCATACATTAAGCCGATATATATAGCGATTAAATCTATTAATAGACACATTTGTGGCTCATTTTAAGTTAATGGGTTTCATAATCACTTGACGGGAGAAGGTGATTGAATGTCTAGGGTGATAGAGGACTTTTGAAGTAAGACATTCTATACCTACATTTTGGTTGTAGGCTAAACTCTTAGGGAAACACAAAGTTCTGGTATTCATATACACCAGATTGGTAGATCTACTTCATTTGTCTAGTAGTGGTCTAAATCGCCACTGCTGAGTACTATACGAGGAGTTTTTTTTATGGAGGCTTGGAAATCATCAAATGACTCATCCCGCTCTGGGCAGAGCGGTAGGGAGTGTCAGACTTCTATTGACTAAAAACCACCCATGTTCCTTCTTAGCCCTTCGTGTCGAGGCCGCGGTACCTCTTTCGAACAACACGCAGCCCCGGCATTGAGCATGAGGTCTTACATTCGTATCGCAGATCGGGTAAAGTGTTATTGGGTTATTTTCTCTGAAGTTGTGAACAGTGGATTGCAATATATCCGTCCCCTTTCACATTTTGAATGAGCTAAGGAATCTTTTCCAGTGATAACGTCATCAGTCCTAAAAAACAAAAATAAATAGAACTAGACATTAAATTTAAAAAAATATATATATTCTCCAAAAAGTTTCTTAAAATACTATATTCAAATTTAAAAAAAATATTTAATACTTACAGGTAAGATTTTTTAGACAATTAAATGCCCATTGCCTACGGAGTGCAAAAGTACTTAAAATCTACCGTACTTATCTAAATTAAATACGTTGAGCCGTAACGACCTGAAAATATTAATTTACTAAGGTTTTTAGACTAATTAAATTACTAAAAACCTTTACACAGAGGTTGAAGTTTCCATTAAGTTTTTGGCTAGCTAAAATTCACGAACCATTTAAAGGTCAGATCTTTACTATACTATTAAATATATAAGTAACTGGAGCCGTTTTTGTGTCTTTCTGTATGACCGCATCGCTTTTCTAATTTTCGGTTTTCACCATAATTTTGAGCCAGGTTGAAGTGGGACCGTCGCACAAATGCCCCCGGATAGGTGGACAAAGGACACTCACTGGACGCCTCAGGGAAAACATCGACATAGAGGTCAACCGCGGTGAAGGTGGTATGACGATCAGATCGCATGTTCGCACGATACTGCATTATACACAAGAATGAAGGAGCCGTTTGCCCACATGTAGAACATCTCCTAGGTTAGTGAAAGAATGTGAGTAGGTAAATACTGGCTAGTAAAATCAGTATTAAACTAACCAAACAACTACCCGTTTGAGAAGCCGAAAAAGACTTCTCAGACACACCACCTTTTCGGAAGAGAGCAGACGAATGAAGCACATTGTGGAGGAATAAATATCACACGCCTTCATCGCACCGTCAGAAAAACTGCCCCCTGGTCCCGAACTATAGTGACTGTTAAGGAAATCTTTGAACAGATTGCGAGTTCAAGTTGGCTGCTGCCGATCCAATTTGACTATGTGTATAATCGACACATCTCGAAAACAATACGAGTGTGGGGGCTCCACACTCGTATTGATTCCGGGATGTGTTACATACACCACAGGGTATGCCACTCTCTTCTCTTGCCCGTCGAGCACGCTCCTGGACTTGAATGAGGCGAACGACAGAGTTGCCCAGGATCGATTAGAGAAGAAGAATAAGGGTATGAAACTTACATGTTTAGTAGTAGTAATGTAACCTCGATATGTAGTCACGTCATAAATACCGTGCAAAGCAAGGGCAGGCCACTAGTTACAACAAAATACCATTAATTAATATTCCATTTAAATCATAAAGACGTTTAATTGAATAGACTGGCCCTAAATCTAGTAATATTATGCCTCCCACGTTGGACCTATCCATTGAATACGGTTACTTAGGAATGCATAATGCCGAAGTTGGGCACAACCAATTTCAAAATCCAAAGTTGCGAAGGTTTAAATCTAACTAATAATAGTTTATGAATTTTGAACTTAGTTGTACGTAATTTAATAAATATCTGACGTTGATATAGAGTTGTGGATGCACAGGACAGTATTCGCCATCTTCCTAGAATTATAATCAAAAGCGATAATTTCAACTTTACTGCGAACTGTGAATACTCATGACCACATTAAGCAGATTTGTTATTGAACGGGAAGCTCACACAAAGTCAGGTTATTTATATGTATAGCTTGATGTATAGTGTTACCCGTGAGTACCTGTGTCGATTAAAATGATATCATATCCACCTAGTCGGCTACGAGTATTTACGCTTTACGCTTTCAGTGCCGGCCGTCAGTTCCTATACTTCCTATAACGTGCAGACAATGGGACATGCAGGATATTAAGTGACAGCACCACATTTGCACTCTAGTCGAAAAGAATAAATGTACGTATTAGAGTGACGTCCCGGTGGTATGAAAAATGTAAAGTTTTCTATACCTATTCTGCAGTAATTGTTTGTAAAAGTTCTCTGTTGGTACACATGGCGACATACAACCTGACCTCGTTTTTTACTTCCCGTATAATGAAAAAATAGTTTGAATAGCTTGATTGGTCTTCGTACCTAGGTACTTAAAGAAGTTTTGATGCAGACTACATAAATGTTTACCAAAATGAATAATGCAGACAGACTATTGCGTAGCTCTTACTGCGCTGGTTTATCATATTCTAGTTTAACATTCCACAATAACTTGAACCGAGCCCCTAAGTTCTTTTAAACTAAAATTCCACAAACTTTTAGTGGACGCTTGCAACCATAAAGGTATGCGAAATGAAAATTTTACATGACAAAGAATCATCTTTTCACGTTTAAATTCAAGAAAAATGTACTTAGTCTTTTCATGTTGTCATGTTTGCAAGAACACTAATTTATGGAAAAAAAATCTCTTTCGGTGCACTAGTCATACCCTGGTATCATTTGAGGGTTTTGTAAGCAGGTTATTTAAGTCGATCTATCACCACGCCCCGTGTCATGAAATGAAAAGGTCTTTACAAGCTATACTTCCTGTCGAAACTGTCGCAAATATGGCGCAGTTTCGGTCGAAAGTAGGTGCCGAAAGAAAATTAAGAATATTTTGTTTATTTAGCGTTAAAAACAGAAAACACATTAAAAATTATGCAAAATTAAAAATAAACTAAAACTAGAATGCTTAAAAGGTCTCAGCTAGATGCCAGATGGCAATTCAATGTGTTCCTACATAATACCACCTGACTCTGATTTTAGCTGCAACCAACGAGTGACATACGCTTACGCACACGCTTAAATAAACACTTAAATATAAAAGTCTGAAATTTAGTATTATCGCGGCAGTCAACTCACCGTGGACCGTCACGATGGTGGACAGTCGAGGGGATAAACTCACGTCTGATCCTTAGGAAATTCCGGACTATGCTGACCCAGCTTAAGGTCAAAGTATTACCGCCGTGGTAAGCCTTACTGTAACCACAGATATTATAATACTTCGTATGTAACTTAATAAGATGAATATACTTAATTAATTAAATGTTCACTAAGATCTCGGATGTGTTAACGAGTTCTTAATAGTTTACTTTGAATTCAAAGGATTAATTTAACTTTGTACATATTGCTACTAAATCCGGATATTATTAGATGAAGTTAATTGATTACTGAAATCATTATTTACTTTGGCATCGGCAATATTTAAATTAAATGATTAGATAAACTAAACGTCACGCGTCGGTTCATATCGTAGTTTAATTTTGTAGACGTTAGTTAATTAACAGTTTCAAAGACGAAGATGCCGCCCAGATTCTATTGAAGAATTAAATATTGTAGGATTCCGTACCTCGAAAGGAGAAACGAATGCTATAGGATTACTTTGACGTCCGTCTGACAAGACATCGTAAGGCTTCAACGGGGCCACTGCGCAAGCTTCATTTACCAAATTAAAGAAGGATGTCGTAAATTGGTTCATAGTTGCCGGAAATATCAATGAATATAGAAACAGCCGAACATAGTATCTCCTCTTTTTAGGGTTCCGTAGTTAACTAGGAACCCTTATAGTTTCGCCATGTCTGTCTGTCCGTCCGTCCGTCCGTCCGTCCGTCCTCGCTTAATCTCTGTGACCGTTAGCACTAGAAAGCTGAAATTTGGTACCAATATGTGTATCAATCACGCCGACAAAGTGGTAAAATAAAAATTGGAAAAAAATGTTTTATTAGGGTAGCCCCCCTATATGTAAAGTGGGAAGTGATTTTTTTTTTAACTTCAACCCTAACGTGTGATATATTGTTGGAAAGTTATTTAAAAATGAATAGGGGTTTACTAAAATCATTTTTTGATAATGTCATTAATTTCAAAAATAATCGCTCCAAAAGTAAAAAACAATGTGTCCCCCCCCCCTCTAACTTTTGAACCATAAGTTTAGAAAATATGAAAAAAATCTGAAAAATAGAACTTTGTAAGGACTTTAGGAAAATCATTTTGAACTTGGATGGAAACAACAGATGGAAACACCAATATAATTTGGTCCCTGAATCGTATGAGCGCCTATACAATCCAGAGGTCAAGTTTCATTGGCCCGTAGAAGAAATTGTATAAATTATAGCATACCGTTTTAGTACGGAACCCTTCATGTGCGAGTCCGACTCGCACTTGGCCAGTTTTTTTTAAGTCGGTTTCATTGATCAATTTAAATAAGACGAAGGAGAAGCGTAATTCGGCCGATTTACCCGATATAGAACCTGGTAACACCTTGTATTAAGTTACGAACTATGTATAGAATCCACATATAAGGCTTCATAACTGGAATTAGTGGAAGCAATTAATAAGCAGAGTTTAACTTGGTAAGCCCGGCTTTTGTCGGTTGCCAGTGTCGCCGCCTCCGCCGCTACACAGGCCTTTGTTATAATGTGGTGTTTTAGTAGTGGGACTAGTTTTTATTTTACTTTAAAGAGCTTAAATAGCCTATTATATTTTTAGTCATTCTCTCTACCCATAGAGAGAATATCTGTAGTGGAAAGTGCCAGGGCAATTCAAATATTTTTATTTGGTTGTAGCTATTTACAGGTTAGAGTCGGACTGTATTCATCATCTGCCTGGCTTGTTCCCAACAACGTTTGGGTTGGCTTCCAGTCTAACCAGGTGCAGCTGAATACCAGTATTTTGCATGGAGCGACCATCTATCCATCCATCTATCTATATTTATCTGACCTCCACAACCTAGTTAGTACAGTATAATACGATAGCACTTAGTATGAATAGTTGCTAGACTTTCGGGCCACTGACTGCCAGTAACGACAGTCAACGATGAACAAATGACAGCCGAGACCAACTTACAACTTAACGTGCTTTCCAAGGCACGGAAGAACCATGGTATGTAATGGGTTGTCATCCATCCACAAATAGAATGATGAACGGAATACGTGATAACCGCTTGTGTGCCGATTTACGGAAGGTACCCTACGTCGACACACAAACCCTCTTTAAAAACACACAGAACTAAAAAAAACAAAAACAAACAACGCCTGAGGCTTCATCAAAGAACAAAAATAAAGTTCTAAAAGTTGGAACAAACTTCTCAAAATCAGACAGAAGAAGGTACGAAAATATTATTAGCAGGAAAACATGAACTAATCAATGTTAGAAAAGTTAAGAGAACTAAGTAATTTAAAAAGTTGTCGGAATATTAATCATCCTTGTAAATCGCGTGTAATTAAGGTCGTCAGTCCATTTTTCAAAATTATGTGAAGATTTTGAGGAAATCTAACTCATCAGACCACAGTTTCTAAGCTGAGCAGAGGAGTACTAAACTAACACCCAGTTACTCAGGTGTCTTTTTACTACTGCGCGGCGCTCTCTCTCTTCTTAGCTGTTCACTCTTGACAGAGTTGTCGAGGTCAAGAAGTGTCTCCCACAAATTGTGGTCGCTGCTTTTTTTGATGATTCTTACGTCAATCGATTTGTCTAAAAATCTAATATTGCAAGTGTCCCTACATATATCACAATAACTATGGCAACAACCAGACGAAAGAGACGAGAAAATCTATCTCATTAAACCACCGTTACTATGCTGGGTAAAGGTGTACACTAAACTCAACCCATGGAACCTTTTTAACATAATGGTTGCTCTGGGGCACAATGGAGAAAGTAGTAGTATATTTAGCGTCCAAGCTCTGTTTTGTTTTTGATCATCCATATAGAAGTTGGACAACTGCCCCTAGTAAATACCCATAGTCCAACTAGTTGTATAGACCAGTTGGATCACTGCCCCGCACTGGAAATAGTAAGTATATACGCCTGCACACCCGAAATTGTAAAAATTTCCCAATCAACCTTGATGCTTTAGCGTGGAGTTGCAAGAATTAGCTTGATGTGCCTTCCGTACTTTACGACTTATGCAGAAATGTTTTTTTTATTATAAAATAATTAATAATTATAATAATTGTTTATTAATCAAGAAGGTACAGATGGTGCGAAAAAGAACTTAAACTAGTAACAGCAAGATAGTTTTACAAGTTTATGAACTATATTATATGATAGAACAAATTTATAAAAGGTTAAAAATAACAAACCTTTACTCGAAAAAAGTACGTAAAGAAAGATGACATAGTGCTAACGATTTATTTGGAAGTCACCTTATTGACCTGTATAACCTGAGTGACACAAACATAGGTTTAACGAGCTAAAAGCCTATGTGAAAAATAAATATATAACTCTTCGAATTTGACCTTCATATCGTAAGCCAAGAACTTTGACATTTATGCTGACATTGTGTGCATGAATTGAGATTTACGGATCATTGCTGAAAAATTTGATCCGTGACGTTATTTATATTTCTGCTGTTCCAGTAATAGCTGTAACCTAGACATGCTTGGCAAAAAATAGAACTTTTTTATCTAGTTCAAATCTATACTTATAATAAATCTGTAGAGAGGTCAATTCTGTACATGATATATATTTTCAAAATAACTATCAGGGGGTAATAAGTGATCGATACTGATGCCAAAAATGCAATCAGTAAAATTTTTGTCTGTCTGTCTGTCTGTCTGTCTGTCTGTCTGTATGTTCCTTATAGAAACAAAAACTACTCGACGGATTTTAACGAAACTTGGTACGATTATTCTTCATACTCCTGGGGAGGTTATAGTATACTTTTCATCACGCTACAATCAATAGGAGCAGAGCAGTGAAGGGAAACGTTGGGAAAACGGGAGAAGTTGCTCCATTTTTTAAGCTTCCGTCGCGTGTGCAGCCTTAATGGTTAAAGCTACATAGAAATCATTTATGACGGAAATGTTCTACATAAAATTATCTAAAAAATATCACACAACAGCATATGTCTATCTTTTATGGTTGACTCACAATAACACGTGTAACTCCCGATAGCTTAGCAGTTCGGAGCTTTCTGAATATACAGGGTGGAATTTTGTAATGCCACCTGGAGGGAAAGTACTCTTAATATTGCAGATAGAAAAACTTACTCAAAGGAAACATTCCTTTATTTTTGAATAGAAAGCAAACTGCATTCAAAGATTTTCGAAAATTCTCTTCTCCCACACCCGGGAATCGAACCGGCTAAAATCTGAAAAAATTATACCCTGTACTTTTATTGCATCGATCGTTAGGGTCAATTATAAGAATGAAATCTCTCTAACAAACATGATAAATTAAATGAAAGGAAAACCTGCCTGCGAGATCGCCAGATCTCACCCCATTAAATTTTTTTTTGTGGGGATATGTAAAAAATCAAATTTACATGAAATCTTATGCGAATGACGAGTTGAGAGTTGAAGTTCAGAATACGATATAATATTCACCACAACACTTTGATAAAGGTTACTAGGAAAAATTGTGTATCCAAGAGAATGGAGCTCATTTCGAGCAACTAATTAGTAAGTTTATCATTTTTTGTAAATAATTAAATTAATTTAAGATTTCCTGGTTTTCTTTTCATTTAATTTATCATGTTTGTTAGAGAGATTTCATCCTTATAATTGACCGTAACGATCGATGCAATACACACACACAGGGTATATTTTTTCCAGATTTTAGCCGGTTCGAATCTCGGGTGTGGGAGAAGAGAATTTTCGAAAATTTTTGAATGCAGTTTGCTTTCTATTCAAAAATAAAGGAATGTTTCCTTTGAGTAAAATTTACGTACTCAAGACGCTTTTTGTTACGTAAGAAAATATGGACGTCCCGACTTATTTAATACTGTAACTACCAAGCCCAAGTGGGATGAAATCACTCGGGAGCTTCTTGAGGGTCAAGCACCGCATGACCGCCATGATATTATCGCAAGAGTTTTTCATTTAAAATTAAAATAAATGATAGATCTACTTACCAAAGATAACATTTTTAGTAGGTATAACGCGGACGAAGTCGCGGGCAAAAGCTAGTACATAAATAAAATTGTGTCTGCTTGTAATTTCAAAATAACCGCGTTATTAACTACCGAAATAAAAATCGCTGGTTCTTGGTAGTGAGAACAAAAGTGTACTAAGTCAATCAGAAATACATAAACAATAAATATCAAAAAATAGACAAAAGGTATAAAAAGGAGGCTTCAAAACATAAAGCCTAGGGCAGACTTGCACACGCGTTGTACTGAATTCGTATACGATCATTTTTGGCGAAATACATTTTTTTATGTTTGTCTGTCGGTTTATTCCAGCTAATCTCCGATTTTGACACATCACGGGACATTTACTGTAATCTGATGTTATGAGAAGTAAATTAGCTATTTTTATAATTTAAAAAAAATATGGCTCTGGCTGGAGCATGCATTTGCCTGCGTTGAACTCCGAAATAATCCCACGGGTATGTGCTATACCGGGATTAAAAATTTGTTAACCTAGGTTATATTCTATGCAAAACCCGTTGAAACGTTAAGACGTAAAATGTAGCAGGCAGACGGACACGAAGTAATTTTCGCATTTAAACTACATAATATTAATATATTTCAAACGGTGATTATTCCAGATTAACAAGCTAATGTATGCAAGAATAAACCAACTAAACAAATAAGAAGGATGAGAAAGTATTTGAATAAAACCAGATGAAGTCAAAACCTTCAGGAAAATAGGTCATATTTGCTCATAACCGAGTTAGCCCGTTGTTATTTATTCAACAGTAATTTTATGCTTTTTGCATAACAAATGAGGTCTCACACTGGGGCGAAAGGTCTTGCACATGTCTTCGTCTTGTAAATGGAAATAGAGAAAAATAAATGAAGGTTGTAAAAT
The DNA here is from genome assembly GCA_949775195.1 of Diarsia dahlii. Lineage (NCBI taxonomy): Eukaryota > Metazoa > Arthropoda > Insecta > Lepidoptera > Noctuidae > Diarsia > Diarsia dahlii. The sequence goes on from OX459200.1 coordinate 6,462,781, forward strand.
AGTTTCTCCGTTTATCATCATAGAGCACGTATTTGTCCACACATGGCAGTATTTCTTCTTTTTTTGTATCGGTGCAATGAATGGTGCGACCTATCTCATTTTCTTCTAGGAACCTGTAGGACGTAGGTGGTTATGTTAATCGTAGCGTCTATGGCGTATTTAGTCCTCGATATTCTGGTGTTGGGACACTTTGGACTTTCCAGCAAGTGGGCCATAGTCTGGTATAGGGGCGTTTTCGTTGCAAAGAAAAGTATGGCATTGCCATGCCATGCTATTCTTTACTGTATTAATAAAATTCCTTAAAATTAAAGTGCCTGGATAAGAGACACACATAACCGGGGAGTATTGCAGAAACTAAAGAGGGTCTATTACCCCGTAGTGACTAGTGGGTGATTCTGACTGATATGAATTACACTAGCTTTTGCCAGCGGCTTCGCCTGCGTGAAAATGTCGTTTTTCCATACAAACTTTCATCCCCTATTTAACTACCTTAGGAGTTGAATTTCGAAAAATCCTTCCTTATTCCTTGTCTAGATTATAAAGGCAACCTCTGTGCAAAATTTCAGCTTTCTAGGTCCAAGGGGTTTGGGCTGGGCGTTGATGAGTCAGTCAGTCAGTTAGTCAGGACTTCTCTATGATGTAATGATTAGAATTTCTTTCATGCATGGTTTTAAATTATGATGAAAGGCCACGTTCACCAAAGAACCATAACGAGCTAAGTTTGTGAAAACACTATCGTATTTTTTACTCTGTTTACACTTTGCCCTCTGACCGAACAAGTCAAGGCCCCTACGCGCGTAAGTGATAAGGAGAACGCAAAGGTCAGTATTAGTATTTTATCAGTGTTTGACCTTGAGGGGTAAACTGGTTGATGATTTTTAGCGTAATTAGAGTTCAGTGGAGTAATTATATAACACTAATAAACCAACTGAGTGGCTCATTAGTGTAGTGGTCGCCAGCGCGACTACTGAACATGTAGTCTTGGGTCCGATTCCCTGGTAAGGAAAAGTCCTATTTTTTATTCAATATGAAATCCCTCTGTAGCTATACGGAGGCTGATTCGTGTCTGTTCGAAATCTTTAGGTGAGCTATCCGTTAACATGCAACTTTATACATTCATAACGACCGAAATGTGTGTGTGTGTGTGTGTTTGTATACCTCTACCTCACCCTCTGTTGATTACCGGCGTAATGATGAATGATGAACTCAACCGACCACATCGCAACAGCCAGTCTGTTGTGATTGTCTATCACATAATTAGGTACATACATACATACTATGTACAAATGTGTGAACGGAAGCTTGTGCCGGTGCAATGCACTGATATTGAACTGGGTTGGTGAAAGCTAGACTTTTAGAACGTCTGACATGTACACACGGCTACACATCAAGCTATACATTTCCAGTATAAGCTGGTCTCGCATTGTATAGGATTTCCGTACAGAGCGAGATCAGCGTAAACTGGAAATGTATAGCTTGATGTGTAGCCGTGTGTACATTACACACCTACACATAATAATTTTATGCACAGCAAGCCTTGAGGTTGGACTAATGATGAATCGGTCAAAGACTAAAGTGATGACCAATAGCACAACAAAAAGTAGGATTGAGTTAGATGGGCAAGAAATCCACTACGTCGATGAGTACATTTATTTGGGCCAGTTAGTCTCCTTCGAAAACAGGCAAGACAGAGAAATCGACCGCCGAGTCGAGAATGCTTGGAAGAGCTACTGGTCCATGAAGTCGCTAATGAAGGGCGACTTACCTCTATCCCTGAAGCGTAAACTCATCGACATGTGCATTCTGCCCATCCTGACCTACGGTGCTCAAACTTGGTCCCTGACCGAGTCACAAAAGTCCAAACTCAAGGTTGACAAGACTGGCCGGAGAAAGCCGCACGGAGAGAAGAGTGGAAGACTATGGGGGAGGCCTTTGCCCAGCAGTGGGAAAATATAGGCTAACAAAAAAAAAAAAAGATCGCTTTTCGAAGTATATGGTAAGGTGGAGTGACCATCACTGATCAGATATGAAGTACCTATATCGTTCCCGTTGGGGCTACGGGTTGTTCGCAAGAGAAACCGCGGCTTCGACATAAAGGGCTAAGAAGGAACATGGGTGGTTTTTAGTCAGTAGAAGTCGGACACTCCCTTTCGCTCTGCCCAAGAGCAAGAGGGGTTATTTGATGACTTTCCAACCGCCCAAAAAAAAAAACAAAAAAAGGTGACATTTACTATGTGTGTGATAGTAATTAGATACAGTTTTGATCGCGTAACCTAAATGCTGATGATGACTCGAAGATGAAAAAATGCCAAATCATTGTAGAAGAAATTGAAACTCTCTGTAAAGTGGATTTTGGACCTATTCGCGGAATGCACTCAATACTCGCAAATATTACAAATACCAATCCAGAAGTGAATGGAAAAAAAACCAAAAGCTTTGCTATATTCACATGAAAATATGTGTAGTGTGGAATATGTGGGTAGTAACTATTTATCGTCGAAAAAGGCTCGTAAAACTGTATTAGAACCAGTTCGTAAATAGTCTACGTGACCGGTTTAACTCAATACAAAATTGCAGAAGATAATAATAAAATAGAATTTTCTCATAATCCGACAAAAAAGTGCGAACTACGACCCTCTGAGGTGGTCCGATACTTTGATCCGGTTCGTCACGCATTTACGCGCTTTCTGTATCGAGTTCACACGCGAGTCGTTCTCGTGTCGATCTCGCTCGACATTCGAATAGGTATTCGATTCATTCATTCAGTTTGCGTGCGATCGCCGCGTGGTGTAGACGTGTTGTGCGCGTCACTTTCCCGCGACTTTACCGCCATTCCGTTTTCGTAGTGTTCATGAAAACTTGAAAACAGTGATGTTTTGTGCAACAATGACGTTTTTCAGTGTCAACTTTTTGTGATATTCGTGACCGCAGTGTTATTAAAAGTGTTTGGAAGTTGTGAAAAGTTATTTTACGTCACGGATTTGCCAAGTTGACCGGCGTTTTGGTGAGTACTTCAATGTATTTTAACTAAGTTTTAAATTACTCTAGCATTAGGAATGTTTATCGTGTTCAATTCTTTGTTTGTTGCGCTATCTAAATCTTGGAAAGTAAAAACTTATCGCAGTCTTTTCGGTTGACATAACGCCACGTTTTTATCGTGAATTCTAGACTAGTGAATGCCGGATACATTGACAAGACTAAAGTACACAGTCGTGCATTTTTAGTGCTAACAAGATTATGTGCTATAAATGAATATGGAATCAGGTGTTATCTCTTCGCGATAAGAATGCGTGTTAGTAAAATAGTTTATAGGTCAATATTGCAGTTTCTTGAGATTCAATAAGTAGATACTTCTTAAGTGGGTATGTTATCTTCGTAGTTTGACATTATCCACATGATGATTGGTTATTTATTTATTATTAGGCACTTATCTCAATAATTTATAGCTCTTGATAGTCAAAATAATGTGCGTAATTTTCTTGCAAACGAACTAAACAGTACTAAATTGAAACAACGTCAATCATTGACCTCCGAAATTATACGAAAACACTTAAACATTCAAACTCCTAATTACATAATTTAAAACTTAGATACCTACAAAACAATAGGTTTTTTTTTTATAAAAACTAAGTAATCTGCAGTATCATCCTCGTTAAAAAAGTAAATTATAGTTTTTACTCTTTTTAGATGCCAATCTACGTAGACGTTTTTGTCCATTCTACCTTCATCTAAAAATTAATTTTCTTCATTTCTGGATAGTTGTACGGCGTTTTCTACCAACGTCATCCTGGTTGTTTCTGGTAACTCCTAAGTTTCGAAGAAAAATAAATACTAGCAAGCAGTTTAATTTTCTCAACTTTTGTTGCCCTACTACTATGCAAAAGTCATCTCCAAAGCCTGCTGCAATATGCAACTGAGTAAATTACATACATACATGCATTGTCCTTTGTTTTAATAGCATGATCACCATCATCATCATTTCAGCCAAAAGACGTCCACTGATGGACATAGGCCTCCCCTAATGGGCCTACTACACGCACGCACTTCCCCACAGTTTTGCCTGCGGGATTACACGGTGCACACAGTACATCGCGCGTGTGGTTTGTAATGGTAATACAGTTTTACCAACCATACGCGCGATGTACTGTGAAGTGTGAACGAAAACTGTGGGGAAGTGCGTGCGTGTAGTAGGCCCATAAGTGTAGCCACATTGACTGGTCCCGTACGTCTCGCATAGTCGCATCCAGCGGATCCCCGCAACCACCAGGTAGCATGCTAGTATGATTACACCATTTACACCAATTCAAATAATTTCTACAACAGATAAAATTTCTAAGTGCATGAATCCATACACCATCTTGTCAATCAGACTCTTATGACTAGGGTTGGCATACGCCCGTAATAGTAACTCAGTGTCTTGAATGATGGGGCAAACGTTTTAAAACTTCGGGAATTTGCAAAAGTAAAGTATTTTTAATAAAACCAACCTAAAGTCACCCATTAAGAAGAGAATATTTATGAATTATACAAAATAATCTTCTTCTGTATTTTTTTACGTAACTCTTATTCTAAGCAAACGCTGCTATAAATCTGTCTCTATCATTATTATATCATGTATTTTTATATGCACTTCATACTGTATGATTCAAAAAACTTACAAATAAGTATTATGTAGATCTGGAAACCCTACCCACGATTGATAACCTAAGCAGGTATCTTAAAGATCATTGTCAGCTTGATTAGTGCCTCTCATTAGTAACAGCACATTGAGCTCTAATGAACGGAATGAATTATTTATAATCACGGCTATCGCCTGTGGATTGATGCTCTTTACGAACTATTGATCTATTAGCTAGTAATAATTTCATTGCGTAGGTACATCTTCAGAATACAACACGATTCTAACAAATTAAACACAATATTATAACTATTAGTCTTTGGTCTGGAACCGCTTGCTACTCGCGTCAAACTGTGAAAAAATCGACCAAGTCAAAATTTTTCTTGTTCGTCTGATCAGGTGGGTCCATGTCGAGTAGGTCCAGTTGAACTAAGACACCTCATTTTCGGGCACGTTTGAACCTCAAAAAGCCAATCTTCTTTCTTTTTTTATCATGTGGGTAGTACTCTCGCAAAATTCTATGTAATTTTTACTTACTTTCAAATATACATAGTACCGTTCAGTGACTCATGTTTTAAAATTGAATTAGTAGGCATGTAATTTCATATTTCATAAGGAAAACCAAAAAACAAAATCCAACTAGGAAAATTAATTTCAACGTTTCCTCAAGTAATTCCAATTCCCTTTATCTAATGCCCAATGCACACCAAAAACATTACATCAACAATCTTCAATCACATCCTAAACAAGCATTTCACTCTCCAAAGGTTTTACGACGTAGTAAAAACCGAAAACCTGTGGCAGAGAAAAACACCATAGAAACTGTTATTGTTGATTGTAAGCCGAGATTCTGGAGGCTGACCCGAAAACCCGAGGTTTTGTCATACTACCTCAATAACTGGGCACTTCAATGATTCAAACAAAAAAAGGGATGAGTGAAACTGCCAGATTGCTCTACTCCACCATTTCGAAGTTTAGTGTTCAAGAATTTTTGGTGGCAAGAGCAATTTTCGAATCGTACAATGTTCGTTTGAGAGCGAACGCCAATTTTGTTATTGACTTTTGTGAAATGTCGACAATAAAGTAGGTACGCTTGTTAATACTGATAGGCATTATAGGAATATGTCCCCAAAATGAGGATATTGTTCTATTACGAGTATTCATTAGTATTTTATGTCCCAGCATGGGATAGGATGGAGCATAGATTGGAAAATCCTCAATTAGTAGAGTTGAAACTGATGAATAACCAAAAACCTAACTACTCAAAACTTCCTTATTAGGTTATTACTTAGTTTACAGTTTTTTTCAGGATTTAATAACAACGTTTCCTGCATTCCTATGTCGATAAACACCACCAAATTCAGTGATAACATGACACGGAAAACCGCAAAATCTACTTGCTAATTATACGGGCGGAGACATGGAGGAAAATTAATGTTTCCCATTAATTTGTTAGTCACACCACCATGGCAGAAGCTTGCGATAAGCAGGAAGGTCTACAAAAAAATAATTGTCGAGATCTTTTCTTGAACAAAAAACACGATTGTCTCGAGCGAAATTAAGTCTAGAATATTTCTTCCAGTTTTGAATTCCTCGCAAAATATTAGTAAAAAATTCTGTATAATTTGAATAGCAATGGCAATTTTGAAGACGTTGAACTGAAGTTCTCTGCAAGAAAAGACAGTCTTTTATAGTAACGTTACTTTATACAGTAATTTCGGTGAAGATAAATTGAGGAAACAGATGGAGGAATAAGATTATTAAGGATTAGTAGACGTTATTAAAACCACCTAGTCGTTGGAAAAATAATACTCTAAAACATGGGTGAGTTTAGATGTCGTTGAGGAAAATAAACAAGAAATTGGTATCACAGATGTTTCCGCGATGCATTTAATGATACCGTATCATTACCATAAATTGTATTATCTACTTGCTGTTGTCCGCGACCTTCGTTTGCATGAAATTATTATAAAAATATTATTTCTTGGGTGCTAATTAAACCGGCTTCTTTTTAATAGCAATATTTGCATCTAAAAATCTAACTTGCCTTCTAAATTACTAAGTGAGCCACAATTAACGAGCATCTAAATAATACTATCTTAGCCACAAGTTATCTTTTTTAAAGCCACTCTAAATACAACTCAGCATCGTGATTATTTTTTAGCATCTAAATTTGTAACATGAATTCAAACAGTAAACTTCTAAAATATTAATATATGGCATCAAAAAAATATTCAATTAGCTTCTAATTTATTAACTCAGTACGTTTAAATTATAACTCATGCCACATTAACTGAGCATCAAAATTTAATTAAAATTGTCATCAAATATTATATTATAGCCACTAATAGTATGTATAAACTCCTGTCGTGTCATCGAAAGGCTTAAATATAGAAGTTCAGAGTACTTAATGACCTAAATATTGAAGTTCAGAGTATCGAATGTCCTAAAGATCGATTTTATTTACATGTTGTGCTACAAAAGTTATCGACAGAATCGCTTTAGAACTTCATTTTTATCGGAAAACTAGACAATAAATTGTGAAAACATTTCTGCAAGCAACTCGGAAGTAGCGCTCGCCGGCCGCTGCCGCGGCACCGCTCGCTTCGCTCGCTCGGCTCGCGCGCGTTTGTTACAGTTTTAACCTAACCTAACCTATTTCCCTCAGTTTAAATTAACGAATCATACAATCTGCCTGTGACTAGTCAATTAGACAATGGTAAAAACATTTCTGTAACTACATAATAGGTATTTTTAACGTAAATATAATAATCTAAAGTGTATCAAAGTTGACATTTCATATATAATATACGTTGGCGCTCTCTGATTGGTGCAAATGGCCGGTCGCTGTCGTCTCGCGCGCTCGCGCCAAATCTTTCTGTTGCTATTTTCACGATAAAAGAATGTGATGTATTATTTTACATGCGAAGTTATAATAAATGATGTTGACTACGGTCGCTTCATTTATATTTTTTGAGGGCCTTGTGTTGAAGCTGTAAAATGTAAAATGGTGGTGAGATATAAATTCCGTGGCTGAGTTAGTAAATTAGGTGCCTATGTATAAATAACAAGGTCAAGTTAATATAAATGTTGATCGTCACTTGATGCTTTCTATAGAATATTTAGTGGGCGTTGTGAAGAAGACGAATTAGTATATTAGAGGCTATATAATTTTCCCGTGGCTTAGTTATAAAATTAGAAGTTTGATCCTGTGGCCAATTAAAAAAACTGTGGATCGATTAATTATTTCTCTTATTTCTTACTTGAGTCGGACTTTGTTAACAGTTTCAAGAGACTTTTTTTGCGGTTTTCATGCAAAAAAGTAGTCCCATAATATTCGTAATCTTTCTAAAATAGAAGTAAGTAGTATAAAAGTAGTCAGCCCAAGTTACTCATTATAAAATCAGCTATCTGCCAGTAAAAGTCCCGTCGAAAACGGTTCAACCGTTTCGGAACGTAACTGGAACAAACAGACACACAAATTTTGGCTCACCCGTGATCAGCCCAGTCTCACTCAAGTTTAACGGCCTTTTCTAAACAACATCAAGAATGTTTTATCTTAACGTTACATATTGACTAGTATTGCCGAGGTGTAAATTGTGAGGTAACCACAAGGTCAATGTCGATGGCCAGCCAATCACGGAGCGTTACTTCTTGATTTATAAAAGCACGTGTTCACTAACATATAAAATATGTTTTATGATTTAAATGACAACGTTGAACAGGTAACTGCTAATTAAATGTATAATTGATGAGTATATGGAAGGCTAACTGCCACACTCAGAGAGGTTTAATGATTACTTAAACCATCACTTAGTAAAGATTTTGACGGTTTGGTGAAGGTTTTGTATGTCAAACCTTTACTAAGTGACGGCTTAATTAAGCATCTCTGAATGCGGCAGAATGAAATACTACCAAACTGAATAATAAGCCGATTTACACACGTTAGCTTAGCGCTTGTGCTAGTTTAAAACATTAATTTGCAAGTGGGCAAAAATATTTAGAACTGTAGAGCTGTTACCCGCGACTTCTTCCTCGTGGAATTTATTGAAAACTATTTGTGTAATTTGCAGTCTTGCTGAGTTGACGCTTAGAGAGTTTTTTTAACCTGATTGAGAGACCTCCTTGATAATGTTAGGCGTAGGATTTTTCTTCAATATTAATTTAATAGTAGCTTGAGTTACTCCCGATAACAGTTTAATCTGCCAGTAAAAGTTCCGTCAAAATCGGTATAGTCCTTTCGGAGATTAGCCGGAGCAGACAGACTGACAAATATATAGAAAAAATGTTTTTTATGTTACCGTATTTACTTTCATATGCATTCAGTAAAATAATGAATCTCTACGATACTTCAATTTTATTTATTTGTATCTATTTAATTTTGGTATCGTTGTTATTAAAGACGCGCCTCAGAATTTCAACCATTTGTAATACTCGTATAATCGCCCAGACACAAGAAAAATAAACAGACATAATCTTAATCCAATAATGTCTTGTTCACTGTAGCAGTTACCTTGGAGCCAACAAAAACATAATTTTGTAAAGACTACGGTAATGAGAAACACCCACAATATCGTAATCTAGCTAGACCGTAGTTGACTACAATAGAAAATCCTTTAGAAAATAATTGTTATACACCGACGCTAATAATTTTGCGAAAAAATTTGAAAGCTGTCACTCAAAATACAAAAAAAAAAACAGAACAGAGTTTAATTTAACCGTATTTTTAAAAGATTTTGTACAATACTTTATTTTCTGAATAAAAAAATAAAACCAAACCAGTAAGTAGGTAATAAAGAAGAAAATACAGGCGCTTTGATCTCAAGAAATGTTTGTCCTACATTTTAAATGCTTTTAGAAGACGTCTTTATTAACGGGATGGGCGCCATCTTTAAAATTAATAAAGTCGAAAGTATTATCATCTGATCTTTATTACAACTAGACATTTACTAACAGAGAGAACTGTCAACAAAGACATTACACTCTTTTTTGAACAGTCGGGTTTTTTTCTTAGTGGCATCTCGTTGTCAGTCTATGAGGGCTTTTTTTTTTAATTTTTTTTTTACATCGACTTTAATTGCCATTAAATAAAAATAGAATAGAGGCCTTTTTTTTGGAGGGTTGTTGAATCATCGAATGACTCCACCCGCTCTGGCCCTGGTCAGAGCAGTAGGGAGTGTCAGTTCACCCCCTGTGGGGTAAGAGCCTTGACTTAGGGCGTCACTGGGGTGGGCAACAAAGGATCTGGATCTCAGTGACTAAACTAATCTAACTCAGTGATCATCAGAGGGCTCGAGCAAGGGTCGGGGGAGAGCAGTCGGCTAAGATTATTTCAGATTATCATAATTTGTATGAAGTAAAAATCGTTTTAAGCTATTGCATAGCTTCTATCGCGGGCCTTGAGCGTGGAGAGCGAATCCAGAAATTCCGTAACGAAAATGTTCAGGTTTCAGGTTGCTATGGTTACGGAAAATAACAAGGTTGTCAACTGAGGTTGTCAAATTAAATAATTAATTATTTGCTGTTGATAAAAAATGCTATGCAATAGCTTTACCGCGGCAGTCTCCGAGTGCCACATTTAGTTTTTTCCTACCTCCGCTATTCTTTTCTGATTAATTTCGTTGCGGGATCCAAGACAGTTAAATCATTTCTCTGGGACTTCGTCGAGCTTCATTGTCTCGGCGCTTTTCTTGTGGTCGCCACTGTTGATTCTGGCTAACAGGAGTTACAGTGGTTTGGGAATAGTGTGGCGGGCTTGTCCCATTAAAAAAATAAACTAAACTAACTCAGTGATCATCAGAGGGCTCGAGCAAGGGTCGGGGGAGAGCAGTCGGCTAAGATTATTTCAGATTATCATAATTTGTATGAAGTAAAAATTGTTTTTTCCTACCTCCGCTATTCTTTTCTGATTAATTATTTGCGGGATCCAAGACAGTTAAATCGTTTCTCTGGGACTTCTTCGAGCTTCATTATCTCGGCGTTTTTCTGGTGGTCGCTACTATTGAATCTGGCTAACAGGAGTTACAGTGGTTTGGGAATAGTGTGACGGGTTTGTCCCATTATAAAAACGTCGGCTAAGACCTACAAGTGTTTAAATAATTATCGAACGGACCCAAACAGTGAAGCAAGATATTATGTCTTACTTAATTCTTGTTTGAAGTCAAAGTAATGTCAATAATTATCTTCAATTATCATTAAGTATTCGGATTTTCCAAAGATCAGAGAGCAGCGGTTATTTTATTTTAATTATTGTTTACATATCTTGGGTGATTATGGTTGATGTTTGGCAGACATATTTGAAAACATTGTTTGCAATGTTTTGTTGCTGGGTTTTTTTTTCCTGCTACTTGAGGAGATAATTCAACTGTACCTATGCATGCATAACATCACGCATATAAGTAATCACTGAAGGGTTTGGTAGTACCCATAATTACACCCTCATTTTTATCACTTAGGTTTACGTTTCATATAATAAGTAGTGGCCCACTACTTAAAATAAGTGTAGCAGCCACGTAGTCTAGCTTTGTGCCCAGTTGATGGTAATAGGCTCGCCCCATATTACATGGGACTTAAACATCTAGCTAGCGAAAAGTGGGTGTACTATTAGGTACACCTAACCTAACTATTAGGTGCTCAACCTTTCTGGGAGAGCCATTATGATAATATACCTATTATGTAATTGGTATGGACATCAAACAGAATCATTAAATATTATTATGTAACATTTGCAAGTTCAGTACAGGAAACTTCCTGAAGAAACATATTATATCATCTTTCGTTATTATTGGTATTGAGGAAAATACGATAATATTTGCAAGATATCTCATTTCCTCCCTTTAAGAACTCATTTGCATAAGTGAGCCAGCACCATTCGTTTCGAAGTCACTCAGATCGTTGCGAAAAGATAAAACTTTAATAATTAGTAAAATTCTCTCTCTTAGTCTTATTTTCGCGATTAATCTCGATTTATCTTCCGTGTTCTGAATTATCACCATAAGGAAATTTTCGAGGAAAGTCCTGAACTTTAAACTCTGTGTTTTCTTTAAGTTAATCCATATTACCTACTGGGTGTCTCGTAAACTTTTCACGCCTAAAAGTTAGCACACCGGCGAAATATAGGATATTACACAACGTGTTTTTAAGGTTCATCATCATCAGCCTGTATTGTTCCCACTACAGAAACTCAGGCCTCCTCTCTAGGAGAGGGATAGGCTATAATCCACAACGCGTGCCCAGTGCGTGTTGGTAGATGTCACAAGTTTTCGAATATTTCGGTTCTAAGATATGTCGGTTTCCTCATGATGATTCCCTATTTTTTTTGGTACATACAGTAAAATAGTACTATAAGTCGATTATGTGGTAAAAAAGTACATAGTTTCGAAGAATTAATCATCAATACTCTCGATGTAAGTGAGCAAAACCTCTTCAATGTAAGTTAGGCTTTCCTTTGAGGTGGAAGTACCAGGATTGCCCGCAATTTTTTTTTTTTTTACGTTTGTTTTGCTAATTGCCGATTAATGTGTTAGGAGTTTTTCATGAAATACTTAGTCATCATATGTGAGATTGAAATTTCTTACGGGCACGAATCATATTTTATTCAACATACAATCAGACCCGCAAAGTAAAAAAACGTAAGAAAAATTAAATTTCACGGGCTGCCTTAGTGCTTTCTCTTTAAGAACTCTTTCTTTGTGAAAAACTTGACTTTGGCGTGACTTTATCAAATCTGGATGTTTTTGCGTAACACCAAAATGTGTGTACTAAAACGTAATCTTGTTTGCTACACGTTCTGTTCCTTCAGCACTAGATAGGAGGCTTGCTTTTCCAGGTTTAGAGGCGTAACAGTATATTACCTACATCATAAAAAAGAAAAAGCTATGTACTTACCCGATCTCATGTTTCGTTCTGATGAAAGCTGTACCATCCAGTTTAATATTCTCAAGGCGTCTACTACATCAACGTTTGGTATTTTCGCTCTTTATGGTCTTTAAACGAAATGAAAATATATGTATTATATCGCCCAAAATATTCTTTTCGTGGACTGAGTTAGTCTAAAGATCTGTTGCACCACTAATTTAGCCCTGAACGCATTTGAAACAGGGAGAGAACGATGTTTTAAACATCACTGAACACAACGCCTGTTATCCCCGAATCCCTAGCGGATGAAGTGTACCCACATTTCACCAACCCCATGTAATCGGAGGCGAGCCTATTGCGCAACCGGGCATGAATCCAGACTCCGTGACTACTACTGTGAAAATTCTGAAAATCCTGTAAAATCTAATAATTTGCCCGAACAGGAAAGCTACCTCGAGACCTCTTCTTGCTTAGCAGTGTGGTTCAAGTATTCATCGAAATTAAAAAAAAACACGCAAAATAATTTTTTATCAGTCTGCTTTGGCAGAAGTCAAGAGGTGTTGAGGTAGCTTTCCTGCTCGGGCAAATTATTAGATTTTACAGGATTTTCAATTTGTCCAGAAAAATAATCAAAATAAATGTTCTCAGTTTGTCCAGAAAAATAATGCTCTAGGTTGCTAGAGAATAAAAAAGTTAAGTGTTCATTACTACGTGATCCCGCATAAAAGGAAGTGAAATTTTACTACAGGGTCCGTTTTTCTTATGGTAGTAAGTTTGGGGTACGTTAGATATAAAAGTGCTTTGTGGAGGTTTTCCTCTCCATTACGTGCAAACAAAGACAACTACACAAACCACTTGCGAATTAAAGAGAATAAAATAATGTTCTTCTCGTTCTTCCCTGGAAGTTGCCTTCAATGGGTAATGAGTGAAGTTTTCCAGTGGTGACCGAGATATTACCTATTATCTTCATTCAAATTGTTAGAATACATGGAGGGCATACCAATCAATATTTAAGATGACGAAAAAAAAATCGTTTGTCGCTGATACATGACGTGCATGGCATACAAAAAGAAAACAATAAACATTCAATAGACATATTTTGCTATGGGCCTTGTTTAATTCATTGAAATTTTAGGAATAATATAGTAGTAAAGGTTTGACTTCCAAATTTGGTATCACTAAGACTATATCTATCACCTCTTATCTCGAATGAATCCCTCTAAAAGTCTACAGCTTGACAGTCAGTCTTCTCAGCCTTCTAAAGTCGTCTTCAGTTTTCATGCAAACGACTTGATCAATTAGCAAAGAGAGGTCGTATTCTGATTAATAAACTGCATCTCTAATTACTGTTCTGGGTCACAAGAATCAAGGGTTAACGGTATCACGTGTTTAAAATTAGAACAAGACTATTAAAACCGTGCACCACAAACAATAACGATTAAGATGAAGTTTGACACCAAACTAATGAGGTCTTGACATAGAGTTCTGATACACTATGACATTAATTGATAATTGGATTGGTGACATTATTCAAAAGCTAGACGAAGACTAGAAGTAAATGAAGTAGGTAAGTTATTCGTTTTGTGAATGTCTGGCTGAACAGAAGCAATTTGAATGAGTTGGTTACGAAAAATAAGTTTTATTCGGTGGCCTTCCTCTGAATGTTCTGGCTTCTGGTACACTGGATTTGTATATTTTATGCGTATGAACCCTAAAGCTTTTTATGAAGTCGTTTTCGGACCGCTATTCTAGTTTAAAATATTCAACACCCGAAACAACAAAGCGAGACCTTGCAAAAAGTATTTCAAAACACCTCTATCGAGATTCATGAAAAATTCTAAAGCGGGGAGATTTATAAATATTTAAAGAAGTTTATAACTGTAAAATCAGTGTCAACACTCTTACAAATGGAGATTTAGAGATTTCCCTTCGACTAACATTTGATTTGATGAATAAAACAGTATTAAAACGGGAGCAGCTGTTATAAAAATCCAATACATTTTTTTGTATTCACACAAAATCTTACTTCCTTTTTGGTCTGATTCGCAATGATAAAACGCGATTGAGGCGAATTCTTTGTCTGACAAAACGTTGACTGAAGACGGAAAAAAATATAGATGTTAATGGCAGCCGCGATTGTTCAGGTAAATTGGAATATTCTCTTTTATTTTCAAAGAAAATATTACGAAAAACAGAAACGCTGAATAATCCTTGTAACTCGTGTAAATGAGGTAATTTTGTTAGAACTTCGGGAGCGAATTCACCACTATATGTCAACTTAATGGAAGTATTTGAGCTCCTGACCTCTTTGTAGTCAGAGGGTCAGTCTCGTCTCACTCCTTAGTTTGTCGCATCGAAGTTAAATTGGAACTTTAATTCTGAAACTTGTATTTTCAGGAGCGTAGTTTCGTTCCGTCAATAGCTGGCTGGTTTTTACTTTTAGTTTAAAATTCCCGAAAATCCTCTACGGTTTTAGTTTCCGGTTGAATTCTCGCAGTCGGTTAAACGAATCTACCGGCAACCGCGAGCTACACAGTCACATTCTTTTTTTAAAACAAATTCATCGCGTACTTTCTTTTGAATATTTGTGGGTAGTACATCGATTTTGTAATAGCACTATTTTTAAATGTCCCATTTGATATCTGGCTGCGTTCCAAACTGACCAAAAATTTGTGTTTTGTGGGTAAAACTGTCCAGAGTTTTGGACAGGCCGTCACAAGTGTTGGTAACTGACTGAGTTTGTTTAGGTGTAACCCCAGAGGGCTAACTCTATTACGAAGTTACCAAGTTAGTATTGTTTCGTTACTTTTGTTTAATCAACGTGTTCATTTGTTTTGAGAGCTTTCGTGTTTCGTGGTTTTATGATAATACAGATGTCATTGTTGTTTGAAGTTTCTGATTAGTTACTTACAAGTCTAGTGGACCTGGTGAAGGTGTGATCTGGTTTTAAATGGACTTCATCTTTCCGACTGGCTAATGGTAACAAGCACGACTCCTGTGATTGAGCTCCTGCGTTGGGTTTATAGGTCGGGCAAAGTGTTATTGGTTTATTCCTTCAGGAAATTCTCAATAACAGCTATGTAGTCTGAATTTGTGCCCAGTTGATGGCAATAGGTTCGTCCCCTGTTATGTGGGACTTAAATGTATTTGGCGAAATGTGAGTGTACTACCTCAGCCTAATCCTTCGGGGATTACAGGTGTGATGATATGATTCATATTTCCGTCTGCGCCACACTATTTGATGTAAAGGCGCTTGCACGAAAAAGCTTACCAAACTAATTGATACCTACCTTAAAATCTTACCAAACGAATTGTTGATAGATAGCATGCTGCAGAAATTATCAGTATGTATGTGGCTTTATTCAAAAAAGGCGTCACTAGCTTTTAGTTTTCACAAAAAGTCAAAAATAAAAATAAATATATTTGTAACACACCTATTTGTTCATGTAAGCAGAAATTGACGCAATTCGGATAGCGGTCCATGCAAATAAAAACATGTTTATTTGTGGGTAGTTCGAAAAGATGACTTATTTACTTAGTCTATCGGGAATTCGTACGTTTTAAGAATTATTTATAGCAAATTTTGACGTCATTTCATTCATTTATATTAAACCTTTGTTATTGTAGAATTATACGCCATTGTTTTTTTCCTTTTAGTCACGTAGTCCTAGTTTTTAAAGGTCAATGTCGTGCGAGTATGAAATTAGCGTTTTTGTTCGCGTTTCGTATGAATTTTACGCACAAAATGGCATTAGTCATGTTTTTATTTTTAAGGATAAGTACCAAGTATTGTTACAATGAAATAAGGAATATTGAGTGGGGCCTTCTTTAGGCTGTTTTGCTCCCTGCTGTCATTTGTAGACCTTTCACAGTCGTTACACGTAGTATGTAGTCCGAAAGTCTGACAACTAGTCTTACCAAGGGGTAACGTATTAAGTACCCAGTACTTACTAGGTTGTGATGGTCAGACAGGCAGTTTCTCCATGTAAAATTCTAGTAGTCCGATGATGACGATGAATGGGGCCTACCATTTTAACCACTATACGTGAGAGTAGGTATTTTGGTTTCTAAGTGAACAGTGTGTCTATATAATATACCAATACGTACTGCCAGATATCCTCATTTCTCACCCTGCTTACACCATCGGATTTCACGGAGCATTAAAATTTGCAGTTCCAGTATTTGCAGAATTCAGATCAAAATCTCTGATACATATTCCAGATGAGATTCAGACGCATCGATATGGCGAGATGTGTGCCCTCAATAAATTATTTAGCAGATTGAACGTGACCTAAACACACTTGCACTGCTGCGACTATAGCAGCAGATTGCACTTACTGCTATTACTGTTGCTATTGCCACTAACAGACATAATCCGCCTTATTACAAAAGGTAGTTAAACCTGGTTTATCTCGCATGCTGTCACTTTCTTTTGAATATTATTGAAGTGAGACGTCATGCGAGATAAACCAAGTCTAAGTTAAACCAGGTTTAACTACGTTTTGTAATAAGGCGGATTGTGTTGCTGGGGAGTTTGTTCCGCCACTTCTTCTACCCAGCTAAAACACTAGGAAGTGTAGAAGGCTGAAGGCTGGGGGACTGTCTCTTGTAGAATTTTACGTTCGAAAAGTGCTGATTATCAGCCTAATTTAAATGAATTAAGTACTTTTGATTGACTGCTTGCTTGCTTTTCGCACTTGTTTGCACTTTCCAATAAAAAGGTAGTAAAGCTCGTTCACACGACCAACGTCAATTACGTTATATTTACTGAACCGTTAAATTCGAGCTATTTGGGCAATTCGGGTAACATTGTTTTACGGGATCCGATCCACCGTCTCGTGAACTCTCGTGTGACAACGCTGGGCCACAGATATAAGATTTACCTAGATAACGCAAGAGCACCAAGTTAGTGTGGCTTAAGTGTTTTAATACTACAGCAAGCAATTTTTTTACAACAACAATATTACAACTCAGGAACTTATTTCTAGTTTATTTTATTTAGTAACTTGTTTGTAAAATAACTAAATAGTGCTTGCAAAGTTAAAGTAGGTACTCGAAAAATGGGACGCTTGGTTTTCCCACGGATCGTGACACTTGCGTTATCTAGGTATATTATTATTATTATCACCCATCACCGCAGAAAAAACGTATCGTGAAATTAACGTACCGTAAAAATAACGAACTGTTTTCATGCGAACGGGCTGTTAAGTTTTAGTGGAGAGGAATATGTTACGATCATTGTGGAGGATAGGCTTGTAACTTTTTACGTAAATACACACCTATATACCCTACACAGACATGCCACGTTTATAGGTGTGCCTATGAAAGTATGTTAGGCTGTTTTAGTCTGTGAATATAATATGCTAGAACAGTAAATCCTGTTTTTTTTCATTTTTTCAAATTCGGTGCATTAGTTTTTAAGTTTATCGCGAATAGACAAACCAACAGACAGACGCGGCGGAGGACTTTGTTTTATTTTATAAATATTGTTACTGATTTAATGTTTCTTTCACTTGGGTATTGTGTTTTGAAATTAGCTCAAAACTCAGTACCCAAACTCTTATTCATTAATGTTTGCATGTAAACTTTATGACGAAATGTATCATTGCACTATAATTATATTATTTTCACAATCTTTTTTTTTTTTTTTTTTACTAGCCTGTCTTGTCCCACTGCTGGGCAAAGGCCTCCCCCATTTCCTTCCATCTTTCCCGATGTTTTGCCTTCTCTGGCCAATCTGTAAGGAATGAGTCTAAATCGTCACGCCAGCGTTTCTTGGGCCTGCCTCGGCGACGACGAGCGTCCTCAGGCACCCACTTACTTCAAATAAATTATTGTGGCTTTTGTCTTCTTTGAAGTTTAAACATGACATGAATGTAGTGTTAATTACTTAGCTAACCTAAATGTTTCACAGTATTAACTCTAGACTTCTCAGTGCGTCAAGGGCGAAAGCAGTCTAGTGTTGGCACAATATTCTGGAACGTTCCGTGCATTTTCGATAGTCTTTATTAGTTTTTCGTGCGTGTGTCATTATCAGTAGAGAAGCGCGACGGTCACAGTAACCCGTATATAATGCCACCAACCGGCACAAATCCAGGTTCCGTGGCTTTGAGAAATTAAGACCACTAAAGCAACGATGCAGTCAATACTGTTACAATGAAAGATAAAGAAGACCATCTTCTGACGTTGTTTAAAGAATCTTTCTACGCTTACTGGCAGCTAACATTGTTTTTAAACCTATTTATGTTTAAGTGAATTTATGATTCTTTTGAGAAACTAAATATCTTTAACCGTATCTACCGAGTTATATCTTTAGAATATTATAGCCAATTGTGAAACAGGCCGTCGACCTTTTACTAAACACGGTCACCTCGACACAATTACCCTCTTTGGCACAATTACACCTTGGTATCCGACTGATACCCACTCTGAATTATGAACAAAGGCACGATTGTTCTGGATCAAAGGAATACTAGTTCCTATACGAAAATGTAGCAACGACCCTGAATTCAGAGAGGCACAGCCAATGTATCATTAGGGTCGGGAAACGGGCGCGAACTCATAAATAATTCTTGCAGCTTGTCTCTGTTGTGTGTGAATTGACTGAGAGAAATAGTTCAGGAATATGCTTAAGACTATTTTGTACTCCAATTGCTATATTTTTGGTCCGGTGACCTCGATTTAGTTCTTTTCAAAAAACTATCTCAGACACTAATCTGCATGTGAGTTGACCAAGATTATTTCTGGACCTTAAATCCACCACGCGGGCCTAGGCATCATCTACCTAGCCTTTTCCCAACTATGTTCAGGTCGGCTTCATGTAAGCCGGGTGCAGCTGAATACCAGTATTTTACATGGAGCGACTGCCTATCTGACCTCCACAATCCAGTTAGTACTAAGAATATGATAGCTCTTGGTAAGACTGGTAGTCAGACTTTCGGACCACTGACTACCGTCAAAGATCTACAAATGTCAACCGGGACCAACTACAGCGGGATCATAACGTGCTTTCCAAAGCACGGAGGAAACCATCCATTAAACCTCAATGGAGGAAACTCGGTATGTAATGAATGGGTGGTCACCCATCTACAGAGCAACCTAGGCAAGCGTTGCTAAACCTGAAGCAATCAATATTAGGTATATAGAAAGAAATAAAAAAAGAAAGAAAGATATGTATGTACCGTATCCACACAATTGCCAATCGCACCTAATTTCGGCAATATTCTCCGTTGACATCTAACGTAACTTTATTAGACCATCGCGCTTGCACTTTTCACCATTTTTATTTATTTATTTGTTTTTATTTTATTGCTAAGTTTTCTTAGTTGTATTATTATTATACATCTATTTCATATATCTAAGTATCTACTCAGACACATACACACTTATAAACAAGGGACTAAAACTGTTTTATTTTCGTTACATCACCATCTCAGGGCCAGTTGAAAACCAGCGTCGGGCACTAGCTGCTCGGCAGGTTGCTGAACTGGTTCTATTTGGCGCAGCCGTGAGATGCACACTCTTTTTTTTTGTGTTTGTTCATTTTATTTTTTATTGTTTGTTGTGTGCACTTGTGGCATATTGTGCTAAATAAACATGTTTTCTTTCTTTCTTCTTTCTTTCTTTCAATCTTTCGAGTGGCTGTTATTATATAACCAAGAGTTCCTTAACTAGTTCTATTCTAGGCCTTTAATAATTAATTCTTGTTGTCACTTTGTATCTAATTTCCATCGTTAGGCACCCTATTAACTTGTACGACCTTTGGTAGGTAACACTCAGTATAAAATTACAAGGATTTTGATTGGGTAGAACACCTTTTGATCCTAATGGCCCGTTAGCATTAAAAGTGGTTAGAAGTACCCACTTGAAAATTATACCAGACGAATAATTTGAGGGGATTATTTGAGTAGGAAAACCGGAGCCATGATCGGTTGGTCTAGTGGTCGAAAGTGCCGAGGACGAATCCCGGATCGAGCAAAGTGTTATTTAGTTTTTCAATCAGGAATTTTTCAGTAAGTAGCGGCCACGGAGGCTAGTTTTGTGCCCGGTTGATTGCGATAGGCTTGCCCCTTATTACATGGGACTTAAACGTTACTGGGGAAATGTGGGTGTACTATTAGGCACACCTCTGCCTAACCCTTCGGAGGTTACAGGCGTGATGTTACGCTGAAATCCGGAGCTAACGAACTTTCTGGAACAGTCCTGTCAGCTGACTAACAGAACTGTTCCATAAAGTTCGTAAGTGAATTTATTTGAATCAACACTAAAATGTTTGACGTTTCGTGTCATTAATTTTATGCGAGCATTGCACATTTCGACACCAAACTGGAGTTTAAAATTGTCACTTAACACTGCCAGAATTCACTCGCAAATTGTGCACGTCATTTTACTAAATGTAAATCGTAAATTCTCGTCAGGCTTAAATAATAAACGTGGTACTATGAGGGTTGCTCCAAATGTGCAATTGTACTGGGAACGTCTTTTGATGAATAAATTCTGTTAACGGTTAGATGTGAACATGGGGCAGCGGAGTGAGGGTTAAGGAGTATGTGATGTTCAGCTTTTGATGTGATGTTTGTAAGGAATGAAATCTTGTCTCATTTAAAATAATTACTTGTTTTCAAAATGAAATGGTAACAGGTACCTACAATTATTATTATGCAAATGTTGTTATGTTATTCCATTTGGCTAATCAAAGTACTTTTGAAGAGCTCGCTTGAGTCGATGTTTAGGTAAAGCCGTGCTTGCCTAGGTTAAAAGGTGCATATCTCAATGCAGATATTACAAAAAAAAAACAGAACTTACACCTAATTGCCGTTTATCTGCAGATTTATTTTTCCGCACTAGTTGTGACAATTTATGTTTGAAATCCAATGTGCGAATGTGAAATACATTGAATTGTGTAGCTAATCGTGGTTCGGTAAAAGCCAGTTTTCGAGAACACGTAATGAAAAATTTTAAAAAATAACTTTTGAATTTAATTAACTGAACTGACTGTAGATGAGTATATCATGAAGATTCATCATCGTCTTCCTGCCCTTATAATAATTCTATTTGGGGTCGGCGCAACACATTTTCTTTTCCATTCTTCCCTGTTAGACTTCTTTTAAAACATCGTGAGGAAACCGGCATGTCTTAGAACCAAAAATTCGAAGACATGTGACATCTACCAATCCGTACTGGGCCCGCGTCGTAGATTATAGCCCATCCCTCTCCTAGAGAGGAGGCCTGAGTCCCTGCAGTGGGAACATTATAGGCTGATGATGATGATGATGATGAGACTTCTTTTTCCATTCTTCCCTGTTAGACGTCACAGTGGCGTTTACTCCTTTCTCTTTCATATAATTCCTCACACAATCCATCCATCTTTTCCCTGCATTAAACTTCAAAAACCCGCCATACTTCCGAACCAATTACCTGGTCTGCTTATTTTATCTACGACTGTAACCCAATAAAACGGGATCCAGCTGTTGGATAAGTTTATTTCCGCGCTATTTTATCCAGTACTTTTCTGTTCGAATTCTGGTTAATTGATATGGATGCCGATAATTGTTAACAACAGCAAAGTCTGAACACATTACGGTGGGGATCGAATTATCGGTAGTCGGTACACTACACGTCTGAAAGGCTTCCGTTTGTGCAATCTTGTTTTCTTTATGAATTTTGATGCGGATTTCTCCATCGTTCGTACAGAAAATCGAGGTAGATTCAAAGAATACACATTTTCGTTATATGGAGGTGGAATGCTAGTAGGTACAGTTTTGAATTTTTCATCTTTGCTCATGTTTTACAAGGATAAAATGTGTTTGTAAGTTTATAATATGTGGGGGGTAATCTCCAGAAATAAGGATCCAAAAAAAAAAAATCACTGACTAAAAATACATTATTTATAAGTGCTATACTTAAAGTGCTATGCTACACATTGTATTTATGTTATGCATATTAGCTGAGCTATCACAATTTTAGCGGAAGAAGGCGCGGGTGAAGTGCTAGTTCGTACAGTAACAAATGAAATTAATGTTCCCGGACTGCAATAGTAAATTCGATTGAAAATTCATCTGCTATCTAAAATTACAAGTACCCAATGTCATTATTAAGTTTTCAGGCTAACTTTCGGTCAAATTTTACAACGATCTGTTTAATGTTTTAAGCGTGCAATGGATCTTATGCAGACATAGCCACTTTCATATTTATAATATGTATTAGTAAGGAAGGACCTAGGATTGGTTAACCTAACTTAATTTTGTAATAATAAGTATGTGTGCGTGTTTGCGTGTCTATGTGTGTATTTGTGCGTATTGGCTGGCTTGCTGCACGCGTTGTTGGTGTAAACTGTAAGTGCAGCAAGTACCTGTTTAAATAAATAAATATACAACTTGGACATACTCCATTACATAAATATATTACATAATAATTACATATACCAACATACCATCATAGTTACATTCATTAGTTATTACGGAAACATCTCAATATAACTTAAACACACATAAATGTTAGTAACAAGGTACCTTCCTATTAGCATACCTAGAATACACCCGTAATTTTAATTTACTGCACTTAAACGTACTTTATACAAGGATATAAAGCGGTAATGAAGATTCAGGTAAAACCGAGATAATTTCATTAGATTAAGGATAGGGGTTATATTCATAGACCCAGACTGAAATAGGCCTAGTTTGTCATAATGATAAGATCTGGAATGAGTGCTAAGCGTCTAATTTAATTTTCTTACTGGGGCAGGAATTTTATTGTTCGTTGTTATCTGGGTGCTATGTTTTCCCGGTACTTTTTGTAACAGGAAATTCAAGTCTGATTATGAAAATAATCAACTTGATACTTTTTTGAAGAAAAGACGAAGAAGAACGACGATGAAATTGAAATTTATTTGTTTTCTTTCATAAACTCACACCCTTTTCCCATGGGGGTATACAGAAACCACACAAAGCTCGATTCGGGCATGTAAAGCCTTAAGAACCCCTGAGCAACATAAAAACTCCGACATCTGGTTAGACGAAAGAAATCATGGATGAATAGCGTGAGGAATGATAAATAAAATATTAATGAAAAATTAAGCAAAATTAAGAAATTTGAATAAAACCCACGACTGTAAAAATCTAATTGAAAAAGAATAAAATAACTTGAATGAATAACTTGAGTATCTGTTTCTCGAAGATATACTTATAGATCTAGCAATAATAATTTTATCATCATTGAATCATTAGTTTAGAAGATAGGTGGGGGAACATTACTTTGCACACACAAACATCTCTCACCCTAAACGCTACCTGCTCTGCTCCGTCGTGGGTAAAAAAGGAGTAAATGATTGCGTGATGGTTGACACATGAGAATGGATGAAAAATAACGTGTTGCGCCGACCCCAAGTAACATGGGACAAGGGCAGGAAGATGATGATCAGGTTAGGCACTAACCAACCGGGGGATTATCGAAGAAAAAGAAGAAGAAGGGCAAAGAGATCTTGAAGAAACCAGAAATCAACTCAAACTTGTATTTGAAGTCAGCCAACTATGATATGGCAGGAACGGAGGTGTGTCATGAGATGACGAGAAACAGAGAAGTGTGGAAGAAGAAGACATGCTTCGTCGACCCCAAATGAAAGAATTTAGGATATAGGCAAGAGAATGATTAAGTCCGCCTTTGTACCTTTTTTTTGTGTGCGAAAAGTTTAAATAAATAAATGATGATGATTTGAAGTCAGGCAACCTACCTCTTCCAGTACATATTTACTTACGTTTTATTCTACATAACATAAGTGCCACATTTACGCTATCATTTTATTCAAGGTTGAAGTAAATCGCTACTTCGTGATCTAAATGGCGAACTAACCCTTTTTTATCAACAATCTTGTGTTATATTCGAGCGTTACAGACCTGATATTGTTGGCTTCTAGGATTTTTATTCTGAATTCTAGTTATTTCTTGTATTAGTAGTACTACTGTTGTACCTAGAAACTTATAATAAGATGTAATGTATAAAGGCGTATGCAGAATTTTAATGTTCATCATTACATCATTTTTGTTATCCCCGAAGGCAGGCTATTAGGCAGAGGTGTACCACCTTATAGCACACCCACATTTTCCCAGTTATGATTAAGTCACATGGACGCGAGCATATTGCCATCAACCAGGCACCATTACAGTCTCCACGGCTGATACTGGCAAAAAAAAAAGTTTGCCCGACCCAGGAATCCAACCCAGATCGCAACGAAGCCACTGTAATGCTTCATTTTAATGATTGTACGTAAGCCAAAAACGTCGACTGCTAGGCATAGGCCTCCCCCAGGTGTCGCCAAATTGGTTGGACCCATGCGTCTTGTATTCAACTGTTCTGGGCAACCTTCACCAGGTCATCGGTCTACCTAGTGGAAGGCCTTCCAACGCACTTCTTCCGGACTTGGAATTGGTTAAGTTAATGTTTTGATACAATTTCCCTGAAAAGCATAAAACCAATAAAGCATTGATAGGTTAGAAACAGTACGGACGAAACTTACATTGTGTATAAACCAACATCATAATATCATATCAAATGGCAAACTAAAACCCACCAACAACACATACAAGTATGGGAAGCAAGAATTCGCTAATGATACATCGCATCAGATTCCACTTAGCTAAGCCATTCTTTATGCATTCTAGTTTAGACCAAGCGTTCGCGTTATTGGAATTCAAGTAGGTAGGTGGTTTTTACGCTCATCCATCTGCCTTTACCCATCAACTATATTGGAATCGGATTCCGGTGTTACTGTATTAAGCTGAATACCAGTATTTAACATGGAGCGACTGCCTATCTGACTCTCGCAACGCAGTACTGAGTAATTCGATAAGACTTTGGTAAGACTGGTTGTCAGACTTTTGGGCCACTGCACTGTCAATTTGTAACGACTGGAAAAGATCTAAAACCGGATCGCTTGCATTCAGAGGCACGAGCATTGTTTTTAAAGAGACGAGTTTCTCCGGTACCAATATACCGATAAAATATAGTCCTCCTGACCGTTTTTCGATCACGGCAACCAATTTGAGATATTAGCCAACGGTGCGGAAGATATTATATTGCAGAAGAGTGTGCGCAGACACAGGTGCACTCTCTGTTTCTTTACTCTCAGATCCTGATGGGACGGCAATCCAATACGACCGGAGAGAGATCAGGTGCAGGGGCAACGGGTTTCCGAAGCACGGGGGTATCATACCGCCAACTTTCAAACTCCGGACTGTTACTGAGAAATCCCCAGTAACACTTTGGTACCTGTAAATAAAGTTATACTAAATCATCGCCAATAATTTATAACTAACCCGATTTCGTCGAACTTTTAGTCTTTCTCTGTAATGCCATTTCTTTACTCGTATCAATACTAATTAGGCTTATCGAATTTCATTAATGAAGCTCAATAGGTATCTGTTTTCTTGGAACACTATAGTTACTGGTAACTCAAGCTATGTTCCGAGAAACAGGGGTATATCTGAAAATAGATTCCTCTTATTCTGTGCGAAAATGAGATAAAATGACCTTTACTTACAAGTATTTTTTCATAACAATTCCTTGAAAACTGACTAGAAGCTGTCTTATTATAAAGCACTACGAGTACAGTTTCAATATGCAGTGTATTTAACGCTCATTTATCAGTTATGAAAACGGATATTAAAATTTCCACAGATAATAAGTTATCTGTGGAAATTTATACGAAGCCCTAATTAGATCAATTCCTGCAGTCAGTGGTGCTTGTTTTTTTAATATTGGCAGTAAGATTAAAATATGTAGATAGATTTAATGAGAGAGATAAGTTTTTCAGTTATTTTGATTAGAAAATTGAATCTGATGCGAAAAGTTTCAGGAAAAATTTAAAAGAAAAAGATTTATTTACGAAACCACTTTTATAGTTAGTGATGTCAGTGTACAACCTAGAATTTGTCATCAGACAACTCATTGACTGATGAGAATGCCAAGAAATTCAATCCCTACGCATTCAATTTCATATTACCCGCAGGTGTATAACCTATGTAAGAGTAAACGAGGCAACCTCTTACCATAATTATTTATGCGCCCTGATTCCTCTATAAAAAGACGCCTTCTATAGCCACACTTATCTGTATTAACCCGCATTTTGTCCACACAAAACGGTTGGTTTTTGTATGGAAACCCGGTCGCCTCTCGCCTTTTCGCTTCGCTATCGTTTGGACGTGCTTATGTTCCGCTCAAATAGCCGGCCATATCGTTTTAACACCAGCATAAAGACATGTTCACATTTGCTTAAGTGATTAACAAAAGAATGAGACAAGGAAGCCCAATTTAACCATTACAGGCACTTTTGAATGTCAGAAAAACAAAGAAAGCGAAGTCACAGTCCCAATGCATTATAACTTGTGAAGATACTGTTGCTCATTCCAAAGCGTAGATCTCTATGGAAAACAATGATCAAGAAACTCCTGTACACTCTCTTAGATCATTATAATTGTTACAAAAATCTTGGTCCAAGCATACCAAGGTTCGGTCGATAGGACATAAATTACTGATTGCATCGTGCTTTGTTTAAAAAAGCTCGTAACGACGAACTATGCAAGCTAATTCGGTCATTAGTCGGTGCAGTGTTAGCTGTAATAAGGCCAGCTTAATGTGCAAAGAGGGCACTTAAAAAAAAACACCTTTTCTCGCAAAAGAAACTTAGCTGTTGACACATTGCCAAGAAGCTTTAGGTCTTACCGCATAATCTTTTATTTTCGTAAAATGTAAAACGTAACATTTTCCTACAATCAATGCAATTCTATTTCACCAATCAGCTACAGAATAATTAAATTCATACTTCAAATGTAGATAAGCGATTATAGTTGCTGTCGACCGGAGTTGTGTTAAGACAAAGACAATAGAAGCCTAGGTATTCTATCTGCAGGCACGTAGAATCTTGAATTCTGGAGCATAATTGTCTTAGTTAGAACTGCCCCTAGCATGTCCTCAAGTTAAGATAGTTAGAGGCACTTGAATGCCGCGTTGTTGCATAGGTGTTAGTGAATTTCAATTGGAATCTGTACTGTAAATCTATGACTAGTCAAGAAAGTCAATAGTAGGATACACTTCAAATTATTCAATAAGATTAACACTAAACATATCAAACATCCTACGGTTATTGACATCTTCAAACAATTGATAGAATTTTAATTCCTGTAGCGCTAAAGGCTTTTAATAACTTGTCAGAACATTGCATCACCTTTTCTTGTAATGACTGACAATGGAATACATATTGGCCCTGAAATACGAGTACGACAAGCTTTTGATAAACCTCATTCATGTTATTCGAGAACCTACACGGCTTATATTACAAAATGTTTCATTTATAATGCCTCTCCTCCCAGCTGAATTATTTTTAATTTTTTGTAAGCTTCTTGACGTCATAAAAATAGAATATTAAAATATGTAGATAAAAATAGAATATTTTTGTGAATCAGAAAAGATTGAGACCTTCATTACGTATTTACAACTTGTAAAAGTGACGCCGTGCCTTCGTCAATTCAATCTTGTATCAAGGGAAACAATTTGACATTGACAACGCTTTCCACTTCCAAGAACTTTAGTAGAAGTTTGCGAGACTAGCGTCCTTAATTGTGTAGCAGTAAGGACGATTTTCGTGAAGGATCTCGTTGCTGAATAATAACATGTGATCGGGAATCTTTAGGTTAAGCCGCACGTGCCTAGGTTGACCGGTCATTACATAGGTACCGAGTTTCTTCCGTGCCTTAGAACAGCTGTCATTTGTGGACCTTTGCTTGCTTCGTTAAATGATCTATCAATTAGCGTCACAGGTTATTGCTTTGTAGATGTAGTGCTAGCAAGCACTTCTACCAGATCCAGGGATTTCTGGGTCAGGGAAAAGTGTTATTGGGTTTTTCTTTCTGAAAGTGGTGTATTCACGGAGTCTAAATTTGTGCCTGGTGGATATCAATGGGCTCGCCTCCTAATAAATGGGACTTACGTACTCGTATCTGGAGAAATGTAGGTATACTACATGAAACACCTCTGTCTAACCTCTCGGGGATAACAGGCGTGGTATTATATTACTAGGTGACCTTTTGTTCCCTAAAACAAAAATTAAAAGAGGAAGGTCGTCATCGTACAAAACTGACAAAGAAATTCTCGCCACCGGTATTCCGGCATTCAAAATCACGTCGCAGTACAATTCAACAGTGCTCAAAGTGCAAACCTTGTGCCAGATTCATTTAAGCATTCTCTTTATTGCACTTATTATTGTCAATAGTGTCATTTGTCTAGGAGCGAAGGTCTTCTAAAAGAGCCATCAGTTTGAATACATCTATTAAGTTTAATATCTACGCTGCTTGTCTTTTGTTTTATGTTGAAGCTGCTCCAATTTCTGCTCTTGCTCTAGTTAGATTTCTGGGTTATTTTCGTTGAAATGTTTCCGGAATTTGTACGAATTCTTTTGAAGGACAGGAGGTACCTTGCCTGGGTTGGTTGTAGATGAGTTATCACCTATTACATACCGAGTTTCCGTCGTGGCTCAGAAAGCACGTAAAGCCGTTGGTTCCCGCTGTCATTTCAGTCAGACAGTCGTCACAAGTGGCCTGAGAGTCTGACAACCAGACTTATCAAGTATCTTTTTTCGCAAACTAGATTGTATAGGTCAGATAGGCAGTCGCTTCGTGTCGAATACTGGTATTCAGCTGAATCCAGTAAGACTGGAAGCCCAATACAACTTAGTTGGGAAAAGGCTAGGCTTTTGAAACAGTATATTTCTAGTACCTAACTTACGTGACTGACTGCTCGAGAAAAACCCAGGATAGATTGAATAATGAATTTCTGAACGAGAAGTTTACTATACACATTGAAACAACAACTCCCACTCCAAAATTAGATGAATGCCTAATTAACGTCAAAATTAGCGACAATAATGAGACATATCGAGGACTATTGTATGCAGTAACAGTGTTCTAATATCATGCATCTACTAATTGGCCAG
Source organism: Diarsia dahlii (assembly GCA_949775195.1). NCBI lineage: Eukaryota > Metazoa > Arthropoda > Insecta > Lepidoptera > Noctuidae > Diarsia > Diarsia dahlii. The sequence goes on from OX459200.1 coordinate 6,492,237, forward strand.
CTGAGCGCATTGCGTCTACCAGTGCGTACTGGTCGACTTTCCAGTATAACGTGGCCTCGCTTTGCTTTGATTTCGTGCAGGGTTAGAGATCAGTTTATACTGGTTGTGAAACGCTTGTCGTGCACGAATGTGTTTGGTTGTTTAGCGGAGGTGTAATATTATTTTTATTTAAAGTCTTGGTAATGAAACTCGTGTAAGGAAATTAGGATAGTAAATCAAGAAAACATGAATATCATTAGATGTGATAATTGATGAGCAGTTGGGCACAGGTGTAATACTCGCGGCGTAAATTCCCAATACATAATGGTCACGCTTTGTATAACTTTTCGATACTGTCATCTTGATGGGTCGTCATGTGAACACCCACAATCAGGTATGATCGATCTCAAGAAACTCACAAAAGTAGTAAAATCATTTTTTTTTTTTACAAAATTGAAACGGTTAAGTTCATTTCTAAAACAGAACTTGTCAAAAACACTCGCAGAAAAGGGTCACAAAAGATCTCATACAAAGTAACTTCAACCTTTTCAAGAAACCCCTAAAAGTAAGTAGGTAAACAAGAAGATTTAAATAATTTTCCCATGTCAAACATCGACTTTGTATTAACAAACACTCTCTTTACCTACAAAGTTACAAATTCTCGAACAGTGTCAAAACACACCTATTCCTTTAAAGTACCGTTAAGTAAGGTCCATTGTTACACATTCTTTCGTAACTTTAAACAGCTGACTATACAAAGTCTATAAAGGAAATGTGTTATGGAAGAATTAGATCACTTGTCTTTTAAAACTAAAATGTAATGGAATGAATAATACGGCGTACATCAAGTTACCCGAAACTGTCTAATTTTCCCAATCAACCTTGAACCTAAAGCGATAAAGATAATAGCGATAAAGTCAAAAATGTATTTGACAGATTTTAGTAGCTTAATGTGCAAGCGTTTGTACTAGCTTCCGACTGAGACTTCACTAGCGTTGGTGTTGGCAACTATCCCATGGAAAAATACCAGGGTTCGTAATTATCAAGATAATATTATTTTCTATGATAAATTGCACATTCATAACTTGATTTCTTTAATTTTATTCTAACCGTTTTTATTGTTTTAAAACACTCCCAAGTCAATACAAAAAGGATGTTTATATTTGGGCATTAGTGTAACTGTAGTTCTAAATAAAAAATCTCTGTAAATAATAGAACAGCAAGTCAGCAACAGACGTAATAAGTACAAAAAATCTGTACTTGTTTGGACAACTTGCGTGGAAACGTGACATTGATAATGATTTTTGATATATAACGTGATAAGTTTCAATGATAATTTTACACTTAGAATCTTGAAAAATATTACCGGAATAAGAGATAAAAGGTATCCTTTGACCTAACCCATAATGGACTATACCTGTGTATCAAATTTCAGGAAAGTCTATTCAGTGAAAAGTGTGAAAAGGTCAGACAGACTTCAGAGAAACTTTCGCATTTATAATTTAAGTTAGGACCGATTTATTTAACAAACTTTGCGTTGAATAAATCAGAAAATGACTAATTTTAGATCTGACGTAAAAGTCTTCAGTCGTCTGGGTGTAATTTATCTATAATATGTATGTATTTAGAAATATATAAGTATGTTTATCAGTTGTCTAGTACCCATAACACAAGCTCTGCTTAGCTTGGGACTAGATGGCGTTGTGTGATAGTTGTGGAATTATTATTATTATTATTACCTTACTAAGACATCATTCCAACACTCAGTAAATAAATTACGAACAAATTGCGACACATGCGGCATACTTTCTGAGAATTCTCTATAATGCGGTTTAATAAAGTAACTTCTTTTTCAAGGGCTGACAGTTATTAGTTTATCCTTTAAACAACCCACGTGTTGGTAACTTGATTTTAATACTGAATTTTATGAAAAAGTAGGTTCTTACAATATGGCATTAGCTTAGCATACTGAAGTTTATGAATATCATCATCATTATCTTGTGCTTGTCCCAATTCATTTTATTCATTTAGCTTTAGCAAATTAAGTTAAATTTAAATTACTTATTAGCCTCAAGGTCTAGATTGTAATTGTATGAGTAACCGTTTATTAACGAGTACTAATTTGAACTATTTTGTATTTTATTTTGAATTAATTTGAACTGAACTAAATTGAATTATAATGAACTGAATTGAATTATATTGAACTGAATTTTATTATTTGAAATAAGCATATTGAACTCAATTTAATGGAACTGAATTAAATTGAATGGAATCAATTAATTAGAATTAAAATTTAGAATTAATTATTGAAATAAATAATAATAATTTAATCATTTGTATGTATTCAAATGAAATTAAGATAAGTAAAAGTTTATCTGAATTATATACAATTTAATACGGCCGTCACAGAAGGCTCCGTATTCTGTAAAAAAATTACCACAGTCTGTTATTCTTTTGTTAAGACGTGGATATTGGTGTGGGTTACATGTTTGTGAGCTTTAGTTTTTAAGGATTTTTGTATTTTCTATAGCATGTAACTGTTTTATGTCCCTAATAAATAAATAAATACTTCATAATGAAAAAAATAAAATATATCCCAATTAATTTGGGGTCGGCGCAGCATTTCATTGTCTTTTTCTTCCAAACTTCTCTATTACTAGTCATCTCATCATACTCCTTTTTTGCCATATTATACTTGTTGTTGTATTGTCCTCGATGATTAGGAAGACTAGTGTAGTCTCGGCTTTTAAGTCACCGACGCCTACATAAGTTTAAAGAAAAAAGTTTCTTTCCGAACGCAAATGCCTCCTGTCATCCGCTTCTGAAAATAGGTTCATTCGGATTTTATGTCGTACCGGCGCCATTCTTTCCAATTATTTTTATTTATTTTTTAGGTTGATAAGTCTTATTTTAACGTTTAAATGGGAAAATAAAGTTGGTGTTAACAAAGTCGAAGCTACTGAAGATATTAAAGACTAGCTTTTGCCAGCGGCTTCGCCCGCGTGTAAATGTCGATTTTCCATACAAACTTTCATCCCCTATTTAACTCCCTTAAGGGTTGAATTTCGAAAAATCCTTCCTTATTCCTTTTCAACATTATAAAGGGAACCTCTGTGCAAAATTTCAGCTCTCTAGGTCCAAGGGTTTGGGCTGGGCGTTGATGAGTCAGTCAGTCAGTCAGTCAGTCAGGACTTCTCTCTTTATTTATATAGATATTGCGGAAAGCGCATAAAATGCTATTAGCTCTGTTTTGAGTGCTAGAAGTAAGAAACCAAAATGGCTTCACTTGTGTGACCTTAATTTGTTTTTTGCCTACTGCTGAAGAATTGGAATCAAAAGCCTAAAGCTCTGTTATGTGGCAATAATCGCTACATCTAAAATATTGTATGTTTTTTATGCCTTGCGCTTTGCACGTACCTATTTGCAACTAACGGCATGATTGCCATGTGGGCACTACATCGGAGTACAGAGAGTTTAAAATGATTGCCCTTGTTGGCTATTAACATGACCTGAGACCGCTCCGTTGGAACTTGCAACAGACTATGAAGCCCAAAATGGATACATTATGAACAACTTGCCTGGCCTTTGGCCTACACCGGCAATGCCGTAAGCAACCTGGGGGGTGTTCGGTAGGAACACACGCGGTTGACTGTTCTATTATAACCTGCAAGGAAAGTGAACGACTTGCAACGGACTATGAAGTCCAAAATGGATACATTATGGACGACTTGCCTGGCCTGGGACGTCTTGTGGGGACGTACGCGGTCTAAAAGGCTATGTCGAGAACTCAGCAACCTTCACAGGGTGCTCTGTGGGAGTACCGTGGTTGACTGTTATATAATAACCTTCACGGGAAGTTTTTTGGGAACTTACAGGTTATTTATGTGTAGTTGTTCTTCAACATGCATTATGTTTTTCTTCGAGAAGGTGAAATACCATAGGAGGTCACCTTATGTGGGTGAAGACAGTAAAATTGTCCCTCCACAGTGATTAGAAAATATCCTCCCGTTATCGGTTGAGAATGATTGCCCGGAATTGGTATATGGATAACCACAATAGAAGTTGAAAATGCAGATCAAGAATTAAATGAAGTAAGTACCATAGAAAGAATTATTATATAATCAAGTTTCTTGAAATACTTTATGTGGATATACACCCAGAGAAAGAAGAGAAGATTTACATACATTACATACAAGCTGAATCTACCAACCCGCACTGGGCTGGTGTGGTGGATTATATATAGCCCATCCCTCTCCCAGAGAGGAGGCCTGAGTCCCTACAGTGGGAACATTATAGACCGATGATGATGATGATGAAGAAGCTGAATGATGCTTCTGTTATTTGTGTATACATTAAGATACAAGCAAGGGGACACAGATCACTCTTATTGTTGGTAAACAACAAAGACATTCAAGAGTTTGTTGCATTCATAGACGGAAACATATATTTTGGGTGAAGACGCTGAGAAACTAATCTCAGAAAAATCTATAAATAAATCTGGTTGAGGATTAAAGATGAGTGTAACATAAAATTCACTCCTAGAGAGAGCACATGGGTGCCCAGAGCAAATGCTCCTAAAATTAACAATAAATTTTTAAAACTGGCGGGGCCCTCCTCTGGCAGATATGCAAAAAAAAAAGGGGGGGGGGGCGTCATCAAGAGTACGAGTGCAGCAGACAGGTGGCCAGGAGAAATCATCCCCCTAAATTCACAGGTTGGTGGACTAAAATATAATTTATGATTGGAAACTAGTCACTCAAGCGACCCAGTTATTCTTAATTGGATGGTGGTGATGGAGTGATACTCCTCTAGATGATAAAATCTCTATACTTGAATTTATTCAGATAGTATCTGAAATAGAGAAGTGAATTGCTTTCATAGCAATGGAATTTTGTTACCCAAAGGCATGTTTACAAAAACAATTTTGCTTACCATTTTTTCCTTGTCAAAGGCACAAAAATATAGCTTTCCGTTTTTTATGTAAAAGGCGTTACATATGTTTAGTTTACTTGGAGATGACCTAGTATACAACAGTATACCAATTTTTACAGAATAATGGTTTTTTCTTGTCACATTGGATTGGATGCTTATTGCATGAGACAAGGCAAATGCTGTTTTCAATATTATGTTCAGCCCCATAAACATAAATAACAAAAACATTGAAACCCATTACAGGTTTCAAAGGACCCTTAGAGAGGCCTTTTAATTTTTTAAGAGATGTATAATGTTTAGAAAACATGCAATCATCAGAACCAAAGAGAAATGTCATTTCATACCTATCCGACACTGTAAACTTCTAGGTTTACTTCTTAATACTATTCACATAGCTTAACAAGTCAAGACAAGCCTTAACATCACTGAAGAGAAAAGAAATAATTTAGAATTTACTTATTGATAAAAAGTCGAATTAAAATTGTTTTTAAGGTTTTAAAACTTTAATATTGTCCAGCCATTACTATAGGATTCTATTCACTAAGAAACTCGAATGGAACAAATACCTTGTTCTAAGAGATAGTTATGGTAAAATAACATCACACCTGTAATCCCCGAAGGATTGGGCAGAGAGGTACCTAATAGTACACCCTCTTTTTTGCCAGTTTGTTTTTATGATAATTATGATATAAACACTGCAATGAATATATCATATCATTTGGCTTGGTCTATAAACATAGCCAGTTCTTTTGAGTTAATAAAAATATTCACAGATGCTTCTCCCGCATGGTGTGGCCCATAGATTGCTATTATACTATGAACTGTAGATTCAGCTCAGTTTTTTCATATCAAAATTGAGTGCTGCCCCTTTTTTCTGGGCTTAAGTGTTCAGTCAGTCATTTACTAGTTATTGAATTTTTCAAGAATTGAAAATATAACTACAGAATCAAAATTTTTATTTATTAAACATAGTTATAGTAGGTACATAATGGATACATTATTATACTCTTTTTTATGATGAGCTATTACATACATTTCTGAAAAGCATTGGTGCGAATCTAAATAGATGGTTACTTACTCGATATTACTTACATAAATACCAAAGGTAATATTATGATAGCAGATTTTGAATGTGGAAGGGAATCTTAGGTGTTTTTAAATTATCAAAATATTATATCCGTATTGGGTGAACCTCCAATTGATTAATAATTGTATCATGGACTAACACAAAGTATCACACTTATACATCATGACCCTGGGATCTCCAGGGGTTGCGCTGTGATAAGTGGTGGATGCTCCTTGCCAATACAAGGTGGCAATGGAAGGAATGGTATTGAGACCAATATCATTTATTCTATACTTTTTTCAAATTCTCTATGGCTCTGGAACCTATAGAAAAGATAATTACAGACAAACAACTGGTATTATAGGAAATAGATACCTTACTCAACCATGGTCTTTTCCATTATTTAATTTAATACTTTTGTGATACAGGAACCTGCACTTTACATAATTTCAAATAGTTACATCCCTTTTTTCACAAAAAAAAAAAACTGGGATTGATGGCAGGAGTATTATCAGGAATATATTTTAGGTTTTCTGGAACTAGTAATGAAGCTGTTGATATTATTAGGAATTCAATAATTAAAAATACAGAATATTAATGCTTGCCTCATTACCTGCAATTGTATAGACAAGACAAGATACTGTAAGTAATTAAAATATTATATGCATTAGCAAACCATCACTGAAGTTATTCAGTCTTTTCGTTTTGAGGATTAATAAAGGTTTTTTCCTCTATTTTCATATTCTGTTAGTTCAGCTCTATCTCTAACTATAAGACCACATAAAGGTACAGATGAAATATCAAAATACTGTTCAGAGACTTTTTTAAGTTAAGTCCTCCAAGATCCAGAGAATTCTTGGGAATTGGGATGTTTTCAGTGTTTTATTCTCTCTCTATTATATTACATTCAACAAAGTGATTTACAAATTGTTATCAAGAAAGCGGTAACTATATTACTGTTAGAACCTCTAACTGCTACTGTTACCACTGTTGCTGTTATTACTGTTGCTCGAATGAGTTTATGTTTGCACCAACTTATTATATAAATGTAATTGTACAACTATTGAATAAATAAATAAATAACCACAAGTGGAAAAGTGCAAACAATATCTCTAATATATATTTATTATGTAGTGATTACACAAAATCGTATTACTTTAAGGATTGATATGCTAACTTTTCTGGGCCAAACAAATGCCAACCTTTTATAACTGTTCCTTTCTCTAGCAATAGAATATGGAGTATGAAAGCCCAGCTACAGCTGTGGATATGATAGAAGGAATTAGTTAAAAATTTACCAATAGTGAACAATAGAAAATTCTCTGAAGCAATTTTTAATAACACTGGTAATGATTAAACCTGAACTGTAAAAAATGACTTATTAGTTATTTTATATTCATCTGAATGTTTATTGACTTTAGACAGATGTTTATTAATTAAATGTTTATTGATTTTGTATAAATGTTTATAGGTTTTATATAAATGTTTACCTATTTTATATGAATGTTTAATGTTTTTATATAAATGTTTATTGATTTTATATGAATGCTTAATGCTTTTATATAAATGATTATTGATTTTATATAAATGTTTGTTGATTTTACAACTAGTCTTTAAACATCTACACTAGTCTTCCTAATCATCGAGGACAATACAACAACAAGTATAATTTAATAGTCAAACGAACTTACCTGTAAGTGAAGTTCGATGGTAATTATACTTGTTGTTGTATTGTCCGAAGATGATTAGTCCCACCCGACCCAGAATCTTCATGCTATATAGTCATATGAGCATGAACCCTATGTTGTAAAACCAATAAATTGCTATGAACTTAATGAACCTATTTTCAGAAGCGGATGACAGGAGGCATTTGCGTTCGGAAAGAAACTTTTTTCTTTAAACTTATGTAGGCGTCGGTGACTTAAAAGCCGAGACTACACTAGTCTTCCTAATCATCTTCGGACAATACAACAACAAGTATAATTACCATCGAACTTCACTTACAGGTAAGTTCGTTTGACTATTAAATCATCCTTTACACAGTCCATTTATGTAAATCTGCATCAATTATTTATTATTGGGATACTTCAACTTTACGAATAACAAAACTGGTGTATTAAAAATGACTCAATAACTGCGCGGTAATTGCCTCATAATTATTCTCACAATACATATATTTTGACAATTCGACAGTAGTTACGTGGCCGTGAACAAGTTCTCGCTTTATTTACGCTGTTGAGCGAATTAATATTTCAGAAATAATTATTGAGAGCCAATGGCATAATTTGATGAGTTTCCTTAAAAACTTTGCGGTTTGAAAGAAATGTAGTCTAAATAGTACATTGTTTCTACTTTGTTCACACGGCTACACATCAAGCTATACAAAACCAGTTAATCTTGGCCTCACTAGATCTACTAGATCTTTTCGCACAATGAACGATCAGATTATACTGGTTTTGTATAGCTTGATGTGTAGCCGTGTGTTCATCATCATTTTCCTGCCCTCATCCCAATTTATTTGGGGTCAGCGCTGCATGTATTCTTCTTCCTTATTCATAGTCATTTATTTCATAACAAAATACATTGTGTAGAAAATCTTAAATTTATATTAATTTAGATAGAATAAAAAAAATAAAATAAAAATAAATTCATGTCAAACAATAATAAGATCATACTTCTTTATTACTCGTCAATTCAGTAGTCACCTCCTTTCTTGGCATAATAATATCATCTCATCTTTCACACAATCCGTCCATCTCTGCTCTTATATCCTTCTTCAAGTAACCCTAATTTGATATCGGGTAAAATTTCAGACTCTCCAAGAATTCATTTAACTTAACTAGATTTCTATTTCAGTCTATTTATTGCGAAAACCTCATTAATAAAGTTAACTAATGTGTCGTCATCCTACAAATGAGTGTCTTAAAATATCTCTAGTTTAGAGTCACGCTGGTTTCCCACATTTTGACAAAATATTTCTGCCCCATTCCCGTTTATAATTGCTGGTGACGACATTTGTCAGTAGAACAGAGTAAAATTTATGTATGTTTGTTTCTGACATGGTGTCGGTGATATGGGACTGAAAATAAACGATTACTGCATTGTGTTTTTTCTATTGTGAGAAAATAAATACATTATTCTCTAGTTGGTCATGTTAATTAGTTAGTTATCAAAGGCTATTGTCTTTAAGATACCCCGCTGGGAATCATTACTCTTCTTACCTTTTTAGAGTCGGGCGCAGCATGTAGGATTCTTCTCCAATTCATCATTATCATTTGTCATCTAATTACCTATTCCACGGAATAGATACTATTGCGTAATTTATTCATTAACTTACTGACCAAGTCATCCTAAATACTATTTATAGTAACTTTATATTTTGGAGGATGATTTCTTAAATAAGCTTATCATATTATTTAGACTTTAAGTATATTCCGATGATATCGTGAACTGAAGTTAAGTTATTGAGTGGTTTAAATCAATCACGATTGTTTCTTCTAAAGATCGTACAATTCTTCCATCTCCAAGAAAAAAGTCATCACCTTCAAAATAAAAAACAAAGCCACTCACTCGCGCAGTCGCGCACCTAATTACATGTGACGTCACTTGTCAGTTGACAGTAATTATATTTGTTTGGTTTCGAGGTGACTGAATACTTCGTTAGCTACCCATTTTGTTTCTGTAATTTGACTTACTTCATTAATCAACAATGAAAATTTACGACGGCTCCAATCCATGGTAATCTTATTTGAATAAGCCTCGTCTTGTTTAATGATGGTTATTCGTTTCCATCTTTTGACGTTTCCTTCAAGTCTACCGTGTCTGATTTCTTCATTTCATTACTTATTTAATTAATTAAAAATAAATAATTAATTCCTTTTATATTTTTTGTTTATGCGTGATCATGGTTTATCACATTGAACAGCGCCGAAATATCGAGAGCTCGAAACAAAAAGTAAACATGGTAAATATCCCGTCTTCAGTGTTAATGATAGTTATTTAATGAAAATCATGTACTACTGAAAGATGGAACTTCTGAATCTCGGTAAGCTGCCGGGTCTGAGCACCGTAGGTTAGGTAATTATAAAATTATTTCCAAAAACTCATTTCCGAGAAAAAGTTACTTCCAGAAAATGCTGAGGCAAACCTCTTAATAGACTGAAACTTAACTTTAAAAACATTAGTGTCGTCATAAAAACTTTTGTTTTACCGAAGAAAATTGTCTAAGGAAGTTATCTCGGTGAATTCTTTCCAGTCTGAATTACCCACTTTAGTGAGGCATTCAACGACAGTTTAAAGGGATTTGGTATACTGGGATGCGGTAGACTGCATAACTAAGTTGGTTGCGTTTAATATTAGCAATTGTTAAAGGATAATGGTCCTTCGTGACTTTGTAGCTGTAAGCTATATTGTTTGTTGGCTATTTTGCTGGAACTTTTGTCCTGCTTGAAGTTTAAGCTGATTTTCGCACGAGGCCTCTCGTCCGAGAGGGAAACGGCTCGACGGCCGCGGCAGTGTGGTGCACAATGTGCACATGTAGATGAGCACCGCTCGTCCGCGTGGTCGGGCGGTGTACGTACGTTGGCATCAACGGATTTCATACAAGCAAATGCGACGTGAGATCCACACCGCCCGACCGCGTGGATGAACGGTAGTGAGATTAGTTTAGCTTTATTCTGTTATGATTCTATCATTATGTATGCTCTTACACACGGCGCCACATCATTAACAATTCCAGTATAACCAGAACTCCCTTTGTATATGCTTCTCTTACAATGATAGACCTGCTTATTTTGTTTTGTTATAGCATGACTGATCGTCGTGACTCGTATCTTCTCTTTCTATTTTTTTTAACTTTCGGATTTACTCAAACAATTTATAACCCACACTTGTACTTCTTTTCCACGAAGGAACTTACAAATTTTAATCATATTTTGCTCTGTATTTTTATGAAGGTTAAATAAAAAAGCCTTTAAAAGCTCTGTTTTAAGTAACAGCGAGAAAGAAATTGGATAAAAAAACTGAGAAATGAATCTGTACAAGCTTCCCTAACCAATTACTTTTGAAATAAAATTATCTTTTTACAAAAAGGTGGTGTATTAAAATAGATCAACAGATGAAAAAGCCAATTTTACTGAGGGAATACTTAAAAGCTTCTGATATTGGTTGGAATCAGAAATATTTTTATGAAAGAATATGTAGATAATAAAATATGATACATTTTTAATATCGTTCTTCATAATTTCGGAAATCTCTTCAGTCTTTGTCAGTGACTTTATTTTTACATTCTATATGGGATTTTAATTCATCTCTATATCCTTGTATAACTACTCTCTTTTCGTGTTGAACTAACCTTCTTTTGGAGGGTGTGAAATCATCAAATGACTCCTCCCGCTCTGGGCAGAGCCGTAGGGGGAGTGTCAGACTTCTACTGACTAAAAACCCTTGCCCTTTGTGTCGAGGCCGCGGTATCTCTTTCGAACAACCCGCAGCGCCGAGACAATACGCAGCCCCGATGGTGAACTACCCTTGAGATCTCATAAGAAGCTCCACTTGTTATGGTGGCTAAACCCTCAAGCCGAAGCACTCTTTTTTATTTATTTTATATTGCATAATGCTCTTGACCTCGATCATGCCTGATGAAAACCGTTGGATGAGCTCTAGGATAGAACTAGCTTTCCCAGAAGATTCTTGTTCATCCTTGCTTTGCGGGCACACGAGTTAAACGTGGAACGTAGAGAGTTCCATGCACATTTTGGCTGTGTGCATAATAAATGTAGATAAGAAGCGCAGAGTACCACTAACAACCGTATGCTGGTAACATTTTAACCTCAACCTGGATTAGCTTTGTTCCGAGTTTTAATAGAACAAGAGGGCTTTTATTGGTTTCGTGGCCGTTATCTTCTGTATGCACTAAAATTAGTAGTAGGGTTCTTCTGGGTTAGCTCTTTCCATCGTCGACCTCATCTCTGTCCACAGGATTTGAGGTCAATAGTAGGCCTATTATCCATTGAAAAGTTACTATTTCAAATTTTCCGTTTCTATCAACAATGACAAACTATATCCGTCAATGTCGCGAACGCCAAAAAAAGTGTATTCAACAAAATTATTTCAGTTACCATAATATACAAAGGTTTTGTTTCTAAGAAGATAAGGATGTTCAAAAAGTTACGAGACGAATATGAAATAAGGTTTGTTTCATATTCTCCTTGTCTTTGACTAAGTATGTTGGCAAGTATTGTAGAGGCACTTTGTATTCAGTGTTTTTGAATCCTCTTTCCTAATAAAATGGAGTGATATTTTATTTTTATAAATTGTTGAGGGGAGTTGAGATTGCTGAAACTGTGTGAGTACTGCAGAGTATTTTAAATGTTATAAATATCGGATGGTCTCAGTAAGTTACTTTGTTGCCTTTATTGGTTTTCATTAAAACTGAAACCCTTTTTGGGTCGTAATATTTAATTGAACTTTCAACAATACATCTTAAGTTTTCTTAATAGTCCTTCCTGTTCAGTCACGGCAGCCAATCAGCTGAGAAGACCATACTTAATGCAACTTGTTATCGCACTATAAGCTTTACTCTACTGTCACCTCAATAATCACTGTCATGTCTGAGTGAGAAAAAAAATATTGGTCTCTGACCCATAACGGACAAAATTACAAAAAAATGGAATATAAACGTACAGCAAAAAGCATAAAGCTGATCACTAATTTCACTAACACTGTATCGAAAAGTATCCCCATCCTCCCATAGATAATGGAGAACTATAGTCACTAATACCTTTTACAATAAAGTTCAAAGTAATTTGAATTCGAAAACTCGTGGTTCGCAACCGCAATTAAAACGTGGATTCACGGCTTAATTTGAAGTTTAGTGAGAAATTTTAGTGTTAACTACTATCGCAGTCTGATTCACTGGAGAGTCGCTGTGATTAAGTGAAGTTAGTGATGTAGTTGCTCTATATGTTGTGGGAGCCACACTTCTACGGCTTGATGTGGTAGTGGGGTAACAGGGTTTGTTCGTATAACATAACATCACGTCCTGGGGGGCCAAACGCCGGAGGCTCGTTTGACCTTTTTTCATATGAACATTTATGTTACATAGCTGAAAGTGAAATTAAATTTTGGCCATATTAATTAGTCAAAGAATTTCGAAGAGCTACCCATTGCTGCCTTGGAATCTGGTGGCGATAGTCCTTGCACGAAAGGCGAGCAGAGGCGCTGCACCGGGGGCAGCTCCACTATCGCGGCAAATCGCCGCTCAGTGGACAGACCTCATGGCAACATGGAGAGAGCAAATGTCGCAACCCCTTGCAGGGCACGCCACAATAGTGGCGATAAGTCGAGGGGACTTGATGTGTGGCTGAAAAGGCGCCACGATGCTCTCACCTTCCGTCTGATGCAAGGCCTCACGGGACACGATTGTTTCACTCCCTATTACATGGGACATAAACATAACCGACCAAATTAGGGTGTACTATTAGGCACACCTCTGCCCTTTGGGCCATTACAAGCGATATGTGATATATAAAGTTTTATCGGTATCATTTATCTACGGGTTTTGTTTTCGTATCAACTACTAGAACCAGTTCCTACTACTTTTACTTCAAAACCATGACTAATTAAATAAATAACTCTTATCGCTTATCAGTCTTGACACTTAAAGTTTTACGTCCTTCTTAGTGATAACAAAACTGGGCTTCACTAAACATATTTACTTAGTTTACACTTATTTACAGAACTTATGTGGTAACGTTGTCAGATAATATTTTGACATGTTTTGTAAGATATTTAGGTGCTAATCTGTTTATCTAGAAATTAGTCTAATAAGGATTTCCTTTTAATGATAAAATGTTATAAATGGATTACTTAAAGAGTTTAGTTTAGTAGGTCAATACTGAGATCAAGTTGTAATCCCTTGGAAAAACAAACGGTTACACTTTACAGTACTATATGGAATTTCAGCTACAGTTTCAGTAAATGTATAACCAACGACATTTTCCACATACCTATTATTAAAACTATTAGTTATATATAAGTTGTTAATTTTATTAATAAACTCACAGTCTTTTTACGTTCATTTGAAGAGACTTTGGAATAAGGTTGACTGATCACTCACTCACTAATTATCCTAATTCCTGTCATACGGAGAATAAAATATTAATTAAATAGTTACTTCTTAGATAATAATGCTCTCTGGATGAGATAACATTTATTCAAAGCAATAAAAAAAAGTAGTTAAAAAACCAAAAAACCCGACTGAAAAAACTTAAAAGCAAAAAACAAGCACATTTTAAATTAAACAAAACTTGGAAGCAGGCGGGGTCCATTTTATTTAAATTTTTTCTTTTCATTATTTAATATTCAAATGAACCCCGCCTGCTTCCAAGTTTTGTTTAATTTAAAATGTGCTTGTTTTTTGCTTTTAAGTTTTTTCAGTCGGGTTTTTTAGTTTTTTAACTACTTTTTTATTTCCAGCTTTTTAGTTCTTTGTGTTTGTTCTTTTTCTTTGCAGATGATTTAACTTTTGTGCTTGTTTATAGGATTTTCCACTTTGAATTTCTTTTAAACATATAAGTGATTTATATTTTTGTAATCTCCTTTTAAAAAAATTTTTGAACTCCTCGATTTGGCCCCCAAAATCTGCAATTTTTCTTTGTTTTTTAATTTTAATGTAGCCTATAACACTCGCGCCATCACGACGAATCTAATGACGTATATTTCATTCAAATTGGTTCATACGTTTATGAGTTATGAGGGAACAAAGAAACGGACATACATACATACATACACGTCAAACACATAACCCTCCTTTTGGGCTTCGCCGCAGTCGGGTAAAAATAAAGACGGCCCATTACCAATTTTTCCACGACATCGTTTCCAAGGCTGGAATTTCTCCAAACAACGTCAGCATTGCACAACTGTCTGTCGTGTTGTTTAAATATTGCTACGCACAGCCGTACGTCGCCCCAGTGACGTCATCATGGAAAAATGATTAAACTCGTACGCTAACTATTTGAGCAAATTGCTCACGTTGTTGCCTAGTCTGCATGGAAATTGTTTTCTTTGAATCTTGCAATGCATGTAACAGTTAAGGTACCTACTGCTTCCGTCGTGGCTGCGGGTTGTTCACAAGAGATACCGCGGCCTCGACATAAAGGGTTATGAAAGAACATGGGTGGTTTTTAGTCAGTAGAAGTCTGGCACTACCTTTCGCTCTGCCCAAGAGCGAGTGGGGGTTATTTGCTGATTTACCACCCGCCAAAAAAAAAATAGGTATCTACTGCTACTACTACTTTTTATTAAGGGGACGGTGAACGAACATTTCTCCATACAAACGTAATACCAAAATCATTCGCGATACGAACATATTACCAACTTAAAATTATGTTATTCGGATACAGACGATATTTATCTAGGTTTCTATTAAACTTTTTTTTTAAAACATTTACTATTTACGAAATGCAAGCGAATTGCATTTCGTCAATAGTAAATAGCAATTCGCTTGCATTTCGTAAATAGTAAATGTTATAAAAAAAAAGTTTAATAGGAACCTAGATAAATATCGTCTATATCCGAATAACATAATTTTAAGTTGGTAATATGTTCGTATCGCGAATGATTTTGGTATTACGTTTGTATGGAGAATGTTCGTTCACCGTCCCCTTAAGATTTCATTTGCTCATGGCCTGGTGAAACTACAAGAAATACTGAGAAATTCGTGAAAGAAAATCTCAACAATACTTTGTGCGACCTGGGAATCGCACCCAGGATTCACAACAGTCGCGCTTGCTACCAATAGACCAATAAGGAAGGTTTCCTCTAAAATGTCATCATTACTCGCCTGACCGCTCGGTATATCTACAGTTGGTATAAATAAGCAGTCGACCCCGTATCGTGACAGATTAAACGTTTATCAACTTATTTATTCATACATCTTTTTATAATTATGTCAAGGTCAATTGAAATTGTCATGATTTTTTTTTTGCGTTGGCTTGTTGACCAGTAATTGGCCACTGTATAAGTACATGGCTGTAAAAACTGCTTAAGCTAAATGTGGTCAAACCTATATTACTAAATAAATAAATACAATAATCCTAGAAAATGGGTCGATTATTAAAATCTGTCGTACGAATTAATTCAATAATTATTTAGTTCACAAGAATGACCTCAATATTGCACTTCGATATCGGTGAGAATTAAATACTAATCTGCGAGATTATTATCGCTATCCATGTACATTATAGAGCTTGATCTATGCACTAGGTCAACGTGAGTTTAGACTATTACAGAGAGATCGAGGATATCACGCAGATCTTAATGTATTATGCAGTTGTATTGAATGCTAAGGTCAATCGCTCTTGTCTTGAATGAGTGACCGTTACGTAATTTGCACGTTTATATTCTCTCTCTCTCTCTTTCTTTCTTTTGGATCTCGGTAACACGAACAGTCATGGACAGGCAATCACTCGTGCGGAAATAATTCTATTATGTGCTGTGGTGGTCACTTGTTTACGTGCACTAGGTGCCGTGGATAAGTGAGGACTAGTCGACACGCTTAAGCTCGTTTGAAAGTATAATATATATTATTATCACATTATACCTCCAGACTCCGAAGTCCCGATCCATGATCACCACACGATTAGTGATAGCAGAATAGAATTATGACACCATTTAGGAACACAAAAATGCCTCTACCTTTTTCAGGTAGGTAATCGCCTAATTGCCTTCTAAAAAAGTGGTCAAATGTCTACCAACCCAATTACTCCAATTTCCGACTATCGTCCTAATCACAAAGCTTACTTTAATTCGACACCGTAGTAAATGCTTACCGCTTGAGGTATTACGTTACCTTAAATACTTGACAATTAACTTAATTTTTTACCGTAAAGGGAATCCCACACGCGTGTGGAATTAATTACATTGTGTGGGATTCCTGCATGTCTCCACGTTAAAATAAATAGTGCTATCTTCAAGTCGTGCTTGGATTGACAAAAGCTGGGTTTATTTTGATCTTTGTTATAGAATGGCAACTATTTATTAAGCCTTATCAAATACATGTATTAATTAAAATAACCTACATAACGAACTTATCAATAAACTAAAAAAAATGACGTTAAAATCTCGTCCAACGCTGTCGACTGGTAATGTCCCCGAGAGACTGGCGGGCGTCGGAAAGTGTTAAAAGCCGTTTAAAATTTCTTTGAAAAGGCACTCGGATCCGATGGTCTCACAGCTCCGCCAACACGGAGCCAATAAATGGATACTTAATACTTGACTTGACCATCATCATTAATACAGCCTAAAGGCCGACAAGCCTCTCCCACGAACGTCTAATTGAATGCCGAGGGAGAAATTACCTCTGACTGTAACAATTCAGTTACAGAGTAAAACTATACACCTGAAGCAAGCCCGGGTTACTGATTACTCACAAAGACTATATAAATAAAACCGGCCCTTTTTCTTTAAGTAACCCGATCCGGGGTATATGAAAAAGAAATGATAATTTTTTAATATTATAAGCCTATGTTGTTCCACTGCGGGCAAAATCCTCCCTTCTCTCCTTTCACTTTTTGCAATCTAGGGTGCTTGTAAGCCAATCCTTTGAATAAGAGTTCAGCTCATCCCGCCATCTACTTCTAGGCCGAGAGTAACATTACATACCAAAAAAATAAAAAGATTATGAGATGTAGTACCAAGTGTTTTTCCTCGAAATTAAATATCGTACATTTCAGTCCACTAAAATTATTAATAATTCATAGAGAGAGTCTTCAAGATTTTGGCCACTGCGATATTTGTTTAATTTATCTTCCACAACGTCTCAGATTCCAACCTTTATTAAACAACGAATTATTTATTCATCAAACCATGAAAGGAACTTTTATTTAAGTAGGCGTTCTTTCGCAATCTTACCAATTCAGTGATACAAGTTGTACGAAAAGCGTTTAAAGAATTATTCGGTTAATTGGCCGTATTTTCGTCGTAATTGGGATTCATTAAAGATAATGAAGTTGATTTCCTTGTCACTGAGTCGTTGGCGATGGTCTTTAAATATGCATTGATACTTACCGACCTTCAGTGAGAGGAGCTCGTGTGCTCAGGTTAAAGCTTGCTTGGCTAGGTTGCTGTGTTGATAGTTGGACCACCCATTAGATACCGAGTTTCCTCTGTGCTTCGGAAACCGCTTTGAGCCCGCGTTGGTGCCGGCTGTCATTTTTAGATCTTTGACAGTGGCCCCAAAATGAGACAACCAGGGGTTATCAAGGGGTATCGTATTACCCAATACTATGTGGGTTGTGGAGGTCATAAAGGCAGTCGCTCCATGTAAAGTACCAGTACCTATCCATGTGCATTCAGTAAGACTGGAAGCCGACCTCAACATAGTTGAGAAAGGACTAGTCAGCTGATGACTTACCAACCTTAAATGTATGGGACACAACTCACACATCACACGAGTTTCATCTCGAAACACATTAACGTTACGCGACGTTAAACGTGCCAACAACATTAGTATTCAGGTCGATGTGTTTCACGTAATTTCTTACTGTGTATGTAATATGCGTAATCTTGAAGAAGTTCTCGCTTCTTTAGCCTTGGGGGTTACTTAATCGGTCATTGTCTTTACACTTGTTGTTTCCGTTGTTGTTTCACGTGCAACTTGATAGTCGTTAGTACTGTTGTTGCTTAGTAAATTTTGTGCTGTATTTATTTGACTTTTCCTTGTCATCTATACATATAATAAATCTGTAGAAAAAATATTTTTGTACATTGAAAATATTTAAAAAAAATTGTCAGGGTGTTATAGTATAACCAACAGAACTCATTTCCAGCATTTTTGGAATTTGTCTGTTTATCTGTTTCGATGACTAAGCATCACATGAAATTTCAACAGCGTTCTGGACTCGTGTGGTTGATTATGGCCTGCCCTTCATTCACAGGGAAATGGTATTTAACATCAGCAGTAAAATTTCACACCTGTAATCTCCGAAGGGTTATGTAGAGGTGTTCCTAATAATAAAACCTATAATAATAGAGGGAGAGCCGGCTGCAAAAATACCTACCTCATCAGGTACCCCAATAGGCTATCTTTAGATCGTTAACCGACACTTAAACACGTAAAAAAAATCAGGTCTGCCAGTGCCGATCCTGCCGGGTCATGGAAAAAATTCATATTTTTTGTCGTATTTTTTTGGTGAAAATTACGTCACAAGGTACCCGAATCAAAGTGCTGGCAACAGTTAACCATTGATTAATTACCTAAAAAAAAGTAGGTCTGCCATTGCGCACTCTGCCGGAAGTACTTGGCAGACCTCTAAAATATGGCCCCTCCAGCACCATGAACCTACCTCATCGAGTACCCTGATGGAACCTACGCCAAATAATAGCCAAGATGCCCTCGATAGTGGATCAAAAGGTCTGCCAGGTCTAATCTTGCCGGAACTTAGTGTTCAAAGCATTTCAAGTTGTTATGGTAAGTAGGCAGCATTATTTCATACAAAGAAGAAGGGGCGAAATGTCCCTTGTAACACTTTCTCCTATATATCAAATGAAAGAGCGTAAAAAATAGATCATTTTATTCCAAAACAGTAAATGTGTGAATACTGGGGGAAAAAAGTTATTCACCGATAAAGAGAGAAAATATTTTTTTTATTTTTTTTTTCATCGGACATACTTGGGTGAGGTGTCTATTGATAGGTCTTTTAATATGACCGTGATGTTTCTAAGATCATTTTTTCTCAATGTCAATCGTTTGAAAGATAGACAGTTTCAAAGTGCTAAAATGTGTCCCCACCCCCTCTAACTTTTAAACTAAGAGAGTGAAAACTCTAAAAAAATATATGCTGTAGATCGCAATGAAAAATTACAACCAAGATTAGTTTGAACGAGATGAAGTTAGCCGTTTTTGAGATATAGCACATTTAAAAAACCGCAAATATAACTTTGTCATTCATACAGTTACTATGAAAAACAAACTTATCACAAAATGTGTATTTCTGTTGCCGCTTTAACAAAAAATAATACAAATTAAAGGTGGCTCCTACGATGGTACGGAACCCTTCATGTGCGAAGTTTTTTTTTAAATCCAATTTGTTTTTATCTCCAATTATTCACGTTTACTGTGTGAATAATTGGAGATAAAAATTATTCACCTATAAAGAAATGATTCTTTTATTTTATTTTTTAGTAGTGCTAGTGACCCGCCCCGGCTTTGCAAGGGTGCAATGTGCGGAATATAAAACTTCCCCTTGAATCACTTTTGTCTATTGCTGAAAACTGCATTAAAATCCGTTGGGTACCATCTATCTGGCAGAAACTTGATGCTCCGAAATTTATTTGGCATACCACACTTGGCATATTCTTCTTTGAACGAATGTGTTTATGGCAGATCAATTATTTAGTAGAATACTCATTTCGCAGAATGTTTAAATAGCCGAATTTTCAAAGGCATACTTTTAAGATGGCAGAATTTTATTTGGTAGATTTTTATACGTATAACGGTATAACGACCGTCTCGCGAAAGTATCCTTTATGGGCGGCATGGGCACCGGGCCTTAGGCCGACGAAGGAGGCCGGCGGAGGCCCGGCACTTCGGGGACAGAAGATATTAGTGTTATTTAATATGCGAGCGAAGCGAGCGCGCGTCATGGAGTACATGCGTTGCATGTTTGAGTGACGTCATTATTATTATTATTAATTATTATTATTATTTTTGACATACATTTAATGTTCTCAGATAGAAATTATAGCCGGGGTGAGCAGATAATAATAATTAATAATAAAAGTTATTATTATTATTGCATGTTACACGTATGTATGTATGAAATGAAATGCGTGCCAAAAGACGATTCTGATTATGAATTTTCGGCGAAATGATGGTTCTGGAAATGAAGTTTATGCTCAAAGATGATTCTGACTTACAAAATTATGCGTTTTGAATTTATGGTAAATGAGTGTATGAAGTCCGTATGGTGTCGGACGTAAAGAATAGCACCATCCCATATCTTCCCGTGGGTGTCGTAAGAGGCGACTAAGGGACTTACCAGAGAATGGGCAGCAGCGTTCTCTGTGCCTTTGTAACAACCATACTGCGATCGCCAACCCGCCTGCCAAGCGTGGCGATTATGGCAAACCCCCCCCCTCTGGGGGAGGCCTATGTCCAGCAGTGGACGTCTTTTGGCTGAAATGATGAATGATGAATGATGAGTGTATGCCAAATGATTTTCTGTGAAATGAAGTTTCTGCCATCCACTGTTATGCAAAACAAAATTCGGGTATAAAAAATTCTGCTAAAAAAGGTAGACCCAAATCCGTTACGATGTTTGTGTGTTTATGAGCAATACACTCAAAAAGTATTCGTACTTTCTACGATGACATCGTCCCAAGCACGAGCAGGGCCAACGAAGTTTTGAAAATGGCGGCGATGTGTTTCTGTGTGATTTCTAATCATCATTATTTCATCAGAGCTGTGGTGGCCCAGTGGCTGCCCCGACTTACGAACAGTAAGTCGTGGGGCTCGAACCCAGGCAGGCACATTACTTTGTGTAATTTATTTCAACACCACTGCTCTCAAAACGGTGAAGGAAAATATCGCGAGGAAACCGGCATGTCTTAGAACCAAAAAATTCTAAGATCTGTGACATCTACCATCCCGCACTGGGCACGCGTGGTGGATTATAGCCCATCCCTCTCCCAGAGAGGAGGCCTGAGTCCCTGCAGTGGGAACATAATAGGCTGAGGATGATGATTATTTTAGCCGAAAGACGTCCACTGCTGGACATAGGTCTCCCCCAAGTGTCGCCACATTGACCGGTCCCGTGCATCTCGCATCCAACGGATCCCCGCAACCTTCACCAGGTCATCGGTCCACCTAGTGGGAGGCCTTCCAACGCAACGTCTTCCAGTTCGCGGTCGCCACTCCAGAACTTTCGGCCCCATCCGTCATTCGTTCTGCGAGCAGTGTGTGGTTTTATAAATATCCTCATGCATGGTCTCCCCTTCATCGTCGGCGTGGTGTCCCGAGGTCGGCGCGTAGACCTGTATGACCTTCAGCACACATCTTGAGGATATTCTGAGTATAAGGTACACCACCCTGGTCGACACACTCTCGATCTTCACCACGTTATTCATGAGGGACTTGTGGACGATAATCCCAACACCACCCTGCGACTGCCGGTAACCCTCTCGGAAGTAGAGTCGGATTTCAGGATTATCTTGTCCTCCCCCTCTCTTCGGACCTCAAATAATTCCACAATACTCCATCGCAACCTGCTCAATTCCTCTTCGAGTTCCGTTAATTTTAGGTAGCCGGAACTTTTCCCTTGCCACGCCGCTGCCTCGACCGCTACCGTAGTCGAGGGGTACTAGGGGATATTTTTGTGCGCTCATTTCCATTTGGGAAGGTTTGCCATAATCGCCACGCTTGGCAGACGGGTTGGCAAGCGCAGTAAGGTCATAACAAAGCACAGTAGAATGCTGCTGCCCATTCTCTGGTACGTCCCTTAGTCGCCTCTTGCGACACTCACGGGTAGATATGGGATGGTGCTATTCTTTACGCCCGACACCATATGGAACGCGTTTCTACGTTTAGATCTTGTAAACTACGCAATGGATTTTAATGCAGTTTTTAGAAATAGACAGAGTAATTCAAGATGAAGGTTTATATTCAGCAATTTCACCCGTGCAAAGGGCGGGGCGGGTCGTCGTCTTTCGGCTGAAATAATGATGATGAGAAATTCGGACGATGTCATCGTAAAAAGTGCGAATACTATTTGAGTCTAAAAAATTAAAAAAATCATTTCTTTAAAGGTGAATAACTTTTCTCTCCAATTATTCACACAGTAAACGTGTGAAAAATTGGAAAAAATAAATCAATTATTCACTCACACAGTAAACGTGTGATGGACGGTGTGAATAATTGGATAAAAATAAATTGGATAAAAAAAAAACTGGCCAAGTATGAGTCGGACTCGCACATGAAGGGTTCCGTACCATCGTAGGAGCCACCTTTAATTTGTATTATTTTTTGTTAAAGCGGCAACAGAAATACACATTTTGTGATAAGTTTGTTTTTCATAGTAACTGTATGAATGACAAAGTTATATTTGCGGTTTTTTAAATGTGCTATATCTCAAAAACGGCTAACTTCATCTCGTTCAAACTAATCTTGGTTGTAATTTTTCATTACGATCTACAGCATATATTTTTTTAGAGTTATCACTCTCTTAAAAGGTGGGGACACATTTTAGCAATTTGAAACTGCCTATCTTTCAAACGATTGACTTTGAGAAAAAATGATCTTAGAAACATCCCGGTCATTTTAAAAGACCTATCAATAGACACCTCACCCAAGTATGTCCGATGAAAAAAAAAATAAAAAAAATATTTTCTCTCTTTATCGGTGAATAACTTTTTTCCCCCAGTATTCACACATTTGCTGTAATGGAATAAAATGATCTATTTTTTACGCTCTTTCATTTGATATATAGGAGAAAGTGTTACAAGGGACATTTCGCCCCTTCTTCTTTGTATGAAATAATGCTGCCTACTTACCATACCAACTTGAAATGCTTTGAACACTAAGTTCCGGCAAGATTAGACCTGGCAGACCTTTTGATCCTCTATCGAGGGCATCTTGGCTATTATTTGGCGTAGGTTCCATCAGGGTACTCGATGAGGTAGGTTCATGGTGCTGGAGGGGCCATATTTTAGAGGTCTGCCAAGTACTTCCGGCAGAGTGCGCAATGGCAGACCTACTTTTTTTTAGGTAATTAATCAATGGTTAACTGTTGCCAGCACTTTGATTCGGGTACCTTGTGACGTAATTTTCACCAAAAAAATACGACAAAAAATATGAATTTTTTCCATGACCCGGCAGGATCGGCACTGGCAGACCTGATTTTTTTTACGTGTTTAAGTGTCGGTTAACGATCTAAAGATAGCCTATTGGGGTACCTGATGAGGTAGGTATTTTTGCAGCCGGCTCTCCCACTATAATAAAACCTACATTTTGCCAGTAAGTTGAGATCCCATAAGGAGGTGAGAATATTCCCACCAACGTTATTTATAGGATGATTATGCTAGAACCTTCTAATAAAGCACTGATGTTCCCAAACCACAGATTGATCAGTCACGTAGCTCATAGTCAGACTCAATGAATAGACGCTCAATTTTGTGGAAATACTAAAATACCTCATCGGTCTAGTCGGAAGCGCCAACCAAACGTGATTCCTGCCTGAAAATTTCTGCTGGGAATTTCTCTTGTGAGCTGAATGTGTTCTTCACTCAGCCATTTTGCTCGTTCATTACTGCGGTAACTGCAAATTGGTTATCGAATGCGATACATAAATGGTTGTTGTATTAATTTTACGACACCTCTGATTAAATTGTATCGGAAACACGTAGTTAACGTTGTTCGGATTGCTTTTTGATACGATCTTTGATGGAAAAGTATTTGTTTTTGGTTTTAGCGGATTTTCGCTTCTAGGTTAAATGATTACCCAACGTTAATGTTTGTGATTGGGGTAGTGTGTCTTGAGTTAGCAAAACATAACACCTCTTTTGTTTGGTTGTTTGAGTAGCGTCAGGTTCTGGTATCGTCGAGGTCCTTATTTAATCCACTCATCACTCCACTGGTACTCTGGTAATTTTTTGACTAAGTTCATCAAAATCATTGGCAATGTCGGACTGTTCATAACTTAATTTCTCCATAAGTTTGTCAATTAGTTGAATGCGAACAGTTGCTAAAACGTGTCTTGTTGTCAGTTCCATACATATAATCATTTTAGACAGCCAATTAACATTGGGAGGCACTAGTATCAAAAATGTGCAACCAATACAACACTTAATTCAAAATGACTACTGCCGTACTCAGAGATATTTGATGATACTAAGCCGTCACTTAGTAAAGATTTGACATACAAAACCTTCACTTAAGTGTTAAAATCTTTACTAAGTGATGGATTGAGTAATCATTTAACGTCTCTGAGTTCGGCAGTGAGTCAATGTTACATTCATCTTTGATCAAAGTAAAGGTCTAGCTAGGGCAACGTATAGTCATTGGACTATACGTTGACGTTTACATAACGAGACATCAAACACAAAAGCCTGCAAACCTAACCAACACAGAATATCTTAAGCCAAAAGCCAGCAGGTATTACATAATAGTCTTAACACTGAATGCAAACATATCTTACGCCGGCTTTGTCCCACTGAAATAAAGGGGAATGTCCATACATCCGTAACGTTACCTGGCTACAACATTCCCGGTTATCGCCATATCACAGCTAGTTCTTGTGGCAAAGCCTTTGAAACTAATATCTATACTCGGTCTCCTTGAGAACTGGTTTGACTTGTGTTTCGTTCATCTTATTTTCACATTATTTTGACTTATTTTGTACCGGTTTGAGCATGATGATGAGCTGTTACTGATAATTTTATGGTTTTGTTTTGAATTTAATTTTAGAAGCGAGTGTTGTAAATTCTTGGCTGTCTGTGAATTTTCAAGGTCTTCGTGACGAATATTTCTTTTTCGTTCAGTTATGTGAAGAAAAAAATAAAACCGACTTCGACAAAAAAAACACTCAAAAGTGAAAAATAAACTTGAGAAGAAAAATCAGTTACTGAAGTTGGTGACTTTTGTTTCTTTGATTTCATTTTTTTGTCACCGACTTCAGAAACTGATTTTTCTTCTCAAGTTTATTTTTCACTTTTGAGTGTTTTTTTTGTCGAAGTCGGTTTTATTTTTTGTAAAAAAGTTTTTATTTTTCACTTTTTAGTGTTTCACATGTGCTTACCCCTTCACAACGCACCGGCGTGATGTTATGTTAGGAACTGGTGTAAACAATAGACAGACAATATGAGATTTCAGCAATCCCAGTCCATTAGCTATCATTTATTGAGGAGTTCCGTTGCCTATCTCCGAAGTTTTTCATCAGATCTTCACAAAATAGTTTTTATAACCTTTGTAGTGAGTACAGGCGTAATATTATGTTGTGTGATGGCGTAAACAATGCTTAGATATGCTATAGCAACAATCGCGGTTAATCTGCTGTTATTTATTGAAGAGTTCCCCCGATTTCTACAAGATCCCATCATCAGATATTGAAATGGTGACAATGGGACCACACGGGAAGCACCAGCTTTCAAAATGAAAAAAGAATCATGAAAATCAGTTCACCCAGTCGCAAGTTATGAGTGAACAAACATAAAAAAAAAAAAAAAAAAAAAAAAAAAAAATACAGTCGAATTGATAACCTCCTCCTTTTTTTGGAAGTCGGTTAAAAAGAATATTATGATTTTTTCTTCATTTTATTTTAGTTATCACCAGAGTAATAAAGGACCTGCTGTTCAAAACAAAAGGAGAGAACCCCATAATAGATGCATGATTACCAATAGGTTTTTTTCGACACTGTTTACTACCTAAGTTCACGTGAGTTCAACGAACTCAAAATCACAAGTCTATTAAAATGCTAGACAATAGATAGCGCCAGTGACTTCACACGCGATTTTGGTAAAACTTTAATGGCGTACGACTTTAAATGGCGGATTTCCGTTTCCTTAAGTAATAAAACTATTTTCTACAGACGCATTCTGTACACGAATATGTAAATTAGCAATTGTGTCAAGTTCACTTTGTGTCTGCGAAGTTTTAGCGCCACTTGACGTCAGACGCCGGGCGCGGACATCGCGCAGGCGGCATTCAAATTTTATACCAAAGTGCATAGAAATAAAGCGCAATTTAGGATACGCGGGCGCCGAAATTTCGCGTCTTATCCACGCCCGATGCACGTCATTCTGCGTATTCTAAATTGCGCTTTATTTCTATACACTTTGGTATAAAATTTGAATGCCGCCTACACGATGTCCGCACCCGACGTCTTTTATGTGTGGCCCGCACCTAAGACTTTGTGCAGACGAGCGGTTTATAAACGCGGTACCTACTTCACCTCTCTAGATAACATGGTCATCGGTATTTTTACAGGTTATCGTGTGTTTGTATATCTAATCTTGATTTGATAATATTTACCTACTCCTGTAATAAATAACTGTCTCGTTAGTCTCGGGTCGCAACCTCAACTACTGAGCATTGAGTCCTGCTTTCGATTCCCGAGTCGGGCAAAGGTTTTCCCATCAATAATTTCTCAGCAGTAGCTACGGACTGTGAATTTGTTCCCATTTGATGGCAATAGGCTCGCCCCCTATTACATGGAACTTAAACATAACTGGCGAAATGTAAGTGTACAATTAAGGCACACCTCTGCTTAATCCTTAGGGCATTACAGGCATGATGTTATGTTATCCTTACATGTATGCTTAAATCTTTAAAACTACGCAACGGATTTTGATGCGGTTTTTTTTCTGTATGCTTAAATCTTTAAAACTACGCAACGGATTTTGATGCGGTTTTTTTTAATAGATAGAGTGATTCAAGAGGACGGTTTTAGTATATAATTTGAACGACATCCACGGAGGTGAAGCCGCGGGCATCAGCTAGTCTACTATATAAAAATAAGTCGGGTTTTCCTTCCTGACGCTATAACTCCAGAACGCACGAACCGATTTCCACGGTTGTGCATTCGTTGGAAAGGTCTCGGGCTCCGTGAGGTTCAGGTAGGTAGTAGGTAGGTAGTAGGAAAAAGGGCATTGCAAGGCATTCAGCTAGTGTGGTATAAATAAATATACTTGGATCCGTATTTTTATGATAACCAGATTTACAATCCTTTTGTGAGATAATATTTTATTCACAAAAAATAATTAATTTGCCTCGCCTGTGTGTGCGTAATACAATTAATTTGTGCCAATGACGTGTATCAGAATTATCTACTTATTTTAATTAAATGCGTTCCATCATGTTCTACTTGCAAAAATGTCCACCGAGTTACACAAAAAATAATAATTTTCTTATAAATGTGCAGGTGGGCAATTAAATCGAAGGTGACCTGCATGTTTTGTTTAAACTGACATAAATAATAATTAATTACAAGACGGCATTTATATACATCAACATAAAGTAGGTAGATTGAGACTTGTGGGCTATTGAAACAATACCAGCTGATAGACAGGTCATCATCTGCCTAGCCTTTTGCCAACGATGTTGGAGTCGCCTTCCAGTCCAACCGGATGCAGCTGAATACCTTTATGTAACACTAGCTTTTGCCAGCGGCTTCGCCCGCGTGAATATGATGATTTTCCATACAAACTTTCATCCCCTATTTAACTACCTTAGGGGTTGAATTTCGAAAAATCCTTCTTGATTCCTTGTCTACATTATATAGGGAACCACTGTGCAAAATTTCAGCTTTCTAGGTCCAAGGGTTTGGGCTGGGCGTTGATGAGTCAGTCAGTCAGTCAGTCAGTCAGGACTTCTCTTTTTATTTATGCCTTCTTTATTCCTTGTCTACATTATAAAGGGAACCTCTGTGCAAAATTTCAGCTTTCTAGGTCCAAGGATTTGGGCTGGGCGTTGATGAGTCAGTCAGTCAGTCAGTCAGGACTTCTCTTTTTATTTATATAGATAGATAGAGCGCCTGTCTGACCACCACAGCACTCCACCACTTGATGAGACTGGTTGTCAGACTTTCAAGTCACTGACTAGTGTTGTCAAAGACGTCCAATTACGTCCAACTTGGCTTAACGTGCTATCCGTGGTTTGGAGGAAACTAGGTATGTTAAGGCTAGTCAACCATCCACTGAACAACCTAGGCTTAAAGAACTGTTATTATTTAGCCAAAAGCTCCTCATAATACGCCAAATAAAAACGACGAAATCGGCTACTGAATATTCTCGTTTAATATAAATACGCAAACATTATACTGAGCACTTTATTTCCAATTAAAACAAAATCATTAAAACGAACACGTTCATTCAACATACGGAAATGAAATATTATTCCAAAAAAAACGTCCATATCCAAACTGATCAGTCCGAACCCGATATAATATTCATTTCGCTTGATTGATCCGTTCTCAATGGATGCATTAGCATACAATGCCGGCTCTGTACCGCAAAACCGGTTCCGGTTGTGTTAGCGTCCATCAATTTTCTCAATGGAATCGTGAGATGCGAAGATATCGTGTTTCTTATGAGCTCATGTGTGTCCGCTGTCAATGGGTATTTAATTTAAATAAAGAAGGCATTGTATTGATTGGTGATACATGTTGACATATCAAGTGTTGAATTGTGTATTCGGGGTACAGTCAGCATCAGAAGTAGATTAACACTACTAAAAGTTTTAAAGCAGTTTTTTTTAATAAAAACTTGTAAGATAGTACTCGTTACTAACAAGTTATTAAAGCGTAAGGAATATTTAAAAGAATAATTTTCTGAAACATTTAAAACAATAGCTGGAGTCCTGTAAATCGAATCGTTAAAATTTCGGAATGTTAAGCTACTTCTGTCGCTGACCGTACTTCTTCAAACATTTTTTTTTCTCTTATCACATTAAATAACAAGTTTTTTCTTTCTTTTCAGGGTAAGTAAACCTTCAAGCTGTTTCGAAACTGGATGCAGGTCATGCTGGCTAATAAGGCACTCTTACGACTGAGCTGTAACTGAAAACTGTTGACGATTGCCGGAACTCGAAACTCGAGTTGCTATGTGTGCACAGTCCAATTGAAATATATGTAAACAGCTAGTTGACAGCTAGTTGCCAGCTAATATTAGGTAAACATAATTATTATTAATATAGCAGCGTTAACCAACTGGTGTGGCCATTGTACTGCCAAGCCATGTCTCGAGTTTGAACCCAAGACACGCGCCTCTAATTTTTACCCGACTACGGCGAAGCCAAAAGGAAGGGTAATGATTTTTTCGGATTCATGTGTGTAGTGTACGTATAATTATCACTTACTTTGGTAAAGGAAAATTTCGTGAGGAAACCATCATGCCAGAGAGATATTTCTCGACGGCATTTCAAGACGACGTGTTGTGTGTGTGTGTGTGACTCATTGGCCGCATAAAAACTCTAACACCAGCAGGGCTATTGCGTATCTTTTAATGACAATGGATAACCTATACCGCCTTATTACAAAAGGTAGTTAAACCTGGTTTAACTTAGACTTGGTTTATCTCGCATGACGTCTCACTTCAATAATATTCAAAAGAAAGTGACAGCATGCGAGATAAACCATGTCTAAGTTAAACCAGGTTTAGCTACCTTTTGTAATAAGGCGGATAGTGTCTATCAAATAACTGTCAAATGGTAAGTTTTTAAGAAAATAATGTACCAAACCATAACCAATTTACAGTAAATCTATGGACACTGTAAGTTAGCCACTGTCATTAAAAGATACGCAATAGCCCTGCAGGTTAGGCAATAACCACATCCAGTCAGGGCTGCGGGTTATCCGAAAGAGATACCGCGGCCTCGGCACAAAGGGCTAAGAAGGAACATGGGTGGTTTTTAGTCATTAGAAGACTGACACTCCCTACCGCTCTGAGCGGTAGAGAGTGAGCTCCAGAGCGGGAGGAATCATTTGATGATTTCCAATAACCACAAAATAAAAACGCAATAACCACACGATCAAGAAAGAAAGAGAGCGCATTAAAGTGAAATATTTATTCACCAAGACCTTAATAATCCGGAACTGATGACACCCGTTAGGAAAGGTCATTGTTGTTTTTTTTTACCAAATAAATCGATTAAGTCATGTTAACTGTGACCATTTAATTACTTAACCTAATTTCTAAGTCTGGTTAAATACTGTGTCTAATCTTACCCTTTTTAGAGTCCAGAATGTACATTTCTGGTATTTTTTTTGGAATCATACAATGACAAAAACTGTTCATGTAAGGACATAACTGGAGGAAGGAATATTTTACTTTAATTGATATCTCCGCGGCAAATTATCGTACACGCTTTTTGAATATGACAAATTAAAGGGTATTAACAATTTCTTAAGACTGATTTGCTTCATAGTACTGAAGCAAATTTTCAAAAAAAAATCTTGAAGCCCACAGTAAGTTGTCTTACGATTACTCCAAAACCGTAGATAGGTAGGACCTAGAACAAAGCTAGATCCAAAAACTGGACACTTTTAGTTATAATTTGATTTTTTTTTTGCTTCGCGACCACTTTCTCCAAAATTTTTGAATTTTTTCTTTTTCTCCCTTAACTTTTGTGACTAGTGTAGATGGGAAA
Source organism: Diarsia dahlii (assembly GCA_949775195.1). NCBI lineage: Eukaryota > Metazoa > Arthropoda > Insecta > Lepidoptera > Noctuidae > Diarsia > Diarsia dahlii. Next base: position 6,523,352 of record OX459200.1, read on the forward strand.
AGGCTATAGGCAAATGATGATGTTCGGATAAAACTCATCTATCGAAAAATACTAATTGGAAGGAAAGTTTTATTCCAATATTCTCAAACAGACCTTGATTAAACACAGTTTCTAATTTATTAACATTCGACTGCCCTTTCGTTGTTTTCCTTCATCACGGAACTTACTTCGGATTTAATTTTAAATTATGTTCAGGTCCCTTTAGGGTTATGTACCCCTGACCCGTAATACCTATGTATCGTAGGCATATATTAGAGGGGTTAAATAAAACACAACATTTCTCTTAGAATAATATTTGACTAGAAATAATTTGTTTTGATGGTACGGGAGACTGGACGTCTGTGTAAATAAAATCAGTAGGTTATAGACGGAAAAATATTTATTAGTCACAGGGACGTACCGTCCAGGCTTGCATATAAAATGACTGTAAAAAATTCCACTTATCATACAACAGGACAGGACTGAACAAAAAAAAATGTTGACATCTTGCACATCGTTACTGCGACAAGCAGGTTGCCACTCAGCATGATGCTGTGCTATGGGGGGCACACAGCACCACAGCTTTGATTTTTGTGTAAGTATAATGTAGGCAACTTGCTTGTTGGGGTGTGATAGACATGGTGCAAAATTCCTCATACTCCGTTGTAAAAGGAGAAGCCTCCGACTAGATAAGTGATGTGGCTGGTGGATGTGAAGGTTGTTGTCGGCTTCCTTGTATCATTAGGTGGATGGATAATTTGATTGTACTTATCCAGAAGTCTAGTTCTCATTCAGTGTCATAGATGTCGCTGCTGATCTTTTTGTATTTCTGGCTATGTCGAAATGTACTGTTAATTTCCAGAATAAATGCTGTTGCCGTTTTCCAGTGAAATATGTGAAACACAATAATGTCAATATGTGCCTACAGAAAAACTTTTTTTATAAGCTTGAACTTACTACAAGATTTTAATTAAAAACTTAACTAAGAGTCTACTTTTTAGTAATAATAGGTACTAAGTTTGTAGGCAACCTGTAACTCCACCATTTTTTATCACGAGCTCTTATTTTCTCGCCACTAAAATTACTGAACATTTTCTACTCGAATGTTACCCCTATCGCATAAGGAACACGTATGATAAGCCCAGAGAAGACGTAACCAATTCCCTCGAGAGAATTTTAATATCACGGTATTCAAGACGGGTGTCAGCACTGACATTGAGATTTTTTATTCTTTCCTTTTTTGTCCGCATACTCACGATCCTTCGAAAATAGATATTATACTGTAGATAATAATAATATGACATAACGATATGGCAGTGACCTGATGTGATATGACTGTGTGTGTGTGTATGTATGTGATCATATGGTGGTGTCCTAGTGTGAGTGTTCCACGTGTATTGACAGTTGTGTTCATAAGAAAATATACATACAATGTTACATAAATATGTTATGATTCCAATTGGAAGTCCTATTGTGTTTCTGTGAGAATCTCGGTGATTTGGAATATTCATTTTAAGACACACCTGTGGTCTTTGGACTATTTAGATTTAGAATATATCGGACTATCGGGTAGTGACTGAAATGGAAGTAAATAGTATGCAAAACGTAGTGCGGCAGAACCCTCACTAACCTTGTAAATATAATATTATGTTTCTCAGTAACAGTTACAATCACCCAGATAACTAATATGAGCCTTACGGTTTTCAGTTTCTAGGTTCGACTATAAATCCTCCTCAACGTTTCTATGGCAAAAAATCAAATATTTTTGATCTAAAAATATGCAAAGCAAGTTCGCTCACCAACGGAGTCGTGTGTGCGCAGGGTGTGTTGAAAATCATCAAATGACTCCTCCCGCTCTTGGCAGACCAGAAGGGAGTGTCAGACCACCCATGTTCCTTCTTAGCCCTTTGTGTCGGGGCCGCGGTATCTCTTTCGAACAACCCACAGCCCCGACGGGACCAACAAATTACTTGAAATCACAATTTAACACAATAACTCGAACCACAGTGAATTGGATACATTTCAGGGACGTCTTAAGGCGAGGTTACCCTACTTTGTTTTTATGTACGCACGACCTCACCCCCCGCCCTGCCGCGCGAGCGATATAATGCCTAAATTTTGACTGTTTTTTCTCTCTTGGAGAAAAATGATAAAGAAATTATACATTATGTGACCCGAGATAATACACATTTTTTACGACCTTTATTATGATATAAGTTTTATTTTTCAAAGCCTAATATAACTCAAGTAAAACGATTATTTAGCCATCATTTGGACATGTCTTTGCAATTTAATTGGATGCAGTGAAGTGTAAGTAATCGTGTATCGCATGCCCGACATATCATGATCGAAGAGTCAACTATGTAATACATTTTTTTCAAAATTTAAATCCGTTCCATGTACGAGTAAAACGCTATTGTTGACGACGTTTATCGGGGTAACCCCGCCTGTCGTCTTCGCTGGGAACTCAAAACATCACGACCCTGTAGAAACACGCTGTGGAGTGGGTAGTGTGTTGTAGTTTGCGTGATAATAATTATGATGTGCTTGCGATTGTTTTTATGTCCGTACCAATGACCGGATCCGACACCGAGAATTCCAATATCTTAGTAGGTAAACCCTAAACTGTATTAAAATGAGAGTCAACCGCGCAATGTACTAAAATTAATGCATAATTTAAACGTTTCCCACTAGAACAGTTCAACAGTGTTCATTCATTCTATTGTAAGTTAAATGTATGCGCATATTTACATCGGCGAATGACTTCGTAATTCGTATAATAATACTGGCGTTTTGTCGATTTTCTGTTGCTTTATTATGCGTTCGCTCTATCAAACTAATTTCTTTTCAATCTCAAAGCATTTATTTCAATTAGATACTAACACATCAGCAGCATTTATTTCATTAGGCACTTTAGAATGTCAAAAAAAAACAAAGAAAGCAAAACTACAGTCTAAAGGCATAATAAGATGTGAAAGTACTGTAGTTGCCCATTCAAACGCGCAGATCTCTAGGGAGTAGAATGGGCAAGAAACTCCTTGGGCACTCTTTTAAAACAAAATGTAGATACAAAGTCTTGGTTACATCATTCATACTTGTTGCCTGATAGACAGAAGCTTATGAGATAACAGCAGAGAGGGAGTGATTCATTTTTACGTCAAAATTTCGCCAGCGGGAACGCATCATAACAGTTCACAAAACATACCCAAAAAACTACCACGTCACTCCAAAAAATTCACTCTCAAAACAAAATTCACTCCCCAAAAAAATCTACAAAAAAATGATAAACCTCACCGACAACCCGGTACTTCACATTCAACATAATATTCAACCCTAAAAAGACGTCATAACTCAACCTGAAACACTTCCGCACAAACCGGGCAACGAGGCAACCTATGTAAACTCCTACAATATGTATGCAGTGACATGGCCCACTAAATTCATCCTTCGTTCGCGTTTACGGGGTTAATTAATCAAGTAAAAGTCTGTGTTTCTGGACGAACGTTGCACATTTTATGTGTAAGTTATGTGTTGAAATTAGGAAGTTTGAGTTGGTGTTTGTAGATTTGATAGCTAGTTGGGTAGTTCCATGGGTCGTGGTTTGATCTTCATAAGCCGGATACTTGATCGCTCAAAGCGGCGATACACGGAGATATAAAATGTGTTAAATAGAGACCGGTGTAAACAAACCATTCACGCAGTCGTCAATCAAGCATTCTGCTGTACATCAAATTAAGCAACTCTACACAAAACAAATTGCCTGTTAAACGACTTTATTCTTTGGGGTGAAAAAACATGTGTAACAGTCAATGCTTTGTGCTAATGGGTGTATTGGAAACTACGGGGACTATGAAGGTATTTATGGTAAAGTTACATAAATACAAATAAATAAAAAAAACTTGTGAAAATATTTATATGTATGACATGGCCCACTAAATTTTCATCCTTCGTTCGCGTTTACGGGGTTAATTAATCAAGTAAAAGTCTGTGTTTCTGGACGAACGTTGCACATTTTGGTGTAAGTTATGTGTTTCACACATAGCTTAGCTATTAACAAGTTTGAGTTAAATAGGTGTTTGTAGATTTGATAACTAGTTGGGTAGTTCCATGGGTCGTAGTTTAATGTTCACATAACTCTGGATAGTTGATTGCCCAAGCGAAATACGAGGACATAAAATGTGTTAAATAGAAACTGGCGCATGTACAAGGTGTAAACGAATCCTTCACGACAAATGTGCTACATTTAACCTTCCTCTTGAATAACTCCATCTATTGCTGAAAACTGCTTTAAAATCCGTTGCGTAGTTTAACAGTTCTAAGCGTACAAACAGCGGGAAAGACTTTGAATAAAGAAAGACAATGCAGGCAGTTGTTGTTGCACTGCACTGTTTGAATGTTTAGAACTTTTTGCCATTCGACTACGGAACCCTTTAAAAAGCAAAAGGGTTACAACACAATTAATAACCGTATTAACGGAGCTGGGAAAATACCATAAGTTTATTAAAGGCTTCTAGTTAAATAAGTAACAAACTTAGGTTCGAACAGGAATAAATTTTACAGCCTGATCGATCTAGGTTCCCTAGCTACCTGTTCACGCGTAAATTGACTTACGACAGCACCATATAGCCTGTTAACATATTTAAAACCTGCACCAAAAGTTTCATAGAAAGAGAAAATCAATATTATAGACGGACGCCATCAGTTGTAACAATAAAAAAATAATTACGACCAGGATGACTAAAAGCTATGGGAAATAGGAAACACTCAAAGGGCAGGAAACTCCCAAATGTAAAGCCACTCAAACGTGGAAACGCGTGTTAGTAGATATACCTACCTACATATCTCCTAGTCAAAGAATGCGCTTCGGGAAACATCGTTCGGAATACGTGACCGTACCGTATCGTGAAGTACCCGTCTTTTTGTATTACTATGATTACAAAGTTATACTGTATGCCAAAAAAAATATAATTCCAAAAAAAAAGTATACAGATCTTTTGAGTGACAAATGAGTAGACTATCTGTGACCACAGTAGGTAGCCTAACAGAAAGAATATTTAAACAGAAGCGCAATAATAGTGCACTATTAAAAAGCACAACATTAAAAGCCATTAACTTTGCCTCTATGTGGGATTATTTTGATGCTCGACATCAACGGAAACATTAACATTATTGCAGCGCACACCTTTTCTGGTTTAACTGCACTTACCTAACTATATTTAATTGCATGGGGTTAAAGGGAAAACTGGCCCCAACGTAGTTGGGAAAAGGCTAGGCAGATGATGATGGGATAAAGTGACAACGTCGGTCTTAATACATAGAAAAGGTAAGCTAATGATAATAATTTTACTACAATTGATGCAAACAGACCGCATATTTTGTTAATGAAAAGCTATTAATTAGCTCTCATTTTCATAATAGTGTTTGGATAACTATAAACTTTGCCTCTGAGTTCGATGATTCTCTTGCTCGACGTCGATGGAAACACGAAGATTACCGAAGCGCACACCTTTTGTGGTTAAATTGTACTTACCTATAATTAGTTGCATGAGGTAAAAGTGAAAACCAACCTTAATACATAGAAAGGGTAAGCTTATGATAATTTCACTACAAAACTAAACAGTGCCCCAGGTAAGTGTAAATTGATGCAAACACACCTAGTGAAAAGCTAATTAGTTCTCATTGCTAGCCATAATAGTGTTTGTAAATACCGTGCATTGTTATTACACGTCGCGAAACAGTAGCTACATTACATTGCTAGTTACATTGTTCGATTAGTCTGTTTAGGGACCCTGTTTTATGGATTGGAAAATGGTGTGAATGTTTAGCTAATGCTGTTTCTGCATAAATTAACAAACTAAATAAGTGCATGATACTTTGATAGCATTATTAGTCAATAATTATGACGACCACACAGGAAATTGTGGCTAAATAGTAAAGCGTCTCGGGTTGATGAAGGTTAAGGCAATAAAATATTATAAGACTAGCTTTTGCCCGCGACTTCGTTCGCGTGGAATAGTGACTTCCGGCAGATTTTTGGTTTATCTCGCGAAAAAAAAAAAAAAACTATCCTATGTCCTTTCTTAAGTTCCAAACTATGTCTGTATCAATTTCACACAAATCGGTTCAGTAGTTTAGGCGTGAAGCAAAGACAGACAGACAGACAGACAGAGTTACTTTCGCATTTATAATATTAGTTAGGATGAAAGGGAAACCGACACTAAAAAACTTACCAAGTATCCATCAGTGTATCATTCAAAACAGATTGTTTTTTTCGGTGATTTAGAAATAAAACAGTTGCTTTATACATTTTGACCATGTCGGTATAGTAGGATAGGAAGTAGGAGATTTTTCGTTTTTGCATCCTGTATAACTTAAGGGCCTGCATTCCTGGGTTTACTACCGCGATCTTAAACGCTAGAGGTTGCTATACACTCTCTAGCGAATGAGTGAGAGTGTACAGCAAAGCCTTGGAACTCCGCGCTTGACTTTCCAATCTAACACTCGCCTTGTCTCAGAGTGTCTCAGCGAGTACTTTTACGTCGTGGCCGTTACTGAGAAACAACTACTTATTATGCTACTAAATAATTAATCTGTAACTGTCTAAATACTTGAGGATATTTCAACAAAACTAGACGGCTCTGGCTTTATGTTTGCCAATATTTGTTCAGCCGACAGAGAGTTGTTCCAGCAGTACCTACTGCTTGTTTGTACAACATGTGAGATTTGTGTCTGTACACGCGCCAATAAACAGGATATATCGTCAGGTGGCACAGGTAACAGGTAGTGTAACAATGGTAATGAAACCGTTTAAAATTAACTAAAACTCATTTGTACTACTAAACACATAATACTTATGCAACCAAAAGTGTTTAAACAGTGGGTTATTGAGCACCACTCGGGGTGAAAATAAAATAAAAAAAAAACCCCAGATAGGAGACTTAACTAGATCGATTTTTTGCTACTGTAAACCGTTATATTAAAAGTTTAATCGAAATCCTTTCATGATTATATCCCCGTTATATATTATGATCGACAGACCCAGAACGGTAATAATCGAAATTTAACTTTAGAAGTTATAGTCACTTGTTTCGCAATATATATACCCTAATAGAGTAGACGACAATGAGAAGGAGAAAATAAATCAAAATCACTGTGTTATAGGTCAACAATTAAAAGAAACAAAGGTGAGAGCTTAACACTAAAAAGGCTAATCAAATTAGCGAGAAACTTTCCCAACCCCAAATAAGAACAGACTTAGTTGTGAGAAGTCAAGAAATTCAAACATCACGGTAGTAAATCCAACTCCATCGTAGGTGCGTTCACAAACAAGAATCTCGTATGCACAAACATCGCAATCGAAGTGGTTCCCGCATAAATGATGATCCTACTTGAAATTCTGTCTACCGAGCAAAAGGCAAAGAAGCGTAGTCATTCGACTTATTACCGTGTTCCATTTTTCTTCTTTATAAAACGCACAATGAGGTATCCATTAAATTTATTTCCCACAAAGGCGAATTATGGCGCTGGTATGATTGTACGAATAATCTTAGATCAAATATTTGAACTTATCGGCGCAGTCTGTTGGCGCAGTTGCATCAACAGACAAACAGATGGTTTTCTATGAAATATGGGTGTGTTTTTGTTCGCTATGTGGGCGGATAAGTGTCTGGTTAAATAGACGCTTGGTTTACAATGGTTTTATAAAGAATGCGAGAAAAGGAGAGGACATTGATTAAATAAACACACTTTTAGGGCCACAGCAAACACGCCACTTTGATCATCGGCGATCCAAGATTTAGCCGCGTTTTAGAAGTTAAAGCATCGATACAGTCGCAAAATGCCCTTAATGCTCGGCTATGTAGATCTAGGATGTTAGGTAGCGTAAGGGTAATGTACTGGACTTCACGGTTGAATCTCCTCTCCGAGTCAAGGCAGGGGTTTGGACTACCTTTACTAAGAAACGCGCATTTGTATTAATGTAGATTTTAACCGACTTCAAAAAAAGGAGGAGGTTATCAATTCGACTGTTTTTTTTTTTTTTTTTTTATGTTTGTTCACTCATAACTTGCGACTGGGTGTACTGATTTTCATGATTCTTTTTTCATTTGAAAGCTGGTGCTTGCCGTGTGGTCCCATTGTCACCATTTCAATATCTGATGATGGGATCTTGTAGAAATCGGGGGAACTCTTCAATAAATAACAGCAGATTAACCGCGATTGTTGCTATAGCATATCTAAGCATTGTTTACGCCATCACACAACATAATATCACGCCTGTACTCACTACAAAGGTTATAAAAACTATTTGGTGAACATCTGATGAAGAACGTCGGAGATAGACAACGGAACTCCTCATTATATGATAGCAAATGGACTGGGATTGCTGAAATCTCATGTCTGTCTATTGTTTACACCAGTTCATAACATAACATCACGCCGGTACGTTGTGAAGGGGTAAGCACATGTGAACCACTAAAAAGTGAAAAATAAAAACTTTTTTACAAAAAATAAAACCGACTTCGACAAAAATAAAACACAAAAAAGTGAAAAATAAAAATCAGCTTCTGAAGTCGGTGGCAAAAACATGAAATCAAACAAACAAAGTCACCGACTTCAGAAGCTGATTTTTATTTTTCACTTTTTTGTGTTTTATTTTTGTCGAAGTCGGTTTTATTTTTTGTAAAAAAGTTTTTTGTTATAAAAATATATCACCAACGAAATGAACCCAAAACTTTCTTAGCAAGTGGCTGCCATGGGCACTCATTAACAGAACTACATAACATACATTGTTAAAATACTAAGCCGATTGAACGACTTTAGAGCGTAACAAATTCAATGACTGACAAAGTAAACTGTTTCAGGTAAAGTAACAATGGACCAAGAGCGGAAACCAAATCCCTAACATAGAAGTAGTTTCTGGATTTCCAAACTCAATCAAAAACAAAACAACATTTCCATTCATACACCACTCAAAGTATAAAACAACAGCCACACAACTTTAAAATTTCGCTACTCAAATTTCGCTTTCCGAAAATTATTAAATTTTGTTGCGAAAAATTCTAATTCAAATCCTGATTTCATCCTGCACGTCATTGAAAGTTGGATGGAGTATGTAAGCTTCACAGGTTGATATGGGGTGAAACATTCATTCCGTAATCGGATCCCCAAGTTCGGGCAGGCCCATCCGGAGTGCTGAAATAGGTAGAACGGATGTGTTATCATTATTAATGGTTTCCATACTACTCTCCCGTAGATAAGATGTGTGGATATTTTTCGCGCAGGTATTTCGATGTTATTATGCGGAACTTTTTGAGTACGCGAGTGTAACAAAGGATTTATGTTTGTTGTGTTCTGTTATGTGAAGTTTTGGTGGTTTAGAATACAATTATGGTAATTTCTTTGCTTGTGGTTTTTGGTGGGAGAATATAGAAAGTTTTCCTCATTATAGAGTTAAAATGTATGACATTGATGTTATTTTATAAACAAATTATCATAAAACTACATCATTTATTATGTTAATCGAGGACGTAAGTAAGTGTCGTGACTCAGTCGATATCTACTTATAACGTAAAATTGCACAGCGACTATCTCTTTAGAAAGTAATGTCACATTTAGATACGGATAATACGTTACTAATGTCCGGAGTCCAAACTTATACATTATCTGATTAATTTATAATCGATACTGAATCATCTGCTTGTGCTGTCTTATTAGTGGGGAACCACTAATGCGAAGATTTGGTAAATCAGCAGGCTGTGGACGCTATGTTTGCATAAAACCGAATGAATAAAAAGTCAAAAAGGGAAGAGATTTACCGAAAGCACCTATAATTTCACCTATAACTATTGGTCTGACTCTCCAATGATGATCGTGCTAACGGCTCCAACATTTTTCGCAATCCCGTCAATACAAGTTGACTTCATTCAGGGCTAGAGAGTACCATTCTTGAACCAACATTCCACAAATTGTAGGCACAGTTTTCAATCGCATTCAGAATGATTTCACAGGAAATTCAGCATCGCTTCGTATGCAAAATCCATCAGCTCGACAACGTAAAACTGCTGATGAATTGTCAACATGTAATGGGAATACGAGTGTTACGTAATTAGAATTACCGACAACATAATATTTATGTAATTATAACACGAAGTCAAGTTTAAGCCTATTAATAGCATTCGTAGTTCTAACTAATAATTGTTGCTTTAGTAAGAGATTATACGACAATTAAGTTATTACGCAACCTGATCCCGATGTAGATGATGAAGATAATTTTAATACACTACCAGGAGATCCAAGGTCAAAAGCATTAACACAATGTTGACGACACACGTGACAAAATGAGCAAAACGGATATAACTGAACATTGAACAAGTCAAGTAAAATAATCCCTTATCTGCATAAAGGATTAAATATATTTATAGAGAATTAGCTGTTATGACATTTATTGCTAACAAAGAATGCGATGACGAAACTGTCTTGTGTAAAGTGACTCGGTGTTTTGGAAGCCATGATGGATTAGCTAATGTTTGGCAAACAAATGACGTCACGGAGATATCAAGGGCCAAGCAAAGGATCGTTATGGATATTTTGATTTATAGTGTTAGAGTTAGATGCAAAACAGTATGTTTAGACTGAAATATCTATGCAGTGATGAATATGAATGTTGGTTTTGAATGGATTGTGCGAAGCATGATTTGAAAGAAAAAGGAGTAAATAGATGATATTGTGACGGCTGATAGGTTAGAATGGTAAAAAAAATGTGTTGTGCTAACCTCAAGTAACAGATAGGCCAATGGTGGGAAGATGATGATGAACTAAGTAAATTTTTAGAATTTGATAAATTTGAGCGTGGACGACGCAAAAAGAAGATGTAAAAATATGGGAAGGTAGCGGTCTTCAATTTGATGATATTCTGATTGACGTACTCATTAACGACGTGGACATGTGGACTAGGAAGTAACCGATTGAGTATTAACGTAGCTTAACGACAAAACTAATCAATTAAACTGGGTTATTAGGTGATCGACCTACTTAAGTTCTAATGACAAATTACAATTCCAACATCAAATAGCAGTAGCAATCAATATTATAAATTCACAGATGAATTAATTTACTACGGTAGGACATTAATCACTAAACAGGTTTGTGATCAATCATCTACATAATGATCTTTGGAATGTTAACAGTAAAAAAAAACTAGTGTAATTAAGTTTACAAACTGATCATCATTCTCTAGCCCTTGTCCTAATTGCCAGCGGCATTTGCCAGCGGCATGTCTTCTTCTACTATTCTTTTCTATTACTCGTCATCTTACCGTCAGTTCTTACAATATCTTCATTTACACTGTCCATCTGTCTTCCTCTACTATACCCATCCACATTCATACTCCAAACTTTTTCTAAGACATTTTCCTCATTAAGTTTACCAACTATAGAGAATATTAAAATAAGATAAATATCTGCTTGAAGAAGGACCAAGTAACGATGGTAATCAGCAATAAGAAATAGATAACAAGACACCGAAAAAGCGATAGTTTACGAAGGTCTAACTAATGTTACTAATTAGGAAGATACATTATGAAGTGATAGAAGATTTTGGTTTGTAACATTTTAACATTTTACAAGCCTTGATGATGTTGCATGACAGGACATTTTTTTGTGTATTAATTTCATAACTACTACTCAAACAATCTTCTTCAATTCGGTAATCTCAACGATTCGTTAATTGTTAGCTAGCCCTATGCAATAGATTATTATTAATTTTGTTATGGTTATCATGTTACCTATTATAAAATTCCATCACACAATATTATATCCACTCGAATACACAATATAAAGACTAGTATATTCCTTGAGTTTATTGTATGATGACCTCGAAAACCAGATCACATAACTCAACACCACCTATGGAATGTGAAATATCACAGTGATAAAACAATTTGGTTCAGTTGTAGTTTCGAGCAAGACTATTTCATCGTCTTCTGGTGCCTATCCAATATTAAAGGTTGACTAGCAACTCTGAATATTTCGACCTGACCTTTGCTAGATGGATATTACCCATCATCAACTTTGTACCTACCTATTTTTCAACTATATTGGGGTCGGCTTCCAATCTATCTGGACGTCTCTGCAAGTTGGACATTTCTATAGCTTGTAATTTATTTATTTGTATTTCATTTTAACTTGATTTATCTTTACCTGCTGCTAATAGAACAATGGCCATTTCAATATGCATTCCTCCCTGCATATCAAGAACAAATATCAGAAAGGAATAATTTAAAAGCAATAAAATTGTATGCATCCCGACATCTGGTATTCAAATTTTTATTCCACCTCATATTGACAATAGAATCCTCGGAACGATGATGTTCTCTGAGAAATATATGCTTATTCAATTTGAAATCGCTCTCCACTCCATTGGTGTAATCTTGGCTGTTATTGTATTTAAGATTTTGGTGGACTGACATTATTATTTGGGTCTATAATGTCACGTAAAATGATTGATTGACTACTGATTCTTAAAGTTCAGTGTACTTTTGACCAATAACTGCTGTTCTTCAAGGTTTGCTTTTAGGGTGATGTTATCCGAATCATGAAAGGCTACCTCGTTGGTCTAGTGATTACAAGCATGACTGCTGAGCATGAGGTCCTGGGTTCGATTCCCTGGTCGGGCAAAGTATGAATGGGTTTTTATATCAGGAATTTCTCAGTAGCAGCCACGGAGTCTAGATTTGTGATGATGCTGATGGTAATAGGCTCGCCCCTTATTAAATGGGACGTAAGCACAACTGGCGAATTATTGATGTAATGTTATGTATTAACAACGTTCAGTCATTGATATTTTCCAGAGGATGTCATCATCTGCCTAGCCTTTTCCCAACTATGTTGGGGTCGGCTTTCAGTCTAACCGGATGCAGCTGAATACCAGTATTTTACATGGAGCGACTGCCTATCTGACCTCCACAACCCAGTTTATACTGGGTAATACGATACCCTTTGGTAAGACTGGTTGTCAGTTGTCATTTCCAGGTCACTGACTACCTGTAACGACTGCCAAAGATCTATATATGACAGCCGGGACCAACAGCTTAACGTGCTTTCCGAGGCACGGAGGAAACTCGGTATGAAATGGGCGGTCACCCATCCACAGACCAACCTAGGCAAGCGCCGCTTAACCTAAAGATTGACCCGAGTGGCAGTTATTATTACTCCACGAGCTCCTCATTTTCCAGAGGAAGTGAGCAGTTGAAATAATTTTGCATCACATTTACCTTTAAAATTCTCAACGTTATTGAGTACTTTTCCAGTATCTACGCAAGCAAGGCCATATTTCAATCAGGTTCCATCAATCACCTGAGTGTCGTCTGTAGGAACATTTTTGCTTCGCATTTTGCAGTCTCGCTCAGATAGGTAACGGTATCTTCGAATATTCCTGCTAAACACCTTTTGCTAGTGTAGGTAGGTACAGTCGTAATCGAAAATCGATTAACAATTGTATGAAGTATTGACAAAGCTTATGTTTGTTGCTGGAGTATTTCTTGCTTGCGCTAGTTTCGACTAAGTTAGTATCTACAATTTCTCAAATGATGATTTTGAGTCGTCTAGTTAGTGTTCATTTCGTCCAAATAATTGAAGATTGAATCGATGACGAAGAGATTTTTTTTCACTTAGGACTTCTTCATTTCCCCCCCTTACTAATAATCGAGTTCTCAGAAACCGAATCGAATATTCAAAAATGTGACCAAAATAAAATTACCCACCGATTTACATCAGAAAAAAATAACCCAGTTTCCGAACTGCTACCAAAGAAAAAAATATGACTATGCGTCAAACGGAACCGAGTTACTTTTCGGTCTTACAAATTATGCCACTAAGTTGTAATTTAGCTATTTCTGGTCCTTTGCCAAGAACATTAGCTGAAATACAGAATACGCATGTTGCTGGACAATAAATATGATTTAGGTGGTTTCTCAATAGCGGTTAAATAAATCGCCACTGCAGTGGATTACTCCGTATTATGTCGAATAGAACTGAGTATGTTACAAGAATGAGAATTGTCTGACGTCAGACTTTTAACAGCATATGGGACTTTATGGCCGTAAAGTATCTTGAATGTTTTCTTTTTTTTTATTTCAAACGCATTGTATTTTAGGGTTACAAGGTTAAACATCGACAGATATAAACTGTTAACGTTGTTGAGTGGTTTCAATATGATAAAAACTAAAATGACGAGAACTAAATTCAATTTTCCAAATCATAAATCTGTAAAGATACAGCGCGGGTCCTGTACAACCAATTCTCTCTCCAATATACCTAAGATTACAAGCCATAAGATTAAATGGGAGGTATCTACAACTAACGAAGAAAATAGTTCATAAGGTGTAATATATGAGGGTTCCTAATGGAAGAGAGAGACTCGGCTTAATTCGTCGGGTCTGTCTCTGCAATTATGAAAAAAACCGCTGTCGATATTGCACATCTGGCCTTGGTTTCTATCCCAATTAATGAAATGACGTGCGTTCGCCATTTTGGTCTCACTCACGTTCAGTATGCCATGCCGGGAGCTTTGCGGAAAATTAAATGAACATTGAATTGACTCAGTTCGGTTCCGTTTAAAAGGATTGGATATTCTCATTTGGTTTTTGATGGAATTCAGAGTTTGTTTTTAGTTTAAACGTAAACGTAACAGGACTGATTGGTTTCGTTCTGTTATTCCATTACAGACTTATCTGCTTTTTTAATTGTGGCGGCATGTTGTGCATGTGGTGGTCTATTGCAAACTGTGTGACTTCCTAATGTGAACGCTATGCTCCAAAATATGCAGTCAATGTGGCCGGCCAATTTTTGAGCTATTACAATTTTATAGAAGAAGAAGAATTGTTCTTTTACGATTTTGTCATGCACTACGAATGTTTTGAAATATCAAAGACCAGCAGGGCTATTGTGTATCTTTTAATGACAGTGGATAACTTAAAATGTCTATCAAATAACTGTCAAATGGTGAGTTTTTAAGAAAAAAATGTACCAAACCACAACCAATTTACAGTTAATCTATGGACATTTCTGATAGCCACTGACGTTAAAAAGATACGCAATAGGGGGGCAGACCATTCCATCTTACCATTTTAGTTTTGTATTAAATGAAATTAAATTTTACATCCAAAATCATAAAAAATCAACCCAAATCAAGCAAGAACAAGTTAGAAGTGTTACCCTTATCCAAATTGGCAGATGAAATCCCGGAAAAACATATCTTCCACATTTCGATAACATTTTCTAGTTTTCGTACCCGACTCCCGTACTCTGTTCGTTAGAGTTCCGATCACGCCGAATCGCAAAGAGTTCCTAACGTACATTTTGCAGTTTTGTGTTAATTGGTGGTCATTACACAATGGCAATCAATTGGACGGCCACTTTGTTCAGCATTATTCACGTAGAACAGCGGCGACTTACGCGTTATTATAAGTGGGTTCGTGCCCAGTCTGGCGCATTTTTCTTCTTGTTTAGCTTAATTAAGTATTTCACTACTGGGCAAAGACCTCCCCTTTTCTCCTTCCAAAGCTTTCTAACATGGTGCAGTACGGTATCCAGCCATGTTCGCCCCATATCCAAAATCAGATCGACACACTACCACGATCTACCTCAAGGGCGATTTCCTCCGACAGGCATCCTGTGCATGACAATCGTTGCGCAACTCTGTGGGCGCATTCATACTATAGAGAGTCGTGGGTCCGTACCCAGTCAGGCGCATTACTTTTTGTAATTTATTTCATCATCACTGCTCTCAAAACAGTGAAGAAAAACATCGTGAGGAAGCCAGCATATCACCGATCCAAAAGTTAGTAGATAAATGTGACAGCTACTAACCCGCACTGGAACCACGTGGTGGATTACAACCCATTAACTCTAATAGAGAGGAAACCTGTCTGGGACACAGGTTTCCTCTCATGGGAATATTATAGAATAGACCGATTATGGTAAATCAATAGGATCATTCAACTGTATGGTAACTTTGGTTAGCATTGTTCCAGTAATTATAAACTTTTTGTTAAAAATATTTTGTGTGCAATTCATTCATTGCACGTATTTTTAATTGGGATTCATTCGAGGTAGTTTATTTGCTTCTATTGAAAACACTGTTAAATTACTCTATTTTAGACGGTTTAAATGCCGAGGCAGCGTATATACGTGCAGTTTGCATGTATGCATTTAATTTAGGAACATAGAAAAGGCGTTGTTGGAGTAACATAAAATACGATTAAAGCTCTGCTAGTAAGCTTCAAAATCCAAAGAATTTTCAGTGTCATTTTTGAACATTGTATCCTAATTATAATTCTCAGCGCATCGCCCCTTGCTCATGAGACGCATACGCAGAATTTTGAGTGCGACTTTATATTCTTACCGAATTTATTGTTTCAATAGGTAAAATACAGGAGAAAGTGTGTATTTGTTAATAGTGAAAGGAGAAATACTCGCGTCTGCGACTAATGTGTTAATTAGGTAAAATGATATTGCTTTTGTATTTCATCACACATAAATAATAAAAGACATAGGTTGACTGGCAGAAAAGACCTAAGACATTATGTTGTGGGGCTGCGGGTTGTTCAAAAGTTACCGCGGCCTCGACATATAGGGCTAAGAAGGAACACGGGTGGTTTTTAGTCAGTAGAAGTCTGACACTCCCTTTCGCTCTGCCCAAGAGTGACAGGGGTTATTTGATGATTTCCAACGCACTAAAAAAAAAGGCATTATGTTGTGCTTCAAGCACTAATTATACAGGTTAAATTAAAAATAATTTCGTGCAAAGGTCATTGTTCAATCATCCCACAGAACCATAAAAATTGCTACAACATAAACAAAAATAATAATGATTACATGACTTAAAATTCAATAGTTTACCAAACTACAAGCAAATAGAGACAACTAGTAATAATGGCCTTGCCCATACATCAACAGTTGCGTCAAGTGTCAAAATTAACGCCACATAAACAATAAGGGTACCTATAACACACTTGTTTGATTCGGCAGTAGCTATTCGTTGTATGAAAGCCGACCCGAAGCAGTTGCTACTCATTTTCAACTTTTAAACTGCTCTTGCCAATCGATGAATTTCGTTCGGCTTTATCATCACTGTGTCTACTTCGGGTCGGCTAAGCACCGTTATAATTATGCAAGCCGAGTGGTTTTTTCCCGAATGTACATCAATGTAATATTTTATTGTACGTAATATTTCATTTTGGCACACGGAAGAATTATGAAAAATTGATCATGTATCCCCCTTATAGGATGTGAACTCAACACAAGTGCTAATTTGCTCTTAATATTAACAACACCAAATACAAAACTGTCTAGACAAGTTAGTGATTTGTCACCAAAATCGCTCAGTCTTAGAACTCTTTGTTCTTTGTCACCTAACTTCTGATTGGCCATCACTGTTACAACCACAGTGATATTTATTTTAATTACTATAAGATCGTTGTTCGATTGCTGCAACAAGTCTCAAGTCAAGTCAAGTTTGACAATTCTGTCAAACAACAGTGATCTTTATTTTTATTCGTATAAGGTAGTTTTTGGTTTACTAGCGTTAGATGAAAACTAAGTGTGATAGGACTGTACAAAACTTGCGAGTGTGGAATGTCATCTTCATTTCATTCGTGGAAAAGTGACAAAGACTTTTGTTGTATTGTTGCACTTCGAGTGTTAGTTCTCTTTGTATCCGAAGTTGAAGACAGAATGGAAGTTAATTAGTGAATTAGTAAGAGAAGAAAGCAATGACGCATCATTTTAATAAACAAAGTACTGCCACCTACACTTTCTTCACAATCATTAGCTGTAAGTCTTAATATAGATAACTAGCTTTTGCCCGCGGCTCCACACGCGGAGATCTCGAAAAATATCCCAACAAACTTTTATCCCCTGTTAAAATCTCTCAGGGGTTAAATTTTGAAAGAAAATATAATCCAAAACCTTCCTCGAAAACCACTCTACACATTGGTGAAAACAGCATGAAAATCGGTGCAGTAGTTTTCGAGTTTATCGCGAACAGACAGACAGACAGACGCGGTGGAGGACTTTGTTTTATAATATGTAGTGATAGCGATTGACAAAAGTTTGCTTCAATAACACAATTTCAAAATTGCAACATCATTAGAGGCTGGGGTCGGCCTCCAGTCTAACCTGATGTAGCTGAGTACCAGCATTTTACATGGAGCGACTGCCTATCTGACCTCTACAACCCATAGTAACTTAGTACCGGGTAATACTATAATACCCTTTCATAAGACTGATTGTAAACTTTCGGGTCACTGACTTCCCTTTACGACTGTCAAAGATTTGCAATTGACACCTGGTACAGACGGCTACACATCAAGCTATACATTTCCAGTTTACGCTGATCTCGCACTGTACGGAAATCCTATACAATGCGAGACCAGCTTATACTAGAAATGTATAAACAACAGCGTCGAAATATCGGGAACTCAAAACAAATAAAAAATCACGGAAGATATCCCGTAAGTGACATTTTAAATATAATGTATAACTTGATGTGTAGCCGTGTGTACCAACGACTTTACAAACTTTTTGGGGCACGGAGGAAACTCGGTATGTAATGGGTGGTCACATTCCCACAGACCAACCTAGGCAAGCGTGGCTTATCCTAAAGATTCTTATCTAGCCGCAATAGGGATGTTTACTGACAAAAAAAAAAAATGACTAATTACAAAATATAAACACAGAATAAGGACCTTCAGAAATAATACTAATTACTACACGTAAACAGGGTGGACGGGACAAATATATACTAAAAAGGTTACCACGCATCACGTACATCATATTGTGAAGACCACTTAGAAAAGTATCATAATAGGGATGTTTACTGACTTCAAAAAATATGATTCTAATTAGTCCGTCTGTTAGATTATCGAAAAATATTGGATACGTATTTTTTGTTTTATCAAATCAATAAAAATTGACGAAGATAAAACGCGTCAAAGATTTGAGTAGGAGGTTGTGACGTCACTGCTCTCTAAGAAATGTCATACTAATGTCTTAGAATATGACGTCACACGAGTTTTCAAAGCACTGTATCGTCTTCATTGTTTGTTTACGTGAAAAAAGAAAAAATACGTGTCCAATATTTTTTGGAAACCTATCTGACGGACTAACTAGATTTTTTTTGTTAACATCCCTATTACGACAAACAAATCTGGATTAAATTTTTGCCAGCTATCTCATTTTCATCAGCCTACAACGTTCTCACTGCAGGGACTCTGTAGGCCTCCTCTCTAGGAGAAGGATGGGTCATAAACCACCACGCGGGCCCAGTGCGGTTTGGTAGATGCCAAATGTCTTCGATTTTTTGTTTTTAGAGCAGCGGCGATGAAAAAAAACAAAAAGTAATTCGCCTGCCTGGGTTCCAACCCACGACTTACTGTTCGTAAGTCGGGGCCGCTACCGCTGGGCCACTGCTGCTCATTCATAATCATCATCATCATCATCATCTTCCTGCCCTTATTCCATTCTATTTGGGGTCGGCGCAACACGTTTCATTCTTCCCTGTTAGAAGTCAAGGTGGCATTTACTCCTTTCTCATTCATAATAAATTATCATTCCTCACACAATCCATCCATCTTTTCTTGGGCCTTCGTCCCCCTCTCCATCCATCAATATATATATATTGATGGATGGAGGAAATGAAATGAAGGAAATCCATCACTTATTAAAAAATAAATTAACATTATTTTTCATTTCATCATATTTCGCTAATAATGTTTAACCATCATGTTCGCAAAGTTCAAAAGTTAATTTATTTTGACCTCGTATTTATTTTAGAAGTACCTGTACTTTCAAAAGATAACCGCGATCTAGTACCGGAGCTCGGAGTAAAATCATCAAAGCCTTCATCAGTCAATGCAATAATGGCTGATAGATTTTCTATTAGACTGGTTTCGACATGCATTATTTGTTTATTTCCTCCATATCACAGCTAAGCATTATGAGCCTATAATAATCCCACTGCTGGGATATACGCATAACTCACCACGCTTGTTCAGTGTGGGTTTGGAATGTCAGAAGCAATATTTTTCTTTAGGTCCATGGCCAAGTGATTCTTTTAACGTTTCATTAAGCAGAATCAACTAGTTAACTCTCCGTTCCTTCATATTTTTACCCGACTACGGCGAAGCCAAAAGGAAGGGTAATGATTTTGGCAGTCTATGTATGTATGTATGTTCCACCGTAGCGCCTAAACTACTGAACGGATTTTAATAAATGAGGTGTCAATAGATTCGTAAGATTTTAACCTGATTTGAACAACGTGCAAACCTACGGGCTATCATATTTGCTCTCTTAGACAGTGCCCTCCGCTCCCGCTCAATGTCGACATGGTCTTTCAGATCTGCTGTTACCCAGTGCCCCAAGTATTTAAATTGTTCCACCCGTTCCAACGGTACACCATTCAAGCGAATAGGGGGCACTTGCTGAGGGCATTTGGCGCTTCCCTGAAATACCATGAATTGGCTTTTCGCGACATTATACATTAGACCATGGCTGCCCGCGTACTCCTCACAGATATTCAGCAGCTTGCGTAATCCACAAACCGACGCGCTCAGCAGCACCATGTCATCTGCATAACTTAGATTGTTTACACAAACGTCATCAACATGGCAGCCCACATGCCGACTACTGAGCCCGACGATGAGTGCGTCCATGTAGAGATTGAAAAGTGTGGGTGAAGTTAACCCACCTTGTCTCACTCCACATTCAAGCCTGTATGGCTCCGATAATGTACCCGCCCATCTGACATTGTTAACCTGGTGTTCGTACCAATACCTGAAGATGTTAACCAGTTCATGCGGCATGTTTATGCCCTCAAGTTTATGCCACAACAAATCATACGAAACCAGGTCAAAGGCCTTGGACAGGTCGAGGAAGCACGAGTACACTGGTGTTTTACGATCAGTATAGTATCTGACGGCATGCTTGAGACACAGTATGGCACTCTCAGTAGATAATTTAGGTCTAAACCCAAACTGATTATCGTGCAGTGTGACGAGTTTATTTAACCGTGTATCAAGCAAACCGTCAAACACCTTTGCTATAACAGTAGCAAGAGAGATAGGCCTGTAGTTAGTTTTATCGGCAAGATCACCAGTTTTGTTCTTAACCACAGGCACTACTACAGTTCTCATGAAGTCGTACGGCAGGTATGAATGGCTCAGGCAAAGCGAGTAGAACATAGCTAAAACCCTAACCACATGCGGGCCGGCATACTGCAAGTGTTCGATACTTAGGCCATCATGGCCCGGAGATTTTCCTCTGGTCATATATTTTATGATTTTCCCCACCTCACTGGCCGAAATCCTAGTCTCTATTACTCTCGTAACCTCTTCAGCAATGACCTCCGCGACCCGCGTTCCCAACTGAGGCTTTACAGAAAAGTAGGACTTAAATATATTCGCTATATCTCCCGGTTCACTAACCCCGTCGACGCTCACCGGTAGGCCAGGACCCAAGTTTACCTTGTTGGTAGCCTTCCAAAAACCACGAAAGTCACCGTTCGTGTGCTTCACAGCAAGGGTGTCCATTCTCAATTGGTCCTGATGATCTTGGCACCACATAAGCCTAGATTTGAACACCCTTCTGGTTTCGCACATTTCGCGATAAACTTCCCCGCACCTAGGTTTGCCGCATAATACCCATTCAATAAACCTAGTTCTGGCCACCCGATGAGCCTCTCTGACGTTATTGTTCCACCCTATTATACGCGAGCCAGCCATACCCGTCCTCCCGCTACCCCGACCCACCAAAGACGCGTCACGAAGAGCGGACACAATATCAGAATACAGTATGTCAATTGCGCGCCTGTGACAATGGTCGCGGCAACAAGAGTCAGCACACTGACTACACTCAGCAGGGAAGTCAACAAGTCTGAGCCTCCTGTTACACTCACTAGTATACAAGGCAATCTGTTCCGCCGTACGTACACCCCACACTACCCCCTTATTCAGCATAATACTGTGATGTACCGTCTGCGGAATTAAGTTTAATTTACACTCGATAATAAGTGGGAAGTAATCCGACCATACCGTGTCATAATCCACACACACGTTCGTAACAGACCGCC
Organism: Diarsia dahlii; assembly: GCA_949775195.1. Taxonomy (NCBI): domain Eukaryota; kingdom Metazoa; phylum Arthropoda; class Insecta; order Lepidoptera; family Noctuidae; genus Diarsia; species Diarsia dahlii. The sequence continues at coordinate 6,545,456 of OX459200.1, forward strand.
CTGCAGACTGAGTTACCAAGCAGTGGTCCAGCCAGCTGCACGACCCGTACACGTCACTAATGAAAGTGAACGTATCCGAGTCAATACCTAGCATTTCCACATCAACACATGTCCAATACTGCTCATCACAATAGCTTACAAGCTCGTTGAAAAATAAACTATACGGTGTAGCATTAAAATCGCCTAAAATATACACAGACTCAATGCCGTATTCTTCAATGATTGCGCTTACCATACTAAGACAATCCGTGAACTCAGCTAAATTGCCCGCCGCGTTCGTAGGCATATAAACGCTTAGCACTATCACTGGACGATCACTGGTTATTATTTTAATGGCACAAATACGCTCACTATCACAACGCAACACAGACACCTGCTGAAATACGCTGCTTCTCCACAGCAAGGCCACGCCACCAAAAGGTCGCCCTCGCAACAGGCCCGCGGACGTGTCCACCGCTGAAATCCCCGTGTAGGCAAACTCGCTGTGAATCGTACTTAAGTACGGAATGTCCTCAGGAAGTAGCCAAGTTTCCTGCAAGGCTACCAAATCACAGGAACGACAGAGCTCCCTAATGCTATCTATGGAGCGTTTTACGTTTTTACAATTATAGGTAGCAAAACGATATGGTCTGCTATTCATTACTGTTTTTATTGACACCGTCAACAGATAACAATCCATTCGGCTCTCGACGCTTAAAATTGACAAAGCGCCTAAACACAATGCCTCGGGGCCATAAATTCTCATCCAGATATGATGGTAACTTAGACTCGGGTACAAAGAATTTGTAGGCGACGTGTCCCCTTTCCTTCTTCATTATTATTTTCTCCAGAGACACCGTGTCTTGTGTTCTCGAGCGAATATAATTAATTATTTCGTCTGTGGTCGTCTCACTATGTATATTAGTGATAAACATTGGCACTTTTCTATCTGCTGCTTTAAATCGACCCTCCGCATCCGTCGCAACACCGGTTTTACCCATATAGCGATATTTGGGGTGTTTCTTACGATAAGACACCTTTTGCCATCCATCGTTATTGTTTTGAACATTGAGCGGAGTAGCCGAGTGAATCATTACACCGTTATTAGCGACGTTCACGTTGTTCGTAGCAGTCAGCTGATATACCTCAGCCTGGCCCGAGCGCGAGCGCTCAGTCGACGCCAAACCGGTTGCACAAACACTCGGCTCATGCGTGTGAGTCACCACAGCGCTTACACCGACCGGTGATGTCCGCCGCTGCGTACATGACTCATGTTTATTTTGTTTTTCTTGTACCTGCATTATTTCTCTGTATTGAGGAATTCTTTGATGCAGATCACTATCATTCTCATCCGTGTCGCATATTACTTCGTGGAGAGAAGAATTATGCAGGTGCGATAGCCCCATCGGCCCACTATCCAGTAACCAGGCACCCCGATTCATATTCACTTTCAATGCAGACGTAGGTGGTAACGAATCGTTTCTGATTGGAAAAAATTCCGTTCTCAACTGTTTTATAATATCTAACGTCGCATAAGTGGTTTTAATTTCGTCAATCGCTGCTTGCATTCGTACTAAATCTTTCAACAGCTTCGTACAGTCCAAGTGGTCGAAAGTAATAGGTGGCAACTTTTCAAGACTCCTGGCCACAAACACAGGAATATCATCCGGCTCGGCTGATTTGAACAGATTAATGATATCCGCCAAATCTCTCTGCTCTTTGCCTTTATTTTTCCTTATAATCTTCCGCAGATTCGAAGGAATGGCATCAAAAAGAAGTGACTTTGATCTTTTGATTTCATCACTCGTGAAGGATGAGACACAAATACGCACTAAAGTCTCTTCGTCCACAACAGACACTTTGTTCTGGATGTAAGACAACATTTCATCAATTACGATGTTACACTTGTCACATTTAATAACGTTCGTCATTTTTACTGCAAACCGTCACAGAGCGCTGCCGTAATACGCAACCGTCGTCGATAGGTGCGAGCGCACGACTATGCTGTTAAAGACAGAATGGAAATTAATTAGTGCATTAGTGAGAGAAGAAAGCAATGATGACGCATCAGTTTAGTAAACAAAGTACAGCCACCTACACTTTCTTCATAATCATTAGCTGTAAGTCTTAATATAGATAACTAGCTTTTGCCCGCGGCTCCACCCGCGGAGATCTCGAAAAATATCCCAACAAACTTTTATCCCCTGTTAAAATCTCTCAGGGGTTAAATTTTGAAAGAAAATATAAACCAAAACCTTCCTCGAAAACCACTCTACACATTGATGAAAACAGCATGAAAATCGGTGCAGTAGTTTTCGAGTTTATCGCGAACAGACAGACAGACAGACGCGGTGGAGGACTTTGTTTTATAATATGTAGTGATAGCGATTGACAAAAGTTTGCTTCAATAACACAATTTCAAAATTGCAACATCATTAGAGGCTGGGGTCGGCCTCCAGTCTAACCTGATGTAGCTGAGTACCAGCATTTTACATGGAGCGACTGCCTATCTGACCTCTACAACCCATAGTAACTTAGTACCGGGTAATACTATAATACCCTTTCATAAGACTGATTGTAAACTTTCGGGTCACTGACTTCCCTTTACGACTGTCAAAGATTTGCAATTGACACCTGGTACAGACGGCTACACATCAAGCTATACATTTCCAGTTTACGCTGATCTCGCACTGTACGGAAATCCTATACAATGCGAGACCAGCTTATACTAGAAATGTATAAACAACAGCGTCGAAATATCGGGAACTCAAAACAAATAAAAAATCACGGAAGATATCCCGTAAGTGACATTTTAAATATAATGTATAACTTGATGTGTAGCCGTGTGTACCAACGACTTTACAAACTTTTTGGGGCACGGAGGAAACTCGGTATGTAATGGGTGGTCACATTCCCACAGACCAACCTAGGCAAGCGTGGCTTATCCTAAAGATTCTTATCTAGCCGCAATAGGGATGTTTACTGACAAAAAAAAAAAATGACTAATTACAAAATATAAACACAGAATAAGGACCTTCAGAAATAATACTAATTACTACACGTAAACAGGGTGGACGGGACAAATATATACTAAAAAGGTTACCACGCATCACGTACATCATATTGTGAAGACCACTTAGAAAAGTATCATAATAGGGATGTTTACTGACTTCAAAAAATATGATTCTAATTAGTCCGTCTGTTAGATTATCGAAAAATATTGGATACGTATTTTTTGTTTTATCAAATCAATAAAAATTGACGAAGATAAAACGCGTCAAAGATTTGAGTAGGAGGTTGTGACGTCACTGCTCTCTAAGAAATGTCATACTAATGTCTTAGAATATGACGTCACACGAGTTTTCAAAGCACTGTATCGTCTTCATTGTTTGTTTACGTGAAAAAAGAAAAAATACGTGTCCAATATTTTTTGGAAACCTATCTGACGGACTAACTAGATTTTTTTTGTTAACATCCCTATTACGACAAACAAATCTGGATTAAATTTTTGCCAGCTATCTCATTTTCATCAGCCTACAACGTTCTCACTGCAGGGACTCTGTAGGCCTCCTCTCTAGGAGAAGGATGGGTCATAAACCACCACGCGGGCCCAGTGCGGTTTGGTAGATGCCAAATGTCTTCGATTTTTTGTTTTTAGAGCAGCGGCGATGAAAAAAAACAAAAAGTAATTCGCCTGCCTGGGTTCCAACCCACGACTTACTGTTCGTAAGTCGGGGCCGCTACCGCTGGGCCACTGCTGCTCATTCATAATCATCATCATCATCATCATCTTCCTGCCCTTATTCCATTCTATTTGGGGTCGGCGCAACACGTTTCATTCTTCCCTGTTAGAAGTCAAGGTGGCATTTACTCCTTTCTCATTCATAATAAATTATCATTCCTCACACAATCCATCCATCTTTTCTTGGGCCTTCGTCCCCCTCTCCATCCATCAATATATATATATTGATGGATGGAGGAAATGAAATGAAGGAAATCCATCACTTATTAAAAAATAAATTAACATTATTTTTCATTTCATCATATTTCGCTAATAATGTTTAACCATCATGTTCGCAAAGTTCAAAAGTTAATTTATTTTGACCTCGTATTTATTTTAGAAGTACCTGTACTTTCAAAAGATAACCGCGATCTAGTACCGGAGCTCGGAGTAAAATCATCAAAGCCTTCATCAGTCAATGCAATAATGGCTGATAGATTTTCTATTAGACTGGTTTCGACATGCATTATTTGTTTATTTCCTCCATATCACAGCTAAGCATTATGAGCCTATAATAATCCCACTGCTGGGATATACGCATAACTCACCACGCTTGTTCAGTGTGGGTTTGGAATGTCAGAAGCAATATTTTTCTTTAGGTCCATGGCCAAGTGATTCTTTTAACGTTTCATTAAGCAGAATCAACTAGTTAACTCTCCGTTCCTTCATATTTTTACCCGACTACGGCGAAGCCAAAAGGAAGGGTAATGATTTTGGCAGTCTATGTATGTATGTATGTTCCACCGTAGCGCCTAAACTACTGAACGGATTTTAATAAATGAGGTGTCAATAGATTCGTAAGAATAGCCCGGGTGTCATAGGCTATATAAAGGCAAAAGGCAGAATTCGTACCACATACTTTTTTTGTTGTTTTGTGATAGAATTTGTACCACTTATTAAGTCAATTAAACCATTCATTTTCATGTAACATTAGTATTTTTAGAAGTCTGGATTCATTAATTATATCAATTAAAAGATTTAAGTAATTAAACGTAATATAATCTTAAACTAAACGTAGTTATGTTTTTAGAAGTTGCCATTTGTAAAATATCACGAGGTTCACAATGATAAATAATTATTTTAAATAGAAATAACAGTAAATATAATTAACCAATTACACATTATACCTTACAATTAATAATTATTGCATACAATCTTAATAATTAACTATTTAATGATAGGAATTATTTTCGACATCAATGTTTTTTTTTGTATTGGCAATTATTTTATTGACAGTATTTGACAGATTAGGAAAATCACAGATTATTTAATGGGAAAATCTTTCCGAGTCTCTGTTCAGTTCTTTGCTGTTGTTTTGAATTCAAATTGTGGTTTGTAACTGCATCTGAGCAATTTAGCAAATTATCTGGCCATTTTTACGTTGAGTCCAGCTACTGCTCCTCCGTACTCTATCTAGTAATTTCGCGAAAGGACGCTTTATTAATTGTGCTGTGTGTGTACGTGCTTTTAATTAAAATGACGAGTTTGCAATGCATCAATTGCAACGTTCGCTTGTCCCGAATATGAAGGCACGCTTTATCGGATGAGAATGAAGATCTCGTCAATACTATTCGGCTGTGGACATATCCTAGAGATGTAAGTAGTTTCAAACATAACATTTTGCGTACGAGTGTGCCAGTTACGAAGTGATAACTTTTACGTGTTAAAAAGTAGTCCTTACCATTTAAACTACACGATATCATACTAAAATAATATGTGTGTACAAAAACTAAACTAAACATTATTTGAAAAATATAACAAACACTATTGTGGTTGTTTACATATTTACAATTTGTCCTATATAATGTACAAACACATAAGTGATCGTTTTGCATGTATTGTTTACTTGCCTAACACTTGGTTGCCTAACTTGGTTTGCCTAACACTGTTATAATAGTTATTACTCTGTTAGTATGACTGTTGAAGTGTCATAGTCATATAAAGCAATGTTGAGCCGTACACAAAATCACTTCTTTATTTCCAGATAACACCTGCTGACCATGTTTGCCATGCATGCTGGCAGCTAGCTAGTCATCCCCGTTTTCTGATAATATGCCGAGGAGACGCACAGGCCATCAAAGTGTTTGTGTTGTATGTGGACGATCCATACTATGAATCAGTCAACGCAGGATTTTGATTGAAGGTGCAAATGAAGACGAACAAAGAATGGCTAACACAGTTACTACTTGGATCCAACCACGAGAGGTATAACAACACATACCTATTATAACTTTTATCGATTAGGTGTCTTGATTTGATGTGTGTTAAAACAATGTAAATTATTTCCCACTAATACCATGCATTTTTAAACGCAACTTTTTCTTTATTTATTTATTATTTATTTATTTTTTTATTTTAGCTTCGTTCTGAGGATGAAGCTTGTGTGCCGTGTTGGCTAAGAGCTAGAAGAACTAGGGTTGGTTCACCTAATGAAGATATTCAACCCATTGTACCTGATCATCTGGAGGGTGATCATTCTGATTTGATGTGTGCTGTATGTGGTCAGAGTCTATCCGACTCAACATCAGACCAAGAGTGGAATCCCGACAACACTGCTCGTTTGTTGGAGCACCAGCAGGTATATGTATATGAAATATATTTATAGTAATTAGCTTATAATAATGTGTCATGCAAAGGGCAATTACTATTTTATGTTGCTAAATCTGGGACAATCATGATGGCTCTACTAACAACAAAAGGGTACTGGTTTTTCCATTGTCACATAGCCCTTCTCTCTATATTAACACAACATAGATATTTTTGGTAAAGATTTTCTGTAAGGTGAAAACCAAACATTTTATTTATTTATTTAAACTTCATGCACAAACGTGGTACATAGGCGGACTTAATGCAACAAGGCATGGGTTTGGGTTTTTATGTCAAGAACTATTCTGTAGCTTGGTCATGTTGGGCGCAATTTATGTCTGTCAGTGTTTAATTTGTGTTTCATCAATGTTATTTATTTACAGATGTCATCCATGCATGAAGTTTATGGAGTTTGCTGGGGCCAAGCTCGAGATTAATATTATTTATCCATGGAGGAATTAATATTATTTGCTTGTGGTATATAGGTACCAAATTCGCCAGGCTCGTTCATATGTGGGTGAGCATTTTCGGTTTCATGGAGTATGATCTATGTTAGAGATAACTCGAGAGAGAATACATGGCTTAGAGGGAATAAACCCAATGTTGCTTCGTGCTAAAATAAAGTCCCACCATTCTTCTGCTAGAACTTATTTCGTTTTCATAGTTACAGAATCAAATATGAATGGTCGGGACGCAATCAAAAGTTATTGTTGTAATTGCATTGTAGGTTTAAGAAGTGGGATGCTGCTCACACGTTATGAGCATTATTTGGTACCTTAGTTACGCTCGCCATGAAGATATGACCCGACCTGCCCCTTGCTTAGATGAAGTAATATTAAGAAGTAATTAGGTAATATAAGAACAATAAAATAAATGTTAGATCCTACAAAAACAAAGTTGTTTTATTTAACCACACTCAAAACTCCATCAGCACTTCATCATTTATCATCATCATCATCAAACTATTGCAGACCGCTGCTGGACGCAGGTCTTTCCTAAAGCACCCTACTGAATTGGTACAATTCTAATGTCAATTTGCCAACTTAATGATAAGTAAAACACTACAAAGATAGCCAACTATCTACAACATATTATTATCCCTTTCACCAAAACAATGTTTATATGCCTACACGTAATACTTAATATTTATTGGGACATAACCTCAAAAATAAAACTGGTTATAACTTTTAGGTCCCAACTTCTAAAAATCTAAGAATTTTAAAAGGGCTTGCCTATTGTATTGACTACCAATTAAAACAAAAAATATCCCAAAACACGACATTTTATTAGGTGTACGAAACTCCCATACAACCCTGCCTTTCGCCTTTTATAAATTCTTTTTATGACGGAATTTAAATGTCAAAAACTTACCTCAAAAATATTAAATTGAGATAATCATAGCAAGTTTGGTATCAAATGAAAGGTCTTGGCGAGCACATTACAAATATGTATTATATAAGAGTTTAAATACACACAAAAATAAAATTCAAATAAAAAAATTAAGATCAAAAATCTAAAACCCGACTACTAACAAAATCGCGGTCTTAAAAGTAGCAAACAAGAAAATAATTCTTGTCTGATATTCTTCGTAGTCGCATGCCACCTTGCTAATGGCAATTAGCAGCTGACTTCTGTATCAATGAGAAAGCCATGAAGGAGCATCAGGTATCAGTGGCATGTGGCCCATTCCCTCTCAAAGAGAGGAGGCCTGTGTCCCAGCAGTGGGAACATTAATAGGCTGTTGATGATGTGATGTATTCCAGGATTCGAAAAATAAATAAATACCAATTAAAAAATCAAAGAAAAGTATCGCTCTAACTGTTTTTATTATCAAAGTCATCTTACTTCCTAATTGACAGCGCTAATATTTTTATACTTCTCAAGATTATTTTTTTTTTCAGAAAAATAACGACAAAATACCAAACCAGGAATCGTACGAGAAAATCTTTCTCGTACCATTTCAGCAGTATATTTTAATAAACTAACATTTAACTCACGTTGCCGTTTCTCGTATTTATCTTACACAATACTCGGCAAGTTCGTTTGAACTTAACAATTTTCATCGAGCTCTGTCATAACTTTATATTCCATTACGAATAGCGTAGCGACATTGGAATCTCAATAAAAATTGCTCCAAGTAAGCGGGAGCACACGATGGTATGCCTCTAAGTGAGACCTATGTACATTCCAGTGAACTCGTGCCAGTAATCAGTTTCACCTTGAACTTGCTTGAGTTGGTGGCGGTTTTTTCCTGTTGAGGTACGGAACCCTAAAAAACGTCTGCAGTATTCCGGAGTGTGATTGGCAGGTTGCCAAGTAAGACTTAATTCTTGAGGGGGAGTGCGAAAAGTAGGCGCCTGGGATTGAGGCCTTATCGTTACTCTGCGGGTGACCTAATTGAAATCCTATCTGGATAATTTTTTGTAACCTAACAGATTGAGATTGACTTTATTATAAAGGAGTTTTTATGAAGTTTTTTTGTTAATTCACTACAGCTATTTTACAGGGTTATAATTGGAAAGACTTTGGAGATCAGATAGGCTGTCGCTCCATGTATTCAGCTGAATTCGGTAAAAAGGCTAGAGGCGGTGATTTAGGACGACTTTGATAAAATCTCTATTACCTACTCGTCATCCAATCAGACACCTCCTTTCGTATCCTATCATCTTTCTCACAGTCCGTCCATCTTGTCTTTGGATATCACGAAGTCAGAAAATAAATCAATAAACATTGTATATATTATTAGCCTGATTTTATAAAATTAATCTTGAACTCTAAAGCAACAAGAACAGATTCAACAAAGTGTAAACATCCAAAGATCAAAACACACAATATAAATGAACAAGTACGGTCAACAAATTGATAAAATCAGGAAGTATCAAGATATCTACCAAATTACGACGTCCTTGAAGATGAATCGTTTCTGCTACGCTAGTTTGTTTTTAATCTCCTCTTCTCCACACTAAATAGTTATTTATTAACCTTGACAGTCGGCTTCTTTCAATTTAAATCGGTTTTGTCACAGCACTAATGGTCGAGGATTAAGCAATGTTTGTGAACGTACTTCTGAAAACATTGATTAGTTTTGGACTCGTGACTTTTAAACCACTGCATCCAGAATCAAAAGTGCCAACCACCAAAAAAGTGCAGAGACAGTGAAGCTCTTGGACAATGCAACGAAATTAATCAGAGAAGATAGCGGAGGAGTAGGAAAAACATAATTTCCCCTTCCCTCAATATCAGTAGGACAGAGAACAAAACAAGGTCAATAGGCACGAAGGGACGTTCACAACTACGATAAGTAGTTGCCTAGCATCAGGGATAAATATTGTCATTAAAATTAACGAATCCTAAGTTGTAAGCTGTTATATTTAATTCCAATTTGGCAAAAAGAGACACTCCTCACTTGTTGATTGATGCAGTTGTTAGTCGTTGATCTTTTTGACAGTGGTTAGATGCCCTTAGGTCTGACATCCAATCATGCCAAGGGTATCGTGTGTATCTGGGTGGCGGAGTTCAGATAGGCATGTGAAATACTGGAATTCAGTTACAAACTCTTAGACACGATATTGATCCCTAGCTTTGGGAAAAGACTAGTTAGATATAATAATGATGATTTTTTATGGATTGATGATGTCTCTCAAGTAACAAAAAGTAGGTAAGTCAATAAAGTCTTAAAAGTGTAGTCAAAGAACTCTTTGTATAACATGACAAGGTTCAAAGTATATGCAAAGCTTTCGTAATCCGAGTGTACAAAATCTAGTCTCTTCGAACTAGTTACTCGTTTGTTTCTTCATGCGAAATGGATTTTCACGTTATTGGTTTCAGTAATGAGAACTAAAAGCCTTTTCCAATGCACTCGCTAATGGTCTGCTAGACCGTTACCTAATTATCGTAAGCCGATAAACAACTTCCAAATGGTTACGCATATAAGCTGTTAGGAGTTAGGAGGTCTGTTTGTGTGGCTAGGCTTTGTTTGAGATACATTACATACCGAGTCTCTGCCGTGCCTCTGAAATCACGTTAAGCCAATCAAATGGCCCTGACTGTCATTGTAGATCTTTGACTGCCTTAATGGATAGCAAGATACCCGAAAGTCTCACGTCCAGTCTTGCCAGGGGTATCGCATTACTCAGTCAAACTGGGTTGTGATGGTCGGAATAGGCAGTCGCTCCATGTAAAATACTCGTATTCAGCTGCTTCTGTTTAGACTAGGAGCCAACCCCAACATAGTTGGGAAAGGTTAATCAGATAATGAATTGTGTGGCTGGGTGTTGCTGTGTCGTTGTCTCATAAAGAATGCGAGTTCAGTTTAAAGGACATGAAAGTTTTATGATATAGGCAACAAACCCCGATACTGATCATCAACAGCCTATTAATGTTCCCACTGCTGGGACACAGGCCTTCTCTCTTTGAGAGGGAATGGGCTATAATCTACCACGCGGGAGATACTGATACTGATACTTTTTCAAAATCTTAGAATGTAACCCGTAAAAATGCACATACGGGCCAACATTTTTCAAATGTTCCTCGTTTCTATCATCCAAACTCGCATTATTTAGGCCACAATATCTCAGAAGTCAACAACCTATATAAGCCAATAGAAAATCGATCTTTACAACGACAATAAAAGGACGCGAAGTAATAATATAAATGACAATGAACAAGAGACATGTGACTATAATATAACCATGAACTGGATTGAATCAATCTCAATCAGGAACCCGTGACGCGGGGTACGCGTTTTGCGGTCACGCGCCGTTTAGTTGAACTCCTTTGTGTTTCTGACACCCTGGTACCCTATAGTTTATAATACGGTCTTTAGATCCCAATTTATTTGGATTTGACTGTGATTTGACTTGATAATATGACTGCCTCATTGGTCCAGCGGGTGCCAGCGTGATTTCTTAGGTCTTAGGTTTGTTTCCCGGGTCGGGCAAAGTGTCATTGGATTCCTCAGGGATTTCTCAGTAATAACCTCGGAGTCTAGCTTTGTGCCCGGTTGGAGGCAATAGGCTCGCCCCCTATTACATGGGGCTTCAACATAACTGGGGAAATGTGGGTGTGCTATAAGGTAGGAACACCTCTTCTTAATCCTTCGGGTATTATATTATATAGGCGTGATGTGATATTATGTTTATTTAGATTTTTCATTCAAATCTTTACAATGTCGGTCTCTAAATCACGATTCTGGAAACTCTTTTTTGATTCTGCAATCTATAGGAATTCTTCTTAAACTTCGAGTCAATGGCAAGAATATATTTTTGATATGCCAGCCTAGAAATTTGCTACTTCCAGGAATAAATACTACTGATAAAATATCTTGAAGTTTGGTATTCCGTAAATATTTAATATCCGTTGAGTCCTTTGCAGATTGATGCTTAGCCAGGATTTCTAGCTATGTAAATAATCTCTTTCTGAAGGATGATCGTAGTATTGCTTTTCTGAGTGCCATGATTTGTTAAAAAAATAATAATATATGCTTTTCTTTCTTTTCAGGGTACGTAAACCTTCAAGCTATTTCAAGACTGGGTGCACAGTTCAAGCAGGCTCATTAAGCACTCTTACTACTGGACTGTATTGGTAAACAATACTAATTAGTTTAGCTACTTAATAGATCATATTAACTTGTAATTGAAACTATATCAGTATAGCATTAACAGTTCTTTTTTTCAAACTTAGCCCCATACAAGAAATTTCTCCTGCATCGTGGGTGTGTTAACAACTTTAACTTACAAACACAAACAGTGAGACCAGAAACATACAACATATTTTTTAATTCGGAAATCAAATCCGCGACAGGCCGCGCAGCAGTCAATCGCTTATCCACTGCCGCGACCACGTCATCTACCACATTTTCTCTATTCAGTGGCTGATTTTCTAAACTTCTACTACATACAAATTAGGTTCATTGAAATCCGGGACACGTAAAAAGAAATACGAAATCACCGGTAATTATTCAACCCTTTCAAGCAAAGGGGTTTTCATACTGTTTTCCCGGACCGTTAACAATGCGACTAAAAGTATTCCGGACAAAATTTGCCTTGTTTTGACGACTTTTACAAAGGCTGATACGAGGAATACTCCATATATAGACAATTTTTCAACTCTGACTATCCAGTCAGTTGAAAAATTGTCTATAGGCTTTCCATCCAACTATATAGCCAGCTAGTCTTTTGTTCTTTGACTTGAAAACCTGAATACCCGCAGAAAAGTTGGGAAAAAACTTATTCTTGGATAAAGACAGTTGAATACGGATTGCACCGAATTCCATGTACTAACTTACACGTAAAGATACTGAAAAGAGAATCCTTGACCTGCCTCGTAGGCCGAATGGTTGCAAGCGCGAATCCTGAGCATGAGGTCCTGGCTTGGGTAGGGTGTTATTGAGTTTTCCTAATCAGACATTTCTTAGTAGCGTCCACGGAATCTGAATTTGACCTCGGTTCATGGTAATAGGCTTTTTTTTTGGTGGGTGGAAAATCATCGAATAATCTCCCCCCCCCCGCTCTTGGGCAGAGCGAAGGGGAGTGTCAGACTTCTCCTGACTAAAAACCAAACCCATGTTCCTTCTTCGCCCTTGTGTCGGAGCCGCGTTATCCTTTCGATAATCCACAGCCCCGACGGGATCCACGGCCCCGTCGGGATGGTAATAGCTCGCCCTCTAATAAATGGGACTTAAAATATAACTGACGAAATATGGGTGTACTATTAGCTACACAGTTGACAAACTCTTATGCCTTAAAACCCCAGTTGCAAGTAGAGATCCGGATAATTAGCATAAAAATATTGTAAGAAAGTCGGCAAAAATACTTAAAGCTGAAAGTAGTAGGTATCGTAAAGGAATAAATCTAAAAGCGTACCCTAAATACTTTGAATGTCAGACATACATCAGTTTGATTGACACACGGTTTAATATCCCCTCTGGACTTGAAGGCTCATAGAGGCACAAAGTCACATTTTCTTGACAATTTTCACAGATCCTACTGACTTTCGTCAACATGATTCCGCCCGCATAACTTTAGCAGAACTTCGTTAGGTTCATCTGATATACACACTTTATCATCATCTGCTCAACTTTTTCCCTAACCACTTTGAGGTGCATCCAGTCTTACCGAATGCAGCTGAATACCGGTATTTTAAATGGAGTTACTGCCTATTGGACATCCACAACCCAGTTATAAGTACTTCATAATTCGATACCCTTTTGTAAGACTGGTTATCAGATTTTTTATGGTCACTAACAACCTGTAACGACTACAAATGACAGCCGGAACCAACACCTTAACTTGCTTTTCGAGGCACGGAGAAAACTAGTATACATATCGCTCGCTGAATACCAGTAGGTATTTTAGATGAACAGACTGTCTTATCAGGGGGTCTAAAACGGCCACTTTAGCAGTTCATAATAGGAATTGCGTCAAAAAGCGTAAATGACCTTTCATAATAGTAACAGCGTCTGGGACCATTAAGGAAAATAGATCATAGGTAAGTAATAATAGGAAAACAATATGAATTGCGTTAAATTCGTAAAATGGTCACAGACGCAGTTACTATTTTGAAAGGTCAATTCATATTCTGATCTGCTAAAGTGGCCATTTTAGACCCCCTGAACTCCACAACTCAATCACAAGAACTTTCTCCTGGCTGTCTCAAAATTAAAAATCACTTCGCTAACGACAATCAATCGTTCTCTTTCATCTTTAATTTATACCAGTTCACTTCGATCAGTATCTCAATAAAGCCATTTATTAACATTAAGCCTAGTGATGTTTTATTCTGAACTTTGCTTTAGTTAAACATCGAAACGCTTGAGAAATAATAAAAGTTCTTCAGATCGATAGGTCGAGACAAGTAAGACTTACAAGATAGTGATGGATTGAGGTTTATTGAGCAAGTAATTGGAGCCCTAATGAGGCATAGATATTTCATTGAATCATTCAGTCGCTCATGGAGTATCTGATTGTACGTAAAAGGAATGAACAAATACGTAACAATGTCACTGACGAGATTACATACCAAAGGATACAGTCGGCTTCATCATCAGCCTGTAATGTTCCCACTGCTGGGACAAAGGCCTCCTCTCTTTGAGAGGGAATGGGCTATAATTTACCACGCGGGCCCAGTGCGGATTGGTAGATGTCACATGTCTTCGAATTTTTTGGTTCTAAGACATGCCGGTTTCCTCACGATGTTTTCCTTCACCGTTTCATCACCACTTCTTTCAAAGTGGTGATGAAATAAATTACACAAAGTAATGTGCCTGCCTGGGTTCGAACCCGCGACCTACTGTTTGTAAGTCGAGGCCGCCACCACTGGGCCACCGCTGCTGCTGATGTGAGAATGAAGGAGTTCAAATTCAATATAGCCAGCTCACATACAGATCTACCTAATATAATTAATTTAAAGGAATAACTAAAACTCAAAACATTATTCCAATTAGACCATTCTGGCACTTTTGAATGTCAAAAAAAAACAAATTAATCGAAGCTACAGTCACAGTCACAATCATAATAGCTTGTGAAAGGACTCTAGTTGCCCATATAACATGCTTCAGATCGGACTCGTGGTCAACCATTTCCAGTTTTGTCTGCTCTCAGCTACCGATATTGAGTTTGTCTGCAAGTTGATACTAGTAATCCCCTTCGAGTGGATGTCTGTCAAACAGTTAGTCGCAAGTTATCTTTCCATTGGTTATCTGCTCCGTGTTGAAGCCGGACATTTACGTGCCGAAATTGAGATTGATTGAAGTTGATTCAAGCGAGACAGACTCGTTGGTCTAGTTATCACAAGCGCGACTGCTCAGGAATGAGGTCCTGTGTTTGATTTCTGGGTTGGGTAAAGTGTTATTGGGTTTTTGATCCGAAATTTCTCAGTAGCAGCCACGACGCCTGGATTGGGCCCAGTTGATGGCAACAGGCTCGCCCTCTATTACATGAGACTTAAATATACCTAAAGAAAGATGGGAGTACTATTTACGGGTCGTGGGGCTTTCGGGACCGGAACCGTGGTCCCGAAAGCCACCTGTCATATTTTAATTTATTTGTAGGGGCACATCGGGACCATAAGAAAAACGAAGTTAAAGTACAGTTAGCAAAAAAGTGATATAATATTTTTATTATTTTCTCTCTTTATTTATCCTCTGCTTACCCTTCGGGGATTGTGGGCGTGATGTTATGTTATGGTTATCTACTCCGTTGAAGCCGGACATTTACGTGTCGAAATTGAGATTGATCGAAGTTGACTCCGAAACGGTAGGGAGACGAAAATGTGTTGCTCTTCTGCGGTTAACTTCGTAATTTTTTTTAGGCAAGACATCAATCAATGTCAGGTTTTATAGTGGAATAAATAAGATAGATTCTTCTTTAGTATTTTTGTCGAGTGTTGCAAAAAAGTTGAGAGTCACATCACGCCTGTAATCTCCAAATAGTCATGCAGAGGTGTGCCTTAAATTGTGCCTTATAGTAACTACACCTGTATTTCGCCAGTTATGTTTAAGTCCCATGTAATAGGGGGTGAGCCTATTGCCATCAACAGGGCACAAATCCAGTTGTTGGTTGCTCCTGATAATTTCCTGATGGAAAGACCCAATAACACATATCCCAGGACCTCGTGTTCCGCAGTCGAGATCGCGGCCACTAAACCAACGAGACAGTAAGTTGATAGTTAGGTGCAAAAAAAATTAACACACAACGGCGACAACGTATTCTATAAATTACCCTTAAAAAGATAACATATGTTAGGAGGTAATTCTACGTTAGTTACTTTATTCTTGCTCAGAATCTGCGTTAGCGATCTCAATTGCCGCTATCAAGTGTCATATCACTTACCCGTTGGACATAAAGCTGGTCTAAGTTATATGAGAATGGGCTTTATGGCAAGTCTTTTGAAGACTTCACCTTTAGGATCACCTTTGATTTTCAAAACAGTTCAATCGTTCGTTTTACGTTTTCTTTTATATTCTTTTGTTACTTCTACCGTTACAGGTTACTTACCTACGTCTTTACAAAACTAGTTTACTACTCATTCTGTATTTCTTTCTACCATAATTATGATTATTGGGATATTGCCGTGTTATAACACATTTTTTCCTAAAAATATTGTACTGATCATCAACCGTACCATATTCCATCGTCTCACTTCTCACTTTTTCGTGTCATTTCAAATTGTATGAAAGTCGTGACTTCCATGTCGTCATCGGTGTCAGCGTAGATACTTCTCCACTGCCGTCAGCGATGTCACCGTATGAAGACAATGTGATTGCTACATTATCATCAGCCAGAAGTCTTCAATTGTTGAACAAAGGCCTCCCCCATAGAACGCCATTTTAAACGGCAACATGCCGCTTGCAACCACCAATTTGGTGTGTGATAATCGCTTCATCTTCCGCTATTTCTCACACATTGGACCAGATCCTGACCTACGCATGCATGTCACGCGATATTATTTATATCCTCTGCATCTGTGGTGACAATTTCGTTCAATGAATTATTGATAGTGATGCTTGGAGGAGATTATTCATTCATATTGCCGAGATTGGTTCGGGTCTTGTCTATTTTTGAGATGTTATGTTGAAGGAGGGATTTTTTATGAAAGATTTTGTGTTGAAATGTTTTATTTCTTGCGATATTTTTTCTGGTTTCTAGATACTGGTTTGGTTGGTCTTATTTTATTCTAGAAAAAGTCTTATATTAAAAACGCTGTATAGCCATGTCGAAAAGCCTCCCGCTAGGTGGACCGATAACCCGGTGAATGTTGCAGTGATCCGCTGGATGTGAGACGTACGCGTACGGTACCGGTCAATGTGGCGACAATTGGGGAAGGCCTTTGTCGTGTAGTGGAAGTCTTTCGTGGATGATGATGAAGATGATAGGTCAATCTGATCTTTTTATAGTTTAAAAAAAAACTTGCTCAAAATAAAGATTTATTTAAAAACCTTTTTGCAAGCAGATCTTTGTAATTTCCTAATGCTTAATTACATGTGTTTCGCTGAAACAACCCAGGGATTCCAACCTGGTTCGAATTAGACCAAAGTACACGCATGCTGTCGTATTACCCCGTACTAACTGGGTTATAGAGCAGCGGTGGCCCAGTGGTGTCGGCCCCGACTTACGAACAGTAGGTCGTGGGTTCGAACCCAGGCAGGCACATTAATTTGTGTAATTTATTTCATCACCACTGCTCTCAAAACGGTGAAGAAAAACATCGTGAGGAAACCGGCATGTCTTAGAACCAAAAAAAATCGAAGACATGTGACATCTACCAATCCGCACTGGGCCCGCGTGGTAGATTATAGCCCATCCCTCTCAAAAAGAGAGGAGGCCTGTGTCCCAGCAGTGGGAACATTAATAGGCTGTTGATGATGACACGCATGAAGGCTTCTTGAGTTGAAGATGTTACTGGTATTGTTCTAGGCCAATAAATATCATGTGCGTTAGAAACATCTGCCTATGGCACAGCTTTGATTTGTATCGAAACGTCATGTTAAACTGTGTGTGTGTGTTGTTAGCCCGAGTAAATTTCTCTACGTTGCAACTAAAGCGATTCTCACAAGACGCGCGCCGCTCGTCGGCACCGTCGGGCGGTGTACGTGTGATAATTGTCTAAAGTCATCAAAGCGGTTTGAGACCGGTCGCAACTCATACTCAATTTGAATTAAGCGTGTGCGCAAGTCTCAGTTCACTTAAGAGCGTTGCGCTAACGTTTGTGGAGTTAGCATTACTAATTCATGTGTGCAGTCACAAGTAACTGTGTCTTTACGCTTGCATAAGCTTTTTAAAGTGAGGTTTTCTTTTCTAGGCTTTCTTGTCTTACGAGTACGTCTACGAGTCTTTTACCACGTGACCACGTTTGAAAGGGTCCTATCTGACTGATCTGTATGTATAGTAACACAATACTTAACTAGGGCAAAAATGGCTTAACTGTCTTAGATCTTGCAACGAAAGTAATCGGGAAAGAATAAAAGAATAGCGGTGTAGGTACACATAACTATACACAGAGTCAACCAAAAGCGCGATTGGGTTGAGAATATCGTCAGGATCGCGGGAAACGGATGGGTAAGGGACGCACAGAACAGAGAAGAGCATCTTAGATAAATGTATTTTTAATATATGTATAAAAATGCTAATGCTTCCTGCATTAGCATTTTATGTAAAACTAATCAGCTCAATGTTTCTGAGTAATGCTATTCCCTCTGATTGCCAGCTCATCGGCTAGTATACAGTTACCCTTTCTGTTAGATTTTATGATATTCTCGTCTTGTGTAGCTGCTAATATATTCTACGTCTTTATTTTGCTCTAAGACAGCAGATGACGATTTGCATAGTCGTAAAATTGATCTTAAACAAGCCGACTTCTGTCTGTTAGATGACTAGACTTTATTAGCATACAATTAACTTTTAATTAAAAAGAGTGAGGTTTTTTTTTTAGAAGAAGTATTGTGGCGTGAAAAATGGAAACTCGGCACACCACTTTCAATAATATTTTAATTAAGATTTAGTTATCAAAAAAAACAAAGAATTAAAATAGAAATTAATAGTTAAACTAGATAAAAATAGAATTCGTATGACACTGACTGATTTAAAAAAGCAGTTTTTTTAGAAAAATTAAAATTATAGGCAAAATTGAATCTTGCCGGAACGTTCCGCAATTTTCGTTTTTTACATTGCATGAATTTAAAATATGACTAGATTTAAACACAGAGTTTTACAGAGTTCAAATATTAAAAAAAATGTCTCAAACACTTCACCACGCACGAACACACGGAATCTCTAGGGAGTCCACATGGGTCTTGATAAGTTAGTCGAGAATGAATTTTATACCTGTATCCGGCGAAATTTAACCAAAATAAAAAAAGGTGACGCGTTCAAACCCGGCCCCAAAACAGCCGTCGCTGCCTCCTCTTGCTTATTTCATCTGCCAGAAATTAAAAGATGTGGCACCCGAAGACGACCAGACCGGTGAAAATAGGGTAATAAAAGAAGGCCTTTAATAGACCTTCTTCAAAACTGGTTCAACACCCTAAAAAGATGAGAAACAACAGGGTTTTAAAAGAAGATCGAAATTTCAACAGGGTTTTAAAAATGAGAGAAAGGCATAATAACGAAGACATAAGATTAGACCAGAAATATACGTACCAGATAATAATAAGAAAACTATATGTCGCGTTAATTCGCGATATCCTTTAATTAAACACTGCACACTGTACACTGCAGTTTTTTTTATGATGAAAACATTACGAATGGATCACATTGGACATTGGACGAAGAAAAAAACAATAAAATTTTGGTATAATGACCACATTTCCTCCAATCTGTCATACGAATGAAGCCTGGACTCCAAAAAAATCGACTGTCAAGAATTTTTTATCTCCAATTTTAAAAATATTTAGTTAAAGGTAAATATGGCATCGAGGTTTCAAGTAAAAAGTTTAAGATGCAGCGTAATGCTGCAGTACCCTTAATCCAGGAAAAAAAAAAAATCATTGACCACATCGATAAAATTTGACAACACTAAGTCCAGATATTATCGATAAAAAGTCTTGACACAGTGTCAAGACAACATCGATAACAAGATACAACACTATGACAAAACAACATCCCTAAAGAGTGACTAAAAGAAGCAGGTAACCACCCTACAGTGTGACCATCAGAAATATGTGACAACCCTATAGTGTGTCCAATAGGAACAAGTGACAACCCTATGGTAGTAGATGACAACCCTATAAGAATATCTGGTTATATAGAATTAGTTGGAAATAACGGATTAAGTGACAAATAATAAAAATGAAGAATATAAAGAAGTATTAGAAGAAAAAAAAAATGAATTAATTAAATATTAAACTACTTAGACTAATTAAAAGGAAAAAAAAAAATAACTTAGGTGAATTAGGAGTGAAAGTGGAATTAAATATTAACCTACTTAATAAGTAAATAACCTAGTATTTAATATTAGAAAGCCTAAATGACAAAATAATAAAACGACAACATCGAAGTGCAATGAATACTGAATAAGACAGAAAGTCGACCCTCAACTTAAACGTTATCCGTGCCAACTCCAGATGCGTCTACAGAATTACAACTAATATAGAATCAGATTAAAAGTTAGGGATCCCAAAAAAAAATTAAGCGCGCTTAAAATAATGAAGAAGAATTAAATAGACATTAGAAAATCGACTGAAGTCAAAGATCAAACCTTGGTTTAAAAATAGGACCTCGGCTGAGAAAACGGACGACTTCAGTCAAAAAAAATGTCTTCAAGACTACACATGGTCATGAAGACGATAGGGGAACTCAAGACTAAGAGATCATTGAGTCGCAAAGAGGGACTTTGAGTCAATATAGAACTCAGTTACAAGCCAACAGACGTAAGTCAAAAGGTAGACATTATGTCAAAGGCAGAATAAGTCAAAAGGTTGTACACCGAGACCATAGCAAGTCATCGAGACAAAAGAGGGATATCGTGACGATATAAGGTCAACGAATCCTAAGAGGAAGTTCCAATTATGAACTTCGAAGTCAAAGCCTAAGTTCTTGAAGTTAAATATTAGAATTAACTCAAGTTAAGAACATGGGAGGATAGAGAAGGAAGAAAGAAGAAGTGAGGGAACTAGGAGGACTGTATGCATTATAAACTCGAGAATTATAGAAAGCCATACAAATATTATTGGTAAACTTAAGAAAGCCATACAAATATTATCGATGAACCTTGTATTAACCAAAGGAGTAGGAAGAAAGATTAAACACGTGTCAAAACCGACTTTCAGCCAATCATGATACTTAGAGTCTGCCTATTTTCACGAGTAGAATCTATCAAAAAAAAATCCCTCCCAAACAACAAGGTGATTGGTTAAAAAACCAGTGGCTAAACAATGTTGTCATTGAATATAGATCGCGACATAACAAGTACCAAAATATGTATTAAAACAATATACACCTTAGATAAACCAGAGGAGGCCTAAAAATAGGGAGCTTCACTAAGAAGAAGTCACAAAGGATAGGAGAAAACTTATTTAAAAAATAGTATTTTGGTCAAAATAAGAGCTTCAGTCGAAAGAAAAGACTGAAAGTCAAAGATATAACTTGAAGTCGAAAGAATAGATAGAAATAAAAGAAAATAGGAACGGAATTATTTCAGAATATCTTTTATATGATATTGTCCGGAGTGAACAGAATCACAATCTTGTAAAACATAAATCGTCCTAGATATAACCCTAGTTACACGGCATTTAACAAAACGTGGAGCAAGTTTTTCCGGTAAAATAATCTGTACCAGATGATCTAGTAAAGTTACGTCTCCATACAGTGTCACCAATATTGAGAATGATAGCTGATCGGTTCTTATTATATGCAAGAGAATTACGGAGGAAAGCCATAGAAAGATTATCGGCAACCTTTGCATAAACCTCGGCAAGAGAAGTGAGATTCGACGCATGCCGAGACCGACTTTCAGCTAAATTGGCGCTTCGAGTCTGTCCATAAGCATGTGTCGGATCTATAGTAACTTCCCTACCAAACATAAGGAAATTTGGTGTAAAACTTGTAGCTAAGTTAACGCATGAATTGAGATATAGTTTGACCTTTGGTAGCATTTTTGCCCAATTCCTTTGATTATTTCCAACTAAGATGCTTAAACAGGTAATAATACTTTGATTATAACGTTCAACGGTATTGGCTTGAGGAGTATAATATGGTGTATAAGTAGGAGAATCAATATGAAAAGTTCTAAGAAAGTTTAAAAATTGATTACTACGAAAAACAGTAGCGTTATCACAAAGAATAGAACGCGGAACACCGAAATTAAAAAATATTTCAGACTCTAAAGCTTTAATTACTGAACTGGCATCTACCTTTTTAAGGGGAATAAGCCAGACATATTTTGAAAAAACGTCTACCATGGATAGAATATATTTATACCCATAGTAGGCAGCAGGTAATGGGCCAATAACGTCGATAGAAATAATCTGTAAAGGTAACGAAACGTCTTTTGGATAACACATCTGTCCACGTGGTTGAGTGTTCGCGATTTTATAAGCTTTACATACCTCACATTGCTTTAACCGTTCAGGCCCGACTGGAACGACGTCGTTCCACTAAGAAAATTCCGTTGAGACCCGCTGGAACGACGTCGTTCCAGTCGGGCGCAGCAAATTCAAACCTTATTTTTACCTGAAATATGGCTCTAAATTGTCTGGCAAAATTTGTGCCAAAGGGTAACTAGCTAGAGCTGCGTATGGCACCAATAAATTACTAAACATAAACCTGGAACACTTTTAAAAAAATATTGAGAGGTGCCATAGTGACGTTTGACAGTTGATGCAAAAAACGGTGTGGTAAAGTGTGGGTGTCGTAGTGTTTTTGTGTTTTGTGTATGATTTTGTTTGTGAAACGTTGGTAAGTAAATGTTTATTAGTTTAGAAGTCCCTATTGCAACTTTGTAGATAATAATTTGCTAGGCAATTCATATCCCAAAATTAGTTTTCGAGCCAACAAAATATCATAACAAAGATTTCGTCGTCGTCATTGAATGAGCGAATTGAAAATATGAATTTGACTCCTTTTCATTGAAATATGGTCTTGGAAACATTATTATCAACATAAAATATGGTGATAATTCATTATATCGTGTATTCGAAGCAAATAATTTCGTATTTATTTATATTTCAAGGTTATTTCGCAATTCTAAAATGACAGTTCGCCAATAAGAATCTTATAAGAATTTTGAGTTGGAATCTTATTAGAATAATGTATGTAGGTCTCCTAAAAAAACACTATCATTAGATTACTTGTACATTTGTTATATTAGTTCTAAAGTTTCGTGTAAATTGATTCAGTAGTTTTACCAAAACAAAATAAGATACGCAACAAGTCGAGTGGCGGCGAGTTCTGTCCTAAATCCGGTCGTCTGTGGGATGACAATATACGTCTTTTGAAATAAGAGTTGTTTATATAATAAATACATCGTCTAGCTCTTCAGAAACAAGAAACTGTTTACCGTTTGAGATAAGAGATAATAAAACTCGAGCATTAAGCGTTTTAGTGAGCAAGGTCAGATGACGCATGCGATGACGTAACTAGGCGGTCCGTGAGGGAGTTGAGTTAAAATCTTATTAGAATAATGTATGTAGGTCTCCTAAAAAAACACTGTCACCGTATTACTTGTACATTTGTTATATTAGTTCTAAAGTTTCGTGTAAATTGATTCAGTAGTTTTACCAAAACAAAATAAGATACGCAACAGGTCGTGTGGCGGCGAGTTCTGTCCTAACTATACGATATTTATAATTCTAAATAAGCTATAAAAGAGTTGTTTATATAATAATACATCGTCTAGCTCTTCAGAAACACGAAACTGTTTACCGTTTGAGATAAGAGATAACAGAACTCGAGCGATAAGCGTTTTAGTGAGCAAGGTCCGATGACTCATGCGATGACGTAACCAGGCGGTGCGTGAGGGAGGGGGGCCCGTTATTGCGCGCGGCGCTTGAGAGGTTAAGATTTCGGTAACATCCCGAAACATGTTTGGCCAATAATAGAATTCCTTGATCTTAAGGTATGATTTTGTGACACCAGGATGTATGGAAGGAAAATTATTGTGTACCTCCCAAATAGCTAGTGGAACTTTCTCTTTGGGTAAAACTACGCGCAATGGATCAGAGGATAAAGGACTAGAAATGGGCATGCGTCTTAACAGAACACCGTTCTGAATGACGTAAGCAGGAAACATTTGGGGAGTATCGCGAGCGCCAAGATAAACCTTCTTATAACATCTATCGTTGGTATTCTCAGGACCTTGATCAAAAGTTATAGGACTAGCATAAATTCTAGATAAAGCATCAGGTACGATATGTTGTGAACCTTTGCGGTGAAAAATATCAAAAGTATATTGCGAAATAATAGTAGCCCATCGAGCTAAACGACCAGAAGGATTATTTAATGTAAGAAGCCATTTCAAAGCCATGTGGTCAGTTATAACTGTAAACTTCATTCCATCTAAATAACAACGAAAATGTTTAATCGATTCTAGAACAGCCAAAAGTTCGCGTTCCGTAGTACTATAATTTCGCTCCGCTTTGGAAAAGAGGCGGGAATAATAAGCAACAGGATGTTCGACATTATTTATTTTTTGTGACAGAACAGAACCGAGACCAATTGCTGAAGCATCACACTGTAAAATAAATGGCTTTGAGAAATCAGGACAAGTCATTACTGGCGTGTTAATTAACGCATCTTTTAACTTGGTAAATGCACGTTCGGCAGCATCATCCCAACTGATTGGATCACGACCTTTTCTTTTGCCTATCAGAGATGTGAGAGGAGCTATTATAGAAGAAAAACCTTTTACAAAACGCCTATAATATGAACACATACCAATAAAACCACGTAAAGACTTAGCAGTAGTAGGTGTTGGAAAATCTCTGATCGCCTCCAATTTACTAGGATCAGTCTGAAGACCTTTCTCATTAACAATGTAGCCAAGATATTTTAATTCACTTTTACAGAATTCACATTTCTTTAAATTAATGGATAATCCAGCTTCTTTCAACCGATCTCGAACCTTTTTTAAGAGCGCGAGATGACTATTAAAGTCCTTTGAAATTAAAATTAAATCGTCAACATAACCGAAAACACAATTATCGCTAGTTGAAGTAAATTCAAAATTTACGATCATGTCCGTAAGACGTTGCATTTCAGAAGCTGCATTCGTTAGTCCGAACGGCATCCTAACGAATTCAAATAAACCTCGTTGGGGTACTATGAATGCTGTCTTTTTACAGCTATCGTCATCTGCAAGAGGAATTTGCCAAAATGCACTGCTAAAATCGAGCGAGCTAATATATCTAGCACCACGAAGATTGTCTAGAATATCTTGAATCCGAGGAAGAGGATAAGAATCTCTAACTGTAACACTATTTAGTTTTCTGCTATCTACACAGAAACGGACGGAACCGTCCTTCTTTGTAACCATAACAACGGGACTAGCCCAAGGCGAACGGGAAGGCCGAATAACACCCATCTTTTACATTTTATCAATTTCATCATTAAGGATTTTTAACTTAACCGGAGAAAGTGGGTAAAATCTTTGCCTTATTGGTTGTCCTATCGTGTTTATTTTATGGGACAACCACGACGTTTTTCCTAGACCTACTTTATCAGATGAAATATCCTCAAATTCTTTAATTGTCTGTTGAAGGCTTAATTCCTGATAATTAGATAATACATTACGAGGATGTATATAGCGGTCTTTATTTTCAACATTAGATTGAAAAGAATCATGGTTAATTGAAGACAAGTACATATTACCATTGATATTTTTATTAAAAGCTTGACTAAAAAGAGATGTCAAGCCAAACTTCTTCCAAAAATCTATCCCTAATATAACTGAGGAAGTGCAGCAACGTGCAACTAAAAATTCGTGTGTAAAAATCGTATTATTAAATTGAACTGGTAAATTAACAGTTCCCATAATATCAATAGGGGAATTATTAGCAGACATTACGTTAACGTTAATATTAGTTTCAACAGCTATTCTCAATTCTTGAATAAAAGCATCACTAATTATAGACATCTGAGCACCTGAATCTAATAATGCTTTAACACAATGGTCTCCCAAATATATCTCAATAAATGGCCTATTATCCGATGTATCTGAAGCTATCACCGGTGACACTGTACGAAATGCGTGCCGCCGGTAGTCTACGCGTTTTTTTTGATTACATTTAGGACAATCCTTAGTTATAACACCAGGACTACGGCACTTAAAACACATAAGTCCAGGAAAATTAGGACAGTCACGATATGAATGACCGGTTTGACTACATTTAGGGCATTTTTGAGCCTGATGTGTAATAGTAGCTACCGCCTTTGAATTTTGAGGCAAGTAACTTTCAAAATGAGAAGCTATATCTATCAGATCATTAATATTTTTGAATCTATGAATCGATAGACAAGGGAAATATCTCTGGTGCATATTATGTGTAATTATCTCGAGGAGTTTAGAATCAACTATAGGATCAGTAAGTCTATCGTTCAAGTATGACACTTGGATAACAAAATCTCTAACCGATTGGTCAGATCTTTGTTTCAAGTTACGAACTTGATGTTCCGTTTTAAATTCAAAGTTTGTCGGTGCGAAAGTTTTAAAGAAATGTTCCTTCAATTCAGGATAAGTTAAATCATCATACCTAATCGACCTGAAATATTTTAGAGCTGCTCCAGATAAAACTTCATGGAATCGCCTAATTAAATATTCGTCCGAAATACCGTCGGCATATTTACGCTCTTCTATATCAACGAAAAACTCACGTACACAAGTATTTGTATCTCCTGAAAATTCAACTTTCCATTTGGAAAGTGAATACCTATTATGGAAATGATGAGGGACTTCTTCGGACCTAACAACAGAAGGAATATTAGATGAGACGGAGAGCCTAGGTGGGATCGGTGGAGGTCTAGAAATGATTGGACTCCTACGTGAAGGAGTCTCACCTATAGGGAAACTCTGTTCTTCCATAGTGACTAAATTTATAACAAAAGATCAAATAATCTTAATAAAGAAACTTCTATCTAACCTTCAAGAATAATAAGCGTGAAGTTATCGTTAAGAAACGAAAAAGTTTCTAACACAAAATATATGTGTTGGTGGGAAAAATCGGAACTAAGATAAATGTACCAAATTTGACGTATTTTAATGTACTTTTTCTAGACAAGCAGCGCCACTGCGAATTGTACAGAGAGATCCGTGCCGCACTGTATCCGTTACCTAGCAACTACTAAATAACAAATCTGACCAAGTAAATGTGCCAAAAATTATAATATGATGAATAATTACGTAACTTGAAAATGAGAATTTATGTTTACGTAAATATTCATGTAATTTTGGTGTAATAGTGTAACAACATGTTTAAAACCAACATACAAATATAACTTTCACAAATCGGTTAACGAACGAAGGAGTTAGCAGGAAAATAAATTAGTCACAATGTTCGAAGGAAAGATACTCTATAGAAACATGCAGTAGTCTAACAAAGAAATATGCCTAGTGAAAACCACAGCGAGACAAAGGCAAATAAACGAAACAGATGGGCGAGAAACCTGAAAAATCTAAAGGTTCAAGCAAAACCTGTCGTACAAAGCTTACCTTTTAACACGCTGGCTAAACTTTCACGCATCCATAACACTACGGGTTCTAAATACCGCTAGCTAAAGGAGAGAAATGAAATAGGGAATTAACATATATTGTAGGAGAAATAAAAGACTTGAACGTAATATAGTTACAGGTTTAGTTCTTTTAAATTCATGAACATGTCATTAAAATTTAATAAAATAAGTATTCCAGCAACGCAACGTCGAGAACCGTAGTAACAATGTCTTGAAGAAATCACATGTATCGAGAACCGTTGTAACAATTCTTGATAAAATCAAATGTATTTGCTGTATCTGTAAGAAGAAGATGAATAAAATTTGCTCGCTAAGAGCACCACACACGAAATAACGAAAAAAAATATATTACGTTATTGGTTTTAGTATTGGAAATTACTTACCTTTTGTTCGGGCGCCATACTGTGGCGTGAAAAATGGAAACTCGGCACACCACTTTCAATAATATTTTAATTAAGATTTAGTTATCAAAAAAAACAAAGAATTAAAATAGAAATTAATAGTTAAACTAGATAAAAATAGAATTCGTATGACACTGACTGATTTAAAAAAGCAGTTTTTTTAGAAAAATTAAAATTATAGGCAAAATTGAATCTTGCCGGAACGTTCCGCAATTTTCGTTTTTTACATTGCATGAATTTAAAATATGACTAGATTTAAACACAGAGTTTTACAGAGTTCAAATATTAAAAAAAATGTCTCAAACACTTCACCACGCACGAACACACGGAATCTCTAGGGAGTCCACATGGGTCTTGATAAGTTAGTCGAGAATGAATTTTATACCTGTATCCGGCGAAATTTAACCAAAATAAAAAAAGGTGACGCGTTCAAACCCGGCCCCAAAACAGCCGTCGCTGCCTCCTCTTGCTTATTTCATCTGCCAGAAATTAAAAGATGTGGCACCCGAAGACGACCAGACCGGTGAAAATAGGGTAATAAAAGAAGGCCTTTAATAGACCTTCTTCAAAACTGGTTCAACACCCTAAAAAGATGAGAAACAACAGGGTTTTAAAAGAAGATCGAAATTTCAACAGGGTTTTAAAAATGAGAGAAAGGCATAATAACGAAGACATAAGATTAGACCAGAAATATACGTACCAGATAATAATAAGAAAACTATATGTCGCGTTAATTCGCGATATCCTTTAATTAAACACTGCACACTGTACACTGCAGTTTTTTTTATGATGAAAACATTACGAATGGATCACATTGGACATTGGACGAAGAAAAAAACAATAAAATTTTGGTATAATGACCACATTTCCTCCAATCTGTCATACGAATGAAGCCTGGACTCCAAAAAAATCGACTGTCAAGAATTTTTTATCTCCAATTTTAAAAATATTTAGTTAAAGGTAAATATGGCATCGAGGTTTCAAGTAAAAAGTTTAAGATGCAGCGTAATGCTGCAGTATGTAGGTTATTTGAAGACTAGCTTTTGCCCGCGGCTTCCTCCACGTAGATGTCAGAAACAAAAATTATGATGAACTTTGTAAATAAATAAAATACCTTTAATACAAATTCCTGGGTTGAATTTCGAAAAATCCTTTCTTATTCCTTGTCTGCATTATTTTAGTTTTCTAGTCCCAAAGGATTAGGCTAATGTTCATGCGAGTCAGTCAGTCAGTCAGGACTTCTCTTTTTATTTAAATAAATAAATAGATATTTTTTCCGCCGTAGCTTAGTCGTTTTAAAAACCAAAGCGTCAATTCTTTGCCCATGATTTGGCGATTTTAAATTAAATTCTATGAATTGCTAATTTAGTTGTTTTGAAGACCGTTATGGGGAGGAAATACAGACGATATTGAGTCATCGTATCGAATCGAATAGTAAAAGCAAAGATGTAGCTAATGGCTCTGACCATGCTCTGACAGTAGACGGCATTCGAGTTACTGAATTTTCGGCAAAACAATTTATCTCTTTATGAAGAAAAAGTATCATATTTACAGAGGATCAGTTCCACAATTTAAAAAGAACCTCAATAAACAATCCACTTTACTAATTCGGAACAAGGAACAAGAAATACTCTATAAATTCTGAAACTTGTACTGTGGTGCGAAACAATTGTCGGTTAACAGGAAACGTTTACAGTGAGTGGTGGACGGTTATAGCAAGTCAAATAGCTTGGCTCGTTATGACAAATTGAGGGGGATTTAGTGGAATAGCTCGCTGTGACTTTGGTACGTCGGGTAAGGATTTTGTGAAACGTTACGTTGACATGCTCGTGTATTTTGTTAGGAGATTTTGAAACTTGTCGTGTAGGTAAAGATCTGTTTGTATGTGCATCATCCGAAGGTTGACGATTGGTAGAAAAAGCCTACGGCATTAAGCTTGCCCCTGTTAAATAATGGATGGTGTTAGTAAACTCCCATGAGTTGACCCATATCCCATGAGTGATAGACGAACAAAAACAATATTAAACAGCCTTAAAAAAAGTTTGATTGGAATATGGAACTTTTATAATTTCACTACATATTATAAAACAAAGACCTCCGCCGCGTATGTCTGTCTGTTAGCGACAAACACAAAAACTACTGCAGCGATTTTCATGCTGTTTTCATCCATGGATAGAGTGGTTGTCGAGGAAGGTTTTAGTATATAACTAGCTGATGCCCGCGGCTTCACCCGCGTGGATGTCGTTCAAATTATGTACTTAAACCTTCCTCTTGAATCACTCTATCTATTAAAAAAAACCGCATCACAATCCGTTGCGTAGTTTTAAAGATTTATGCATACAGACAAACAAACAGACAAAAATAGCGACTTTGTTTTATACTATGTAAGGATTAGTCAAGTTCCAACATCCACGCGGGCGAAACCGTGGGCATCAGCAAGTTTAATATATAATATGTTGATAGGACGTTGAATACTACACGGCCTTAGAAATAATTGTGACTGAGCCTTAGCATTTAGTTTTGTGTCTAGACATGCCTCATATTACCCGTAGGCTTATTATTACGATAATACTTTACTTGACAGCGTGACATGACCGTAATCTAAGATATTTTGGGAACAAAACAAGATGAAAGTAATTGCTTATTTAGGAACGACTTTGTTTGTAAGGTCCGAATTATTTTCTTTTTCGAAAATAAACATACTTATAAAACTTACCAATCGGACATTAAGTAACTGCTGTCGAATGTCATATTAGGTTGTAAGTGACCATTATGAAGTATCGGTACATGACACACGAGGTAGAAAGCACATCGACACAAAAGATTATTATATTGAAAAAAAAAAAACAGTTGTCGCTGTGATGTGTGCCTAAAAAAGCGCCTCACACGATCAAAATGTTCAGAACAGCATTGTTATTAAAATTAAATATATAAAAATCACAATATGAGGGAGGGAGAGGACTCAGAGATGTACTGACAACCGTTTTAGCGTAGGTGTCTCTTCCGCCCTGTATGTTTCTGGTTTCAGTTCCTTGAACATACACTCACAGGAAGTAACCAAGTAATTAATTTTACTAAGAAGCTCATAATTCTATTTACCCCTAAGCCCGGAGCGTGAACATACAGACTTACAGACATACACAAAGTAAGCTCCCAGATGCCGTTCTTGGACCTCTACAAACAACTTAGGAGTACACAAGGCAAAGTTTTGGGGCGTGCCGTAAGCCCCTAAGTTGTATATGTGATGTATAGCCGCATATTAATAACTGTAGAAGGGTTTTCATATTAATTTGGGTATGGGATTTAGTAAATATTGTTCTACTTCTTAGCGTGTCGATGGCAATCTTAATTGTTAGCCAGAACTGAGCGACTAGTTTGGCGTTTTCAGGGGCGTCCATGAGTTCCTGTAGTGAATAAAAAAATATTGTTCAAAGTTAAGTATGTATGACTGCCTCATTGGTCTAGTGATCGCAACCTGGGTTCGATTCTCGGTTCGAGCAGTGTTATTGATTTTTGCATCAGGAATATCTCAGAAGCAGCCACGGAGTTTGGATCCGTGCCCTGTTGATGACAATAGGTTTATCCTGACTCAGGAATTTAACCATCTTTGACAATGGTTTTGTTACACAAAAAGGTTATATTTACAACTTATAAACACTATTTTGGCACTAGATATTGGTTCATTACTGCCCATTTCGAGCATACTCCAAGAGACAAGACTACCGAAATAATTTTAAACCTCGTCACAAAAGAGAGCACCAATTCTACAAATCCACATTTCCTGTTCGCTCTAAACACCAAGGTCTCAAAGCTATTGTCAAGCTAAATGCAGAACACTCAGCTGTTAAAAGCAGAGAGTCCTACACGTTTCGCTCGACTCCGCTCTCATAGCTCTTCAGTTGAGAACGCTGTTTTGCAGGCTCTTATACTATTTAGAAATAGAAGCGTTTCAGATGTTAGTAAAAGAGTTTAGGTTTATTTTCGTGAAGTGTGTGAAGTTTAAAGTTGTCGCCTGTAATCCCCGATGGCTTAGACAGAAATGGTCAAGTACATCCACATATTATCAGAATTTTAAGCCTCGAGTAAGAGCGGTGGGCCCTTGGGCATCAGTTCATCAAGACTCCAAGTTGCCACTGACGATTTCCTGATGCAAAGGCTCTTTGTCCGATATGGTTTTTGCGCTCAATAGCTTAGATGTTAGCGCTTAAGACCACTAAATCAACGAATAATTAAAGTATCCTTATGGCTGGAAAAATAAAAAAAAAGAATTCATGTAAATCTTGGAGAATAATCAATTTTTAAACCCTGACTCGATTTGAAAATAAGCATAAGTAGTGAAGCATCTCTAACTCTAATTCATAAAATTAACGCTTTTATAAGACTCTTTACGTCTTACATAGGGTTGAAGAAATGTGTAGGTGAATCTTGGGGATCAACCTACACAATCATTTCATAATTATGTGGAAATTAAGCAAATGCTATAAAAGATAATTAACATGTATTATTAGTCTAAGTACACATAACGACCAAATCATGCTCAAAATCTCACTCAAGAGTACCTTACAAGCGTAGAGCATATAAAAACAAAATAGGACCATCTTAACATAAAAAGTCCTAAATAATTTCACCTACTCCGGTTACTCCATCCTTTTGTTTACCCATAAAGCTATGTTTACAAGCGCGAGATTGGGTAATTTTACAACATCGCCCTACTGTAGGGCAGTTACACACTCACGGGTTACGTACAATGTTTGATAACGCTGTAAAAATACCGGAACGTTGTTGCTTCATGCCTGAAATGGGACAGATAAGATTGTTTGAGTGGATTGATAAGGGGTTGATGAAATTCCTAATTACAGGTCATGTTTACTTGTATGTAGACTTTGTGTTGGTAGATATGTGTGTATGCAGTGAGGTAATTTTGGTTTCAGTTCATTGAACTTACTTTAAACTTATACCGCCTTATTACAAAAGGTAGTTAAACCTGGTTTAACTTAGACTTGGTTTATCTCGCATGACGTCTCACTTCAATAATATTCAAAAGAAAGTGACAGCATGCGAGATAAACCAGGTCTAAGTTAAACCACGTTTAACTACCTTTTGTAATAAGGCGGATACTGTCACTATCGAGAAATCTTTCGTGATTATCCATTAAGATGAGTATTACGCTGTTGCAAGTGCCATAATCGACGGATGACTGGAAATGCGAGTGGTAAATAGATTGTTAAGTTCAGAAAAATCTTACTTTTCTTGCCAAATCATCCTTTAAACAGTCCATAGACCGTTCCTGTGGTCTTCTTGTACTCTAATACCCATCCACATTCATACTCAAAACTTTCCTCACGACATTAAATAAAGTAAACTAGTGTTTATTGTCATTACCTTAATTTCTGCAGACAGCTTTAATCTTTGTCTTAACACAATCTTACACGAGTAGACTAATTATGATAAGCATAAAGATTAGAGTTCATATCTGTAGCAAGCAAAAATTTCCGCAAACAAGATGATGAAGCTTATACAATTTCCATTAGACTTTCTTGATATTATATTACTTCCTCCCATGATATTGATGTCGAACAGCTATAAGGATCCTTACATTTCCGCGAAATGTTATATTCAGGAACGCCTGTTCCCAACAGCCGTCGATCATGGAGACGAGCCATAAAATAGTTCGGTCATAAAGGTAGTGAGTGAGGTAGTCAAACTTCTTTGCTCAAGGTTATGGGGCTAAAAAACAAAAGGGGAAGTTTTGGTATCAAACTGTCGAATGTGATAACTTAGGCTGTCGTTATATTATATGGGTATCATATGTGAAAGGTTTGCGTCATTATATACGAGTCCGCGAGACCTGTCATGCTGTATGCATCATGCTGAGCTGTAATGAAGATGAATGAAAACGAAAGCATGCCGTGCAAAATGAGAATGCTGAAATGTGTGGGTTAAGGATTTAGTATAAGTTTGAAAGTGGCGCCAGTTAAAGATAAGATAGTCGCCGGTATCTTGGTATGGACATGTTATGAGGAGAAATAAAACACATGTGACTAAGAGAGTGATGAATAAATGTTGATGGATGGAGAGGACATACAATATTTCAAGATAAATTGTTATCAAACTTGGAAAACCATGGTGGAGGTCTTTGCTACGTTGCGGGTCAGAGTAGGTAGAAAAAAAACTTAAATACCAAAAAATGTATGGTGGTGGACGCATCGCATCTCTACGATTTTGGTTACGCTTTGATGTCACAAAACAATCCTTTCACCAGTCAGTGTTTCAAAAGGTACGTGATAAATTAATAACTAAGACTAACAAGTCTACAATAAAGTACCTATGCATAAAGAAAAGTACTTTAATATTGTGACATTTACAGCTAAAAATGGCATTGACTCGTGCCAACGCAATCAGTTTGTTAGTCTCCATTTAAAGTCAGAACATATCAAGTTGTAAATAAGAACTCTTTGCATACAGTGACTCATAACTCGACTCCGCAAGTCTGTTTATGCCGAGGTCATGATATTACTAGTATGACGTCACAGGGTATCGTAAAAGTACTAAACCGTGGGAGGTTCCGTAGGTAGCAAGATTTAAAACCAGGCAATCTTGGCCCAGTACCAAGGCTCGTAAAAACTTGAGTCCGCTTCCTACGCTCCCGTTTTTAGGATATTGAAAATTATGAATGAATTCCGTAAGCACTTGACTGGCTGTATTTATTCCTTTGTTTCTATTGGGGCGTTCACTTATCACGTATTTATTAAACCTGGCTTTAAGGCCCTGTTTGTTGAAGAATTTTAGAAGTGGGGCTGTTTTCTGGCGTAATCGATTACTTCATTTTATCGCTCAAGTTCATGGTCTATAGCGAGAAAGTTGAGGAAGAAATGCCTTTGTTGCTTATATAACTTTGAATCATGGTGGCTACAAGTAGGCAGCTTTAAGATAATGTTGCCACGAGTAGCGTTATGTAGCTTATCAAAATATTCATTCCTTTGTCTACGTTTACAAGTAACATTTACGTTTCAGCTACCTTATACCTTCCTTCCTTCCTGCTTTAGTCCCATTCTAATTTGGGGTGGGCATAACACGTTTTCTTTTACCATTCCCCCCCTTTTATCAAACGTCACGTGTTCCACGCGCGCCTCAAAGATGTGTCAGCAATATTGCAGGGTCCCGCAAGGACCGATGCCTATCAGGGCTGCGGGTTGTTCGAAATACCTAGATACCGCAGCCCCAGACACAAAGGGCTAAGAAATAGAAGTCTGACACTCCCTTAAGCTCCGTCCAGAGCGGGAGGAGTCATTTGATGATTTTCCACAATCCAAAAATAAAAAAAGATACTGGTCGAACACAAGCACCTAGAAATTCGTTCTTATTTTTAACGATCGGAAAAAGTTCACTGTTGAGATAAAATATAAATGTTTACAGAACGTTTCCATTCAAATTATACAGTTTCGTTCAAATAGTTAAACGAAAATAAACAAGCAAGCTTATTGATCACGGAAACCTTTAAAACTGCCGAATAAAACAAACGATTGGAAAATAAAGATATAAAATGATACAAACTCATAAACAGAAAACGAAATTAAACTTTTCGGGCATCAAAAGAGTATTCTGGTTTTCTTTTGTGAAACAATATTTTGGCAAAGTTTAATTTACTTTCCGTCTTAGTTTTTGTATATATTTTGTCACAAGTCTCACAGAAAAGGTAGCGAATTATATTATGTAAATACAGGAAACCGAAGTCCAAGGCCTACAGCTAAATGTTTAGCTACTGAAAAATTCTGCGTCTATAAGTTAAAAAAATATTATTTTGAAGTTTTTTCGTTATTTTTAAGATCAATGAAAATATTTTTTTGAAATAATAAACTTGTTTGTCTACTACAGTACTGGTTGAATTCAGATTGAAAAAAAAAAGTAAAAAACTAAAACCCGACTACGACAAAAAAAAACGACGCTGAAAAAGTATGAAACAAGATTTTCAGGATAGAACAAAAAGAAACGCCGTAGTCACACGGTATTAAAGTGTTTAGGTTGTTACCTATAACGTGTGACTACGGCTTTTACGTCAAATTAAGACGGTTCTAACGATACCTCATATGTCGAGTTCCGATAAGTAGATTAGAAGCTATGAGGGAACAGATGAAGATACACACACATACATACATACATACAAACATACATACATAGCCAGTCAAAATCATAACCCTCCTTTGGCTTTGCCGTAGTCGGGTAATTATCATTAATTATATACGACGTCGTGACGTTACAAACTCACGATGCAATCCTGCGCAGTTGTCTTGTTACTTTAATGAACAAATTAACATTTATTTGGGTTCTAATTTCAAAAACATTTAAATATTCGTTTCTAGATTGCGTCTAGAGCGGTCCAGTTTTCGGAATAAACTAAAACACCACCCCTCTGTATCGACGGCATGGGCAGTGGGGTGGTGTTTTAGTTCACGACGCGACCATGTGGGAGCCCTAACACTGGAGATTTAAAATCCATGGAAGCGGCACTACATCACAAATGTACCTATATTTCCTTTTTTAGGAGTGGGAAATCAACAATTGACTCCTCCCGCTCTAGGCAGAGCGGTAAGGAGTGTCAGACTTGTACTGACTAAAAACCAGTCATGTTCCTTCTTAGCCCTTTATGTCGAGGCCGCGGTATCTCTTTCTTACAACCCGCAGCCTCGACGGGAATGTATATTCCCTAGATCTTGCTTACAACACAGTGAGGAATCTTATCTACTTCATCAAGTCACTTCATTAGTGTCCTTCCTAGTAAGATTAGCTAAGCACACAACCTAGCTACGCGATAATGCGCCCTAATTACTCGGCATTAGATATACATTTATACGGATAATCGGATTTGCAATCAACCGTGTTCGGTGCATCAACACTCAGACGTCACAAGCAATATCAAGCAGATATTGGAGAATTATCAGATGCCGATAGATTGTCAGATTGTCATCTTCAGGTTTGTTGAGAGAGAAGGAAACGATGAATTTGAGAAGCTTAAAAATTGTTTCTATTTTATCCCATACTCCATAGACGCAATTACATACCGAGTTTTCTTCGTGCCTCGGAAAGTAGCCGTTGAGCTGTTTTGCTCTGCTGTCAAATGTAGATCTTTGACGGTACCTAGTTATTTAGTCAGTAGCCCGGAAGTTTGACAATGACAATACCAAGGAGATCGTATTGCCCAGTATTAACTGGGTTGTGGAGGTCAGATAGGTGGTTGCATCATGTGAAATACTGCTATTCAGCGCCATCTGGTAAGTTACCTCAGACTGGAAGCTGACCCCCTGGTGATGAGCTTCCACATGCAATGGAAATTTATGTGTACACACGTTGTTTATTTATTTTCTCAATCTTACGACTATCTTTACAGGGTTACATAAATTTAATCATCAAATAACCCTCCTGCTCTGGGCAAAGCGGAGGGAGTCTCAGACTTCTGCTGAGTCTGACTAAAAACCACCCATATTCCTTCTTAGCCCTTGTGCCAAGGCTGCGGTATTTCTTTCAAAGAAGCCTTTAAAGTCAACAAGATGAGATGCTACTCGTTTCTTCGAAGAAAATCTTCTTACAAATCCGAAAATACATGGTTTAGCAAAATGTCAAAGGAAATTCTCTATTAGAAGATGTCTTCGCCAAAGCTAGCTATATTTCATTCCTGTGACTGGGATAATTTAATATTTCACTTCCAAGAATCAACTGCAATCCGCTGACATAGCCTGCAAGTAGTTTCAAAGATATTGCTGTGATGAAAACGTTTTACAGGTTTCTATTGGGTCGGTTCTCGATCTTTCTTTTTTAACACGTTGGTAGCTTCACCTGTCACTATGAAAACAATCTTGGTATTGAAATTTGACTTCCATCCCGGTTTTCGGTTGGGCTGAAAGATTCATACATGCAGTTTAGTTTGGATGACAATGCGCGGTTAGCTAATTGAAGTCACTGTCTATTTACATTTAAGTCATCGTGTACTTAACCTAGTCGGCTTCCAATCAAATTGTATACAGCTGAATACCCGTATTTCACATGGAGCGACTGCCTATAATAGTGACCTCTAAAACACACTTTAGTACCTAGGCAATACTTTCCCCCTTTTTTTTTTGGATGAAGGGGAAATCATCAAATGACTACTCCCGCTGTGGGCGGAGTGGAAAGGAGTGTCAGACTTCTACTTACTAAAAACCATACATGTTCCGTCTTAACCCTTTCCGCCTTATTACAAAACGTAGTTAAACCTGGTTTAACTTAGACTTGGTTTATCTCGCATGACGTCTGACTTCAATAATATTCAAAAGAAAGTGACAGCATGCGAGATAAACCAGGTCTAAGTTAAACCAGGTTTAACTACGTTTTGTAATAAGGCGGCTTGTGTCCGGGGCCGCGGTATCTCTTTCGAACAACCCGCAGCCCCGACAGGCGTCGGCCTTTGCAGGCCCCTGCTGCAATGTTGCTGACATCTTTTTGAGGCGCGCGTGGAACACGAACGCGCCGTCGACACGGCAATACTTGGTAAGACCTTGGTAAGACTGGTTGTCAGACTTTTGGGCCACGAACTTGTAAGATTTTCGAGGCACGGATTAAACTTGGTATGTAAAAGTTGATCAGCCGTCCGCAGAGCAACCTAGGCAAGCGCGGCTTAACCTGAAGTTTGATCTGAGTTACTTTTATTATTTAGCCATAAGTTTTCATCGATAAAAATTGTTAGTGTATTCTGTTCATCAATAGTGAAGTGACCCAATTTATTCAATTTCCTGTTTGTGTTTTGTTTTAATCGTCGTGGTTTTTCGATTTTTGTTTACCCTGCTTATTTGCCATTGATTTTGAATGCGGAATTAAGTGTTGTTTTTCTTTTTGATTTAATGAATAATATTGAAATTAAAAGTGGTAAAGATGGTAGTATTCCGTAATTTCAGCCTACCCCTTTACAAAAAGGCGTTACTATAAATATGTAAATACAAAAACTTCCCATTTCTCTTTAAATCAGTTTGTAATTTACTAATTAAAGTAATTTTAAACTCATTCATTTGGTATTAATTACTTAACGTTCTGAACGAGATAAATTATTTTGTACAGGCTCGAGAATTTCATCAGAGTAATGATTATTACTAATAATCATCTGGTTACTTTGAGTTGGCGTTAATTAGAAATGTTGTGTTGAGACTCTTCACTCTTCATCATTTAATGTAATTGAAAACGGGGAATATAGGTGTTTTATTTCACAAAATTTTCTGTCAAGATGTTTCTATTCAAACGAGAAATATCTTTTCAGAATAGGATAACTCTTAAGTAAGTTGGGTACTATGATTGAAATAACTGAACACGTGGAAAGAAGTTTTTGTGCACTCATCATTATAAACCTGACACTGCTTTAGACTACCTCGTTGATCTAGTGGTCGCTAACGCTTATGTTCTGTTAAGATTCAGGGCCAAGGTTCGATTTCTGGGTCGGGCAAAGAGTCTGGATTTGTACCCGGTTGATAGCAGAGATAGCTTTAGTGTTACCACAACACCGCTTTGGGTGGCTTGACGTCATTCTTTCCTCGTGACATTCTACTTACTCCTCCGCATCACATGCCAATACCATGCCAACTCTCATGCCGCTTTTCAGTCACTGAAAAAACAAGAAGAGAACAAAAAGAAAAGCCGTAGTCACACGTTATTACAGTGATTAGGTTGGTATCTATAACGTGTGACTGTTGTTCTGTTCTTGTCTTTCCAGTTACCTTGTTTCAGCATCCCGAAAATCTTGTTTCATACTTTTTATCGCAGGTTTTTTCGTAGACGGGTGTTAGTTTTACTTATTTTTTATAGTAATCGAATTCTCTCTCTCCTTTTTTTGACCGCTTCATATTTTTTTTGAGAACAGGGCTGAACCCTACAATTACAGGCTATATAGCTTTATAAACACCAAAGCCTTCATCCTGAAACGATAGGTAGCGCCTAATGTTCACAAGCTGCTTAACACAAAACGCTTGAAACATTAATGAGGTGCCTGGAACACACTACCTCTCCTGTTAGGTGAAGTGCGTCAAGTATAGCGCTGCGTCGATCGCGGCTTTAGTTACATTATGTTCGGTTGATGTTGAGTTTTAGTTCACTTTTAGACTGAATTTGTGTAAAATATCTTCCGAGAATCATTTTCAATCAGGAATTTTTCAGTAGCAGCCAGCAGGAGTTTTTTTGCAGTAGCCTTTATCAGTGTCCCTATGTCATGGGGCTTAAAAACATTACTGGTGTATTTTTTGTGGACTATTGTGTACACCTCTGCAAAACCCTTCGGTGATTATCTGTGCGACCAGCACTAAATTAATAATAAATAGGAATTTGTTCAAGTGGGTATTTCGTAATTACAGAACGTCTACTAATATCTAGTTTCAAACTAATTAATGCTTGAGTGAGTATTGGTTTGCGTATTACAACTTTACATAAATTAAGTTTTGAAGGTGAAAATGCCAGAGTAACTTACGTAATTAAAATGTTCATACTTTTTTTGCAATTTGGCGGTCAGTGTCAGGTTATATGTTGAACAAAACATAAACCGCGCCTGTAATACGTATGTATTTACATAATTAAAATCATAAATACTATCCTCTTGAGTACATTCGATCCCATTGAACAATTATTTGATGAAAGTTATTAAATGGGGTTAATTAATGAACTTGGAGAGTTGTATTGGTGATTTTAATTATTATATTCGTAATGATCGTTCAATCAAAATGTTCTTGTTCAATGAACAAGACATGGGTATACAATATTTTAAGTAATATAGATGCTCAAAGTGAATCTAGAAAATAACAAACGAAGCCAATCGATCAAAGCATTAGTTGAATATTTTAGACTTTATCCAAAAGTTTAAAGGTTGATTGGCAAACATTTTTTAAAGCTGATTGATTACTCAGGCTGCAGTAGGCAGGAGTTGACTTACTGCTTCTTTTGTTTTCGTGTGTTTTTTTTTGTTGTTTTGACTAGCCCAGGACTAAATGACAGGTAACTGTCATCTTTTTTAATAACTGTTTCTAACAAACGTATTAACTATGGTCGATTTTATTAAGGCTGTCGTATTACGCCGTACTAACTGGGTTATAGAACAGCGGTGGCCCAGTGGTGTAGAGCAGCGGTGGCCCAGTGGTGTCGGCCCCGACTTACGAACAGTAGGTCGTGGGTTCGAACCCAGGCAGGCGCATTACTTTGTGTAATTTATTTCATCACCACTGCTCTCAAAACGGTGAAGAAAAACATCGTGAGGAAACCGGCATGTCTTAGAACCATAAAAATTTGAAGACATGTGACATCTGCCAATCCGCACTGGGCCCGCGTGGTGGATTATAGCCCATCCCTCTCCTAGAGAGGAGGCATGAGTCCCTGCAGTGGGAACATTATAGGCTGTTGATGAACTGGGTTATAGAGGTCTGGTAGGCTTCATATAAAGATTCAGTTACATCTGGTTAGACTGGAAGCCGACCTCATAATGGTTTGGAAAAGGTTCCCGTTATCTTCAATCATATTTCTGAACACGTCTTTTAAATCCATAACATAGGCTAAAACTACGATTACCTCAACCAATACATTAAAGGAATTCTAATTCATATATTGCAGGATTTTTCGCCCATACTATATCACTTTTATTGATACTTTGGTAAATAAGTTATTGCGGATACAATTCATAGTTCGAAGGGTAGCCGGGGCAGATAATCCCTAGAAAATATTAAGCCTTAATATTTATTGGTTTCTAGCTCAATAGCCCGGATATTCTTGATTATACCTATTCGTTGTTCATGATGAATTCTTAAAGATAGTTATGTATTACCCATTATGTCCTATAGGTCCTAGGATGATAAATAAAATTGAAGTGTCTGTTTGTAATTTCAAATAACAGGTTTTTACTGTATGCATATAAATAATAAGAAAGTAAATAATTATGGTACTTGTAAAAAAAAAACTTTTTTTTAAATTTATTGTCTGTCAGTTTGAGGTTTGATTCCCGGTTTCGGCAAAGTGCTATTGAATTTTTTCATCAGGAATTTCTCAGCAGCAGCGTGTTATGTTATAGAATTTCATAAAATAACAAAGCCTCTTCATTCATGTCATTCATTTACCAAAATCTTTATAACACACCAGGTACGCACCATCGTCAGAAGCATCATACATCAACCTGACAAATCGCGAGCAAAATCTTTTCTCATATCCAAGTTTCCTTTTCATTTACTCTCATCGAATGTTCGAGATAAATATCAAATCAATTTCGTTTATTAATAAAAGAACAGTAGATCACGTTTGGTCCTAATTGAATTTACTTGTGAGGATACCTGTTAGGACTGAAAATAAAGAAGGTAGAATGGATACAATTAGATTGGTCGAGTGGTTTAGGCGTTGCCTTGTGACCCGGTGGTCGTGGGTTCGATTCCCACGGGAAGCATACTTTGGGAAGTTGTTTCCAGTTTGGTTAGGACATTGCAGGCCTGAATCACCTGATTGTCTGATAAAAAGATGGTTCCGTGCTTCGGAAGGCACGTATAAGCCGGTGGTCCCGGCCGCCAAATGGTGGTCGTCAAACCATGTCAGAGGCCCTTGCGGCGGTTTAGAAACTCTGACACTAAGGGTGTGTGGGGTCGTTAGACCTTACTGCCCACACGATAAGAAGAAGAATGGATACGTGAGACTGCTATTGATACTGATGTGTATTAAGATGATCTGATTTTTAATCTTTCGCAATATCTTTCTGTGTATTTTTGAAAAAAATAGAGCTGTTTTACTTATAATCCTTTTAAAGAGTGAAGCCTTGATGTCATGTTACCTAATTGTTTTACATTTACAAATGAAAATAACCTGATATTACTAACTTACCAATTATGATAAAACTAAAACGTTCCACTGATTAAATCGCTTTGTTTATTCAATTAAAACACTGCGGTACTAAAATCCAATTATTATTAAATTTGTATTCATATTTTTTTTTTCTTTTCAGGTAAGTTTTAGACTTGAAACTTCTACTATTATAGTACCTAATAACAGTCAAGTTTGGTGAGTTTTCTTTATTTTTTTTTTTCAATAAATACAATTAAGTATTTGCTTCAAATTAATGAGATAAGTTTTTGTCACTAATTACTTCAGATAATGTTTTTTTTTTTGACATTTATTTAACATCAATCTATTAAAAGTCTTTCTTGTAAAGCTCTATTTGTTCACTCATAAAATAAAATAATATTTTGTGTAAGCAATGTGAAATTGTAAAATCCACCAACGATATTTGCATTGAAGGAAAACCAAAATAAACATTTTCCTTTTATTCATTTGAAACTGAAAGTAATGAGCAAGAATTGAGTTACGTGCAAACAAATACGTTTTAAAATACATGTTAACATTGTAAATATAAATGGTTAATATGCTACAATTAAGGCATACGGTTCGGATAAATTACAGACTCTTCTGCGGGCACGTATCAATACAAAATCCAGTGCCAGTTTGGGTCCCTGAATTGTCGAAACAATAAAATGAAGCTAAACTGACCAGGGATAATGACTGTGAAAATACTGTAGTTGCCCATTTAAAAGCGTATATCTGTATGGAGAAGAGCGGACAAGAAACTCCATTGACACTAAGTAGTCAGAATCTGTACCTATCGTTTAAATTGATTCTTTAAGGCGCAGATAAGATACACCGTAAAAACGACCTGTTTTTCGTTGCAGAGTTAGCCGTATTGCTACTTATTACAATTCCAAAAAAAATACAGTGTATAGTCAAATGTACAGGTAAAAGACTTATGCAAAAATATTTTCTAAAATTAATCAAGAACCTCGAAAAAAAAAATCACAAAATCACAAAAAAATCACACGAAAAAACTTTTTCGTCTCGAAATGCTCAATATTTTGAGCGATAACTGTTATTTTTTTTTAATATCAGAAAGGAAATTTAACCAACTAAAGACATGTAAAAATATTTTAACATTACAGCGTATTTTTTTTTTTAATAAATTAAATCCGCGAACTATCGTTCATATTGGCAGTCACGAGAATCAAACGCATCCCCATTTTCAACCTTATTTGTTTAGGCGATGAGTTAAACGCGCGCTCAAGGGCGCGGGCAGTTAATGTCGCCTTAAAGACGATTTTTCTCCCAAATTATGTTGTTTTTTTGTTTGTGACAAGCCCGCCACACTATTCCTAAACTACTGTAAGCCAGAATCATCAGTGGCGACCACCAGAACAGCGTCGAGACAATAAATCTCGACAAAGTTCCAGATAAAGAATTTAACTGTTTTGAATCCCGCCACGAAATTAATCAGATAGAATTTAGTGGAGGAGTAGGAAAAACA
Source organism: Diarsia dahlii (assembly GCA_949775195.1). NCBI lineage: Eukaryota > Metazoa > Arthropoda > Insecta > Lepidoptera > Noctuidae > Diarsia > Diarsia dahlii. The sequence goes on from OX459200.1 coordinate 6,589,685, forward strand.
TAGTTTCCACTTCCCTCCATATCAGTAGGTGACAGAACAAAACAAGGCCAATAACCAAAGGGACGTACCTATACAACTGGACAAAATCCAGTTGCCTAGAACCACGAATACGTATTACCATTAATATAACTGGGTGCTAAGTTGTGAGTTGCTATATTTGATTCCAATAATAGGTACAGCAAAATATAGGTCGAAATATAAATCAAAGAGAAAAGCCGACTTTTAATCCAAGTATAAAGTCTTCAAAAGCTCCTATTGCCTGACCAAGCCATATAATAACGATCTAAGGCTCTAAGCAAACGCTAGCCGTACAGTACGTGACATTTGCCAATAATGCTTTATCGAGTGAATGGACAAAGGTGACTTGGCGATACAGTTTTATAGAATTATTTTATTTGATTCAGATAGTCGGCAAGTTGTGTGATATCTTTATAGACTAAGTAGTTTTGCTTTCTCGCTTTTTTAATTTTTACATGCTTTCTCGTGTTTTTCTCACCAAATCCTTTAAAATAATTACTCCGCCATCTTCGGGAGTTCACCATATTGGATTTAGTATGACCTAGCAAGTATGAAAAATTTCAGCTTTATCGGAAACCGGGTCAAAAAATACTAAGATTTTTTAAACTAGTTAAAGATGAAGCTTATAAATGCGTATTAAAAACAAGATAGGTTGTGTATTCTTTGATTAAGTTCCTGTGGTAAAAGACTTGACATTAATGAACTGTTATAAAGGCAACATTGCCTCAGGTAGTTGTTCCGGGTTTGGCTGTTTGCGTATTAGGTGACTTAAAATGATTGTTACTATACAGCAGAAATGTCTAAGTTGGGGTAACGTTTAAAAAAACAAAACGAAACCTATTATTTTCTTCCAAGAATAATAAAAATATGTTAAATTGAACTGTTTATACGACCTACCTTTTGATTTAGTGTTTGACCGCTTCTAACCACAGAACATAAAATTAAAATAGTAAAAACGTTTTTTTATTGACTATCGTTTCACGACTATTTGGTGGTGGTCCTCAATAAGAGCATTTACGAGCAATCTAATTGCACTAAATTCAACAAGTCCTAATTTTCAGACACTGACTCATTGTGCAGATGTTCTTTTGAAAGATGGATCCATAATAAAATTAGCTCAATGACCTAGTAAGTGAATTTTGCACCCTCATTCTTACAGCACCATCCTGAGCTGGTACGCTTTTTGGTCTCGTACAGGACCACATTAGTCTAATGTAATATATGCCTTTTTCTCGTGTGTTTACTTTCTATATAATTATTCATAAAATAATTTTTGTCTATCTGTGTGTTTCGGAAACAAAATTAGGTTCCGTGCAATAAAATTAAAGGCTTAGTAGGCGACTCGACCGCTGGAACTCGCCCGGTCCGGTCGAGACAGGAATTTAATTTTTATTCATATTTTTGAGTGGTGTTTCGGACTATACTTTTTTTTAAGCAAATTTTGTACAGTCAGAATGAAAAACATTAGGTTGGGGTCGTGGGGCTTTCGGGACCGGGACCACAGCCGGGACCGCGGTCAATGTAATGTGTTATGAAGTACTAGGGTATCATAAGTTAGTAGGAGATTAATAAATCAAATCTATATTATGCCTTTCTAATACAGTTTACTTTTTTTTTGTTGGAGATAAGAAACCAGGATAGTAAAGTACCACAAACTAGCAGGAGGCCAGAATGGTAAATTATATAGTGGGGAAATCATCAAATGACTGCTCCCGCTCTGGGCAAAGCGGTAGGGAGTGTCAGACTTCTACTTACTAAAAACCACCCATGTTGCTAGAGATACCGCGGTATCTCTTTTATTATACAATTTCTCCTTCCTACTTCTGTTCTCCTGGTAGTTTGTGGGACGAACATGTGGGACGAACACAGGACACTAAACCTTATCTATATTATGAGAGATACCGCGGTATCTCAATACAATACCTCCTTCCTACTTCTGTTCTCCTGGTAGTTTGTGGGACGAACATGTGGGACGAACACAGGACACTAAACCTTATCTATATTATGTGTCTGACGGTACTTTGACTCTAAAAAAAAGGATTCGTCCGAAACGCCACTCGAAAATATTAATAACAGTGAAATTCCTGTCTCGACCGGATCGGGCGAGTTACAGCGGCCGAGTCGCCTACTGAGCCAAATTAAAATCCAACTCAAATAGGGAGGTAACATTTATAATTTCAAACGCAGCAGCAGTTACAGTTCAAGCCCTTAAAACATTCATCCGTCAAATTTAAATGTTGAAATCTATTTTATTTCCAGATATATTAATCCATTTATTATCTCTTCACAAAACGAATTATTAGGTGGCCTTCAGCCATTACGACTAATAAAAAAATACTTAAAATTCGACCAGAGCACACATTTTTCAGAGTACATAACACAGACATACCTATGGCAATCTGCGTCAGAATACATAATAAAACATAATTTATTTAGGTTAATGTATCTGCGTGTGTGTTCTTTCAAATGGGTGGCAGGTAGGTAGCTACTCGTAGGTTATAGCCGAGTGGGGCAGTAGGGCCAGTTTATCAGCTTGCGAAATATCTATTAGTGATGTGTGAGGTTTGTTTAATGTAAATATTATAGTACATTATTATGACAGCTAAGTGCACATTCGTAATGTTGGCAATAATAATTATTGCGTTATTTGTATTCTCATACAAAGGTTTGTTTTTAAATATACAAAGCAATTGACAGAGTTCGCAATACCATAACACACTCAACAACTGGAATCGCTGATGTGAGCAAAAAGATTCCTAGGTCTGCGGGTTGTTCAAAAGGGCTAAGAAGGAACATGGGTGGTTTTTAGTTAGTAGAAGTCTGACACTCCCTTCCGCTCCGTCTAGAGCGGGAGCCCGTCGGGGCTGCGGATTATCGAAAGAGATGACGTGGCCTCGGCACAAAGGGCAAAGAAGGAACATGGGTTCGGTTTTTAGCCAGTAGAAGTCTGACACTCCCCTTCGCTCTGCCCAAGAGCGGGGGGGGGGGGGTCATTTGATGATTTTCCACCCACCAAGAAAAGGCCTAGAAAACGTTGCGGTAAAAACTTACAAGCTTTTGTGCAAGATTGGTCGAAAAAAAGATTGGCTAAAATAAGCAATATCATTTGTAATAATTTCTGCATTTAATTGTTGTTTAGTTATTTCCACGAATTTATTATTTGGATGTACTGATTAAGATTTATGTTCTTAATTGAATTGCTGATTTCGATCGGTAGATTGGGCTTGCAAAATATCTTTTACTAATTTGTGAGTTTCCATTAATGTAAATAGAAATACGGTACATTACTAATCATGAACACAATCATTTGTTAATGTTTAGTTTATTAATTTTAACAGAAATTGAATGCATATTGTGTTGTTGTGTGCATTGTTGATTTGAGTTCATGTAACCGTTACAACATGGTCGGTCATTTAATTTAACAATAAATTATTAATTTGAAATAACTATGTGATTTTACTGATAATAATTCTAGTTACTGATAACGTTTATTCAACTAGAATCCTGAATATGACAAGTAATTTTAGGTATAAACGTAATTACCAAACGTTAATGTAATTTTAGCACAATTTGATAACCGTAGTATTTTAATAATTATTAGAACTTTAATTAATTTGTGTCTTATCTCACAAAAAAAACTAATAACCTAATTATAATATTTAATACCTCGATCTGTAACGTTCTCAACGCCTTATTAAAATCAAATATTAACTTAATTAATCAAACGTTTGAACTTGATCAAATTCAATCAGAAATTCGCAGTTAAAGATCGTCAGTTACTCTAAGGTGCTTGATAGATTATTAATTAGTATTTATAATGATACCGTCTTTGATGGTTAGCCCAGTTACTCGTGTAATTTATAATCACGATAAGCCTTTCCCACGTGTGTAAAATTTTTCAGTGTGGCAATATAGTCCAATGCAGCTCTAATCCTGAGCAGTCAGTAGGACTCGTAAGATATTAATCAGCATTTTCGACTTTCACGCTACTCTTAGTCTTACTCTGACACACGGTGGAACATCTTTACCTATATTTGAGTCGAATTTCCGATGACTTATGAAACAGTGTTCAGTCCCGGAAACACAACAAAAGAATGAAACAAAATAAGTTTAATTCTAACTGTCCACCACGGCGTGGAAACCACGAGTTACGAGTTCTTTTAGATATTGTTCCGCCTTGTTTACCAGTGGTGGACACCGGAAATCCTCAAATACTTCTTACGTAGTGGAGATGCCCTGGTAACATAATTTAAAGCTCTAGCTTTAAATACTTCCTTTAATTAGCAAAACCCCATACTTACTTTAACCATAAAAAAGTGGAAAGTTTCCGGTAAAACGGGTTTCCATTAGGTGGGCCTTAAATTTCCCTGTCATCTGTTTAAAAAAACACAGACCAAGTTTAAATTAAACCACTTTGTGTAAAACGGAACATTACTCCTCGAACGGTCACGGTAAAAGGTAAAAGAAACCGGGAAAGGAAGCATTTCATACTGTTTTTTAAACAAGAGCATCATAATTTAGGATTATGCAAAGTCGAAGGACCTTATTTTCTTTGGACGATTTTTTCTCGATTTAAATAAGCCCAAAAACCCTTGGTTGGTTATCCCTTCAAATAGGGCCCTTTTGTTATTTATAAAGGTGAGATAGGTAGCAGATTACTGATTGTAATTGGATGTCGTCTCCTCATTAGGCTTAGGGCAGAACCTGATTAGCTTCTGTATGAACCTCGCAGAGTTAGAATAGGAATGAATGGAATCTACCTCCAATTAAATAACACTGATATGAGGAATTAATCCACAAGATCTGTGGTAATATTTTCTCACAAATTGTCGTCATATAGACCAGCTTTTGTTATGTTGTGTCGTAAAAAGGGATGATAGCTGTAGGTATTAGCTTTCAAGTTTGAACATCGCTAGGTATGCGTTTGGTCAACTCTTCACGTAACCAAGGGCTGGGTTAGTTTTAGGTCAAGTTTCAGCTTTTTCATTCCACATGGCATTGCTGCCACGTTTTGGCACTTTTCTTGTTGTCAGCGACGCGGTTGAATTTTTTGATGTTCAATGTTTTTTACTCGTCCTCTTTTACCCGACTGCGGCGAAGCCCAAAAGGAGGGTTATGTGTTTGACGTGTATGTATGTATGTCCGTTTCTTGGTTCCCTCATAACTGCAAAACGGATTGAGGGATTTGAATGAAATATACGTCGTTAGATTGGTCTTGATGGCGCGAGTGTTATAAGCTACATTAAAATTAAAAAAACATTTAAAAAAATGTTAAACATAAACAATTTTTTTTTTCCAATACCATCGAGTAGGGTATCAAAATAAAGGGTTTTAAAAGGAGATTACAAAAATATAAAACACTTCTATGTTTAAAAGAAATTCAAAGTGAAAAATCCTATAAACAAACATAAAAGTAAATCATCTGCGAAGAATTTTACGCGACCAACGAAAGAACAAACACAAAATAACTAAAAAGTTGGAAATAAAAAAAGTAGTTTAAAACTAAAAAACCCGACTGAAAAGAGTGAAAAGTAAAAAAACAAGCACATTTTAAATTATATTCGGGGCTCATTTGAATATTTAATTATGAAATAAAAGAAAATAGAATGAACCGCGCCTGCTTCCAACTTTTGTATAATTTAAAATGTGCTTGTTTTTTTACTTTTCAGTTTTTTCAGTCGGGTTTTTTTAGTTTTTTAACTACTTTTTTTTTTTGACTGTATTCTGGCCTTACCCATCCTGGAAATGTAACCCGCCTTGTCCCATTTTAACCTCGCAAACTAATCGCCGACATCAGTGATACCTGTCTTGTAGCTTATTGTTGTGTTGCGTATTCGATCAGTGATTTTGATATTTAAATGACTACGCTCCATCCCTGTATGGCAAACATCGAGTTTGGATTTCTCAACCTCCATCAAATCAGTCTTGCACCTTAGAATAGGATAAGCAGGATACACATGTCGAACTAGTATTATTGTACTAGTAACTATTTGTATAAATATATGACGAAGATAGCACAACTATTTCGGGTTCATCGTTGTCAGAGTCCAAGTTCAGCATGGCGGAGGTACGAAATAATAGTCTCAACACTGATTACAACCGCCTATTTATTTACTTCCGATAACAAATTAACAAAATCTCAAACGATCAAGCCGATGGAAATGGATTCAAGTACGGAAACGCGGTAAGTTCGATACAGGCGAGCAGAACATCCGTTCGCGCTCGTGTCTCACCAAAAAGTCCCGTCCCTCAAATCAAATGCGTCTAATGTCAACGTCAACCGACCACTGACCACTGACGTCTGACATATCACAACTGACATTTGACATATGACAACTGACAACTGTCAAACCAGACCTGCCACGCTCTGTATCGACCTCACCCAAGCTCACTGCTTGACGTTTCCGAGTTTTCCGACAAACGATGATAGATGGCGTTATTCTAAATTATCAACTCTAAATATTGTGCCTCGGTGTTGAATCTGCGACACGGCCATCTTGACATTTCACACGTCCTCGTGTGAGGTATCTGCAACAAGAAGTCACGGAAAGTAAATCGTCCCTTACTCGGCCTCCCTGGCCAAGACGTCGGAGTATTATCACTCACACACACAATTCAAAACAAAGTTTTGTTCAGATCCATATTCTCATCAAATCTCATAAAAAAAATCTCAACATTGAAATCAACATTCATCAAGAAATCATCAACTTTCGACCGAATCTAGTATCCGATCAAATCCAGTATGCAATGCTCTGCTCGGTACCCAGCTTCGTCACATACAACACACACAGCTTCCAACAGGCAACCATGGGACCTCCATTCGGTACCCAACCTCAACACATCTCATTGCCTCCATCCGGCAACCATGGGACCTCCATCTGGTACCCAACTCAACTCAACACATTGCCTTTATTTAGCACCTTTAGCTACATTGCCATGCTGGACGTTGGTCACAGCCCTCAAGTTAACACTTACACGCGTGCAGCAACGATCAGCATTGCAATGTATGCAATCTGAGCCACTTGCATACTACATTTGCATCTTTTACCTCTCACTTAAGGTCTAACCCCTTCATCATCACCCGATCTCGTTTTGTCAGTGTCTATCGTGTCAAAGTCAAATTTACAGTCAGCAATTGCGTCACATGTCGCAATTGACCGTATTTTCTCAAATCGTATCTCATTTGATGACATTATGAACCAAAACTAATCGCAAATAATTGTCGGGTAAAACGTGAAATAGAATTTCTAAAACAATTCCATCGAACTAAAGTCAAAATTTGTACAGTTGACCTTACAGAAGTCTGCCCAATACCAGTCGTTCGGCCATTCCTGGCCCAAGTGGGTAGGGAATAAAAGGTATTCTGGTCAAAATCATTACCGGTTCTAATGAAATCAAAACAAACTCTTTGTCTTAAAGCTGACATGTCGAAGAACACCCATACTCATTCAAATAATAGGAAACTCATTAAAATATTGCAGTGCTCATACTCTGACTTCCATCCGGTCTTCATCATCACACTTATAGCCTCCATCCGGCCATAAGCATCAAAACAATCGACCTCCATCCGGTCTTCATCATCACACTTATAACCTCCATCCGGTTATAAGCATCAAACCAATCGACCTCCATCCGGTCATCAACACGTAACCTCCATCCGGTTACATACACAACAGGCAACCTCTATCCGGTCACCTTCACATGTAACCTCCATCCGGTTACATACACAACAGGCAACCTCTATCCGGTCACCTCCACATGTAACCTCCATCCGGTTACATACACAACAGGCAACCTCTATCCGGTCACCTACACATGTAACCTCCATCCGGTTACATGCACAACACCATCAAGATAATCATTTCGAGCCTTTATCAAAATATTTTTTAAAGTAGGGTTATTCAACATGTTACTTTATTTTTCCTATAACGTTACAGGTTATAAGAAAACTCATACTAAGCTAGGTACTTTAAATGTTAAGTTGACCACTTAGTATTCAACTAGTCTTGTTGTAATATGGGATCTAGAAATCACTAGTAAACAAAGATGAATATGCTGTCAATAGATTAATTAATTGGGAACGAGATTCTAACGGAACATCTGTATCAACTGTATTGAAATCAATTTGAATATTAGAAGCATTCTTGAGCTTATTTGAAACATCACATAACCTAACAACCTTTTCACGACACAAAAACAACACTATCACACGTCTAACTAACATTAAATCCTTGTTGTAAAATCTCAACGCCAATTAAAATATCATTTTTTTTTAAAACAACTATCCGGTACAACATGAAATAAAATCTCTAATAGTAAATCGATAATCATAACCTCAGTAAATAATTGTGAAGTACAAACTATCATGACCTATCCCGGGTCAATTTACAATGTTATTTACACGCTTGCCACTGAACTGTAACGAAACATTTTTGATCAGAGAGCATTCGGCACCAGAATCATAGTAAAATGGATACGACTCACCAAGATTCATCGGCACACTGCTAGGATTGCTCACATAGCAAACTTCAACACGTCGCTCGCTATTTGCCTCTGCTGCAGGCAGCAGGTACTGCTTGGTCAGCCTGCCGCGCCGACGCGCTGCCAACCACGCGCCGCCAAGCCCCGTCCCGCCGCCGCGCCGCCGGCGCCGCTGCCGAAGTAAATTCTCAGCGCACCGTGACGTCATCGCGCCATTCTTCGTATTTTCTTCAGCTCGAGTGAATCCCGGTTCTGATGTCGCATCAGGGTCTTCGCGATCGTCATCACCATACGGGGCACTCCAGACTATAAACAGCTCCTTAAAATCGCTCCATTTCATCCCAGGACAAGATATTTATGGACGACAGCCATGACGAAACTTCTCCTATGAGTCTCGTTGAATTCACTGCGTCCCCTGTAGGCACGCCACAGCGCCGGTTTCACGGCGCTGTTGTCTTCACAGCACCCCGGCGGTCCATCCCCACCAGGTGAGACCAACGGTTGCCCGAAGGAGGCCCAGCGGAGGACGACCAGCGCCGGAGGTGCCGACTTACGACGCACCTACAGTGGATGTGTGACTCCCGTCCATCCCGTGTCTCCCACGAGTGCGCGGTTCAAAGCAATCATCAACGATGCACCTTGACTATTCAGATCGATAACACACATGTCGGCTGTTGCCAACCAAGCCCGCGGGACAATATTCCGTTTTTCAGGGTCAAAATGCGGTAGGCGAATATCCGTACCCGCAAAAGGTGATTTCATTGCTTGCACAATAGTCATAAAGTTTTTGTTTATTTGCTCGAACAGAAAACACCACATTTCCGTTTCTATGTCACTTTCAGACGCACGCGCATTGTCTTTACACTTTTCCGGCCTAGTACTGCCGTCCTATCACTAAAAAGCAGTTAAGTGACAAAAGTTGTTTTCGAGATAATGGCAAAAAAGGTGCGAATCGTTGTCTCTAAAAAACTATGATACTTAGGATTATCATTCTTGAACGTATCAATTGGTATGGTATTCTGCCTTGTTTCGAGAATTCTTTCTGTTCTGAAACTCTTACCAATTATTTTAAAAATGGATTTTTATACTTTAGTTAAGCATTTAATTAACATTTTTCATCTAATTACTCTACTAAAAGGCCGTTAACCATACCTTAGCGGCTTTTTAGTTAAGTTATTTATTTAAAATTATGACATTCAGTATGTTGGTTGATAGTTATGCAGAAATACTTAACTAAAAAGTCGTTAAGTGACGTAACTGCTTTATAGACATGGTATTCGCTAAGATTAAAGTAACAATACCTTTCCTTAGGAGCAGTTATGGGGTTTTAGATGCTTTTAAGCTAATTATGCCAATAATAATTGGAAACTTTGTAAAATGTTAACTACATTACTTAACTAAAAGGTGGCTAAAAGTATTTCGCTTGTGGGTTAACTGCTTTTTAGTTAAGCAATAATCAGGCAAATGTGAGATTTAATGGCATGTTCTTGTAAAATCCTAAAACATATTTCAATATTTTAAATAAAATATTATGATATAAAGTTGCATTTATACCCACATTGCCTACACTACCCGAAGCCACTGGGCTAGACGATCCTTAACATTAAACTCAACTTTTTTTAAATTGGGTAGTGTTTATTGATATACCAGGGTGTGAGAATTCATGAAGTCATCAAGAATCACTTTGTGATGAATGAAGTGTGGGTGGATACTTCCAAAATACTTGAATAAACGCACTTTAAATAATAAGAACAAAATGTAACCGATCACACCCTGGGGTGTGAGAATTCATGAAGTCACCAAGAAACTCTTTGTCATGAATGAAGAGTGGGACAGGGGGTGGAATCTTCTAAAGTACTTGAATGAACGCACTATAAATAATAAGAACAAAGTGTGACCGATCAGACTGCAACTCTTATTTATCGTGGCAAGTCGCTGCTCTTGACCCCTAAAAAGTATTTGCAAAAATTGTTGCAGAATCAATGGTTCCAGAAACACAAAATAATTAGGTTGTCGTTCTGAGAGTGGAACTTTTGAAGTGATCTTCTCTGTTGGCCAACTAGCCAAATATCGGTATTGATGAAACGTCTTTTGTTTTAAGATGCACGTAATTTTTTTTATGTCACTAATGTTAAAAATGGGCCTACTCTTACTCTGAGGATTGAGACGAGGTTGACGCTGGAACGTGCTAACCCAGAACAAGCTTAGGTATTAACTCGCGACTTAAATAGGTTGGGGTCACTATGAACTAGGGAAACGTTTGACCTTTTATTATACGTCATGTAAAGGCAATGAACGTAGACAACCAGCTCTTAATATTCTAATCAGCTCCAGTTAAAAATAACAACAACAGTACAGAAAAAGAGCATTAGCATCACATTCAAAGGGAATCTCGACGCAATAAATCAGAGAGTTGAGGTTCAGCAGTAGCATTTGTAAAACTATAACCCAAAGTTTTTCGTTCTCATGATCTCAAGTTATTGTGTGACGTCTCAAATCTCAAATCACGATGAGAGACTAAGCGTATCTTTGACTCTGAATGGGACTGTATCGGCCAGTTTTTACATTTCAAAGATGGTCAGAATTCTACTTGTTTTGCTGCCTTTACTCAAAGTTAGCCAGGAATAACTCCACTTTTCTTTTGCGAGATGGAACAGCTCAGCAACGCTCCTGATTACGGTTCATTCGAAAATGTTTGTCAGCCAAGACGTTTTCCTCCGACCGATGGCGTTTTCCCACTAGGTGCTTTGCCATTATAATTTGTTGCATTAAATCCGAGGGTCCGAGCTAAGCAACCTTTCTTTGTTTGATGGTCTGCATGCACTTGAGGTCTTAGCCTATAATATTCGTCTTACGACTTTGTCATTTGTAACTTTTTGAGTCCAGCTCTCTTTCACCTGTAGATTAAAACGCGATGACCTTAAACCTAGAAAACCTAACTATGAATCTTCAAAGGTGCCCTGACATGACCACTTTGTAACGAAGTTTTTCGTCCAAAGTTGGAAATGCTACTAATATGAGAGCATATGAAAAAGTAGTACACCTAAACTCCTACAAAAAACATAAAATGCAGTCGTAATTGTGGGTGAAATCAACTGAATAGCTTGTTTGTATTTGTCTTTAACTTTGATATTTTTGATTGAGGGCATTTATTCTTCCGTCACGTCTCTAAATCTGATCCGATTTAATAGAAATGTGACACATTGGTAGACCATGACCTGGAAAAGGACTTGAAATACCCCGTAGTGAATCAAAAGCGAGAGTTGGCAAACTGCCTTTTAGCTAAGTAATGGGGCTTAACTGCTTTGTAGCTAAGCATAATTTATTTTTTTCCACCGTTTTCATCAAACGACTACGAAATATTTTCAAGAAAAATATTAAATACTTAGCTAAACAGCCGTTAAAGGCGGATAACTGCATTTAAGCTAGCTTTTTAAAACATATACATAAGAAAAAACTAAACTACAAAGTAGTTATAGTCCTTTTGCTTCTTTATAGTCAAGAAAAGTGAGATAACGTGTTTGTAGTTAAGTAAAAGACCAGACAATTATAGACAAATCCGGCAGTTAAGGTATTTTAACGTATATTTAGCGAAGAAGTGCGGGTTAGCCGCTTTCAAGTGAAGGAATCATCATAAATTATGTTACTTAACTGCCTGAAAAGTTATTGTATCTCTGAAACTATTCATATTATAAAAATGTTTCTTAAAAAGAAAGATAGAGAATTTCAAACTCTATCACGTTGTATCAAAAAGTAAAAATTGACCATTTGTCGGTTAACTGCTTTCTAGTGATAGGACGGCAGAGTACTGTCACTTACACTATGTAGGCGTTAAAGTTACATACCACTTCTGATGACGAAGATAGCACAACTATTTCGGGTTCATCGTTGTCAGAGTCCAAGTTCAGCATGGCGGAGGTACGAAATAATAGTCTCAACACTGATTACAACCGCCTATTTATTTACTTCCGATAACAAATTAACAAAATCTCAAACGATCAAGCCGATGGAAATGGATTCAAGTACGGAAACGCGGTAAGTTCGATACAGGCGAGCAGAACATCCGTTCGCGCTCGTGTCTCACCAAAAAGTCCCGTCCCTCAAATCAAATGCGTCTAATGTCAACGTCAACCGACCACTGACCACTGACGTCTGACATATCACAACTGACATTTGACATATGACAACTGACAACTGTCAAACCAGACCTGCCACGCTCTGTATCGACCTCACCCAAGCTCACTGCTTGACGTTTCCGAGTTTTCCGACAAACGATGATAGATGGCGTTATTCTAAATTATCAACTCTAAATATTGTGCCTCGGTGTTGAATCTGCGACATATAATTGTTTTAATCTTTGAAGCTTTTGTGTAAATATAACCAACAATTTGAATAAATGAATTCTTAGACTAATTGTAGAAGAAAGAACAAAGCATTTCGCTTATATCCGCCGATCCCTATATTTTATCTCCTAAGAATATTGAATCCATTGTCTTTTTCCAGCCTGTAATTATCTTAAAAAACTAAAGGAAAAATTAGCTCTGTGCCAAAAAGTCGACTCACAGGGGACTCAAGGCCGAAGGGTGTTGAAGTAAGATAATCTTTAATTGGAAAGAGGAGGGGTTGTGACCAGATTTCTTCAATTAATCTGCTTTCAAATTAACAGCTTACTTCGCCCAAATTCGGAGGGACGCTCGTTTTCACAGTTTATCATCGTTTAACTGAAACAATTGATTGGAGCAACTTTCAATCTGTCGTATTTATGGTTTTAGTAGTATGGTTAATTGAAATAATGGTTATTTCATGAGTATTTTATTTTAACGTTTTTACACTACTTAGAAATCTCAGATATTTAATTAATATACGTTAATGATTGTCTCGTTGGTATAATGGTAGCAAGTGCGACTGCCGAGCATCAAGTTCCGGGTTTTATTCCCGGGTTGGGTAAATTGTTATTGGGTTTTCCCATCAGGAATTAGCTACGATGCTGACTAAGTGTACCTTATAGTTCCAGTTGCGACTACTAGGTATAATTTATATACAGTTCATCCAATTTCTTTGCCATTAATATATTTTATTACAAAACTAACTTTTTATCAGTCCAATTTATATGCTATTTAAATACAAATTACCCATTTGGCAATCATCTTAAACGCAAATTCATCTGTAAGAAAACACTACACCAAAAAATATTATAGATTAACATAATATTCGAATAAGTCAATTTCCATGACCACAGCAATTGCAATCTTAATAACAAAGCAATTTTTATTTGTACTAGGGCCTGATAGCTTTTGGCGCCGTCTCGTCGAAAGCTAGAACCTTAAATGAAAACCGTGGAAGGAAAATATTTATATTTACATCTACAAACATTTCAATTATGTTGAATATTCAACAAATACTAAATAGGCTTGCGGATTTTGTATAGTCTGAAAACGATTTTTCGAGACGTTTTTATCCTAGAAAATCATTAAATAATAGACAAAGAAGAAAGTAAAAATAAACTCGTTGAATCTAATAGGATCCAAATTAAGTAAAAGAATTAATGAACGCCTACACTAAACTTATATTTTGGAAATTACAATAATATCTACCTACTTAATTTTAAATATCAATCGTAGGCGTATTTTCTATCTAGAAAATGCGTACCTCATTTTGAAAGATCAAGTTACATTAATAAGCTAGTGGACTGTACAAACTCATTTAACCCTCACATGAAGTAGGTAGCTATATTCAAACGATCATTACAGATATATCATGTCTATAATAAGAAAGAAAAGAAAGAAATCTGTGTAAGTATTTGCAAAGCGCAACATTCATTCAAAAAAATAACTGCCTCCGTGGTCGAGTGGTTTAGGCGTTTGCCTTGTGACCCGTTGGTCGTGGGTTCGATTCCCACGGGAAGCATACTTTGTAAAGTTGTTTCCAGTTTGGTTAAGACATTGCAGGCTTGAATCACCTGATCGTCTGATAAAAAGATGATTCTGTGCTTCGGAAGGCACGTATACCCATGTGTTCGTCCTTACAGCTAGACTAACACCTAGTGCCTCTGTGCTGCCGTCACGACGTGACACTGGCAGAATAGTCGGAACCGGCTCAGTTGCCATTTAAGGAGAAAAAAAAAAAAAAAAAACCGGTGGTCCCGGCCACCAAACGGTGGTCGTCAAACCATATCAGAGGCCCTTGAGGTGGTTTAGAAACTCTGACACTAGGGTGTGTGGGGTCGTTATACCTTACCGCCCACACCATAAGAAGAAGATTCAAAAAAATACACAAAAATAATAAGAAGCAAAATTATTCTCTTCACCGTGCACATATTTGTTTTTATTGATAAAATAAATATCACGCAAACATTATCAGAAAATTACCAACAAATTATAACCCGAGGACCTTCGGGCCAAAGGTTTTGCAATATCTTTAAAATACCACCAGCGTCCCAAGTCCCTTGTCATTAGGTTCTACGTTTAGGAATTTATCGGCACACGGGTCGGGTACCCGGGTTGTACTCCTAATACCCGTATGCTATTCTCATTAAACGTTCCTGGTTTCCAATAAATGATTCCGTTGGTATTGCTGTACTGAGTTTCGTGAATAGTATTGTAATTGTACAAGTTCCGTGCCGTTCAATTTAAATTACACGTGTTCTGCAAATAGAGGGTTAAATTAAATTAACTGACAACTTTACAGACGTGAGCTATAAAAACATATTTCTCTTATTTTACCATTAATCCTTTAATGCTCAAATAGAGATAATTTACTATTCAACTTAGAAATAAATTTAAGAACTTGTTATATGCAGTTGTTTTGAGAACTTAAAAAATTATAACTAACTTAAAATAGATATTTAAAGTAATTACATACAACTAATTACGAGGTGAACGGTGACTGAAAAAAAAACTTGGAAATATTAAATTATTTTTTTTTTCTTTATTTTTAATCATTTGCAAAAAAATCAATCATGAGTCATGACTGAAGTTACGCTCAGTAAATTAATCTGAATTTGTATGTATGGAGATAACTCCATACATACAAATTCAGATGGAGAGACAAATAATACCTACTCATATAAATGAGTAGGTATTATTTGTCTATTCTAATGTACAAATAAACAAACCTGATCAAATTAATAACAGAATCGCTTGCACTGAATTGCACCACTTTCATAACACCTAAAGTGTAAAGTGGTGCTCGAAGTCACTCATATCAGGACGGAACCATCAACTCTATCATTGGCTACTTCACAGTGGTCTGGCAAATTACTGCCATTCCCCACAGCTTTTTCACACTGCAAACATTTGTCTCTAAACACTTTTTTTGCAAAACACGGTTCGTTTTAATAGTTAGTGTTAAAGTCATCGCTTGCAAATTCGTGGCCGATTTCAGTGTTCGGTTTTTAAAGCTCACACTCCGTATTTTTGTGGATATTTGTTTTTATACTCTATTGTTAGTTCACGCCAATCTTTTTTTTTCTTTTTCGCTACTGCAGTTAATCATAGTAGTAAAATGGCCTACTATAATAAAATATAACATCACGCCTGTAATCCCCGAAGGGTTAACAGGGGTGTACAAAATTATAGTTTTGCCCACATTTTGCCAATTATGTTCAAGTCCAATGTACTTAATAGGGGGCGAGCCTATTACGATCAACCGGGCACAAACATCCATACTCCGTAGTTGCTGTTGAGAAAATTCCTAATAGAAAAACCAAATAAAACTTTGCCTGACCCGGGAATCCAACCTAATCTTCTCTTCATAGCAAGACGAATTATTAAAATTAACTCAAAGAAAATAAGGAAATCTTCAGAGAGATCGTGACCACATAGAACATTATATAACGGAAGATAATTCATCATTCAGGAACCGGCGACCGCGTGAAATCTCATAAATATGAGCCTAACCGCAAAAGCATCGTTCTAATGGCACCCCATGCTTAACACTGAGTGCGTTGGGTCTAACTGAACAAGACCCGGGTTTTAGGAAAACATAATAATTAATGTGGGCAAAAAGTTTTTCTCTCACTTTTTTTATAACTGCCTTGAAATTATAAAAAATTATAATTGGATGCCTCATGGTCGAGTGGTCGCAATCACAACTGCTCAGCATGAGGTTCATGGTTCGATTCCCGGGTCGGGGAAAGATTTTTTAGTTTTTTCATGGAGTCTGGATTTGTGCTCGGTTCATGGCAATGGACTCACCCCTATTACATGGAACTCAAACTAATGTTACACCTCTGCCTAATACTTCAAGGATTACAGACATGATGTTATGTGTAGGTATGTTACTTTCTTTTCAACACACTTGCTCGTAAAGTGAGCCTTATTACATCGTTCTTAGGGCCATAAACCGAACTATAACTCACACGTGCATAATAATATTATACACTAGTGCATAATAAAAATATCACTACAAAGTTAAGTTAGTACCTTACTGCAAATTATATGCGAGTAAACAGAGCATTTTCAATTTAACCGGGTAATACCGTTTTTTTTTTAATTTTATTGGTTGAGTTGCTATGTTCTTAAAGTTTCGATACAAAAAAGACCGTGTTCAATAGTAAAAATAAATTAATGTACCTAGTGCTTGCTCATTTCATGCAACTTTGAATTTAAATAGATAACTTTAACTTGTACGTTTTTAATAAATGAAACTTTAACTCAAATAATATAACTTTTGTAATATTATAAATATAACTTTTTTTTAAATAAATAAACCTCATTCTTTTGTCTATGGTCGATCGCCATTGTTACAATTTAAGTTTGAATTTCATGGTGGCGCCACTGGTCAAGAAAAATGCATCGCTACGTCAAACTTAGTACATTTATTTTAGTTCCGTGTTTTCCCGCATGCACAGATAAGTTGGTAGAACTGTAGATGCGCGCGCATAGGAAAACCGATTAATTTTTCCCACTATTGTGAAAAAAAAATCAGAACTCGTTTTAACTGTTGAAGATGACTTTTTAGTATTATTTTCTTCACAAGTGTGTTGAAAAACGTCGTATGATACACGTGTGTATTGATGATTACCGTCCTCGGCTATCTTAAGACCCTCACCTGACGGCTCGGGTCTCAATGGCGCCTCGGCGGTAATCACCAACATTACACACTTATACCATAATGTACTATAACACGTTCACTGTCCAATGACTCCAAATGGAGTCACATTTGTACCAAAGACTGGAATTCCCTGACTGCGTCGGTTTTTCCGAGTTCATATAACCCTAATCTATTTAAGTCGCGAGTAAACAGGCTTTTTCTGGGTAAGCTCGTTCCATCGTCGACATCATCTCTGCCCTTAGGGCAACATTGAGGTCAAGAAGAGCAAGCCCATTTATAATAAAAAAAAAAAGTCATACGTCCATGACTCTAGTTGGAGTCATAACCCAAGAGTAAATTTAATGTTTTTTATTTGACTGAACGTATGAATAAGAGGAAAATGACTGTCATGGACGTATGATTAGACAAAAATGCTACCGAAAATTTTAAAAAGTTTTTTTTTAACCCGTATTATTGTAAATGATCATTGTGAAGTTAGGATGAGATTGTAGATGCGACGTACGAATACGTTTTATGACTTTGTACTGGGACAGTGAACGTGTTCTAACAAATTTTCACACACATCAATATTAAAGAACCCCCAACTCAGACAAAGTATTATCATATTTTCAATCAGTTCCTATTATTTTACTTCAGAATGCACGACTAGATTTCTTACAAGCCTGAAGTTACTTGAAACTTTTCAATATAATCCAAAATTGAGTTTAGTCCATAATAAATGAGATTGTTTCTTTCCGAACATTTCAAAAACCTTTTCAACTTTAAACTTTTCTCTAACTAAGTTGCTCATCATTATTGATTGTTGTACTTATTCATTTTAGGCAGAGGCTTGTTCGAAATTTATCAAAAGATGGTTTACAGAAGTATTTTCTGGAACTTTAGTTCATTTCTCACTGTCTTGAGTTGGAAGTATTTTATTCAGACTTGTATTCGTTCAATTATTGCGAAGGTCTGGCATCGCTCAAGTCTGGTTTGGGATTAGTATGACTAATTGATATTAGTTAATTCTCACGTTATCTTAGCGTGTATTGTCGTCACGCCGGATTGTCTCTGGTTATGAATTAATTGCTGTGACTGATTTTATAAATTGTGTGACTTGGCTATCGCAGCATTTGTCAGTTTTGTATGATTCATATCTTGACTTTTCTTCTTTATTTTGTCTAGTTTTCAATCTAACTGACTGCCTTGTTGATGGGTATCAGATTTGTTTGACTGTCTGGTTGGTCGTAAGCGCGATATTTTTCAATGGAATGACTCAAAATCAATGTGCTTTAGAGTTATTCCATCAAGAATTTCTCAGAAGCTGCCTGGGACTTAATCATAACTTGCGAAATGTGGATGTAGTAATAGGTACACCTCTACCTAACTTTTCGGGTACATATTACAGGTGTGACGTTATGTTATCTTTTTTCTAGCTAGTGCTATATCAATGCTAGTGCTACCCATTATACTTGTATTAAATACCTCTTTTCTGAGTAAAAACAAATCAACTATCGAGATGGAACAGACAACTCGATTATTCCGTCCTTAGTAAATCATACTTTTACTTTACCTTGTCAATCCCATTTACCGTCAAACCGTTTATATCTCTCAAAGTTTCAGACATAAAGTAAAGCCATTATTTCTGATTAATGACCAACATTCGAGATAACGAATGTAATGATTCAAATATAAATGAATTGATTGGCATTGCAATAAAAGACTTATTTGTTCGTTTAACCGATATGAAATGAGATCATAATATTTCATCGGCTACAAATCCTGCTGTAATTTCCGAAATATTAATTAATATTGATGATTCAAAAATCATTGGTAATATACTGGGAGTATATTACCTGAGTAATATGTTGTTTTAATAAGAGTGGATTCATGAATTTCGGAATTAATTATATGTTAGTGGTTAATGAGATAGGTATGGTACCTATTTACTATTAAAATTATTGAATAGCGAAATGATTTAAAATATACCTTGACGAGAGAGCAGAACCGGGAGGCGTGACTGAAAGTTAAGATATTAATTAATTATCGAAGAAGAGAAAAGTATGTTTAATACATAGTTAGTCTTCAGAAGACTTGAAATTATCAACATCATTCTCCTGCCCAATTTATTTAGGGTCGGCGCAGCATGTCTACTTCTTCCACACTTTTCTATTAATTGCCATTTCATCAGGCACTTCCTTTCTTGCCATTTCATACTTAAGCTATAAGAAGACTTGAAATAGCTAAATAAAAAACTGCCTCCGTGGTCGAGTGGTTTAGGCGTTGTCTTGTGACCCGGTGGTCGTGGGTTCGATTCCCACGGGAAGCATACTTTGTGAAGTTGTTTCCAGTTTGGTTAGGACATTGCAGGCTTGAATCACGTGATTGTCTGATAAAAAGATGGTTCTGTGCTCCGGAAGGCACGTATAAGCCGTTGGTCCCGGCCGCCAAATGGCGGTCGTCAAACCATGTCAGAGGCCCTTTTTTTTTTTTTTGGGTGGAAAATCATCAAATGACGCCCCTCGCTCTTGGGCAGAGCGAAGAGCGAGTGCCAGACTTCTACTGACTAAAAACCGAAACCATGTTCCTTCTTTGCCCTTGCGCCGAGGCCACGTCATCTAGTACAAAAATCCGCGGCCCCGACGGGCGTCGGCCCTTGCGGGCCCCTCCTTGCTGACATCTGTTTGAGGCGCGCGTGGAACACGAACGCGCCGCCGACACGGTCTGTTGCCGTCATGACGACGGCCGGACGGCGAGCTAGCCCATTACTCACCGTCCACAGGCCCGCGTCTACGGTGGCCGGAAGCCATCACGTGGCCCCCGACGCCCGAAGCGCCTTCCGCGCCTTGCGCGGCGGCTGGGACGTTGAGAGGTTCTCTCCCTCTCTCGTTCCGCCACCTCCTTCGCTAGCATCACTGCTTCGCAGAAGGAGGCGACGGCGTCCCATTCCTCCTCGGCCGGAACATGGCTTGCACCAGGGAAGGGCGCGAGAGGTCGCCGCCGCCGATCGCCGCTACGAGAACACGGCGGGGCTCCGCCCAAGCAGGGCACACCTCCACAGTGTGCTCCACCGTGTCCTCCGGTCGATCCTCGCAATGGAAGCATCCGGGCGTTTCCTCCCGCCTGATTCGGTGCAGGTACCTCCCGAAACATCCGTGTCCGGTGAGGACCTGCGTCAGACGGAAGGTGAGGGCGCCGTGGCTCCTCTCTAGCCACTCCTCAAAGAGGGGACTTACCGCCACTATCGTGGCGTGCCCTATGTCAGAGGCCCTTGCGGCGGTTTAGAAACTCTGACACTAGGGTGTGTAGGGTCGTTAGACCTTACTGCCCACACGATAAGAAGAAGAAGAAGCTAAATAAAATAAATATCTATAAAACTTCTCGGTGTCGGGGCTACCTGTTGACCCGACCTTGTGTACACATACGAAAGATTTTCCCAAATTAGAATCCGCTAACCCATGTAAATCACATATGCATTGTCTATGAGGATGTATTGTATTGTTGGGATTCGGATAACCCTTTCAGAGAACCTTTTGAGTGTCCTTTTCTGCCCTTCGTCTTTGTTTTCTTTAACCCGGGAAGGGTTAACTAATACTGGAAAACATTATTGTTCCTTTGCAAGCTGAGATGTTTTTTCGATTTTTACGATTCAACATAATGTAACATTACACCTGTCATCCCCGAATGGTTAAGCAGAGATGTACTTACCTATTCGTACGGACACATTTCATCGGTTATGTTTAAAACCTACGTTATAGCGGGTGAGCCTATTGGCATCAATTGGGCACACACCGTGGCTCACCTAAAAAAATCCACTGATAGAAAGATACATTTTGCTATAAATTACATTTATGTCATACATATTTGCCGAGCTATAATTATAATTATCGCAGGCAAAGTCGCGGGGCTCAATCAGTATAAAATAAAGCTCCTCCTCAACCAAAAGTAGTCCTTTACGGATGAGGAGCTTTATACCCTCAATCATCATGATTGATAATTATCTCTTCTTTCACGTGTATTTCCTTTCATAACTTACCAATAATAGGGAGAACACAATGAATATCTGACAAAGGTATGCTGCCTCGATGCTCTTATTGTACATTGAGTGGTTCCCAATTACTGGTTGCCAGGGAAATACCCGATGCGTGAGTATTTTATCTATTGTTGTTCAGTATGCAAAGTATTTTCCATTCAGCCGCACTGTTTATCATGTTCTGATACAGTTGGTGTGTTTTGTTAGGTTAGTGGTGGTTCAGTCATGTTGTAGGGAAAAATATGGAAATTATACTAGTCTTCAGGGTTTTTTTTTTATTATAAATGGGCTTGCTCTTGACTTCAATCTTGCCCTAAGGGCAAAGATGATGTCGACGATGGAACGAGCTTACCCAGTAGAAGCCTGTTTACTCGCGACTTAAACAGATTAGGGTTATATGAACTCGGAAAAACCGACGCAGGCAGGGAATTCCACTCCTTGGCTGTGCGCATAATAAAGGACCCAGCAAAGCGCTTCGTTCGAATGTGTGGAATGTCGACTAGGTATCGGTGATACCCTGCAGTACGTCTAGTCTCCCGATGGAAGAAGGGAGATGGTGGGATCAGCTCGTGGAGCTCTTGCGCACACTCTCCGAAGTACAATCTGTAGAAGACCGACAGACATGCGACTTTGCGACGGTGGGCCAGGCTATGTAGCTTGATTACCAGCTTATCGTCACCAATTAGCCTCCCGGCTCTGCGCTCTACAGAGTCAAGTGTGGCAAGCTGGTATTTGGCTGAGCCATCCCAAAGGTGACAGCAATACTCCATGCCAGACCGGACTTGAGCTTTATATAATACTGAAAGCTGTCCAGGCTTGAAGTACCGCTTAAACTTGTTAAGGATGCCCAGCTTTTTCGCCGCAGTTCGAGCTTTCGACTCGATGTAGGCGCCGAAGTTTTAGGCCAGTGATTACTTATTTATTTATTTAAACACACACACTATCATTATAGGCTAACATAATACAACAGTGTGGTTATAGTACTAATTTTACGAAATGCGGCCTGTGTGAATTCAATGAGTACAATTGAAGCAGTAAATTTTTTGTGGCACCATATTGAACGCACGCAGCGCGCGCGTCAGCGGCAGGTTGTTGCGAGCGGTCAAAGATAGCTGTCTACAGTCGTTTCAGGTTGTCAGTCTGCTGAAACTCTGACTTCTAGTCTTAACAAGGGTATTAGCCAAGGGCGACTAGTATTAACCTAGTGGTATCGTATTACCCAGTATTGACTTGAGTGTAGAGGTCAGATAGGTAGTCGCTCTATGTAAAAAAGCAAAAATTATTTTTTTTGAAAAAACCGTGTCCGTCGGGGGCTGCCATTAAATGAACTAGTTTTGCAATGTTCAGCTCCCGAAGTCCCGACGAACATTCTTGGGTTTTTTTAAGGTGGGTGTTTTATGTTATTTTATCCGTTTTTCAATTAATTTTTAACAGTCGTGGGTTTTTTCAAAATTTTTAATTTTGCTTTTTATTTTAATTTTTTTTTACTTTTTACTTTTATTTTTTTATCTAAGAACACGCACCAATCAAACCTAAACCCATAACTGAAAACTGAATCAAAATCGGACTTGTAGTTTTGGAGAAAAATGGCAACTTTGATTTGCACAAAAAATGTTTGCCGGAGGGGCCTCTGGTGAGTTGTCACCGTAACACCTATCTAAGAACATGCACCAATCAAACCCAAACCCATAACTGAAAACTGCATCAAAATCGGACTAGTAGTTTTGGAGAAAAATGGCAACATGTATTTGCACAAACACACAAACAAACAAACAACCTCTCACCCCAAACGCATATACCGTCTCCGTTCCGTCGTGGGTAAAAATACTGGTATTCAGCTGCATCTATAGTTACTAAACGCCGACCCCAATATAGTTGGGAAAAGGCTAGTCAGATGATTGACATGCCACCAAACAGCTTTGTCAATCCACTTTGAAAATGATTGTTACTTGTAAAGACTTTTTGAACAAAGTTACGTCACAAAATTCAGCCCCGTAAAGCACTTTTCATGTTCGTATCCGATTTGTATACTATTAAAACAAGAATGCGCGGTATTTCCACGTCCTTTCCATTTAGGCAGTAGGTACCTATCCTATATCCATTTTCAAACAAATAACTAAATTAGAATTTGTTTGTTCAATGTTTATAGTTTAGAATTTCGGGCTTTTATGTTATGGCTTTAATTTGAATTCTTGCAGCAAATTCATAGTGAAGGGTTTCCAAATTCCTATCGATTCGAAGGATCAGGTATAATTGAAGAATTTATTTATCATCCGAAACGTCCTTAAATAAAACTAAACTATTTTTGTCCAATAGAGAAATTTCGTTGTACACGACGACCAATCAAAGTTTAGGAAACCAGTTTATGCGGATCTTAGTCTTTATAGAAAATCTATACATAGCGAAGGCTTGTTATACTGCCAATTTATAGCTCTATGTGTCGCTGTGTATACCAGCTGATGCATACACTTCTCGCCCGTCGGGGTTGCGGATTTTAGTACTAGATGACGTGGCCTCGGCACAAGGGCAAAGAAGGAACATGGGTTCGGTTTTTAAGTTTGACACTCCCCTTCGCTCTGCCCAAGAGCGGGGGGGGTCATTTGATGATTTTCCACCCACCAAAAAAAAAAATGTTCCTTCTTAGCCCTTTGTGTCGAGGCCACGGTATCTCTTTCAAACAACCCGCAGCCCCAACGGGCGTTGGACCTTGCGGGCTCCTTCAATGTTGCTGCCATCACAATCTCTTTGAGGCGCGTATGGAACACGAACGCACCTTCGACACGGCCTGTGGTCGTCATTAAGACAAACGGACGGTGAGCTAGCCCATTACACACCGTCCACAGTTCTGCCTAACCCTTCTGTGGTTACAGGTATGTCGTTGAATTTTCTCGCACCTATTTTCGTGTACATTATAGTATGTGGGTATATCTACTTTATGAAGAAGACCTAGTAAGTAATTCCAACCTGAATAAAATAAGGTACTAAAATATGTCTCGCGTTTCCGTTGGAAACTGTCTAGAAATAACCAAATTCAAAGGAGCCGACGAAAAAGTATCATATTATGTAGGAATATCGAGTTTTACTACGAATGTAATAAGCCCATACCTACACAGAATAAGGACCTTCAGAAATAATACTAATTACTACACGTAAACAGGGTGGACGGGACAAATATATACTAAAAAGGTTACCACGCATCACGTACATCATATTGTGAAGACCACTTAGAAAAGTATCATAATAGGGATGTTTACTGACTTCAAAAAATATGATTCTAATTAGTCCGTCCGTTAGATTATCGAAAAATATTGGATACGTATTTTTTTATTTTATCAAATCAATAAAAATTAACGAAGATAAAGCGCGTCAAAGTTTTGAGTGGGAGGTGGTGACGTCACTCCTCGCTAAAAAATGTATTATGTAATACTAATGTCTTAGAAAATGACGTCACATGAGTTTTCAAAGCACTGTATCGTCTTCATTGTTTGTTTACGTGAAAAAAGAAAAAATACGTGTCCAATATTTTTTGGAAATCTATCAGATCGACTAATTAGATTTTTTTTGTTAACTACCCTATTGTGACACGTGACATCTACCAACCCGCACTGGGCCCGCGTGGTGGATTATAGCCCATCCCTCTCCCAGAAAAGAGGCCTGAGTCCCTGCACACTGACTACCTGTAACGATTGCCAAAGATCTATACATATTATTGATCGAAGATATATATGGCAGCCGGGACTAACAGCTTAACGTGCTTTCCGAGGCACGGAGGAAACTCGGTATGTCGGGCGGTCACCCATCCACAGACCGACCTAGGCAAGCACAGCTTTACCTAAAGATCGACCTGAGTGGCAGATCTTATTAAGCCACGAGCCACGAGCGATTAGACTTCTAGTGTACACGTATATCTATTTAGTGTCTCACAAAACATATTTCACTCGAAATTACCTAATTACACCTGTTGAATGGCTGAGATACTCGTATTGTATTTAGCCAATTAACTAAATAATCCTGTTGTTTATTAGCTATCCATCCTTGTTTATCAAAATCATTGTTCGCAAAATGTCTACTGGTAGCAAAATGTCTCTTTCTCTCATAATGTCACTTTCGCAGGATGTCTCTTTCGCAAAATGTCGCGTTAATATTTCAGAATAAAATTTAGGCAAATTAAAATCTATTTTTTTTCTGACGCACCTCTCCGCTCCGCCCAGAGCGGGAAAAGTCATTTAATTTTGATGATTTCCCACCGACCAAAAAAAAAGAGAACGCAGGGTGTGGGGCAGCACCAACATAATCCTAAACAAGATTGCGAGTCGAATGGACTGTGTGTATGTAGGTCTTCATCATCATCAGCCATAAGACGTCCACTGCTGGACAAAGGCCTGCCCCATAGAACGCCATAACGAACGGCAGCCTGCCGTTTGCATCCACCGGTTGCCCGCGACTCTCACGATGTCGTCAGTCCACCTGGTGGGAGGCCTACCAACGCTGCGTCTTCCAGTTCTTGGTCGCCACTCGAGAACCTTCCTACCCCATCGGTTGTTGGTTTTTCGAGCGATGTGGCCTGCCCACTGCCATTTCAACCTGCATATTCTGAGAGCTATGTCGGTGACCCTGGTCCTTCGGCGGATTTCCTCATTTCGGATCTTATCGCACAAAGAAACTCCGAGCATAGCTCTCTCCATGGCTCGTTGCGTGACTCTGAGCTTTGCTAAGAGGCCAGCAGTTAAGGATCATGTTTCTGAGCCATAGGTCATCCATAGGTATGTAGGTCGCTGTTTTGAAATAACTCATGGGTTGTCGCAGCGGTCATCATCATCATTGCAGCCAAAAGACGTCCACTGCTGGTCATAGGCCTCCACCGCGCCTCCTCGCAGCAGTGCTCCACCGTTATTTTTTGTATTCTTTGTTTTTATTTTTATCAGTGCTTACTAATTAACATAGTTTTGAGTCATGGATGTACTCAAATCATTCTATTCTATTATACGAGTATGTATGTATAAGTATGTATTATCAAAGGGAGATGTGATAAATAATTATGTATGGATAGGACAATGAAACATTACATAAGTCCTATCCATATTCATATAGCCCTGGAGCTAGACTATTAAGGGCGTTAATCCTTCAGTTCTGAACTTAGAATAGACGACCCCAACCGTTCTTAAGCTACCCTAGGTCAGAAAACTAATGTATCCAATAACAACGAGGAATTTTATTCGTTAAACAATGGATTTTATTAAAAACTAGCTGATGCCCGCGGCTTTACCCGCGTCTAATATATATTAAAACCTTCCTCGAGAAACACTGGTGAACCATTGGTGAAAACAGCATGAAAATCGGTGCAGTAGTTTTTGAGCTCATCGCAAACAGACAGGCAGACAGACGCGGCGTAGAACTTTGTTTTATAACATGTCGTGTACTTACTGAAATTTGTCAACATTCGGTGTTCGTAACTGGTTCCTAATTTGCCTATTTGACCCTAAAATTCATCATCATCTTCCTGCCCGTATTCGATTCTATTTGGGGTCGGCGCAACACGTTTCCTTCTTCCATTCTTCCCTTCTTCTGTTAGAGGTCACGGTGGCATTTACTCCTTTCTCATTCATATCATTCTATAAACAATCCATACAGAGTAATAAATAAATATCAAAGTAAGGACACCTTGACACACTAAAATAAAATTCAAGCAAATCCAACTGTCGGTGAAATAAACATACAACTTGAATTCGCTATAGAATATCCACGTACAAGTTATCCATCAAATGTCCATACCAATTCCTGTGTAAGTCTAAGTATCTCGTATTTTTCTAAGTCGGTAAATAGGTCGGCACTACTACTTTCCAAGACTTTGACTGATCGAGTGGCCAAAAGTTGTTGCACTTAGTTTTAAAATGTTTTAAGTATACTACTCGTAACGTGTGGAGTAAAACGTGAAAAGCGAAAGGATTTTTGAAACTTTGAATAGGGTAGTTGACAAAAAAAATCTAATTAGTCCGTCAGATCAGATAACTACATTTCCAAAAAATATTAGTCACATATTTTTTGTTTTTGCACGCAAACGAAAAATGAAGACAGTACTTCGAAAACTCGTCGGACGTCACAGTTTGGTACATTTTTTAAAGTTTTTATTCTCAGCTTTTATTAATTTGATAAATCAAAAAATACGTATCCAATATTTTTCAATAATTTAACAGACGGACTTAACAGAATCATATTTTTTTTACTCAGAAAAGTATCCAATTCTATTTAACATGAGTACTTAGTTACAATTTTTTTAAACCATTTTTGTTATTTAGCTCCGGCTAAACTTCTGCGAATTCCGCGTGGGACGCAAGGTCGTCGTTTCGCGGTCCTTTTGTTCCGACATAACAAAACTCGCCTGTAATCCCTGAAGGATTAGGCAGAGTTGTACCCATTAGTACACCCATATTACGCCAGTTATGTTGAAATTCCATTTAAAAAGAGAGCCCATTGAGCCTATTGCCATCAGGCAATGGGCTCTCCTTTTACCTCTATAGGTTGATACCGGGCAGAAGTCCAGGCACTAAGAAAAAAGGCACTAAAACCTTCCTCTTGAACCACTCTTTCTATTAAAAAAACCCGTTGTGTAGTTTTAAAGATCTAAGCATACATAGAGACAGACAGCGGGAAGCGACTTCGTTTTATACTATGTATAGTGATAGTGATACAGGAACACGTGCATTTCTTCAAACGTGGGTAAGTGACTGCCGTACTGCCCTCGTAACAGGAAATGCGGTACTTGCAAAATGGCGGATTCGAAAAAAATGCAAAATCACACGAATGACTGTATTATTTCCTATTACGGCACCATATTCCGGATTCCCAAAAACATTAGAAATAATTCTACATATAGCTTAGTCTTTTTTTTTCTGTAATGGCGAATCGAAAGCGAAAATTCGCTTCAGTTACGCCACAGCTTTACATCTAAGTAAAACAAAATTAAATAGCTTTATTGAAAGGAGCCCAAATTCAACATCTATTTCTTCCGTCTAGTCTATCTAGACCGGCGTCAAGATAATGAACTGAGGCATAAAAAATAAATTACTACAACTCGGATACATTGCAAATTATTTTGTCGACCTTCCATCTTTACAACCACGAGTTTTTACGAAGATTTTTTTCATACAGTTTTTAGGAACTCAGCATAAACAAGATTGCAGTAAAAAAGGTCGAGAGGTAAAAAGGAGTTTTAATTATTTTTTGAGAGGATTGAAATGATTACAGTTTAATCGTTTCTTCTGTTGTGAAATACGTAACAATTTTCCCTGAAACTGCTAAAGCGCTCTTGTTATAAACGTTCATTTAGATTTGTACTGGTTTCTTTGAGTGGTGTTAACGGTTTAATGCTCGTTTTAACTAACACTAAGCGATACCTAATAAAAAATTAAGTTCAAAAATCTAAAACCCGACTACTAACAAAATCGCGGTCTTAAAAGTAGAAAACAAGAAAATAATTCTTGTCTGATATTCTTCGTAGTCGCATGCTTCATGGCGTTCTCATTGATACAGAAGTCAGCTGCTAATTGCCATTAGTAAGGTGGCATGCAATTTTATTTTGTGTGTATTAAACTATAATATAATACGTAATGTGCTCGCCAAGACCTTTCATTTGAAACCAAACTTGCTATGATTATCTCAATTTAATATATTTTGAGGTAAGTTTTTGACATTTAAATTCCGTCTTAAAAAGAATTTATAAAATTTATATACCTTCTGTCACCCGGGCTATTTTTATGAATCTACTGACACCTAATTTATTAAAATCCGTTCAGTAGTTTAGGCGCTACGGTGGAACATACATACATACATAGACTGCCAAAATCATTACCCTTCCTTTTGGCTTCGCTGTAGTCGGGTAAAAAGGGTTAAGTAAATATTATCGCACTGCAGGAATTTAAAGTTTAGTGCATTTATTTCCGTGATGCTTAGATTTACTGAAAGCTGGGATCAAGCGTAAGTTTAAGACATGACTTACTCTAGAGAGAAAAACAGTATTCGGTCAAATAGTAGTTTTTATGTGAATTTCTTGCCTGTTTCAATTTTATTTATTTCATTTTGATTGTGTCTGATAAGATGACGAAGTAATGGAAGATGAAAACTTGCTACGTCGATCCCAAATACCTAAATTGGAATAAGGGCATAGAATGATGATGGGGGTGCGTTTGAACATGCATTACCTACACACATAATCGAGAATGGAATGAAGTTTTTTTTTTTTTTTTTTTTATTAAAAACGTTGCCCCACACTAGGAATTTCTCCTGTATCGTGGGTGCGTTTACAAACATTTAAACTCACATACACAAACACACCCATTATCTGTAGGCCATACAAATATTTGTTCCGTGCGGGGATCGAACCTGCGACACGCAGCGCAGCAGTCCGATCGCTCAGCTACTGCGCCAACCGTGCCGTCTTTTTAGATTAGTTCAGTGAAGTGTTCAAAAAATATAAAAATGCACATATTATATGAATTTTGGCACACGCAGCGACCATTAGTGTAGATAGATAGTGTAGATTATTTTCCACGTAGCGTCTCGCCTATAATTCTCAAGACAGTCTTGTCTCATGTCTGTGCACTGCCTTAGTATGTCATGCAGCGCTACTATAATTAATTTCTCTGAATGAAACCCACGCACGTACAGCCGGTCACTATCCACTATCGTTCTATTTATGTGATTCGAGATGAATGAACCGAGTTGTAAATGATTGTATGTCTACGAGAAAGACAATGTTTATTTCATTGTGTGTGTCTATGTGATTTAGTTCGTATTTGTTGGTGATAGGATGATGAGCCAAGTATAGATAAATATTTGGTTACAAAAAATATTGTTATTGAAGTGAAAACTTCTTTAGCGGCGCTGAGCACTTTTTTTTGTATGGGTAAAAACTTTCAAACTCGCGTCAGGGTCACGTGATGCTGATCGAAAAATCGTAAGTCAGCATCACGTGACCCTTTTTTTTTTTTTTTTTTTTTTTTTTTTGGTGGGTGGAAAATCATCGAATTCTTGCTCTTCGCTCTTGGGCAGAGCGAAGGGGAGTGTCAGACTTCTACTGACTAAAAACCAAACCCATGTTCCTTCTTCTTCGCCCTTGTGTCGGAGCCGCGGTAACCTTTCGATATCCACAGCCCCGACGGGATCCACAGCCCCGACGGGATCACGTGACCCTGACGCGAGTTTGAAAGTTAATATTGAAGTTTTCACTTCTGCCGGCACTCCCGGAGTGCTACCTTTTTTATATAATTAAACATATATATATAAAAAAGCTTGAATACCTACTAAGTATTCAAGCTTTTTTATAAAATTTATAAAAAAAATCTTGTTAGAGAACTCGTCCGCTTCACCAATACACACGTGTATTGGTCAAAACGGACGACTTCAATGTTCATTGATAAACCTAATTTTCTTCTTTTCATTTATTTATCTTACTAGCTTTAGCCCGCGACTTCGTCCGCGTTTCCGTCGTTTTTCGTAAAAAAAGTACCATTATGTCCTTCCTCACGGTTCAGTGGTTTTGATGTAACAGACAGATTAACTTTCGTATTTTAGTAGGGAAATACAATATGTCAATCCACAATACTGTTGAAAAATATCGCAAAAAGGAACCGCAGAATATTATTATTAATAGCTGTGCCCGCGACTCCGTCAGCGTGTAACTCCTTGTATGTTAATAAGTTAATGTATTGGTAATATTGTTTAGATCACTTTCACATGAGGCTTAAGTAGGTAGAGGTACCTATAGCGTTCTATAGGTAAAACTTCAGCCCAAAGCTTCCGGGTAAACTATGTTGAAAGTTGACCCGTCCGGCACGTCAATATAAAGATTTCTAGAACTGCTAACCCGGGAAAGAGCGACATATAACTGACCATGCGAGAAACAACTGACACCGAGATCTACTCCAGCAACACGAAAATTCTGCCCTTGAGCCTTATTAATTTACCTACTTCACTTAAAATAAATACCTATAACTACTATATATAATTAATAAAAGTATCTACGCTTTTACCTACTTAATACAAAAATAAAATTGATCGATGATTGAGAAATAAAATGCGAACTATTAATAATTTGTAATTTGAACGAATATTTAAACGTACACTACCAAAATAACTACTTAATACCTATTTTATAAAATAACAACAAAAGAAATTCAAATAAACTATTTAAAGACTAAAAGTCGCGCTGATAAGCACGGTTTGTTAATATCAATTATTGTCTGTCAATAAGGTCGAATGCTGAACGCATCAACAGCCAAATATTGAATGAAGCTCGCTCCCGTTACACAAAAATAATCCTTATGGCATGATTCAGTATTCACGCGCAGCTTATTAGCGTATTTCATATTTGGTTCAGTTTGATGTTTCTATACCGATTACTATGATTCTTTTTTTATTGAATAGGTAATAATAAAGGGGATGAGTGAGAGTATTATAAACGTAAGAGTAAACAAATATAATCAGAAAGCTCCGAACTGCTAAGCTATCGGGAGTTACACGTGTTATTATGAGTCAACCATAAAAGATAGACATATGCTGTTGTGGGATATTTTTTAGATAATTTTATGTAGAACATTTCCGTCATAAATGATTTCTATGTAGCTTTAACCATTAAGGCTACACACGCGACGGAAGCTTAAAAAATGGAGCAACTTCTCCCGTTTTCCCAACATTTCCCTTCACTGCTCTGCTCCTATTGATTGTAGCGTGATGAAAAGTATACTATAACCTCCCCAGGAGTATAAAGAATAATTTGTACCAAGTTTCGTTAAAATCCGTCGAGTAGTTTTTGTTTCTATAAGGAACATACAGACAGACAGACAGACAGACAGACAGACAGACAGACAGACAGACAGACAAAAATTTTACTGATTGCATTTTTGGCATCAGTATCGATCACTAATTACCCCCTGATAGTTATTTTGAAAATATATATCATGTACAGAATTGACCTCTCTACAGATTTATTATAAGTATAGATATAGATAAGCTTGTTACAAAATGTAATTTACCCAATAAAAACCTAAAGCAAACATTTAATTCAGGCTAGTTAAAACCAAGCAATTAACCAATCCTATATTTACCTACTCAAATGAATGAATGATTCACTCACTGGTACACCTAGCAAGCTATGGAATCCAAATTAATCTGATCTCTCATTGTACTGAAAGTTTCTACAAAGCGAAGTCAGGTTATACTGGTGGCGATACATCAAGCTATAAATTTCCAGTTTAACATGGCCTCGCTTTGTATGACCATCCCGTACAATTAGAGATCAGCTTAAACTGGTTGTTCACACCTTGGTGTGTTGTGTGTGCAAGTTAAATAAAACTGGTTGAATGATTTATTATTATGAAGTGTGAACGAATGGAAATGAAGTTATTATGCAGTTCCGCTTTTTAAAGTTTATTGCGTTCTATAGTTGTTCGAATATGAATTATATTCATTGCTGATGATAGGTTTAGTTCAGTTGCTATTATTTCTGATGAAACTTCAAAAATGCAATTGAAGATTTGGAAATATTGTGTTGTGTTGGCAATAACTTGTAGCTTTATCAATGTTAATGGAAATTACATGTGTGTAATCCGTCATTGTATACAATTCTTAGGAAATGTGTACAATTCCTAAAATAGATAGGAAATTTATGATATATTTTGTAATATACACTTTTCCTAGGAAATCTATACATTTCCTAAATAAATAGTGATCGGAAATGTATAACATTCTTGCTGTTTGTAGGGATAGTCCTCCTCCTTCCTCTGAGTATGTACGACATACCCTGCGAACCCACTACATAGGAAAACTTGGATGCAAGAGCGAGCGAAGCGAGTTCGGAACTTGGGGCACCCCGACTCGGACAGGTTAGGTTAGAAGGGGATGGCGGGGTCGAGTGAGCGCGTGAAGCGAACGAATAGACCCCGCCATCCCCTTCGTGGTTAATTTTTTTAACCACCCAGAAGTAGGAGCCCCGCGAAGCGGGGCTTCGGCTTCGTTATTTTTTAGTATCATCTCGGAATCGTATACAATACCTACCTAGGAAATGCATACATTTCCCAGGAAATGTGTGTATTAAGGAATCTTTGAAACATTAGGTATTTTACACATTTCCTAAGCAGGCTCGGAAATGTATACCTATATTTCCTATTAATTGTATACAATTCCTAGGTTTCATACATTTCCGGTAACATCAATATAACAGACTCAAACACAAATCATTTCTTTATTAATAATTCATTTATGACAGATAATTATCCAAACAATACATTGCATTATATTCAAATTAATTTGCACATGAATAATTATTTTGTACAACACTAACATTACATGAAATTGAATAATTTAGTATTCAATCAAAGTTGTTTTATTTAATGCAGACAGAAATTATTTGTAAAATGCTAAACAATGTTAAATCTACTTTCAAACAGAAAAAAAACCAAAAAATAAGCCAAGACGTTATCACTGCCAAAATGACGTAGGTATTAGAGTAAGATCCCAGGGCCGCCAGACGTCACGTATTTTCTGACGAAGGAAATGTGGACGATTGAGTAGTGTTAGTATGAACTAAGAACGCACGACTACCAGCTAGCTTGCTTAGACGGCCAATTTTCAGGTATCAGGCTATCAAGGTACATAGAAACATTACTAACTTCACGTATTTTCTGACAGCTGATTTTTACGTATATTGTAGGCAATATCCTTAAAAATAAGTTGCCAATACTCCCAGACACTTCCTAGCGGCCGTTTTGCTTAAAAGACGCTTTAAAGTTCCCAAATAGTTCAGACTTAAACGTATTGTGACTGTTTTCCCGAGAACGCATGGCATCGCTCTTGTGGCTGACATACAGACCTCCACTGGACTCATTCGGTGGGCATTCAACAGGATCTGTCCATTGCCTGTGTCTTCAGAATTTTGTTGAAAACGTTGCTTTCAACGCTGGGGTGCATGTTGGAGCGCCTGCCCAATATGGCATGGCAATAACCCGATCAATTAGCTTTTAATATTAAATCATTAGGAGTTTAGAATTCTTTAAAGCGTCTGTTATGCAATACGGCCGACGGAAAGTGTCTGGGAGTATTTGCAACTTATTTTTAAGGATATTGCCTAAAATATACCTACGTAAAAATCAGCTTGGAGAAAATACGTGAAGTAAGTAATTTTTGTATGTACCTTGATGTCCTGATACCTGAAAATTGGCCGTCCAAGCAAGCTAGCTGGTAGTAGTGTGTTCTTAGTTCATACTAACACTACTCAATCGCCCACATTTCCTTCGTCAGAAAATACGTGACGTCTGGCGGCCCCTGGGATCTTGGACTATAATTATGTCAAAGCAAAAATACTTCAAATATGAAAGCAGTGTTGCTTACTAATTCCGTGTATTTCTAATTATTGTTTTTGAATAATTAAAACTGATTATTTACAAAAAAAAAGTGAAGTAAGTAAAATAAACGTATGTTTTATTAAGTTTCCTTTTTAAATCATTTTTGTTTTATTGTTTTTTTCTTTGTTATGTCCTTTGCGAAGCAAATAAACACTTTTGTTTTTTATTAAATAATAAGGTGTCCTTTATTCCCCACCGGAGTGTTCCCACG
The DNA here is from genome assembly GCA_949775195.1 of Diarsia dahlii. Taxonomy (NCBI): domain Eukaryota; kingdom Metazoa; phylum Arthropoda; class Insecta; order Lepidoptera; family Noctuidae; genus Diarsia; species Diarsia dahlii. The sequence continues at coordinate 6,624,858 of OX459200.1, forward strand.
TTGCCGTCGTGGTGGGGCTTGCGTGTCTCAATGACCCTTGGGGCTCTGCCGGTAGATATACTCATGCCGGAAAGGTCCAAGGCGAGAGACCAGACAAAGAGGACACGCGGGGAGTGCGCCGCCCGGAGACGTGAACAGTGTTCGGGTCCTCGGGCGGCGCGCCTGTCGCAGGAGGAAACCCTACTCGCTGCTCTCTGGTTCGCGTCTGCTCATCAGACGTGACTGTGAGAGCAGTGAGTAGGCGGAGGGAGAGACGATGGGTGGAGATAGGGACCATACCCTTTAAAAGGAACAACAAAAATGAAAAAGGTGATCGAAAAAGTATTACCCCAGGGAGGTACCAGCTGCTCCGCAGCTGGAGAATCCTCCACGTCTCCTTTGGAGGCGTCAAGCCCCTCGTATTCTGGGGGGGGCAACGAAAGCCTGAATCCATCTGCCAGTGGCAACAAGAGCCGAGGAGGCTCCCGGTCTGGAAGTCCTGAGACCGGAAGTGAATTCGAAGATGTTGGTGTGCCTGACAAGGTGTCGGGCGAGTGCCGGGAGAAGTCTCCCGGCAAACTCTGGCGGGGGAGCTCGCTTGAGCGGCGACGAGATTCGGGGTCGGATTCTGACTCCGGGTCGGGCGCTAGCTTGGCGGGCTCCGGACGCGAGGATTCGGGGGCTGCTAAGGAAAACGCAGAGCGTTTCCTTAAGCGGCCCAGAGCCGGAGCCGGAGCCGAGGAGTCGTCGTCCGGCGGATCGGACCGACTGACCTCGGCCCGAAAAATCCCCCGGGGAAGGCGTGCCGCTTCCCTGGAGGCTGCCCGGCGAGCCAAGGGGGACGCCGGAGAAGGGCTCCATCTCGGCCGAAAGGCCATCTCGTCGTCGTCTTCTGGCGGCGAGACGGAGACTGGTGGAGAGCGCGGTGAGCCTGGTGAGCCGAAGACCGGTGTTGAGGCCAACACTGGTGGAGACCAGGTCACCGGCGGCGGCTCCATTGGTGAGCGCCTGGCCGGGTTTGCGGAGATCGTGGGGGCCACTGTTCATGGCGTCTCTCTAAAGAGGACGCACGAGTCGAAGAAGGCCGCGATCGCCGCGGCCTCGGCCTCCATTGTGGCGGCAGCGGAGGCGCTGTGCGGTGGACCTCCGTCGGACGAGGTGTCCGTACTGCGGGCGGAGGTCACGCGCCAGGCGGTCGCCATAAAGCGTCTCCAGAAGGAGAACGCGAGGCTCCAGGCGAACCTGGCCAAGCTCCGAGGAGCTTGCCCCGAGGAGGTGCCTCAAGACGGGCGCGGGCAAAGCCAGCCTCTGCCTGCCGGAGACCGGGACCTGAACCTGGTTCTGCAGAGGCTGGCTGACCTCGAGAGGGGGCACTCCCTCTTAGAAGGCATTGTTCTTCGGCCCTCCCTGGGGGCGAAGACTTATGCGGGTGCGGCAGCTGGCAACCCTAGGGCAGGGCCATCCAGCCAGCCTGAAGGCGGGGCTCAGCCAGGTGGGAAGCCGGCCCCAGCGCCACCGCGTAAGACGGCTGCCCCTCAGAAGGGCAAGGCGGGACCACCTCCGAAGGGTAAGCCGCCTGCCCAGGTGAAGGGTAAGGCCGCCCAGGAGAAGGGTAAGCCGCCTGCCCCTCCGAAGGGCAAGGAGCCTGCCCCTCCCAATAACAAGTTGCCTGGCCGGAAAAAGGGCAAGGCGCCCGCGCCCACACCTCCTCCACCCCCTGAGCCTCCCGTGGGCGAGTCAGGATGGGAGGTGGCAGGTGAAAGGCAGAGGGAGCGAAAGGCGGCCCAAAAGGCTAGGCGTAGAGAGCGCAAGCGTCGGCAGAAGAAGCGGAGCGCTGCGGCGAGGCTCCGTGCCCCGAAACACGCGGCTGTAGTAGTAACGCTGCAGCCAAACGCGGTTAGTAAGGGCATGGAGTACGGAGGCGTGCTCGATGGGCTGAAGGCGACGGTGAACCTCGAAGAGCTCGGAATCATCGGGGGCCTCCGAATTCGACCCACCGCTACAGGGGCTCGATTGTTGGAGCTCCCCGAGGGTTCGAGCGCCTCGTCGGCGGATGCTCTGGCTGAGAAGTTCAGGGCGTCCCTAAATGCGGACGAGGTCCGGGTGTCCAGGCCCATCAAGTGCGCAAGCCTGCGCATCGTGGGTCTGGACGACTCGGTCTCCGAGGAGGAGGTGTTGGCCGCCGTCACCGCGGCTGGAGGGTGCTCTGCCGAGCAGGTCAAGGCGGGCACCCTGCGCCCGGACCGCGAAGGCATGCTGACTGTAACGGTCAGCTGCCCTGTGACGGTGGCGAAGACGATTGCGGAGGGTCGCACCCTCAAGGTGGGCTGGTCGAGGGCGCAGGTCAAGCTCCTGGAGCCTAGACCTCTGAGGTGCTTTCGCTGCCACGTGGGGCAGCACGTAGGGTGCCGATGCACCTCGGAGGTGGACCGCAGCGAACTATGCTTCCGCTGCGGTCAGCCCGGTCACCGGGCTGCGGCTTGCCTGGCCACGCCGCACTGCGACGCATGTGCGGCGGCTGGGAAGCCAGCCGAGCACCGGGCAGGGAGCAAGGCCTGCGCTCCACCCGCCAAGGCCAGGGGAAAAGGGAGGCCCTCCGCCACCAAACCCACCGTCGCCAACGCCGCGGCCGCTGCCACCGCCGCCGCCGCTGCCGCCGCCGCCGCTGCTGCCGCCGCCGCCGCTGCCGCCAAAGCCGCTGCCGCTAAAGCCGCTGCCGCTAAAGCCGCTGCTGCCAAAGCCGCTGCCGCCAAGCCTCAGGAGGCCCCGGAGGGGGCTGAAATGGACTGCCATTAATGGCCCCATTAAGCCTCCTCCAGGCGAATATCAACCACTGCGCCTGCGCTCAGGACCTGTTGCTCCAGAGCATGGCGCAGTGGTCGATCAACATCGCCGTGGTCGCTGAGCCCTATTTCGTCCCGCCCAGGCCAGACTGGGTGGAGGACCTCAGTGGCTCAGTGACCATCATTGCGTCGGCCGCCGCCGGCACCCCGGCCCTTGAGATGGTCAGGAAGGGTCAGGGGTGCGTAGCAGCACGGTTCGGGGAGATTGTAGTGGCGGGTGTCTACTTCTCCCCGAGCCGAACTCTCGCCGAGTTCCAAAACTCCCTCAGGGAGTTGAGTGTCGTCATCGGAGGCTATTCCCTTCCCGTACTTGTGCTCGGGGACTTCAATGCCAAGAACCTGGCTTGGGGTTCTCGTTACACGGATGTGCGGGGTAGGATGGTCGAGTGCTGGGCTCTGGAAACAGGCCTGGACATCCTGAACCGGGGTTCTGTGGCCACGTGTGTGCGGATGCGGGGCGAGTCGGTGGTGGACATCTCGTTCGCCAGCCCCGCTCTGTCGCAGCGTGTCGCTGACTGGCGCGTCATGGAGGAGGTGGAGACCTACTCCGACCACCGGTATATCCGGTTTGAGGTCTCTGCCCAGTCCTCAAGCGCGCCGGTCCCGCAGACCCCGAGTGGTCCGCGTTGGGCGCTGAAGCAGCTGGACCGGGAGCTCCTCCTGGAGGCCGCGATCGTGTGGTCCTGGGGGTCATCCCCAGCCAGGCCCGCCGACGTCAACACCGAGGCGGCCTGGTTCCAGGAGGCCATGTCCGAGATATGCGACATGGCAATGCCCCGAGTCCGGCCAGGAAGCGCCCGGCGTCATGTGTACTGGTGGTCGCAAGAGCTGTCGCACCTGCGTCAGCAGTGTGTGGTGGCGCGGCGCCGATACACCAGGCATCGCAGGCGCCGCATTCGTCCTCCGAATGCGGAAGCCGTGGAGGCGGAGCTATATGAAGGGTACAGAGCGGCGAAGACCGCCCTCTCCGAGGCTCGTCGGCGGGCCAAGGATCAGGCCCGCGAGGAGATGCTGGAGACTCTCAACAGAGATCCGTGGGGGCGCCCTTATAAGGTGGTGCGGAATCAACTCCGCACCCGGGGCCCCCCGCTGACGCAGAGTCTCCGGCCTGAGCTCGTGGAGGACGTGGTGAGCGTTCTGTTCCCTTCGCGAGGGGAGCATCGTCCCCCGCCAATGGCTCCGCCACCTGCGGTGCCGGAAGCGGACCAATCAGGATCTGATGACGACATTCCGGAGGTGACTGGGGTAGACCTGAGAGTGGCGGTACGGAGGCTTAAGGCCAAAAATACCGCCCCGGGGCCCGATGGCTTGCCTGGCAAAGCCTGGGCCCTGGCCTCAGAGGCTCTTGGGCCCCGACTGGAGGGGTTCTTCAGCGCGTGCATGGAGAGAGGCCAGTTCCCGCGTCGTTGGAAGACGGGGAAGCTGGTCCTCATTCAGAAGCCCGGGCGCAATGCGGACTCGCCGTCCGCATACCGGCCCATTGTGCTGCTCGACGAGGTGGGCAAGCTCTTTGAGAGAGTAATTGCAAACCGCCTCGCCGAGCACCTTGAGGGAATGGGTCCGGATCTTGCGGAACACCAGTTCGGTTTCCGCAAGAGGCGCTCGACGGTGGACGCCATCATGCGCGTGAGAGCCCTCACGACGGGGGATGCGGTCTCTCGGGGCGGTGTGGTCTTGGCGGTGTCTCTCGACATCGCCAACGCCTTCAACACCATGCCCTGGAGCTGCATCAAGGAGGCACTCCGGTATCACCGGGTGCCGGCCTACCTTCGTCGTGTAGTCGGGGACTATCTGACAGACAGAGCTGTCATCTACCCTGGTCAAGACGGACAATGGAACCGGCGAGAGATGTCGTGCGGTGTTCCGCAGGGTTCGGTTCTGGGGCCGCCCCTGTGGAACATCGGTTACGACTGGGTGCTGCGTGCCGACCTCCCTGACGGCGTCAGCGTCGTTTGCTACGCGGACGACACGCTGGTGCTGGCACGGGGGGAGTCGCACGAGGCGGCGGCCGCGAACATGACACGCGGGGTTGCGATAGTCGTTGAGAGGATCCGGCAGCTGGGTCTCGAGGTGGCACTTCACAAGTCCGAGGCCATGTGTTTCTATGGGCGTGGGAACGTGCCACCGTCGGGATCCCAGCTATCGGTGGGAGGGGTTTCCATCGGCGTCGAGTGTACTTTAAAGTACCTCGGACTCGTCCTCGACAGCCGGTGGAACTTCGTGGAGCACTTCCGACGTTTGGCTCCCAGACTGGAGCGGGCCGCGGCTGCCTTTAGGTGGCTCTTGCCCAATCTGGGGGGGCCAAACGCCTCCTGCCGTAGGCTGTATGCGGGGATCGTGCGGTTCATGGCCCTTTACGGGGCCCCGGTGTGGGCGCGTGCCGTGAAAAAGCGGGCCGTCCACTACCTGAACGCGCCCCAAAAGGTCATGGCCGTAAGGCTCGTCCGCGGGTACCGCACGATCTCCCGCGAGGCTGCGATTCTCCTTGCCGGATTGCCGCCGTGGGATCTGGAGGCGATAGTCCTCGCGCGCCTACGTGAGTGGCGCGCGGAGGCGCTTCACCGGGGGGTCACTCTGCTGCCGCGGCACATTGCTGCGCGGCGGACAGACCTCCGGTGCGATCTCATGGCGGCATGGAGACAGCGACTGTCGCAACCCAGCGCAGGGCACGCCACGATAGTGGCGGTAAGTCCCCTCTTTGAGGAGTGGCTGGAGAGGCGCCACGGCGCCCTCACCTACCGTCTGACGCAGGTCCTCACCGGACACGGGTGTTTCGGGAGGTACCTGTACCGAATCAGGCGGGAGGAAACGCCCGGATGCTTCCACTGCGAGGATCGACCGGAGGACACGGTGGAGCACACTGTGGAGGCGTGCCCTGCTTGGGCGGAGCCCCGCCGTGTTCTCGTAGCGGCGATCGGCGGCAGCGACCTCTCGCGCCCGGCCCTGGTGCAAGCCATGGTCCGGGGCGAGGAGGAATGGGACGCCGTCGCCTCCTTCTGCGAAGCAGTGATGCTAGCGAAGGAGGTGGCGGAACGAGAGAGGGAGAGAACCTCTCAACGTCCCAGCCGCCGCGGAAGGCGCTCCGGGCGTCGGGGGTCACGCGATGACCTCCGGCCACCGTAGACGCGGGCCTGTGGACGGTGAGTAACGGGCTAGCTCGCCGTCCGGCCGTCGTCATGACGGCAACAGACCGTGTCGGCGGCGCGTACGTGTTCCACGCGCGCCTCAAAGAGATGTCAGCAAGGAGGGGCCCGCAAGGGCCGACGCCCGTCGGAGCTGTGGATATCGAAAGGTTACCGCGGCTCCGACACAAGGGCGAAGAAGAAGGAACATGGGTTGGTTTTTAGTCAGTAGAAGTCTGACACTCCCCTTCGCTCTGCCCAAGAGCGGGGGGGGTTATTCGATGATTTTCCACCCACCAAAAAAAAAAAAAAAAAAAAGGTGTCCTTTATTTCATACATACGTCACTTACACACAGTGTATAATAAATTTGAATCCTCCTCACTTTATGTCAACACTTAAAATACCCCGCAAAAGTATAAAGAGCGCAACAATGTTGTCTTTGATAATTATAAAACAGCAACGGAAGGGTTTATAACGTTTGCGGTCCCGGTGCTTTTGACCGAAGTGGCCAAGACCACTTCCACATGGGTACTTGGTAGGAATGTTGTTTGTGTCCGACGAAAGGTCGATTTTTGGCTGAAGCCGAAATTTTAGTAACCCAAATAATTTCAGTGCAAGACTGAACCTGGTGTTGGCACCTACGCCATAATGGTTAACACGTATTTAGTAGTTAGTTGGGTCGACGATGGAACGAGCTAACCCAGAAGAAGCCTATTAACTCACGCCTGAAAAAATGTGGGTAATTACCTAACTTGTAATTTGTCAAAAATAATAATACTTCGAAATATGTGACCTCTGCCTCACTATTGCTCATTCGAAACAATTCGTTAAATATTAGCGCCAAAACTTCGGCCTTTATTGGCTAAAGCCAAAGATTAGCCCGAACTTCGGCCAAAAGTGGCCGAAAGCGACGGTAAGGTCGACACTAAAAATTATTCAAAAGCTTACGTAGAAGTCGTTGTACCTTGCTTCATGTTTACTGACCGTAATTTATCTCCGGTACAAGTGTGTACACAAGACATCACATCAAACTACACATTTCCAGTATACCATGACCTCCCTTTGCATAGATTTCCAGTACAGTGAGAGATCCGCATAAACTGGTTTCGTGATATTATCTTGGTTGTCATACGTACTATCTATCCTATCTTTCTCAGAAGTGGTTTGCTCTGGTTGTACCTTCATCAGCTATTCTTGTTTGAAACTACTGAAGATCACTGAAAGCTTGCAAACTGTTGCGTTTGCATAAATGTTCGATGTACATGTTTTGTCTTTAATCGAAGATTTTGTACTGCAAGGTCATTGATGTATTAAAACCCAAGATACACACTACGCGTCTCAAAACCGTCCGCTTAAAATGAGTGCAAAATTACAAATCGTGAACACATTTCAAATAGTCTCGCGTCGTTCGCGTCTCTGCACGGTCGTACAAAATGCCGAAGTGTTCGCTGAGAATTTGCAAAAATACAGCGTCAAAGACATTAAAAAAGGATGGGATATTGTATTTTCGGTAAGTAAAAATGTTTATTGATTTATTTTTGTTGCGTTTATGGCATAATATAGAAAGCAATACGTGATTTTGATTTAATTTCTCTCAGAACTTTACTAAACCAATGGTCGCTTTGTTAGCGTAAGAACGATGTATTACAAGTATTTTCTTTTAGTCGCATTATACAAATGACCCTGTTCGTATCGAATGGAGTCGATTTTTTTTTATTGTGTTTATTTGTGTTTTTTTAATCAATTAGTTTTTTGTTTTATGTTTTTAACAATTATGTATACGTTACATATTATATTAGTTTTTAATTGGATTTCAAAATGAGAAGAGGTCGTCAATTTGACTTCGTTTTTGACACCTTAAACTTAATAACTACTTAGTTTCGATAATAATGTTCTACTAATACCTTTAAACCAAAAATGTAAATAAATGATTCGAATGGATAATACTTGTTTCATTGATTATACACGACTACACGTACACTAACACAGTCAGATCCTAACTATGTGTTTAAAACACAATTTAACTAACTGTTAAAATAATAATTAAGTATTAAAAAAACATAAAAAGTACCTATTCGTCTCCACTCCATACCTTGTCCTACCGGCTTACTTCGGTCGTAAAATTATGATTGCTTTTTATAACTGCATAGTAAAAACAACTTTAAGGAATCTGCGTAAGGTTGAATTTGCAAAAAAATATGTTTATAGTGTAACGATAACTACTTATGTAGTAGTGCGTGTATTGGTGAGTGTTTGGCGACAGCTTCGACTGTTTGTTTTGTTCGTGACTGTGCATCTAGGGTTATAATATATCAATGTGCAAGGTGTTAAGTTCTGTTAGTTGTTACATTTTGAACTATGTGCATTAATATTGGAAGTTAGTTTAGCTGTTTAGTTTTGTGTTTTTGGATTGGTCGGTGTTGTATTTAGATGTGTGGTAAATTTAGTTTTGTCTATTTGTTCTTTTGATTTTGACTTTCAATATTATATGTTTTTTTTTGTCTGACCACTAAGAAACAGAATACAAATTAATGATCTTCAGTTTTTGGTTTATCTTTCAACTGAAATTCGACTAAAGATCCCATCACGAGAATCTATAAATTTTGTAAACACACTTTTAGGGCCTATGTCCAGCAGTGGACGTCTTTTGGCTGAAATGATGATGATGATGATGACTTTTAGGGGTTCGCAACCTTTGGATCAAATGAAAAAAAAAAAACAGTTTTGTAGCGCACATTTTAGGTATAGTCGAACAAGCTAATGAGCATACAGGTATCTTTATAATTCTATAACACTGAAAACATTGATTGTAATTTTATTTTAACAAGTGTTTCGCAAGCGACTGATGTGAAACGCTATATAGTTTGACATAAATCTCTTAATATATCTGTATAAGCTTAAAAGTAAATACAAGATAACTGGCTGTCTACTTATTACATTGTTCGACTGTACATTCGAAATGGGCCACCATAAAATTATGACACTTCAAATGTTTCCTCTCTTCACACATTATGCGACCATTCGGCGTAGGTATGCTGTTTGTAATAATTGATTAACATAATTATGTAAATCACTGAAAATAATCCGCTTTATAGTAGGCATTATTCGAGGTTAACCGGACTACTCGTAAACATTTACGGTAAGCCTAGATCGTAAAATACAAAAATTATTCATCCAAAATATATAAATAACTTGATTTTTCGCATGGTTTTGCTAGCATGGACTCTTGCAAATATACACATATTGTATCCATTTTACAATTAAAAGTAGCCTGAATTATCTGCCAGTAAAAGTCCCGTCGAAGTCGACCCAGCTATTTTGGAGGTTAGTCGGATCAAACAGACCAGCAGAAAGACAATAAAAAATAAAAAAGTTACTTTCAGTAAAATCAATTACTTTGAAATTACAAACATGCACTTCAAATTCATTTGTTTGCGTTTAGTTATTTCTTTATTTGTATAAATAGACAATTAAGAAAAAAGTATGATTTGGTTTGCTTGAAATTATTAATAAAATTCCATCTATCTACTCCTATGTGGCTACCCTAAAATTAATCACGGGACTCAAAAGACCCCTAAAATGTTAAATGTTTGCACTAAAAAGTAATGTCTGGTCCCACCGGTGGGGAACTTGTTAGTAAGAACTGTTTAGTTTCAGTGTACGACAAATAAAGTTAAACAAAACCAGTTTATTCAGATCTTTCATTGTATTACTCATCGACCCGAGAGTGGATCGGTTTGGGGGATCAGACCGGAATAACTCATCTTATTTTTACAAAATAGGTCTCGTGTATATGCCTTAATTTCATAAATCCGTATTACCATTATAAAACCCAAATTCAATTGCTTCACTCAAACGATAATAAGATCGAACATTTCAATTGGAATCTTCCAAAAAGATTTTAACTTGTAACGCGGCGTCAACAAATAAATCGAGCAAAGACTCTCCCGGTTGACTGTTCTTCAGACTTTTATTTCTAACATTTTCACAATCGCTGACCCAGCATTTGCACGGAAACGTCGCGTGTCGACATCCTTATCCTATTTTAATGATCCGGATATTTCAAGGTTCCGTGCACTTCCATTTAAACCTTTGACATTTGAAAATGGTTTTGTTCACTATTCTGGAAGTTTGACTTTGGTATAATAATGAGAATTCAGTCTAGCTAGACGGACGCCTTATCATTATAATCCTATAAAGCAGGCACCAGGTAAAGGTATCCCGTTTTCCTTGCCTTACAAAATAGCTAAGCCTTGGCAAAATGATCCTCAACAAAATCGTTCATCATTTCAGCCGAAAGGCGTCAACGTCCTCCCCAAAGTGTCGCCACAATGATCGGTCCGGTCCGTCGCGCATCTAGCGGATCCCTGCAACCTTCACCAGGCTGTCGGTCCACCTAGTTGGAGACCTACCAAAGCAATGTCTTCCATTTCGCGGTCGCCATTCCAGAACTTTTCGGCTCCATCGGCCATCCGTTCAGCGAGCAATGTCCCCTGACCACTGTCACTTAAGTTTAGCAATCCGTCGGGCTACTTCGGTAACCTTAGCGTTCTTGCAGATGCTTACATTTCTGATTCGATTACGCGAGGAAACTCCGAGCAAAGCAAGAACAACGTTTGAGTCGAAGAATTTATTAGCTAGAGATCGGAGATCGATCATTACTTATTAATGTAAAATTCGGATTGGTTTATGCGATATATCGTACTGGTGGCGATCCTCTGTAGACCCATCAGTTGGCATTGTTATACGCACAGAACAGATATTATACGAATACCTTTGAGACGATATCGAAATTAAGGAGCGCGAAAATATTAACTATTGGGGAAGATATATTCAGTAGTTGATTCATGTTTAGGTCGAATTTCATTTCATAACTTAACAAAAGTCGATAGAACATGAATTGATAACCAAAGGATGTACCTAACTAATTTTAAAATAGTCTTTGTATTTAATGTGTACCTGTTAACATGTGTTACATGTGTCTAATGTTTAACGTTTTTACCACTTCTCGAACTATTTTTACACTACGTACGAAAACGAAAAAAGAAGAACAAGTGCAATCATGTTTTAATTTCATTCTTGAATAAAAAAACAAAGACAAAATTCTATGGAACCCTCCGACTACACAACTAACTCTTCCCTACTTTACTGTTTTCTCTCCGAAATAGTTGATTCAAACAAAGAGCAACAGTAACTTACAACAGTCACTTTATGGATTATGGAGTCATGCCAGCCAGCGTGTATACGCGAACAATCTTTATACGTCTTCCTTCTTAGAAAATAGCAATGAACTTTAGATGTTAACGGAATGTAACTTTAAGCCTGTATCTGTCGAAGTTTGTATATTGTTTTGTTTATAGCTCAGATAGATAAGTTATTGGAAACTTCTACGATTAAGATTAAAATTTTTGGTCTATATATACACCATTATAAAAATATATACACAATTTTTGATGTGTTGGACTTTCGCTCCATAGTCGTTATGCATTCGTCGTCATTTCAAGTCAGTACTTGGTAGCGATTGTAATTAAACCTTAAACGAAAAAAACGGTGGAAGGACGATATGGCGAGAAAGGAGGTGTCTGTTGAGATAACGAGTAATAGACACTATGGAAGAAGAAGACATGCTGCATCGACCCCAAATGAATTGCGAAAAGAACAAGAGAATAATGATGCTATGATATTAAACCCTAAACATTTTTTCAGCCAGTTACTTTAGCCAGACTACATCAGATTACAAGCCACCAAGTTCAATTCCTTAATCGAATCTACGAATAAAAAAATCTATCATATTGTGACTTACACAATCGAAAATACAAATTGTTTTCTTTAATACCCAGATTATATTCAATGTTAAGGATAAAAGACGCCTTTTGAATCTCTCGATAAGTGCTATGAATTTAGATCCTATCGGATTTCAGAAGGTTGTCAGACCTCAGCCGGCGGCAATTTTGATACCGAGTAATAGAATCATGAACTCGATTTTATCAGTTAATCAACTCGGTAGAAGCATGCGGTCAATCCCCTTGAGTTTTATACATTTATTATAAAATTAAACGGCTCGGATAGTCGATGAGTCGACCTAAATCATTTTTGACATGTTTGTATAAATTAATATTATAAAGGGGTATTTGTTTGTTAGTTTGTATGTATGTAGGGCGAACTCTTCGCCCAATCCTGTTTTTTTTCACTAACGTAAAGATACATTATTTGTTGGTCGTTTGGGCTATAAATTATATTAATATCATGCATATTAGCCGAGTTATCGCAATTTTTGCGGGCGAAGTTGGGAGAGAAGTGCTAGATTTCCAATAAATTGGAACTTCACTAAGGTTAAAACTATCTACTAGGGTGTTAAAACAGTAACGTGGACGACAACACAATCCAGTTTAATAAAATATACAAATATGTGTAATATAAAAAAAATTAAATATAAAGGTTATTTTTCTAATTTAAATAAATATAACTGAGGACAGTGTGTCCTACATAATTATATAAAAAAGTGTGTGTCCTTTATACATAAATTCATACACCTGCCGTGTTCAAAGAATTCTGGGAGAGATAATCATATCTCTCTAGTACATACTTCAATCCAAAAAGGTTGGATTCTGCGTACTCTGAACTAAAAGTATAATAATATTGTGTAGAATTCCTCGTATCTATTGCAGACTACAAGAACATTATATCAGTAAAAGTACATAAGACAAGAAAATTCTCAGAACCACAAATAAAAATCCACTTTTACTGTAATATGTCAGTTGAGACTGACATATTACAGTAAAAGTGGATACCTTTCAATTTGAATTCAAAGCAATTTCTTCTCACAACCGCTATCAGGTTCATCATTAAAATATCAGATAACAACTCCGTATTTTCTAATAACGTGTCAGATGACGACACTCGACGATTACTCTCCTTTGATAAGTGGGGATGATATTACAGACAATAAATTTCTACCGTCCAAATAAATAGTGGCTATAAAACACTTTATAGGTACAGTAAACAAAGTCAGTTTATTGGTCTAGTATTGGGCCTGAGGAAGAATCAAATTGATGAGGAGAAACGACAGCTTTGATGTACCTAAAGGCCTTTTAGGATTCGCGTACCTACCAGGGATACATGAAAACATAGGAGATAAGTCTTTTATGTTCGTTCGTTCGGCTACAATACAGGAAAAGTTTTTATATAAATATTGAATGAGCCTGGTCTTTGTGGTCGGATAAATTAGGCTTATTCGCGAATGTTCGGGAATCAAAGTCAACAACAAGATACTTTTTTCTCTTTGATCGTTTATGGTAGGTTTTTGCTATTGTAGAAGTTTGTAGTTCAATGGCCAGATGTTGGCGTTTACAAGGCCACTGGCTTCGATCAATAATAGTACTAGATTAAGCATCAGGAACAAAACTAAGTCGCTCAAGTGGCCACGTTTGCACACACGTAAATCTACATAAATCTACATAACATCTTAGAAAAAAGTTCAATATTATTAACAACTTCAGATGATTATAAACCTTAACACTTAAACATAACGTTTAATTATCATTGTAAAGTATATTTATTTAAGCCCTTTCATCGGAGAAAGATTAGAAGCAAAACATTTTAAATGTCGCTCCAAAGTAAAAAGTCATCAGTACAAAAATATTCATTCTAAAATGAAACTTAAACTCTAATCAATACGGTTAAAAGCATTTTGTGTACAATGTCGTGCTTATTCTATTGCGGAACTAGCGTTCCCTGTTCAAGAACATGATACAATAGTTGGTGCGTTGTAGCAAACATTGGCCAAACAATTATAATATTCGCTGATTTAATTATATTTACAGTTTAATTATGTTTAAATATTATGAAAAAGCACATAATGATATTAAATTACCGAAAAAAAGATATTCCTTCCAAAACCTTGGTGTTACGGTGGTTATTTACGCAGTTTTTGAACGCATACTGCGGTATTTTGACGTCTTAATGTTGGCTATGATTGGACCATACTAATTTGAAATAAGACCACAAATACGTTTGTGGTCTTATATTTCGGGCCGTTTTTGAAGCGCTTATCGGGAATCTAGTACATTATTGATCGAAGGCCACTGGCCAATACTTACTTAGTAAAAGTCTTTTTAAAGAATTAGGCTGTTTAAACTTTGACCTTGATCCAGTGAAGGTTGCAGCCGTTGCAGGGATCCGTTGGATGCGAGACACATGGGACCGGTTAGTGTGGCGACACTTGGTGGAGGCCTTATGTATATCAGATCAGTGGACGTCTTTCGACTGAATGATGATGATCCCACAACATTGTTCCGCAGTAATTCAGCTATCAGATTTTACGGTTACAAATATTATATAGAAAAAGAGAAAGAAAGAAAATGTTTTTATTAGTCTCACACAGGACAACACAATTTGATAGAAAAAATTACACAGAAAACACAATTGACAATAAGCCTTAAAACATAATAGGTAAATTAATTTTGAACTTAGTCCTGTACGAGGCTAAAGGGCCACTATCTCAGCATGGTGCTGTGACATTTATGACAGATGTCAATGTCACAGCGCTGGTATTCTGATAGGGCCCAAAGTGACGCCACAATCACGGACAATCAAACACAAAAAACAACAGTAATTTGTCAGCTAAGCAGAAAAAACAAAACAAAACAATAAAACTTATATTGTAAATAATAACAAAATAATAATAATATCACTTTTCCCAGTTTAAAAGTGGACTATTCGCCAACCAATTCTATATATCATGGCGTGAAGGACCATAATTATAAAGCAAGATATAAGCTCTGAAATATTAGTAGCTAAGCCCCTTCTAATGATGTGTTAGCAATAAGTGGGCGGTATCTGTGTGGTAGTAAGTACATAAAATCGAAACTGCTTTATTACGTACCCACGTTATCAAGGGTAGTTGTGTGGGCGATGTTCCTTATTTGTTACATGGAAATATGTTAGAAATATGAGGGTAATTTTCCTTGATTTTTATTAGAAATCTAACCATTGCTCAAGGCTAAAATAGTTCTAAGGCCAATCGTACAAAAACTACGGTACTAAAAAAAAGTCTCCTTAGTGTTAACCCTGATCATTACTATAAAAATCTATTCAGCGGAGATGGCGCGAAAAGGTATATATACATAATATTAATATTGAAGGAATTTCTGTTCAAATAATATAATTTTCATATTTAAAGTTGTAATCAAACATATGAACTAAGACTGACGAACTTAATTAACTTTGATACGATCTCTACGCTATAAGTATTCCAATACTAATAATGGAGTAAGCCTAGGAAATTGATCAGTCACGATCTAATAAACTTGTAAAGTTCAACTCTAGAAAATCAAGGCTATGTTGGAAACAATTAGAAACTACCTTAAAATCTTTGACAAAATGTCTATTTGCCCTCTTTAAAAGCTCCCATCGAACAGATTCTAATGGGATTTTTACAATCGTACCTTCACAAACCAAAACGGCTTCTACAGTTCACACAATAGAGATCTCAATTGTTTGAAATACAATGGAATAGTAGTCCAAAACATAGTAAAGAAACTTTGTTGACTTAGGAGCACCTTCGTGAATGGGATATAATTTAAATACAAGTCAATGCAAATAAAAGTTTCAAAGGGCAATAATGTTGGGGCGTGAGGGAGTGAACTGGTTGTAATAGTGGTGCGATATATCACTGTCTAGCAAACGGCCATTACTTTGAGTAAAAAAGTGGGTCGACTTAGAAGCGAAATAACTAAGAATTACTACATATTTCTTTTGAGAAATTGAAGCATTCTGATTCTAGTAGACACATGGATGGAAATTGGGAGAGACTTTCGCCCAGCAGTGAAACAGTATAGGCTATTAAAATACAAATTATTAAGAAAATTGTAAAGACGCTTGAACTGCGAAAAGTAAACTAAAAATAAAAAAAGTTGTTGATTGCATCCGAAAATGGAAAACAGAACATTAAAATGTTTATTGGAGTCGACTTGCAAAAAGAAGATTTCTGAAAAGAAGAGCTGTCTTATTTTAGAGCAGTCATGTAAAAAGCATTTAGTTTTATTTCACTTAAATTATGATCGTGCTTTTCAATTCTCACTTTTATCATAGACTTTCAGTGTTTTTCAACCCGTTTATCTCTTATTTTTATGAATGCCAAAGCCAGTCCTCAAAGCCGTCGAAAAGAGCAACTTGTATTATTTAGTGTCACTCGTTAAAAAATAAAATATATAGTGTCATTCACACTACATGAAACGAAACGACATTGATGCCACAGAATTGGCAACTAAAGCTTTAAAAAAACAAACCTAGCTCTTTGGCAAGCTTTTTTTTTAGAAAAAGTCATGATAAACGAAATATTGCTGATATTTTGTTCTGAATTGAGAATGCAAAGACCTGATAAAGATCTAGAATCTAGATTGAACTTTAATTTATAATCCATGTCTAACGATGCTTCTGAACTTATGGCTTAAAGTCAGGCTGATATTGATCCCTCAGGGATTTGACCAAGGGATAAGCTTCTTTATTGAAATTAAATCTAGATGTTGACGTTAACGAATTATTTATTATGTATTTGTTAGTTGGGAATCACGAATGATTATGATCTATAACTTAAAGCTGGTTAAAGTTTAATTTATTTGGCAAAAAGAAAGTCGAATTAAAGTCGGGCAATAAGTTATTAGCTCTGTGAAGATGGGCGTACAGCTTACTTCGGATCTTATTAAACTCTACCTTGTTGGTCTAGCGTTCACAAGCGCGACTACTGGGCAAGAGCTAGGTCCTCGGTTCGGTTCCCAGGTCGGGAACACTTTATTGGGGTTCTTCTTCTTAGCGTGTCGATGGCAATCTAAATTGTGTCGGCGCGGAATTGAGCTAGGTAGGTACTAGTTTGGCGCTTTTGGTAGCGTCCATCGGTTCCTGTAGTGAACAACCAACAGGACACGCAGGACACGGGATTAAGTTTTGTTATGATAATGAACACAGGTGATGTAAATAACAGTGGCAATGAACCAAAAATAATGCCATGCAACATATTTTTCTTAGTTTTTCCTAACCGTCAAAGAAGAATAGCTTTAACAATCATCCATTTACGACGAAGGTTAAAGGCACAAAGGTACGTTACAAAAGGAATTGTTTACGAACATGCCTGTAGTAAACTGATAGTAGGCGACCATATCACGGACTGTACCGGTATTGTGAGCTGCGAGGCATCTGGGATATGATGATGAGCAGAGCGGCCGGTGTCATTTTTGTTTCTTTATGTTAAAATTCTGATTTTGAAGAAAATCCATGGAGTTTCTTGCTCATTTTTCTCCATAGAGATTATTAGAAATCTATGCTTTTGGATAGGCCATTACAGACCATCACAAGTAATTATGCCTTGTCACTGTAACTGGAGCTGCGTTGTTTGTGTTTTTTGATATTCTAAAGTGCCTGTAATTGTATAGTTGAAATAAATGCTTTATGTTTGATATATGAGCAAAAAGATCACATCATTTGTTCTTATGGCACAAAGATAACTACACACCAGTTGCACTCATGGGTTAAACAGAAGTATATTTATGGAACTTCCATACTTTTTAATTCACAATTTCGGCTGCTACACACAACGAATGTCCTACAGCTACTTCTATGTAGTCTATTCTTGTGATTAAAAGATTTATTACATCAAAGTGATAATAATTCTGCAGTTGGCCTGTTGGTCTAGTGGTTAGTGACCCTAACTGCTATGCCGGAGGTCGTGGGTTCGATTCCCACCCAGGACAAATGTTTGTGTGATGAGCACGATCATTTGTTCTGTGTCTGGGTGTAATTTATCTATAATATGTATGTATTTAGAAATATATAAGTATGTTTATCAGTTGTCTAGTACCCATAACACAAGCTCTGCTTAACTTGGGACTTGATGGCGTTGTGTGATAGTTGTGGAATATTATTATTATTTTATTATTATTAGTTATAAGATCTTTACAAATCCACCAAACAACAATAAATTTTATCATAACCCGCTAAGAATTCATTTATCTCGCAGCTAAACACAAAGCAACACCTGCTTAGTGCGCCTTAATTAAATAACATTAAATTTTCATTTAAAATAATACGTTCTCAAGTTATTAATGCCACTTAGGCTAGCGTTCAACCCTGGGGCAAAATTATTTTAGTACAACTCTAAGCACTACGGTCTATGTAATTGAAATTTAATTTTAATTAATTAAAGTTCATTTTCATTTGCTGTTATTCTGAAGCTGAATTGGGTATTTATCTAGTGCAAGTATGTGTATGGAAATCAGGTATGATGTTTTATTGTAAGGTATGCTATGAGCCGCGATACGTCTGTTTGGTTTCTTCATACGAATTCATATTTTTTACACAGCATTCTTTGAGTAAAATTCTAAGTACACATTATTGACATAACATCACACTTGTAATCACAGAAAGGTTCGGCAGTGGTTTACCTAACACCCATATTTCACTTGTTATGTAATGGCGGGCCAGGCCCGTAGCCACTCAGGGCACTAATTCAGACTTCGTGGCTGCTACTGATAAATCCCTGATGTGGAAAAACCCAATATAAATTTGCCGGATCCGAGAATCGATTGCGACCACCAGAACAATGATGCAGGCACATTAGTAATCTTTATAAGATTTTTTGAGTAATGGCGGGTTTTGTGATAGGTATTTAAACTAATGATCGAATATTTTCATTTAAAATACCTTTTTTTTTGTTGTTGGAAATCTTCAATTAACCCCTCGTGCTCTGGGCCGAACGGAAGGGAGTGTCAGACGTTCCTTCTTAACCCTTTATGTCGAGGCCGCGGTATCTCTCTCGATCAACCCGCAGCCCCGACGGAACAATCCGCAGGACTTTTTCAAATATTCAAAATCGCTACTAGCAAGTTTTCAAACCCGCTTCGCTTATGACACCAAGTTTCCACCTAACGCGGCATTCTATTGATGTACACTTTTATTACGGAATGATTTGCAGATGTATAGGCTTATTTGTTACAAAACCAGATGGAGTAATCTTTTGGTACAGTCAAGCCCAACATAACCTGAACTCTTGTTTAATAAAAAAGAGAGCAAGTTGTGTTAGAACAGGGGTCAGATTATGTTGGGCAGTGAGTGTACAAAGGTTTGGTAGTAGATAGGTACCTCTTTTGTTTTGACTTGTCTTTGAATAGAGTTTAATGACTATCCCTTTTTGAAGTTAAATTTAGAATCTTAATCTTAATATATAATAAAAAAAATGATTATTTTTGGCATTGGTGTAACCTGTAATAGATTTTCATAATCCCCAACGCTAGCTCGCGATGTTTTTCTCGCCTTGGGATGTATTTTTTGTTGTTTTTATTTGAGATGAAGCTTAGAGTTAAATTGATATAAAATGAAAGTAGTTAAAAAAAAGCTTACAAAATCGGAAATAAAGGTAATCATTATTTTTTCAGTAGAAAACTGTCATCGGTTGATGGCGATAGGTCGCCTACTATCTATAGGTACAAAGGATATCGAACATAGGACTGTTATATTAAAGGGCATAGACCCTATCTAACCCTGGAAAACAGATAAGATCTTAATATATAATAAAAAAAATGATTATTTTTGGCATTGGTGTAACCTGTAATAGATTTTCATAATCCCCAACGCTAGCTCGCGATGTTTTTATTTCATCATATCAAAGAAAACAGACTACCGGCACCAATATTAAAACCTACCTCAAATATATGAACTCGTTGAACCCGCAATACCTCGTTGGTTTAGTGGAAACAAGCGCAACTACTAAACATGAGGTCCTGGGTTCGATTCCCGGGCCGGGCACAGTGTTATTGGGTTTTTCCATCAAGAATTTCTCAGTAGTAGCCAAGGAGTCTAAATTTGTGCCCGGTTTATCGCAAAAGGCTCACCTCTTAGTACAATGGGACTTAAACATAACTGATGAAATGTGGGTGTACTATTTGACATTCTTACTATTGACATTCTTATTCATTTTTAAACAAATTCCGTACATTTTTAAATATTTCTCACAAAAAACAATAAAAAAAAACATTTAAAAATATAAAAAAAATTGTAGCCCACCGGTATCGGGAACAGGGTCCAAGCGGTCAGGGCTCCAGAGAAAGGAACCTCCTAACAATGCGAGCCGTGTCCAGGAGTTATACATTATACATTCTTATTATTATTCCATATTCCTAATACAATAATTATAATTCCATATTTAATATTCCTTATTATTATTTTATTTCATATTATTATTCCTTTATTTATATATTAACATATTATTTACATTTTTTTAATATTATAACATACCAATTAAATTCCACTTCAATGTATCATTTAATTTTGCATACTAGTTTTAGCGAATTGTGTGAGCTACTGTAACAAAACCTGACCATCAATACTTTACTACAATTCTAGCAAATAAATTTCATTTCATTTAATTTTAGGTAGGTACACCTAAACCTTACGAGTAGAATAACTTAGAATTTCAGGCGTGATGAGTTATATGAACCATCATAACCAAGTCAGTTCTTCAAATAGAGACTAAAAAGTGACATTCTCAAGCCATAATGGAATATGTTATACCGTTGATCTTAAACATTTTTCTTGTGGAATAATTTATTTTTCGTTTCTCTTCCACCTCGACTTATATCCATCACAATTTATTGCACAAATCGAGTCGTTCAATCTTTTGTCCGGTTTCTTCGTGTTTTCCTTCTATTTTGGTGTCTTGTGTGTAATGTCATCATTATAGTGATATTTTTATTGATGGCTTATGTTAGTGTGTATTTATTGAACAACTTACGTGAGAGTCATCAACATCAGTCTGCCTAGCCTTTTCCAAGCTATGTTGGAGTCAGGTCCAGTGTAACCGTATACAGCTGAATACCAGTATTTTACATGAAGCGACTGCCTATCTGACCTCAACAACCATTAGAGCGTCCGCTTTAATTAAATATGATTTTTTAATTAATTTTACCAATAAATATAAATTATATACCTGCGATTGTAGAGATTGGCGCAAGAAAAGAAGCCTGTAACTACTAGTGGGTGAATTCAGGCTGTGGATAATGATACCTGCCTGGACATCGATGCACAAACTGTTAACGATTCACGAACAAATAATTCTCCGCTCGGAGGCCCAGAATCATGTAATAGCACACTGATGTCCTAGATACCCTGTATTTTTTATGTCATTTCGATCCTATCGAAAAGACAGTGGTGGTGACACTGACAATGCGTACAATACTTTAATCATTAAAGTATTGGTAGAATTACCTCCTAAGCAATAACAAAATATCATGAGTCATTAATTAGCATCATCTGTCTAGCCTTTTCCCAACTATATTGGGGTCGGCTTCCAGTCTAACCGGATGCAGCTGGATACCAGTATTTTACATGGAGTGACTGCCTATCTGACCTACACAACCCAGTTAATACTAGGTAATACAATACTCTTTGGTAAGACTGGATGTCAGAATTTCAGGTCACTGACTACCTGTAACGACTGCCAAAGATCTACATATATGGCAGCCGGGACCAACAGCTTAACGTGCTTTCCGAGGCACGGAGGAAACTCGGTATGTCGGGCGGTCACCCATCCACAGACCGACCTAGGCAAGCACAGCTTTACCTAAAGATCGACCTGAGTGGCAGTTCTTATTAAGCCATGAGCTCCTATAAAGCAATAATAAAAAAAACAAGATTTAATAACCATTAAAATCAAGCCCAAGCATTTCTAAACCTAACAACACAATAACCCACTTCTGTACAACAAATCACACAATCAGGCCTCAGAGAATTTATCTTGCATTTATCAAAGACTTAGGTCCAAAGGTCAACTAACGTACACCAGATGCGTACCAGTACGTACAGCGTACGCAATTATCGACAGACGCAGTCCACTTCAAAGAATATGTTTAATAAAGTTGATTGGTCTAGCGTCTGGCATATCTCAGACCTCTGGCATAGATTAAGAAATTGAAGGAAACTGATGTTATTTTGGGTACAATTCAGTGAAATTCATGGAATACTCATCTCTAAGATTTTTGTTTGTAAAAGTCAAAACATTTAGGTCACACGTCTGCTAAGCTCAAATAAATGGAACTGGAATGGCTTATAAAAAAATAAGTCAACAGTTTGTTTATATTGTTGATGGATTGTATGACTGTATCAACTGCGGACTTGACGAGTCAGTTCTTGGTTGAACGTTCTAATAAACCAAATACCCAATACTATAAGCATTTAAGCTCAGTTCCGCTACCGGTTACCGCTATACATGTTTCTGACATTGATCTGTTTTTGCTTGAAGATGGCAAAGAGATAGTGCTTTTTGGAATATGATAACTATTAAACGCAATAAGTAAGTTGTGGTGCAAAATTTGGCCATAACATTGCGTTCGGCGACCGTCGCTTCTTTACATTCTTTCACTTCTTATTCTTTGTATCCATTCTAAGGCGCCAGAAATCCTACGGTGTCGTATTTGTAATCATAATGTAATGTGCCAAATGCTTTTCTTAATTCGTTGGTATTTGATATTCTGGGTACGTTGAAGATGTAGTATTTTTGTTTAGGGTTAGCTGATCGTAAAACCTAGTTGTTATTGGAGTATTTCCGGATTTTACGAGGCGATTGGATGATGTTAGAATCCGAATGTTCTGGTTCATAGATCAGGGACTGAACAAAATGAAGCAGACCGTGTGTATGTCAATGTTTGTTTGCAACTTATTGATTGATTGTCTGTGTTATCCGATAGGAGTTCTATTTCTAAAATGGGTTGGCCCAAAAATTATGACAAATCCTTTCAATGGAAGTATTTGTAACCCGAAGCATTCATTTCAATTAAACCATTTAGTAATCCTGTAACTAAAATAAAAATCGTTTTATTGAAATTAATGATGAATGATGTTTATTTTGCAAACCATCCAACCATGGCAAAAGGGCGTCAGTTTATGTATGTTTCATTGTTTTTACAAAAAAAAATTACACTCTTTTTTAAAACTAGATAGGACCGATATTTCGTACCGGTCTACTCTGAGAAGAAACAGCCGAAAAAATCTCAGAGGTCATAGTCTTCTTTAAGGTCCAGATATACTCTTGGTCAAGTCACATGCGAACTATGCAAAAGGTCTTTTGAATACTATTGTTAGGTAATTTTGAATTTACAAGAAGTCGTTCAGTTAGAAAGTTAAAACTAAATAAACATCCTTTCCAAATCATCTAACCTAAGTCTTCTAACACGGAAACCATATTTAGTCATCCAAAAAAAGGTCCACACAAATCCCGAAGAACTCCGAACATTAGTTCGGAGTTTCAAAAACATTCAATCTATTAAGATAAGAAAGCGAGCATAGTGTCCAAGTAATGAGTTTGGTCGGTCGTTAGCAATTAATTGGGGACCATTGTCGAACCCACATAGAGGATTGGACACGGTTGGGAACGAGATAGCGTTCGTTCTATATCGGTGATAGCATCGCAACAGACTATTGACTTGTAATTTGGCAGTCAGCGGGGTTTGCGCAGATTTGCTTGGTGATTTGTTAATGATTTTAGAACTCGTTTAGTATTATTGAGCGTTTTCTAAGACATCAGACCGATTTGACTACAATGTCACTGATAAACGTTGAACGCCGCTTAAATGTTCTGATCGCGATCTTTGATGAAATTCGCCCGTGTGTGTACCTTTGCAAAATTTTATTTATCTTATTTGAAAGTACATAAATAGTACTTACTCAGAAAAATAAGATTTCAGCGGTTCTGGTAGCAATTAATTAGGACCTAATTTCAGACACAATAAAGTCCTACGGCTAGAACTAGAAACTGATCATCACTTTTGAACCCACATGGAGTATTGGACACGGTTGGGAACGACCACTAGACCCACCGAGGCAGTCCTAGATTTGGAATCCGTTCAGGATTATTGAGTATTATTGACATAATTATCTCCCCACAGTATCTCCCAAACTATGCGTCTAATATATGACTTCCCCTATATGCGAATTTGCTATAGTGGTTCCAGATCCAGTCACCAAGTATATGGTAAAGGGGTATAAACAAAATATGTTTGTCAAAAGTTTTCAGTACAACTTTCTGAATATTCAGTCGACTCCAAGCTTTTAATTAAGAACAATGCTAAGGCCTGGAAACCGTTTCATCACTACAGCCAAGAGAGCAGTACCTAATTAAGCGCGGAATATAAGATTGGTTTTTTCCTCTTGATTTATTAGCAAATCTGGATCAACTGAATTAGGCTACACAGCGCATTTTTTTTCTACATCACATGCCAGACTATCTCTTAGTCTTAATAGGCTAAGATCTAACTCACCAGATGAGACGGTGGTGAGATGAGTTTGATCACCCAAGTTTCCACTTTCCTTGGACAGTAACATGTATTATTCGAGAGCTAATAAATACAACTAGAAAAATATTTCCCATCGCAATAGTCTTAGTTAGAGATAAACTCTTTCGCACAAATCATAATAATCTACAACCTAGATCTTACTGACAAGTATTAGGTTAATCAAATAATATATTGTATTCGTCCAATATGACCCAAGAAGCCTAGTTTGGTCTAGACTATTAATATCGGACTCTCACTTCCACAGTCTTGAAACTTTTGCAAATTAGTTGCGGGTAGTAGGCAATTTAGAATTTGAATTTGGATTCCTAGAACTCCGGATCTCTATTACGGCAACTTAATAGTCGGGTGGAGTTGTTCCGGTCTGATCCCCTAAACCGATCCACTGCCAATATTTTTCTTTTGTTTATTCCGTTCTGATCCCCTGTAATTTATCATTCCGTTCTGATCCCCTTTTTGACACAAGTACAAGTGAAGTACAGTCAACCGAAAAACAGTTGTTAATGAAAAAATAATCAGTTTTTATTTCTATATCATAAAATTGTACGATCATCCCACAAACTACCAGGAGAACAGAAGTCGGAAGGAGGTATTGGAATCTTTAAATCAAATCTATATTATTTCTTTCTAATACCTACCATGCACTTTTTTTTTGGAGATAGGAAACCAGGATAGTAAAGTCCCACAAACTATTCCATTCCAATTTCCAATACCTCCTTCCTACTTCTGTTCTCCTGGTAGTTTGTGGGACTTTACTATAAATGCATAATATAGATTTGATTTGAAGATTCTAATTTCCAATACCTCCTTCCTACTTCTGTTCTCCTGGTAGTTTGTGGGACTTTACTTTAAAGGCATATTAAAGACTTGATTTAAAGATTCCAATTTCCAATACCTCCTTCCTACTTCTGTTCTCCTGGTAGTTTGTGGGACTTTACTTTAAAGGCATAATATAGATTTGATTTGAAGATTCCAATTTCCAATACCTCCTTCCTACTTCTGTTCTCCTGGTAGTTTGTGGGACTTTACTACCTATTATGTTTTTTTTTAATCTAATAGAACCTGTACAAATTTTTGTTGCTGACTGTCCTAAAAATGTGTCAGGGTATCCGATTCTTTTACGGGGGATCAGACCGGAATAGAAAATAATTTATAATAAAACGGATCCCCTAGGGTATCAGTTTTAGGGGATCAGACCGGAATAACTCTCGGGTGGAGTTGTTCCGGTCTGATCCCCTAAACCGATCCACTGCCAATATTTTTCTTTTGTTTATTCCGTTCTGATCCCCTGTAATTTATCATTCCGTTCTGATCCCCTTTTTGACACAAGTACAAGTGAAGTACAGTCAACCGAAAAACAGTTGTTAATGAAAAAATAATCAGTTTTTATTTCTATATCATAAAATTGTACGATCATCCCACAAACTACCAGGAGAACAGAAGTCGGAAGGAGGTATTGGAATCTTTAAATCAAATCTATATTATTTCTTTCTAATACCTACCATGCACTTTTTTTTTGGAGATAGGAAACCAGGATAGTAAAGTCCCACAAACTATTCCATTCCAATTTCCAATACCTCCTTCCTACTTCTGTTCTCCTGGTAGTTTGTGGGACTTTACTATAAATGCATAATATAGATTTGATTTGAAGATTCTAATTTCCAATACCTCCTTCCTACTTCTGTTCTCCTGGTAGTTTGTGGGACTTTACTTTAAAGGCATATTAAAGACTTGATTTAAAGATTCCAATTTCCAATACCTCCTTCCTACTTCTGTTCTCCTGGTAGTTTGTGGGACTTTACTTTAAAGGCATAATATAGATTTGATTTGAAGATTCCAATTTCCAATACCTCCTTCCTACTTCTGTTCTCCTGGTAGTTTGTGGGACTTTACTACCTATTATGTTTTTTTTTAATCTAATAGAACCTGTACAAATTTTTGTTGCTGACTGTCCTAAAAATGTGTCAGGGTATCCGATTCTTTTACGGGGGATCAGACCGGAATAGAAAATAATTTATAATAAAACGGATCCCCTAGGGTATCAGTTTTAGGGGATCAGACCGGAATAACTCGTCGGGTGACCTATGTCAAATTTAATTAAGTATGTGTTTGGTTCCGTCTGTACACGAGTGTCTAACTTTAAACTAGTTTTCCGTTGTGTTTTTGACAGCTTTGAGTGGATAATAATTATGATTGGCTGATCTTGTAGTTCAGACTGGATTCTCGAAAATGGTGAGCAGTAGTCAGTTTCTTTAGCAAACATGAGATTTAAGAATCAATGCAGGTTTTTTTTTAGATAGAACAGATATGTCATATTATTATCCTCGTGTTAGTCATGTTCAGGAACGACAATTCGAGAAGTGACGGGCTGTATCGCAGTGGCAATGGTGAAATGTCACAGTCAAAATTGATATTTTAGTACTATCTTCATCAGCTTTATATAGGAGTCAGTTTACTGCTGGACATGGAGCTCTTCAGTTGCTCGCCAGTTAACTCGATTCTTGACCACTTTCATCGTAATACCGCCCGCCACTTTACGCCTGCCGATTCACGGTCTCCACATGTTAGTTGCATAGTTACTCAGCTAACAGCCAGCCCGCAGGCAGCACAATAACCAAAATTCAAAGGCTTCCAGTAAATGTGCTAATTAATTACTCCTACACAAATGAGACTAAGCTAACATAAACAGCAGAAAATCAATGCGCCAATCTAGCCTTAATTCCCGTCTAAGCTAACCCTGTATTATAATCTTCTGGATGTCGATACAGACGTCTAAGGGATTATCGTCAGCGCCGAGCGTAGGTAGCAGCTGTTTATAACGTAGCACTTAAGATTTTAGAATGATCGTCGAAATTTTCTGCCAGAAGCTTTGTTTGGTTAAGGCGTGTGTGACTGAGTGATGTGACTGCTTAGCTTGTAGAACTTTCGGCTGCCAGCTGGAAGTAGAAAAATAAAACGTTATTTATTCTGCAGGCCTTGACATAAAACCTCTCTGGTCGAGTAGTTCTCAGTAGCAGTTGCGGGGTCTAGAATTGTGTCCAGTCGATGAGACTCCCCCCTTCTCATCATCATCATCATCCACAGCATGAATATACCCACTGCTGGGAATAGGCCTTTTTTTTCTTGTGCTAATCTACATGGTCCTGTACCAGCCTCGTCCAATTTTTGTTCTCCGATGGCAACTATGTCGTCTGCCCTTTTACATGGAACTTTAAACATAACTGGCGAAATGTGGGTACATGTACGTGAACAGGTGCAACATTTAAGGCTTAAGCACCTTAGTAGCGTTCACGACATTCTGTGCTGACGAGCTTATCCAAAGTCTGAATCTATTTTGTTTACGCAACCAAAATTATGGTTCATGTGGCAATTGGTTGCTGTCCGTACAAGTGTATCGTGTCAAACTTGTCACTTTGTAATGTATCAAACTTATCAATTTTCATGCTCACTGGCACAACCATATTTTGCTATCGTATTTTGTTAGTCCAGAACATCACGGAACTAACAAAATATAAAGACACAGTCGCGGCGAACATCGTCGATAGCAGCATAGCGAGCACTTCATATGCTTCGGCTTTATAGACACATAATGACATATTCTTGACATATTTTTTTTTCTCTAAAATGACTAACTCATTATCATTGTACTGCCTTTATTCCAATTCATACGGTTGGCGCTGCATGTCTTCCTGTTCCATACAATTACTTGTAATCTCATCAGACACCGCCTTTCTTGCCATGTCATCTTTCACACAGTCCATCCATCATTTCTTTAGTCATCCTCTACTATTATACTCCTCCATATTCATAGTTAAAGCTACAAACTACAGGCTTTAGTATACTTTTACTCTTCAAATAATCCGGAATGACGTACAGTATCACAATTTACAAGCACAAAGACCTCGCAGATTCCCATACTCAATTTTTGGCTCAAGCTCATAAAACGGTAACGTCGACACGAATGTTGTTTATTGGGGAATTAACTTAATAAAACCGAATGTCTGTCAATGGGTTACCTTGACATTCAGTCGTACTGTTCGACGATATAATATGGGGAATTATGGGGTTGTATTTCTTGCCATCACCTTTAGTGGCCTTTGTTCAGTGACTGAGTTAAATTTTGACGTACCTTACTGTACTGGGTAATACGATAATACTGGATAACAAACATTCGAGCTACTGACTGTAACAACTGTCAAAGATCTACTAATGTCAGCCGGGATCAACCGCTTAACTTACTTGCCGAAGCACGGAGAAAACTCGGAATGTAATGGATTGTTATCCATCGACGGACTAACCTCGACAAGCGTGGCCTAACCTAAAGATCGATCCGAAAGGCTGTCATTATTTAACCACGGGCTCCTTTCCACTACCATACGTAACCACTAATTAAATACAAGAACTCTTAAGGGAGCATTTCTTCAGGCCAAAGACCCGCCAAAGAGTGTACTGAATAGCCAACCATCAATCGCAATGTTCACAATAGTGTACACAGTCGTATATTTCACTCTTTTCACCAAAACCACTTAAGCCCGTAATTTCCTTTACATTCCATTACAGCTTTTTAAATTAAATCACATCGGAATCTACCGCCTCTGTTTTATTCACAGTACTTAAGCGGATTAAACACCTGCCAAATAAATGGAAAAAGCGAGAGAAACCACGGTATTTACTAGTTTCTTGGCAGTTTGCCGAGCAGAGGTTACTGCGCCCGCAAATATTTTATCGCTAGGACAATGATATATGTTAAGGAAAGCTTGGCCCCCATACGCCTTGGGAAACTTTTCCTCTTGTTTTAGACTTGGTTAATAAAGCTGGTGGAATATGCGTTAACTTTTGTTTTGTACTTATGTAAGTCCGTTACGAATTGTGCTCTTAATGTTTTGGAGATTGTTTAATAGAGATGAGTTCTAAATGAAATACAATATACGAGACTCTACTATATAAAACATAATAACATGATATACCATGTCTGTAAAACCCCGAAGGGTTATTCAGAGGTGAACCTATACACACACATTTCGCCAGAATTATATGTAAGTCCAATATAATCATTGTGAATTCTCAATGACTTTGAACTTAGGACCTCAAGTATAGCAGTCGCATTTGACCACTGGACCAGCAAGGCAATCAAAAAACGATTATAAACAAAACTGAAATATATTTAACTAAGATCGCACACAAAAATCACAAAATACATTTAACATTAAACATATTTGAAACAGCAACATGATGGATGCTGTATGTGGATTTAATAGGTTTAGTGGTTTCGACAAACACATTTAGTGATTTGTGGTGCAAGAAAGCCCTTAATACCTAACATATTATTTGAAAAGACACTTAAAGTTTGTTAATCTTCCCTACGTATTTCTTCAGGTAACGTAGTACCTATGCAAGTAAACACAGCCTCTTTGGTGTAATGGCATGGAGCAAAATAACCAGTGGAGAAAGTATGGGCACGTTTTTGTTCTAAATCAAAGTCACTAATATACTGCGGGGGGAGAGGTACGTTTCGGACTCTGTGATTGGTTGACGAACTGACAACCAAATGACAACTCATTCTCTAGGGATTCCATAAATGTAATTGAAAAAGTATCGATATCGATAATTGTTTGACTTATTAGTATTATAACGATTTGTTTGCAATACAGAGATTACGGGTTCGATTTTGAAATAAAACAGGTAATTATTAAACTTAGAAGACTGTATTTAAAAAAATATAATATATTTACTGGTTTTTAAAATGGATTAGTTTTGAATATGTTTTTCATAAATAATCCTTTGGATTTGTATTATTTTTCGTAATAAATGTCAGTCGAGTATCAATATATATTTTTTGCTACACATGAAGCTAAATCAATTTACTGGTTAGTCGATTCTACGTCAAATTGGTGAAAAAAAAAGTAAAAGGACCTCAAATAAGTTCAAATTAATTTTGTGTGTTAAGATCATGATATCACGGGGGCAGCATAGGGGGGTTAAAATTTCGGTAATTTTTTGCCTAGGACGCTCCGTTTTCAAGATATTTGTATTTAACTTATTTTGGTACAATAATTTAAAACGCCCATAACTCGGAAACAGTGCATCGTAGGACCATGCTTCTCGGACCCTAAATGGTGTATATGGCGCAGGTTAACCCGATACTGCAATAAAATTGGTAATAAAAAAAAATTAAGTCCTCGTTCCATAGCTAGGCTACACAATCCAACCAATATTTTTTTTATCCCTGTCGTGACAGT
Organism: Diarsia dahlii; assembly: GCA_949775195.1. Classification (NCBI taxonomy): domain Eukaryota; kingdom Metazoa; phylum Arthropoda; class Insecta; order Lepidoptera; family Noctuidae; genus Diarsia; species Diarsia dahlii. The sequence continues at coordinate 6,655,377 of OX459200.1, forward strand.
ATTTTCATAGGCCTTTGCCTCCGTTTTTCTGCAGGCACGCCACTGCGTGTGTTCACATGCCGATGCGCGGATTGGCCACCTTTACTCCAAAACTAAAATTGATAACGTCTGTTCCATACCTACACTGGCCTATATAAAAACATTTAAAAAAACATAATTGTCTAGGATTGCAATGATTCAAATAGATTCCAAGCAACGCGTCTAAATTTTGTGTAAAAGGCAGGCAGAGATATCATAGACGCGGGCCTGTGGACGGTGAGTAATGGGCTAGCTCGCCGCCCGGCCGTAGTCATGACGGCAACAGACCGTGTCGGCGGCGCGTACGTGTTCCACGCGCGCCTCAAAGAGATGTCAGCAAGGAGGGGCCCGCAAGGGCCGACGCCCGTCGGGGCTGTGGTTTGTCGAAATGTTAACGCGGCTCCGACACAAGGGCGAAGAAGGAACATGGGTTTGGTTTTTAGTCAGTAGAAGTCTGACACTCCCCTTTGCTCTGCCCAAGAGCGGGGGGGTTATTCGATGATTTTCCACCCACCAAAATTATCATACACTTACATTTTTTACTGTTATGTACAAGTTTATTCCAGTATTATACACATTTGCGAGTAAAGCCAAGGGAATAAGCATGTTTGAAAATATAGCAATAATGAAACAAAAAAATATAAGATATTTTAAGAACTTATGTTTTAAATTATATCGATACCATAAACCGTCGCGGTACTGCGAACTCGAACATCACTATCATGAAAGAAAGAGACAACTGCATTAGTGCAAATCAGTGTACCAGAAAGAGACAGCAATTATTTGATTCTTTTTTCATTGTTTTCATCAAATTGAATAGAAAACCACATAACTGTGAAATGTTATCCCATCTTTTGTGTAACTTGAAGTTGTAGTACACTTTCCACACCATTTAATTGCACAACTAGGCATTATTTTTCGTTATAAATGCTTTCAAAACGGGAGCGCGTGACGTTCGTGCGTTGGCCTACAATTTTTGCGACTGAGCAAAATTTCGCCCCGTACGCTTGATATAGGGTATGTTTAGCGCCCGCGGTAGCCCCCGCACGCGCTCTCCACTGGTTATTGTACTCCATGTGTAATGGTCATAAGCGCGATTCCTAGGTGGGGCAAAGTGTTATTGATTTTATCCAACAGGAATTCCTCAATAGCAGTCACGGAGACTGAATTTGTACCATATTGATGGCATTTGGGTCGCCCCCTATTATATGTGAATTAAACAGAACTGGTGAAATAAGGGTGTACTAATGCGTAGACCTCTGCCAAACCCTTTGTATTATAGGTGATATTACGTTATGTGTAAGTAAATATAAGCCTAAACAGACCCAGCTGAAACTAAGAAGGATTAACAAAACTTATGAAAAGTTAACGTATCATTCTTCGAACTAAGTTGCCGAATATAAAAGTGAGTTATGGCGTATAGCCAGACGAGCTAACGCGGTTATGTGCCAGACAATCCCTAGACACTAACACAGGGCATGTGTAAAAATGACAAAACTTTATCAGACTACGTGATAATGTTTGAAAATTGCAGTTGTATTATAGTTTTCAGACGGTGATATAAATAAACTATTTGCCGTAGAATAAGGGTCATTCTTTAACGATATGTATTGCGAAAACTTCTTCGCAGAGCGTCTTTAAGGGAGGTTACACACGATTTCACGATGTATTTTTGAATTGCATTTTTCAGAATTACCCAGCCAGACGTCCTTTTAGGGTCGTAAAAATACTAAATTAGCTTTTTTATTTCTGTCTGCAAGGTGCCTCAGGCTACAGTCCTACTGCTGGCGACTAGCTAATAGGAAGTACAGTTCTATTGATATTCAACTTGTGTTAGTCATCAAATAGTGTAAAAATAAATAAGGAAACCATTGTATGAAGAACAGAAAACGTAAGAGAGTGGAAAAACTCTCTTGGTTTAGCTCACGAATATTTATTATTCCGCCATCCAGTAGATCAGGATGATTACCGCTACATCCATGATCCATGTATCTTTGCTTATTCTACTTCCTACAATAGGGGATCGGACTGGGTCAAAATAATATGATTCTGTTTAGTCCGTAAGTTAGATTATCGAAAAATATTGAATACGTGTTTTTTGTTTTATCAAATCAATAAAAAATTACGAAGATAAAACGCGTCAAAGATCTTGGAGTGGGGCTTGAAACGTCACTTGTGTCGTCAAAATGTACTATCATATGACGTCACACGAGTTTTCGAAGCACTGTATCGTCTTCATTTTAAGTTTACGTGAAAAAAGAAAAAATACGTGTCTAATAATTTTTGGAAATCTATCTGACGGACTAATTAGTTCTTTTTTGTCCGATCCCCAGATCCAGCCTGTCATTTTGCTGCCCTGCCCAGTGACGCCCTAAGTCAAGACTCCTATCCCTCAGGGGGTGCCCTTAGTGCGCTATCACTTAGTCTAAAAGTTTTACGCCCTGGCTGGAGACCTTACACTCAAGGCATCCACAGAGTAGTCAGGATAAGCAGAAGCCAGCCTCATAGTTTGCGTTGCGAAATACCCGACAGAACGAAGGTTCCTACAATAAAAAAAAATTTGCTCATTTATTTATTTAAATTAGCTACGCCAACAGTACATACATTTTACAATCAACAATAAAAGTATATAGGTTAGGGTTCTTATGTAAGTACCTACCAATTACAATTTAACAATGTAAATATCATGATACCTAACTAAGCCAAGAATCGTTCTTAATAACAATGTAAATCTCAGTTTAAGTCGAATTCGTATCAGGAAACTTGTTTAACTTTAATTTTCTGAACCTAAGCTTGGATTAATGGTGTCCAACCAGAAATCGATACAAGATTTATGATTACTTAAACTGTAAATAGGGTATTTCAACAAAAAAAACTAATTAGTCTCACAGATCGATTTCCAAAAAATAATGGGCACAATACCTATATTTTTTCTTTTTTCACGTAAACAAAAGATGAAGACAGTGCTTCGAAAAGTCGTGTCAAGTCGTGTGACGTCACACATTCGTACGTTTTTTACCCAGAAAGTGACGTCACAAACCCCCACTCAAGATCTTTGACACTTTTATTTTCGTCAATTTTTATTATTTTGATAAAACAAATAACACGTTTCCAATATTTTCGATAATCTAACAGACGGACTAATTAGATTTGTTGGTAAAATACCCTATAATTGTGTAAATCCCTTAATGGTTTATACAGGAAAGTTGTTTGGAAAAGTTTTGCGTTACACGTAAGGGTTTACGGAGAGGTATTAAATTGCGTTACGAGTTTTAAGTCGGTAAGAACATTTGAAAGTTGAGGGTATTGAATGTTAATGATTATAAGACGTGAAGCCTTTAATTTTCGTGTGTTTATTAAAAATTTTGGCGGTTCTCACACGACATCATTCGCCTGTATTGGTTTGTGTGAAATTCGTGAATATCATACACACGTACACCGTCCGACCGCGCTGATGTACACTGTCGTGTGATAAGCACCTTAGTCGAGTTTTTTTTTTTTTTAAAAACGTTGCGCCACACTAGGAATTTCTCCTGTATCGTGGGTGCGTTCACAAACATTTAAACTGGCATACACAAATACCCAGACCCGGAACAACTATCTGTAGGTCTTACAAATATTTGTTCCGTGCGGGGATCGAACCCGCGACACGCAGCGCGGCAGTCCATTACTTGAACCACTGCGCCAACCGTGCCGTCAAGTTCATCTTCATCAGCATATCAGGCGCAAGACGTCCAATGAGTCTTTGGTCAACTGGACCCACAATCAATCTATGTAAAAAAAACATTTTAAAATGTGATTTGTTCGACTGGACCCACGAGTTTCGTGGGTCCAGTTTTAGTGGGTCCAGTTGACCAAAGGTTCCAATGATCGCCAATTTCACATGTCGCCAAAACAACCAATTTCGTGCTCTCCATAGTCAGCCATAAGTGAATGGGGACCTGGTCAGCCCAGCTGGCGGCCCGATCGGTCATCCATTCAGAAACGAAATACCATTGCAAATCAATCGAATTTGGATTCAGCAACTTCCATCAAATTCATACTTACCTAAGTGTGAAATCGTGTATGAACCCTGACGGGAGCGGTGAAACCCAATCCCCTTGCTAGAGGTACCCGTATTCTATTAACACCATGTGGTTTTAGATAGTAAGAACCTGCTATAACCTCTCTCGAGCAGAGGTTGCTCACCTACAAATCCAATGAGGATTTCCACACGAGAAAACTAAAAGAATAATTAATGAAAAGTAAGCAAAACCTGTTTTGCTATCTATCCTTTGATAAAGTAGACATGGGTGAAGAACAAGGCTAATGTCCGACAAGAGTTTACAAGTCCACATCGTAAATTATCAAGTTTACTTAGCCTGAAACTTTGAGTAGCGGTTTCCGAAAACAAACCTCGTGTAAACTATCTAGAATACCAATTAAGAAACCCTGTCTAGCGAATAGGTTTAATCAAGCGTCAATGGGTTCTACAAATGTTCCAGGAAGAGTATACGCTTCAACAACTATCGGCTATCTTCTAAAATATGTACACTGTTGTTACAGAACTGTGTCTACCTTTGAACTATTTGCCTATATTCGATCAAAGAAACATTTAAAAATATAATTAATATGCACAATTCGAAAAACTTATTAAATACTTTTTAGGGACCAGTAAAGTTTGCTGCCAAGTTTTTAACCTCGGTACCTACGACCGAGGTAAAAAACTTGAAAGAGAAAAAACTTAATGCAGACGCGCAATGATAGATGCACTACAGCAAAACGTGATGGCTATACAAAATTTTAAATAATGACTTCTGTGGTGGGTAATTCAGTGTAATGATATTTGTGCTAATTATTCGGTAATGCGAAGATTACCGGAGCGCATACTTTTTCTGGTTTTACTATGCATGCTTTACGTGGTAAACTAATGTTTCCCTCGGTAGCAATTGTTGGTCAAGTTAATACCTATAACCTCTATGTTATACTCGTTGGTTTAGCGGTTGTAATTTTGTTATATATATTTATATATCTGTGACTTTAATAAGTTCATAAATTACCTATTAATTGAGATTTCATGCCCAAAATGATCCAAGACTGCCGTTGATACAGCTTCATAACTAAACAAAGCTTAGCCGGTTGAACCGCTCAAATTATATCATAGAACTAAAACGCGTTATACTAAGGATGCAACTAACGGCGATGGGTTTCTAACTTCCTAATAAGTTTACCGTTCAGCTAGTCGGCAAATCGATTACATGGATAGGTGTGAAACATGGGAGCCATCTATCGGAACTTTAGTCTGATAGTTTCATGTACTGACGGATAAGTTGGATTCAGAAGAGATTTAAACTAACTCCATTCAGGTATACAGTGTAAGTTTGGAGATTAATTATTAATTCATGGCGTTTTGGGACTTGCTAAGCTGGTTTTAGGGTAAAAGATACCTTAATACAGGGTGTAAGGGACAACCCTCCGCAGACTGATGGAGTGAATTCATTGTACGAGTATCACACTAAGATGACCGGTACCTACAAGGTATTATTTCAGGAACGTTATTTAAATCCAATAATTAGATTTGTTTTATTTCCTCATACGCAGTATATAATATATGCTGTGGCAAAACGTACATAGCGAACGGCAAGCGCGATGACGAGTTCGATGAACTCTGTAGCTCGGTAGGAAGTGAACAGCTGATATCACATTTTCTGATGAGCTGAGATATTTAAACTAATGCGCCTACCACACGCTCACACTTCACCACGGACTTACTTGCGCCAACTGGCTTGAACACGGAACACCGTGCGTGTGCCCTGCCTGCACGTACTTGTCTGTGCGTGTGGTTGGGCGTTCAGTGCTCACACCTCAGTCGAGGCTAGTCGTCGGTCGATGAGGTACGTTTTGTCGTACATCAAAAATGTCATTTAAAAAATGGCAGACCTGCATACGTATGATCGCGACTTTTTAACTGAATTTTTAAGTCTATATATATCTCTGCCTGCAATTTGGAAAATTAAATCGAAGGATTAAAAAAAAAAGCTCTTCACTGGGAAACGTTGTTTACACGACGACGATTTTGACGACAAAAATGAGGACTGAGCGTGTGGTAGCGCCGGGAGCGTTCAGTTTTTTCGTGAGGTAAGCACGCGCAGGCCGGGACTGTGGTGAAGTGTGAGCGTGGAGTAGGCCCATAACTCCATTCGGGTACATAGTGTAAGTTAGCTTTGGGAGTTGCTCAGCTGGCTTTGGAGTAATGGATACCTTAGTATGTGCTGCTGAAATTATCAAAACAAAGAAGGCTTAGTTTCGAACAACCTGCAGAATAAATAATGAAAATAGGAATGGCAAAGAAGATAATTTGTTGAGGAGGATATTTATGTGAGGGCCTAATACTTACCGTACCGACACAACCCTAATATCAAGTAGAAAATTATGGAACAAAACCCAAACTACCACTAACAATTTTAAGACACCTCTACTATTAATTATTCAACCCAACCCCTGAACAACCCCTTTTGTCTTAAGACAGACATCTGTATCAAGAACCCAATCAGGGGTTTTAATAAATTTCCCCAGGACACCATTACTTTGATTAAAGTTGACCTTAGTTAAAGATATCTATTTATTTCTATGCTCATAAATATTGAAAATTAAAATCCCCTGAATTTTGATGTTTTATATTTTAGATATTAAGTAAGCAGAAAGTTGAAAAAGCTTTGCGAAGCTGATCTTACAGCGAAGCAAGAAAAAATGGCGGTTGGAATGATTAAACTTTGTAAAAGTATTTTGCAGCTACTAGGTGCGAAATTGGAGTTTTTTTTATTATTTTAATGAATAATGTGCATGATCTGATAGTTATTTCTTAATAAATGATTAACAATCTATCCCTCTCACAGAGAGGATGGGTCCATGCATGCAGTGGCAACAGTATAGGCTGATGATGATGAAATGGATATAGAATAAAAAAGAACATTGCTTAAACAATATATAGTTGAACACACGACGAAAATCTAACCCTCTCACAGAGAGGATGGGTCCGTGCATGTAGTGGCAACAGTATAGGCTGATGATGATGAAATGAATAAAGAATAAAAAAGAACATTGCTTACACAATAGATAGTTGAACACACGACGAAAATCTATCCCTCTCACAGAGAGGATGGGTCCGTGCATGCAGTGGCAACAGTATAGGCTGATGATGATGAAATGAATAAAGAATAAAAAAGAACATTGCTTACACAATAGATAGTTGAACACACGACGTATACAAAGCTTGAATTTAAGATCTCGAAATTTTGATGTCCTTGTTTAGTTTTGGCAATTTCATCGGAAATAATATCAACGGTAGCGAAGCCTCATAAAAAAGCCCTTAAATAAACGAGCCATAACCATTAATACCTAAGAACTTTTTACGATTACGACTTGTTATATTTAAGGGTCCTTTTCCAATTTGCCGTCTGATGCCTTTGTTGACATTGAAGGTATACCTTTTGTATTTCTTTTTTTTTGGAACAAAGCCTAAAGCCACTCTACTCTTAACCACTACGAATTCTGGAAGCCAGAATTAACGTGGTGAAAGCCAGAAAAGCAACGAAGCAAATAAACACAGTTTTGAGCAAGAGACAGCACAGAACAAGGCCTATAGACAAAAAGGAACGTTTAACAACTAGAATAATCCAAGTCGTCTAGCACCTTGGATTAAAATTTTCATTAATACTAATGGGTTCTACATTAATATAATAGCTATGAGAGATTCCAAATCGAGGTATGACAAAAACGCTCGGAAAGTTCTAGTTTCATTTAGTTCCGTAAAGTTAATAACTCTATTTATATAATAGCGTTCATTCAGTAAATATAATACCATTTCATAAAATTAATTTCGCTATTCCTGCGTTTGAAGACAAGTTCGTACATACATATACACACTCACGTAGGCAGAAACCATAGAGCGATATTATACCATTGGTCGCGTCCATTCATACATCTGGTTAGACACGGCAGTTGCGAGCACTAGGCACCGGACCTTTCTGAAGAACTTCACCAATAAGTTATCTGGGTCACAACAGAAACCACTTAGCCAATGACATTTACAATTATTGGTCTTCGCAGCTTCAAAATTTGTTTATATCAAAGCCTATAGTGCGCGCGGAACTAGTTGGCCGCGCCTTAGGTGGCGACAGGGGTGAGGGGGCGGGTTGCCTACAGCTCGCAATGCACAGGAGACTATAATTAAACAGTGATGACCAATTTCGAGATATCGTGAACAATAATTGTTCAATTTATTGAAAAGAATACTTAAATAAAAAACAAAAACATGCCTAAGGCGCGGCCAACTAGTTCCGCGCGCACTATACTAGTACTCCGTAGAATTTTGTTCCATATTGTTCATTTCAGTAGCTACATAACTTAATCTTAATAACTTGCTCTTAGTCTCCTGAGTCTGAGCCAGTCTTAATAATTCACTAAGTACATAATCGATCTGTTCCCTTTCAAGGTTTCTCAGTCTTTATTAACACCGTCTCATTAGTTCGATCATTTGTTCTGTGTCTGGGTGTAATTTATCTATAATATGTATGTATTTAGAAATATATAAGTATGTTTATCAGTTGTCTAGTACCCATAACACAAGCTCTGCTTAGCTTGGGACTAGATGGCGTTGTGTGATAGTTGTGGAATATTATTATTATTATTATTATTATTATTAGTAAATGATGAATCCACGATCATGCCTTGAACTGCGTTTAGTCTTATTTGTAAACACGATAATTAGGCACTTACACTACTTCTGTTAAGTACACGTAGCAACTGCCCTAATTAATGTTTTCCGTGTTCCAAAGTACCTGTTGAGTTAATTCGTGTTGCGGAACTTATGAACAAAATACTTTGACAGCTTCATAAGTTGGCACCTGTTTAAAATTTGGGAATCAGAAAGTTGGACGGGACGTCCTTTTGAGTAAGTGAGGGTTCATTTGGAGAAGTCGGTGTTAATACTTTGTTTGTATAATTTTCCGGAAACAAATGGAAGATGAAAAATTGATTGGTTGGATGATGGTGAATGAAGACGAGAACCTAGGTTACCAAAGTAGCCCGAAAAATTGCTAAACTTAGGTGGTAGTGGGCAGGGCACATCGCTCGCAGAACGGATAGCCGATGGAGCCGATTAGTTCTAGAGATGATTATGAAACTATTATCTGAGGAACTCTTGGGAGATGATTATCTTTCTGCTGAAATGATGATGGTGAAACGGAAGATACTGCTCAATTTCCGAGCCTTGAAATAGAATAACACAACTAAACTCGAAGTATCAAGATAAAAACTAAACACTAACGCAACCCAAGACATATGCATGACGTATTTTTATTGTTGCTCGTATTTCTGTTCGTGATTACGTAAATTCGTTGCGGGATCCAAGATGCTTGGGAGATTTACGCAAACATGCGGCCAGATTATTTCTACAAACTGGAACATGTTTAATCTTTAATTTTTATGTGATAGGAATGCCTAATAGCACTTTCAACTACGATGGTTTCGCGCTTACAGTTTCATGGTGCAAGCATTGAGTCTAGTTTTATTTGTTTTTTGTAAGAAATGGTTTTTAATAGTTTTATGTTTGCGTCGGGCAGTATAGGAGGTTAGTTTATTACTCAAAACATATTTTTAAATAATGTCATATATACGTATTTGTGTACCCATATTTCGCAATTATGTTAAGTCAATAAGTTTTGTGTACCTACTAGGGAGCAAGCCAATTGGCATCAACTAGACAAACATCAGAATACAGTCTGTAACTGAAAAATAAAAAAGATAAGAACAAAATAACACTGTAGACTAACTCAATCATTTTTCAGAACATGAAACTTAACAGATCGTTTTATAAATACTTACGGTTTAAACAGTATAGGGTAGTAAAATAACGTCAGTAACAGCGGCGACAAAATGTTTATCGAAACGCGTTGCTATTTACATATCGAAATAGCAATACTGTTGTCAATCCCACGGTTGAAAACTCTGACTTTCCAATCCAAAGCTTGCTCCTAGTTCCGTTTCACTCGTTTGAAATTCATCGCAAACTCGATTCGGTTGCTGATAGTTGAAAACTGCAGTAAAAACTGTCGTTAACGTAACTTTTAGAATTCAAATGACCATATTTTATGTTATCAGTATTTTCACTTAGCGTTTCTGCATCAACTGTCTTGAGATTTTCAAAAGAGACGTTTCATCTTCTGCTCATTTTTACCTTTCATTAGGTATTTTCACTAGAAGTAAAAAATCTTTCCTTTTTGCTAGCCTGCCATGTGCCCTAATGCTAGAAATAAAGTCTCCCCTTTCCAAATCTTTCCATACTGTATGTCCAACTGTTGGACTTTCCATACTGTTGTTAAAGAAATGTCTTCACTGTTTCAAAAACAAAATGAATCAAAAGTGAAACATAAACACATCAGTGAACCATTTCAACTATCAGCTGGATTTCAGCACTCGGTTTATTACAGTCTCGTAACGAATGAGCGAAAAAACACTGAAAGGAGCAGTTGCACGTTAATTTAATTGTTTTCAAATTACGAAGCATGAATGAAACAAAAATGAACTGTCTCCTGAGTGAACCGTTCACTTTTACCGTCTTTAGTTAAGTAAACTGTCAATATCTACTTACGAATGCGAATCCTTTGCTGTCAAAAAACATCAACCTCCCCCCATCGTCTTTCAGACATCAAAAAACGGTTAACCGCGTCGATAAAAGAATCGTATCAGGACCCCACAAAAACGCATACACCACTAACTTGACTGAAAATCGTTCACGTTTCTCACATAACTAATCCAAACTCTGTTTTGTTCGCAGGACTGCGAGTGGCATACGTCGAGCTGATTGTGCGAGTAAGTACACATACATACACACGTAAAAGGTACACAACACAGGTACAACGGTACACAGTGTATAGGAGAGTATTGTTTGTAACTCGTGATGTGATTCCCGGTTTTTGGTCGCGTCGACTGGAATCCCTGATGAGGTTTCGAACTAAATTAAACATGATTGATTACGGGTTTCAACGGAAAATACAAGTAAATAAGCGGTGTATTAAGCGGGATATTTAGCGGTGCTCAATCAAGAGTATAAATTCTTGACAATTATATATACGCATGATTGAAAGGATCTGTTCTCAAAGTCACAATCGTTATTTATTTAATACATTTTGTAAAACAAACAGTTTTGTAGTAATATAGATAGTAAGCCTAAACATTTATGTACTAGAATAAACAATTATAAAAGCATGTACATTTCTTAGCCAGCCACTATTGCGACAAACTTTTGTATTTAGATATCAACAGTTTATCCGTCCTTATCGCACACAATGTCGAAAACATGGTCGCAGAGCAACAGCGATAGTTTCTTCAAAAACCTAATTATCAAAAGTTTCTCCGCCCGCATTTCGTCTTTCCTCTTAATGAATATTCAGTTACTCAGTAACAGAGAATGGCTTGCGTAACATATTATCCCATATATTGCCCCAAGTCAATTTCCGACCATATAGATTACCAATTAATTCCAAGTCAACATTTACCCAATTTTACTCAAGCTAAATAAGCCTTTCAGAATATTTTCACTTCAAGAAGAAAGATTTACATTACAAAACGCTACTCTGTTGTTTTCTGCAACTTCTATTTTATTCAACACTAAAGATAAATATATTCAAAACGATTCTTTTAGGAGAGGACAAGGAATATTTGAGTCAATTGATCCCATCTTCGGATGTCAAATACATTTTATGTATCGGGTCGGTGAACATTTGCCGGGTATAAAAGCTTTTAGTAAATACTCATGAGCATGTGCGTGTGGGCTGAAATGGGTGAAGAAAATGCTTCCATATCTCCATTATTTGATGTCTATAAGGCTTGAAAGCCTAAATCGTTCCATCTGATCTTCAGTTTTGACCTCTTTTTGTTATGGGATCATTTTGTGATGTAGGTCACACTGACAATGTCTATTTATACACTTAGTAGGTACCGTTTAGAAGCAATTTTTGTCTACTGTGTTGATTTCATATTTTTTCTGTTACGTAACGAAATTTATATTTTGGAACCTATATTATTAGAAACCATGTTGCATTCGATATTTTACGAAAAATAAATTGGCCTTTGAACTTTATGCGTCAATGCGATTACCTATGTCTTTCTTATTTTACCTACGTCATCGACATCATCAAGATTGTTTTTTTTATAAACTACAATGCTTGCAGTTTCTGTATTTAAATTATGAGTTCTAATATCATTTAGTTGTGTTCTTTTTTATAACTGTTTTGTAGCATCCAGTTATGATCCAGTTATTTTGTAAACATTCCATATTAGATTCCTAACTGCATTGTAAAACTTTGTGCTCATTTAGAAATAAAATTCAGACAGCTGTTTATCACTTCTCCAGTCATAAACTTGAGAGAGAGATCCTCATTTGAGTTTTACATCTTTGTTATTTGTTGCAACCACAGATAAGAAACAAGCGGACAGCGTGGCATTAACATTATTGTTGTCTGTAACATTTTCTTTTAGTACATACTTAGTTTTGTTATCAATTTTAATTTAGTTTGCTTAATCTTATCATTCATCATCATGATAATCATCCACAGACCGGCATTACACTCTGCTGGAATTTCACAAAACGCTTATTTCCAGAGCTTCCTTTAATTTGTGTCACTCCTTGTACTCATCATCATCTGCCTAGCTGTTTAGCCTCGGCTTCCAGTCTAAGCAGATGCAGCATACTACCAGTATTTTAATCGAACACCATTATTTGAATCGAACACCATTATTTGTAACTTATTATTATTATTTACACAAAACGACTATCTAGCCTCCACAACTCAATTAATATTAACCCATGTTCCAGTCTTATTTGGTTTTACTCGCGTTGGAAATAATGTCGTCTGAAATCTATGTGTTCTCTAACAGCATTATTACATTCTAAACTATCTTTATCTCTTCCGTCGTTCAAAACAATAGTCTAATATTCGTTGAATTTTAAAACCGCAATAAAGTTCCTGAATACAAATGTTAGTACTTTAATAGTTTTGTTGTGCCATCTATTTGAATATACACCCTCATATCTGGCACTAAAGTGCACTATTATGTACCGGTTTAAATTTTCCTTCAGTGGAATTGTTTCACATCTCTTCGCCGATACTTCCGTAGTGCTTCCTCTAAAAGGATTTGTTTTATTTGTCGCTGTATCGCTTTCTGTTAAATTAAAAAGGTGTTCCATCAATGGAGTGGTCTGTTTGCGGTTTTCTATTCCTGGTTTGGGATATGTGTTTCCAACCGTACTTTTGTATTTCATTTGTGGTTTTATTGATTGGAAATTTGGAACCTTAGATTTAGTGCTTGCTTTTGTAATGATTTTTTGTATTAGATTGATCTGCTTAGTCTATTACAATGTGTAGTTGTTGTTTAAGGATACTGTTGGAGTGATTCACATTTGCCATATTTTAGAAAATAGTACGAAGTGATGTGCACTTACAATTGTGCATTGTAATGTATTCACAAAGCTAACGAATTTATTGCAGTTTTCGCTACATAATTTGTTAGAATTCTGTACATATTTAATGTAGATGTAGAAATTCATGTATTGTATTATGCTTAGATATTCTTCATCAAGTATCTTAGGATTTAGTAATGTATATTAGCTAACCATTTGTAATTACACACATAAATTCTGTCTGTATCATTATCATGCAACGAATCTATCTCAATTAAATCGTTCCTCGATTCAGCGTCTGTTTCACTGCTACTCTAACATTGTACGTTAAATAAGCAAATGTATTCTGTATCTTTTTCTCTCATTTCCATAGTTCGTAGTAGATGTGATCTCCTAATTTATTGCTTCGAGTAAAATTGTGTGGTCTACTTAATCGTTATAATTTATTATATCAACATATTTGTTGGATAATATTTTGGGAAGTTATAACGTCATAACTTATAAGTCTTATAACTCATAACGAAGAACTTTGTAAACATATTTAGTACAAGCACTTCTCTCGCGACTTCGTCCGCAAAAATTGTGATAGCTCCACTAATATGCATGATATAAATAATCATTTATAGCAATAAAGCCTACAGCACCCACGAATAAGGTATTCTTTCAGTGTTTTTTTATAGAATTTAATTATTAGTTCCGAAGATTGCCCCCTGCATACCTACAAACATACAATCTTTGAGCTCTTTAATATCATTAGTATAGATTTTCTGATAGTAACGAGGTTTTAGGTAAATGAAAAGTGCCATATTCATATCTACTGCGAATTGCACTTATTTTTGGCACGTTTTCATGTCATTGAAGAGATACTAAAATATTACGATGATATAGAAAAAAAAACTCGTTAACCATTTTATTTAGTTACGTAGGTATCAGACTTTTCCAAAGTAACAAATTCGAAACATTTTTGTGGACACAGCTCTTGCTTGTTACAGAAGTTATCACAATGTTATTTTGTTGACTTTGAGCCCGCCGTAAAAAAGGAACTTTAGCGATAAACGTACACATTAAAACGCTTCACTAGTTTCTTAGATTTACACACTAAGGGGAGTTTGTTATTGTAGGCTTAAGTCGAAGAGGAACTTGTTAGACCGATTTACGCAAGATAATTCACGTTCATACACTGAGTTGCAGTTTTGTTATTACACAAATTAACTTATTCGTTTAACGTCTCTCTAAAACATCATGTGGTGACAATTACACCAATCGAACAATAAAATATCTGAACGCGTTCTATCGTGATATTGCACTAGATAGAGAGGTTTAGAAGGTGAAAGTGGAAGTTTTGCCGAGTAGTTGGACGGACATTATGTCAGGCTAAACAAAAGAAAAAAAAAAATTCTGGTCCTTCATTCATCTTTTGCGTGGTGGACATCGAATGGGTGCGCTGTGGATCAAGCTCACTCAGCAGCGACAAGTCACCTCTATAACTCCGCATTACTCCATATCAAGCAGTTTGTTCAAGAGTGATTATCTTAAAAAGAAAGTCCTTGGTCGAAGATTTAAAACAATGGCATTACTGATATAATGCACACGGACGCGGCACTTGTCATGAATGCTTTTTCACTCCTCTTGCTCAAAAAGAACGTCATAATAGCATACCAGAGCGGGCCTAAAATTGCATATTTTGCCCTAGGGCTAAAAGTAAATCTCGTACGACAACTTGTTCAGCCAGCTGGTGCGTGATGTAGTTTCAGGTAAAAAAAAATGTTTTATTTTTAAAAATGGAACTAAACGCGCTGAATGCCGAACTCTTTGGTAGAATGTGTGCGTTGCATTGCAGCTACAGAAGAAATAAAAAAAAGGCATTGGCCCGAAATTTTTGGAATTGTATTATTAAATTGAATTAAATTTTTAATAAAATAAACTCATATTGAACATGGTTATTTTATTTTCTCGCAATCGTAGTGAAAAGTACAGTGTAACACACGGCGCTAAAATCCCATTATAACTCGGTTCCTATTTACTACCTCGCTAAAGCTCGGTAGTAAAACTACCTCGTATATAATGGGTCATTTTAGGCCCTTGTATTACAATGTACTATTGTTACTCGACCCTTCACCACATCCATTCTTTTGAAAAAGAAAGAACTGAGCAGTAAAACAGATATTCCCTCCGTAAACAGCTGAGACCACAAAGGCGTGCCGACTACAACAAACGGTTGATGCTATGTAAACATAATATTTGTGGCATTTTGTGGACTTGCGTGAGTTGACCAATCAGAATCGCTGAATGGTCAAAAGGAGTTGGCAGAGTGGAGGCTGAAGGGTCCACAAAGAATAATAAATAATTTATTATGGAGACAGATGGTAGACGAGCGATGGTAGCTTTATATTATATCGGATCAATGCAGGCAATATTATTATTTATAATGTAAATATGACAATCATGAGCTTGACCAGATGAAAATTGGATCTACATTCATCTATATCTTATTCATGTATTCCACCAATTAGTTTTTTCAATTTGTTTTAATTTCAGCTATCATTTGTAGATTTATAACAGTCGTTACAGGTAGTCAATGGCTGAAAATCTGACAATTCACTATAAACTAGGTTCTGTAGGTCAGATAGGCAGTCACTCCACTCCAAGTTTAAAAAAACTAAAACCCGACTACAAACCGCTAACTTTTTTACTGCATTCTAAACGTGTATGTTGACTAAAACTATTATATAATATAATATACATATTTGTAATGTGCTTACCAAGACCTTTCATTTGATACAAAACATAGAATTATCTCAATCATATCTCAATTTAATTTTTTTCGAGGCAAGTTTCTGACATTTAAATTCCGTCATTACAAAATTGATAAAATTTATATAGCCTATGTAACCTATTCTTACGAATCTATTGACACCTTTTTTTTTTGGTGGTTTGAGAATCATCGAATAACCCCCCCCCCCGCTCTAGGGCAGAGCGAAGGGGAGTGTCAGACTTCTACTGACTAAAACCAACCCACGTTCCTTCTTCGCCCATGTGCCGAGGCCACGTCATCTCTTTCGATAATCAGCAGCCCCTACGGGATCTATTGACACCTCATTTATTAAAATCCTTTCGGTAGTTATTAGGCGCTACGGTGGAACATACATACATACATACATAGACTGCCAAAATCATTACCCTTCCTTTTGGCTTCGCCGTAATCGGGTAAAAATACTGGTATTCTGCTGCATCCAGTTGTACTGGAAGCCGACCTGAAAATAGTTTGGAAAAGGCTAAGCGCTTGATGATGATTGTATTCTACCAATTTTGAGTATTTTTTTATCGTTGATAGCAGTATGGCCACGTCGCTAGCTTGTTTTTCAAAAAAGAGAAAAAGTCATAATAACGTAAAACTTGTACCTACCAAATATGGAACAATTTGTCAGTGATGATTTCTAACTAAGTTATCTATGCTATCAACAAACTTTATCCACTATACCGTTTGTGTCGGATTTCCACGCAAATCCGTACAAGATAATTTCGTAAAAGCCACGGATTTCCATCAGGCATAACACTACGTCACGTTAGTCTAGTATCATCCAGCTGTGACGTTTACAGTTCGGTGTAACGTCAATACGGCTCTGACGTTGTCGCAGTGAGCATTTGCGACAGAATGATTTCTGGCCGACATATGGAATTCTGACGGATCGCACACTGTTTTGTTTGTGAGTTAGATTAATGTGGATTGTTGTTAGGGTAATAGGTATTTAATTTATGTATAAATTAAGATAAATATATTAGGCCTGTAAGCTCCCAAGCGTTGGGCAATGGTGTATCAAATAGTACAGGGTTCCTTTGGACACCTTAGGAGATCAATATATTACAAAATGTACATCCATAAAACATACATTCTACCTTCGTAGTAGTAACTGGCATTTTTTTACAAAACGATTTATTTAAATAACTTGGATAACAAATTAGCTGTTCCATTATTTGGTACCTCTTTTATTTTTTTGTAATAACTGACTAAAATTGTTAATACGGTTGGATCAAAAATTATGGTAAAAGTTTATTACCCATTGCACTGTGAATTTTAAAATCGTTCCATATTGCAGTAAAATTTAGGGTGTAAAAGTACCCTTAACGCAAACGAAGGGCACTTATTCTCCCCACCACTGCGATCACTTTTTTGTTTAGACAATACCTGGGAACCCCCTATTTTCGGAGGTATTGAGGGTCAAAGTTCAAAAATTTTAGCAGCTGTTATAATTTTACTTAAATTACCTACATGACCCATTTACTATTCAATGCATCCACTAGCACAATGTTTTAAGAGTACTACATTGAGTTTTACCGTAAAATGTGATTTTTGATCCCAAAAAAAAAAGTAATTTCCCAGCAAACATTTTTGCGTAGGGATACTTAGTTTGATGTACAGAATGCTTGGTTGACGGTTGTGTGATGGGTTACTTCACACCCTGTAGAACCAGTGATATTTTAAGACATTTGACTGTATCATAAGTGTTAAAACTTGTATACTATTACATGCTATATATTGGCCAAATGTGTGTACCAAATATTTTATGTAATAAGAATTTCGTGTACCTACCATATTTGATGCAATAAATTAATTGAATAGATTGTAACCTATTAAAAGAAAATTGACATAATTAATTTATACCTGAAGCTTTCAGTCTATCTATACGATGGCATACCTAAATAATATGTTAATCCTCTCATAATGATACCCTAATAGGTTTAGAATATCATATCAATTAAACCACACAAATCGAGTAATCCCAGTTCCCACAAAGGAAACTTAAGTGATAGCTTTGTAATCCAAACATCTCATATTCGTAACTAACTTACTAAGTACATTATTCCGAACATTGACAAATCACATACTTCGCAAGTACGAGGTTAATTATCTAAAAATAGGCAACACCTAAACATAGCTCGCTGAAACATTTCCAACTTTAGTAACTAAACCTAGCGTTGAAAATCCAACACCATTCACACAGTAAAGGTATCGCCTTGTGTAAATGACAACGGACAAAAGTTTCAGTAGTTGATAAGGTTACATAAATTCACTTTGTGATAAGTAAATTTTATTATTAGAACAGATCTTCCCACTTCAAATTGGACAATATAATTAGTTTTCTTGTTCTTATTGATACAAATTCGTTTAAATTTTAATACACGTGTGTACACTTACGTTTTTTACCCCGACGCTTTTTTTGTCAGTGCAACGTTGAGCTAAGGATTGAAAATTTAGCTATGTCCTATAAGATAGTACCTAGTAGCGATTCGCTCTGATATATTCTCAACGAAAGTGTCAAAGCTTGAATATCAGTGAGCTGTAAAAATAATATTCCCTACAGAGCACCCTTGTATAGACAAGCAAGTGAGCTTAGAGTAACTTTAGTAAGTCTAAGTACTGTATGAAGAATGTATCCCTCTTCTGCCTTTAAAGAGGAAAAATGATAATGCTTGCACACGGGAATGGGAAAGATCAAGTCGGTCTCAAGTTCACAACTGAGATCGTCTTGTGGTAAAAATAAGCATACAACATAATAAGTTCCTTAGTATTCAATGCAAATGATTCACTTGCAAATCTTGATTTAATAGCCACCCACATAAAACAGCTATAAAAGTTATTATCTAACTTTTCTGAAGCATAACTTTCCTCTGACTCAACAGAATTAAATGGATCCATTTATTTCCCAGTTTATACTGCATTCTCTCTAGCTGTAATTAATGCACGCTCAACTTTCGTTTAACTTAAATGTAAAGATGCGTTTACAACAGCTAAATTTGCTTGGCAGTTGTGTTGAATAGGCTGATATGTGCTGTGATAATGTGGTGATATACCTAAAGTGAAGTTGGACATCTGCCGAAACGTGGAGATGGCCGATAGCATAATATGTAGGTTTTGCCTGACATCCTGAATGGTGGTCAAGGTTAGACCTAAGCAACCAGGGCTATCTAAAAGCGAGTTGGGTTGACGACATCGTCAGAATTTCAGTAAAAGGATGGCTGAGGAACGCACAGAACAGAGACGAATGGCGGAAGAAAGGAGACGAGAGAGCATTTTTTTCTAATCTTAACAAAATAAGCAATACATTGTATGTATTCTTCTATTCACTTTAGTGACATACAATATACAGTATGCTAAAATTATTAGAGACAGTAAGAATAACAAACATCCGTAACAATTCTTGACAATTGAAGAAGATTAACATGATTTTGCAGTTCTCTGATATCTCTAATATTATTATTGTTGCGGCAATAATTTACTGAAAAAGACGTCCGTGTAAGCGAAGCTTAAGATAAAATTGTTAATTAGCAACACATCAAGAGAATGCATCTTGAAAATTAGCTTTTGCAGTTTACGTTGTGTAAGATGACAATCTGTTGTCTCCCGTAGTCGCTTAGGCAACATGCACAAGTTTTTCATAACAATTATTAAGTTATAGATAGAATAATATATAAATTAGTATGATTGTAAACCTATTATAAAGTAATAGTTTAAATTCCGCGAAAATATATTAAGGCCTGAATTTAGATGCACCCACCCCCTAAAATAAGCACATGCAGGAAAAGTAATAATTTATATTAATGAGTATGCCATGCAAGCATATCAGTCTTAACAGAATTCTGCTTAACACAGATCCCTCTTCACAAGACTAAGCTTGACAAAATGGGGGATTTAAAATTCTTACGACAGTCAGTGTAACTGCGAGCTCCCGATCAGGTCATAGCCCAGTTGTCGGACTGTCCAATGTGTCAGCACATTAGACGACTTAAAGAACGCTACAGCAGCCTGCATGGCTACTTATTGTGCTCAAGAAACCCATTGCTCATTGTGCGAATTTAATAAGTCGTACCACCAAAACGAAAGAACAAGACTCAATGCTAATTGCTGTCAAAGTTTGTCAAAGAAATTAAGATTTCTTCAGGGATTATTTAATTGTATCATCATCGGTTTACCTTAAAAGTCTTGTGCTGTAGAAAATGAATCCAAAAATTATCCCAATTTCGTAATATTATAAATCTGTTCTACAAAAAGCTGTTCATGATGCACATTTAGAAATTCATTCAGCAAAACAATAGTTTAATTTGTGATGCTTTCAGGCACAAAGAGCCAGTGATTTAGAATCTTAAGAAATTATCTGCAGTGCTTATTTATTAGTTAAATTATTCGAATAATTTAATGTTTACCTATTTAATATTAAACTGAGAATGATAATAATGAATAACGAGGTACTTATAAACATTTAACCGTTATCAACAACAGGAGAATACTGTGCCTTTTGTTGCCAAAGCTATAAAATTAAATAATTTATCACTTTATGCGGAAATCTTGGAAACTCTTTCTGTATGAAGACAGTCATTTTAATAGTCCATTTTTAATTCAATGTTTTTGTCAACTTCGCGGAAAGTTTTTACTATCGTCGGGACTTCGATCAATCTTTTAGTGTTTTGCCTTCTCGATATTAACTCAATAAAAAGCGATGGGTTCGAACTAAATGGTTCATTACATACTAGAGTTCCTTGCCCGCTCCAATTCAAATACAGTTTATTCTTAGGGTTAATAAAAACGTTCATAACTCCCATTTATGGTTGCGTATGGTGATTAAGTAACCAATATAGACGCTATAAATTTATTTGTATAGGTAAGTTACTGCTGTAATAGTTGGTGGTCCAATATTTTGAATGTAATAAGAATTTCTTAAGTAACTTCACTTATTTTAACGCTACACAATAACATTTCCCAGACTTTGTTAAATAATGCTAAGAGCTTGAATTTTCGAGGATTTCTGTTGTTTAATTTTGGGGATAACGTGACTGTAAGTGGGTTTAAGATAAATTAACATAACATCACGGCTATAACTCCAAAGGGTTAGACAGAATTGTACCTATAAGTACACCTATTTTTCGCCAATTATGTTTTAGTATATAGGGGGGCAAGTCTATTGTCGTCAATCGGCCACAAATCCAGACTCCATGGCTGATACTCACATTCATCTATATATCAAGCCATAGCACGCTGATATTCATGTAAATAGCTAACCTTAAAAAACATTGTCTGTACGTGGAATTGATATTTTAATAAAGGTATTATCATATCACGAAATCAAATTTGTACACACGCGGGGAAATGATTACAACACGCCTGTTTCCGTATCCAAATATAGGATTTCTAAAATAATATTTGAGCAAAGCAAAATAAATATTGGATCCGCCAAGTTAAAGCGTGCATTTTGCATGAGTATAAAATTTTACGAAGAAATGTGTGGGTCGGCTTCCGGCCTAATCAGATGCAGCATTACATGGAACGACTGCCTATCTAACCTGGAGGTTAGCTGGGCAGTATAGGCTATGGACAACCTAGTTAGTACTGGGTTATACGGTACCCTGTAAATCTGGTTGTTACTTCAGGCCACTGTCTACCTATTAAAGATCTATATAATAATATGGTAGCCAGGACCAACGGTTAAACTTACTTCCCGAGGCACAGAGGAAACTCGTTATGTTACGGGTGCCTGGGCGGTCACCCATTCACGGGTCAACCCAGGCCAGCACGGCTTAACTTAAAAATCGACTCACTCAGCCACGAGACAACATTTTACGAAGAAAAATCGAGAAAATAAAATATGAAAATATATTTTATTTATGATTCCAGATCGAATCAGGTGTTTGCCGGCAACTGGTGTCGATTGCCGTTAAATTGCCAAGCTTTAATGAAAAAACTTTTCGGTGCCAAAGTTCTAAGACGTTTACACTTTGCTTTTTGTTAAAACTTTGTCGCAGTTCCGATTTTGAATTGAACATGTTTATTATGTCTGAAAGTTTATCAGACGATCGAGGTTTCAACAGAAAAATATTCTCCAAAAATGCTGCATTCTTTTTTTTTTGTCTTCTGACTGGTTCAAGTTTCTTTATTATCCGAAAATGTAGGACTTGGGATAGCGAAAATATCCATTTCCAGTCCTTACCTATCATAATAATATAGTGTTCCTCCATTTATCATTCTTAAGATAGGCACGTACCAAACGTTACGTAATTAAAACGTTTCCTAACTAATTATAAGGGTCCATCCTCATTTAGTTGATATCTTTTAACATTTATAGACGCGTAAACGCGTTATAATATTATCTACTGCCAATTGCAATTAATTTGAGTAAGACGAGATATTTTTTTTTAATTGTCGTCATAATTACATACGGACAGACGTATCAGACATTTGGAACAACCCTATTTTGAAATTATACTATCACTTACCGGTGTGTGAATATCCATTATTCCGAACTCCCGATATTTTGACGCTTTTGCAAGCGCCATAATAGCGAGATGAAAATCCTATCGACCTTAACCTATTCACCGAATAAGCTCGCTAGAGGAAGGACATACTGCCAAAACAGTTGATGACTTGTATGCAAATAACAAACAACAACTCAGATAGCATGTAGGTAGGTAGGTAGGTAGGTATGATACATCAAGTACTCCAGAGTATGATACATCAAATACTCTAGAAGTCTAGAGTGTGATACATAAAGCTGAATCCGCGCGTGATCTCAGCAGTCGATATGTTTTTGCCAGCAGTTTTTATAGGCGCACCCTTTATACTTTTATAGGTTTATCTAGAGCAATGTAAACGTTTCATGTTTATGTTTCCTTTCGTGAATAAATGTTGGGCTGTATGAGAGAATGTTTATTGATGTAAATTGTTTTAGATGGATAAGGGAGGTCTTTGATAGCCTGAATTCCGCCAAGGTTGACCTTTTGTGTGTTTCGTTACTTTGATTTACATTTTACTTAGGTACTTGTGCTACTTCTTCTTTGTGTGTCATCAACATCTGCCTAGCCTAGCCTTTTCCTGACAGATTTCGGATCGACTTCTAGTCTAACCGGAGTGAAACCTGCACAACCCAGAAATAAATGAGTGTTAGTATTACCTAGGTGGCCAAGGTAAAAAAAATCCCCTTCCTAGTGACCAAAACAATTGACATAACCCGCTGTCGACGTCGTGTGAAAAGCCTTAACATATCATCACAGACCACTTCACGCGACGTTACTTGATGTGGCAATGAACCTATTAAAACAATACTGTGTGTTTTTTTGTTATAACCACTACAATAAGCTATAACTGCTATTTAATCCCTCACTCATCATTTTTGAAATCACGGTCTACAATTATGAAATATTTTACGGAGCCTTAATATTATGGCTTCGTATAGGGACCGCAATTTTCAGTTTACATCCAGTCGTAAAATAGACTTTATACCCTGTTGAGGTATAAAACTCTCATAGCGTCACGATTTACTAACAATGGTTGTAAAACATAAAACGGAAAGTGAACCGATTTATTGAACATGATAGTTTGATGTTCGAGTGTTCAGGAGGATAAAAGCTTTTTCCTGTTACAGTCGCTTCGCTGGTATTTTCCCTGTGATGTACACCTTGTGTTAATGAAAATAAAGGTCATGAAACTGCAAAAACAGAGATAAAATAACAATGCAAAGGGTACTCGTGAGTAGTTCAAAATAATATTTGAGTGTAGATCTTTCTATTTTCTTTTTGCGATCCACGTCTGAAATTACTCATACCTAAGTGTCTAAAATGGCAGTTTGTATTATAAATTGCCACATTTTGAATATTTTACGAATTCTAACGTCATTCATATTACTATCATAATTATAATGAGCATATTATATTATTATCATATCCTGAAAAAAGACGGTAATTTTAGATGCCATGGTCAATGTGAGCTTTATCTATGAAATAAATAGTTTTTGAGAGGATAAGTCTAAATCCTGCATAAACATATTATAAAGGTGGTTCCGTATATCTGTTTCTGAAAGAGAAATATCTAACGGTAGCCTGTGTCCGCAGTAGGTCCGCATCTTGCCTGAGTTTAAAAAATATTTTTTATTCTTTCGTTCTTTCAATATACAGTAAACTCACAAAATTACATCGTCCTTGACAACAAGGCCTCTATGATCGGTCTACCACCAAAATTTCTCCAACGCATAATCATTCACCGTCTGAACCTTTCTTCCATAAAATATAGCCAACATTATCACCACCTTCAACATCTCATTCACAACTCCTTTATATGAAATTATTTAAACGATTCATTACCGGTGACTGAAAGCTTGAAAATCGGTACTTCCTAGGAAAATATTTGATGATAATCAGATAATGTATTTGTGGTCCAATTTGTAGTGCCACTTTCAAATCAAAAGACAGTACTTTATTATATAATTTTTTGAATAGCTTATTACTGTCCCACTGCTGGGCAAGGACCAACCCCGGCTTCTTCTATGTGCTCTTTTCTCGTGCCTAAATTAAAATGTTAATGCCTGATTAATTATTTGAATGCCTAAATCCTTCTTTCATTGGACAAAATGCACCTGTAAAATGACGGTGTAATTATATTCTCATTTTCCGTTGACTTTATAGTTACAATTAAATAGTGGGTTAACGCACAGTATCAATATTATAATTGTAGGAAATAGTACAAAGCTAAAACCTTCGGAACACCTACTGACAGATGAATGTTTTCCCAATTCTCTTTCTCCCAACGATAGCGTAAGAATTTAACTAGAACAGGTTTTGTTTACACTTTCATCAAAAAGTTTTGGAACAGATTATAGCAGAAAATTGATGTTTCCAACCGCTTGGCCGAGACGTCGTGCCTGAGTTTTATAAGAACGTCGTTACTTGAACATTTCGGCGAAGCCTTAAAAAGACAAATGGGTATCTCATTACTATCGCCACTCCCTCCTTCTTGGTTATATGAAATACTTGGCGAGACGCCTTACGATGCCATATTACTGCTTTCAATCTACCGAAGGATTACGGTTTCGATACAGCGATGCGGTTGGGGGGAAATTAATACGAAAGTATTTCACCCATATTTATAGTACCGACTCAATTCCATTTTTGAACTCCGGTCGACTGTCGTAGTCATGGCAATAGGGAAACATCACCAATTTAAGATTTTCTTGACCTCAATTAGCGGAACTTCGAATAAGTATTTCCTCCGTATATGAAGTTGCCTGTTGCTCCTGTTTCTCGACAAACCTAGAGTTGCATTCTGCTTTAATCAATGCTAAAGGTCATATGTCAGTGTAATCACTGATATAGGTGTCTTTAACGCACTCTATTCTCCCTCTCCTAGAGAGGAGGCCTGAGTCCCTGCAGTGGGAACCATATCGGCTGATGATGATGATGATGAATGCACTCTATATTGAAAAATGGGCGTTTATGTCAAACCAAAAACAAACAGTAGCTGTCAATATGTTTAATGGAGGTGAATGTAGACGTGTCAAGTCCGACTCAAGTTCAGTCCATGACTAACGTTACCAGTGTTAGAGCAATCTTGCGGACCCTGTAGTAAGGTAATACTGTAGTCGAAGAAGATTAACCTAGACGCTTGAATATAGTTTAAAGTTTTGTTCCGATATTTCAATGAACAATGTCATGAACATAAGAGTAATTTGTAGCAAAGTTAATACACTAAAATGTAGAGCTCCTAATTAGAACTATGTTACAAAACTTTAAACTGCCTCGGTGGTCTAGTAGTTGCAAATTTGCAATCTGGTTAACAAGGTGTGCCGGTTTCGGGATGGAATAGTACACAAAAAACCCAATAGCACTTTTGACCTTTTAGACTCGAAGATTTCTCAATATTATCCACGGAGTCAGAATTTGTGTTGCCAGGTGACGGCAATAGACTACCCCTATCACATGGGACATGTGGGTGTACTGTAAGTACACCTCTGACTAACCCTTCGGGCATTGCAAGCTTCATGTTATATTACAAACCGTTCAATCCACAATGGCCTAAAAATGGTCTGTATAATACATAAAGGCTAGGTCAGGCTTTATTTTTTAACATAACTCTGGATAAGGACTCTTGAAACAAGAGGCAATTTGACCTACAAAAATATTTATATGGGGACAATTTGCTGTCCACGATATCGCTCCAAAAAATGTATTTTCTTTTAAAACTTAGCGACGGCCTACATTTCTGTATAGCACGATAAGAGATCTGCCTAACTTCACAAGCCAGGAACCTGTCGAAAATTTTCACAGAAAAATAAATACTTTTTATTCATCTGCCTTCAAAATGTTATATACACTCGGCGACATAACAAGCTATGCATTTCCAGTAAAACATGGCCCCGCTTGGAATAGATTTTTCGTACAATGAGAGATCTACATAAACTGGTTGTGTATAGCTTGACTGGTCCTCCTGCGTACCATTATTTTTGTTAAATAAGTCGTAAAATTCTGGATATGAATATTTAGTATGAGTCTAAACAAAACGTTGTGACATTTACATTTGAATTTTTATCTTTATTCAAACCAGACTTTAATGGCAGTATAAAAACTTAGGTTCAACGTTTTCATTTAAAACAACGCGTGCCAGTCTTTTTAAAACTGACCCACTTTGTTATTGTGTGGGATCTTTTGTTAAGTGTGCTTCAATACATAAGATTTTTATTATAAAAATAAACTTTCACTATAATAGTGTTAGTCACAGATATGACATGATGAGTAGAGAGAAGTAAACTTCTAACAAAATGGGGGCTGGCCAAAGCAGCGCTAAGGATATTAAAGCCACCGTGTGCGGCGGCGCGTTCGTGTTCCACGCGCGCCTCAAAGAGATGTCAGCAAGGAGGGGCCCGCAAGGGCCGACGCCCGTCGGGGTCGCGGATTTTTGTACTAGATGACGTGGCCTCGGCGCGAAGGAACATGGGTTCGGTTTTTAGTCAGTAGAAGTCTGACACTCCCCTTCGCTCTGCCCAAGAGCGGGGGGGGGGTCATTTGATGAAGTAGTAGACAAACTTTTCTTAAAATTAAAAGAAGAAAATCAGGTTTATC
The DNA here is from genome assembly GCA_949775195.1 of Diarsia dahlii. Classification (NCBI taxonomy): domain Eukaryota; kingdom Metazoa; phylum Arthropoda; class Insecta; order Lepidoptera; family Noctuidae; genus Diarsia; species Diarsia dahlii. The sequence continues at coordinate 6,682,714 of OX459200.1, forward strand.
TACCAACATTGAACGCGTAAAAAGTTATTAACCATCCTATTAACTGTTGAAGAGTTCTCTCGAGGAGACGACCGTGGCTGCAGGATTAAGTCGTGTCTGATAGAAAAATGTATTGTCACCAGAACCAAAAATATGTGCAAAATTTCAGCGAAATGGGTTAGGGAGCTGGTTTTATTTTCAGTTGCAAGATTTGATTAATAACACAGCCAATCTAAAGATGAAAGCTTATGAAAAATTGCATTAAAAAGTTCAAATGTTTCTATCACATAGGTACTTTTATTTAGAATCACTAAGTTTTACTGTCAAGAAAAGTTTCACTCAGTAGTGAAACAGGAAAAAGAACTTTCAAGTAGGTGACAATGCGGAAAATACCTCTATCTTATACCTCAAGGAATTGCAATAACTTTTAAAGCCCCTAAGGTACAGGCCACACATAAATGGAGTCGGGCGCGGACATGGCACGGGCGTACGGAATGTCGTGGCTCGAGCGTAGTTATGACGCGTCATTTTGCCGCCCGCGCCATGTCCGCGCCCGACGCCATTTATGTGTGACTTGCGCCTAAGAGCAGTTTCGCACTACGTCCGATCCGAACCCGTGAGAATAGGGTCCGGAGTAGTCGTAGAACGATTTCTGTGGTAATAGGGGATCGGACAAAAAAAAACTAATTAGTCCGTCAGATAGATTTCCAAAAATTATTGGACACGTATTTTTTCTTTTTTCACGTAAACTTAAAATTAAGACGATACAGTGCTTCGAAAACTCGTGTGACGTCATATGATAGTACATTTTGACGACACAAGTGACGTTTCAAGCCCCACTCCAAGATCTTTGACTCGTTTTATCTTCGTCATTTTTTATTGATTTGATAAAACAAAAAACACGTATTCAATATTTTTCGATAATCTAACTTACGGACTAAACAGAATTATATTATTTTGACCCTGTCCGATCCCCTATTTACGCACGATTCGAATCGGACGTAGTGCGAAACCGCTCTTACAGATATTTCATTTAAGTTTAAAATATGACTCCTCTAGTTTTGTGAAGCTTGTTATCATCCAAAAATAGAGGTGGCACGACGACCAATCAAACATAAACCAAATTAAACTGATTTCTCAATGTACAAGAAGCTCATACAAACCGAGGTCAGGTTATACTGGACATGTATAATAGCTTGTTGTGACTCCATGTGTATCAATTATAACATTTGTAATTTTCGTGTTTACATTGTCGCTTTTGACAAATGGTCGCCCTGTGGTTCACGTTTGACATTATCAATAGCTTTTATGAGTTTTTAGACGTGATTTTTGCTTGAAAGAGCCATGTTGCATGCTTTGTTCATGCATGAAATTCGGAAAGAAATGGATTGTTTGAGTTAGGTCTCTAATCTTTGTTGTTTCAGGTTTCGATAGGAAATGGTCGTACTAAACTTTTTAAATGAACCAAGATAATTTGAATAATCAGTTACAAATATGTTTTGTAAAATTACTTAATTTCATAATAATGTTGATAATTTTAATTAAAAGTTGACCGACTAACCTACATACCAGAAACTGGGTTGTGAAGCCTAGATAGGCAGATGATGAAATACCTAAATATTATTTTAAAATATTTTCAGCAAAATAACCACGTTGTCCCGTGGCAAAGAGATTTATTTTCATTGCGGATAGCATAATTTATTTTTGTATATTATTATTGTCCTCATTATCACTCGTCATATTCGGAGCACGACTTTAATATAGGCCCAGTGTGGTGACGTCATTATTCTGCGGTGATTCTAGAATTTTTTATTTTGTTGTATTTTACTGTACATTCTGCTATGTAGGTATGCGAGAAAAAGATAAATACTAGGTACTGTAATAATAGGTAACATAACAATATTCCTGTACAAAGGGGTATGCATATAGCCAGTTTTGTATCGCATGTAGCAGGGGGCGCGCCCATACAAATCCAGACTCTGTGGCTGCTACTAAGTAATTCCTGAGGAAAAAACGAAATAGCAATTTGCCCGATATGGGAATCGAACCCAGAACTTCATGCTCAGCAGTAGCAAAATAATCTAATGTGTTACATAAATAATACGTATTTTGCGGATTTTTCACAGAATAACCTTCTCCTTTATTTCTGATTCAAATCTAGATACGAATGGTTATGTTGGATTTAATTTTTGATTTTTACCTAGTCGGTTTTTTCACATTTAGTTTTTCTCTGAGTTTCAAACTATCTGCGCTTAACAAATCCCCAGAATTTCGATGAGGTCAAATTGTTTGGAAACTAGATAAGTGTGTAGAGCTGGGTCTAAAAATGTAGGTATGAGAAAATGCTAAGACCGTTGACTTTAACGTAAGACTTTGCAGACTGCTAAACAAAGGATAATCCAGGACACGTGTAACAAATTAAACTCGTAGTAGGCCACGACATAGACGGTCAAGCGACAAGCGCGTTACGCCAGTGAATAAAGAGAAAAGAAAAAAGTATTGTTCAGTCAGAGCATGCCACGAGTGACTGCGACGCGACTTGTGACGCCAACGTCAAGTCGACCATATACTATTAAGTTTTGCATGTGCAGTTTTGCCTGTACAGTCAGAATGTGTAGTAAATAGATATTAATTATTACCGTGCGTGTTTTTTTTTTTTTGTTTTTTTTTTGTCGCATGTATATGAAGAGGAAGAGCTCAGTTCTTTTCTATTTTTTGTAACAATAAATAAACCGACCAAAGTAACCGTATTGTCGTGTATTGCCGGTAATGACTTGCTTGCAAATGAGCCAACTGACAGGCTGACAGGCTTCATATGACTGTATCCTCTATGGAACACGGTTTCGCATGCACATTTAAAACAGTTGTGCATATACATCATCTGTAGCCGGCTCTACTCACTAAACGAGACGCACGCGCGTGTCGCTTGACGCTAGCTGCAACGTCTGAGGTCGTGAACAAGGGATAAGAACTTCTTACACAAACATCTAATACTTATACTAAGTTGCCTTGCATAACACTATTTTTATTACAACCATAAATACATGGGGAAGCGTCTTCGCAGAATATTCAAGGCACGGTTTTAATAAAACCCGGTATTCTCACTATTTGTACTGTGTGGACTTATTGAGATATTCCATGTACACTACCCGCTCGAGTTGCTAGAGCGAAGTTTTGCTTCTTACAAAAGAAAGTATGGAATATGCAAAATCTGGGAGACGTGCGCATTCGCATGTTTTCCTGGTACTGTTGGAGAAATGCAGTGGTTTTTATTGAGTGCCTTGGAGTAAACTAAAGCAAATTTTGCTCCATTAATATTATGTATAATTTATTTTATGGATGGACTGTATGCAGGATGACATAGCAAAAAATGAAGTATCTGATGAGATGAAAGAGAGAAGTATTATTGAAGAAGACATGCTGCGCTGATCCCAAATAAATTGGGATAAGGGCAGCAAAATGATCATGCAACATAACTGGCGAATTATGATGTACTACCTTCTAGGGACACCTCTTCCTTTCACCTTCGAGGAGGACAGGTGTGATTTTATGTTTTATATCCATTTTAAACATCCTCTTTTATTACTCAAGTTATATAGCTATTACTAAATGCTTAGAAAATTAATAGGATCCGTTATACAAAACAAACTCCTCGGCTCTTGACTATCATTTTAACAAAAAAATAAAGAAGGATCGCCCTTAAGTGATGAAAAATGGAGCCTTCTTGGCTGTTGACGTTAACGTTAGAAGCGGAAATAGGACCGAGTCTTCCATTTCCGGAATGCCTAAAAGTTTGATCTTCCAGATATTTTTTACGACGTACTTTTCTTGTCGTGTGGCTCCACTTTCTGGAGATAAAAATAAGACCCTATTTGTAGATTGTAGTACAGTTTGGTCTTTTCGTACGAGTTCAGTTTATTTCCAGACCAGATTTGCGATTTAAGTTCGTAATTTGTAGGTTTTTCTTTAACCTAATGTTAGATTTACGGTGGATGGGACATCGTGAGACAAAGTATTATTCAGATGGTAAGTACATACATGATTTTAGACGTGAATGAAGCATGGAAAATCTTCTACAACAGTTTTTTTGTTGGTTAAAAGTGAAACATTAGTTGAGCGTTATGAAATTTCAAACTTACAAAACTTCGGTAAAAATTGTGTACGTACGGAAGTATCTTTTACTGTGTCATGGAGAGTATGGGGACATGGTAGAAGGGACTCGCATGATGTGTTTTTGTCTGACCTTATAGGTCACAATCATGCACTTATCGCAATAATTGGGCTTTAAAAAAATACATTTTACTCACAAGCAACGAATGAAATCGTCCGAAATGTATGCTTTTCCGATTCACCAATGTACACAGTGCTGGATGATAATTTATTTATGTATTCTGACCAAACGATTGCATACTGAGCTGCTTGTTTGTTTCGAGTGTTTACCATAATGATAGAAATTCCTCTTAAGGAAAATTGAGAATGGGTACAGCGGGGATTTAAGTCCGGTTATGATAATTTTGAGCTTGATAACAGGGGTCTTACAGAACAATAACCTAACATATACATACTTTAATGTTCCCACTGCTGAGATACTGGTCAACCAGCTGTGATAGTGAAAGGTTCAGGGAGTCCATGACTAATTATTTATTTTAACAGGCTCCCAAATAATTTGGTATTTGGTATTATATCCTTCATGGAACACTAGACAAGTCTATAGTCTAACCTAACCTAATATAATTCCTTTGTGTCTGTATAGTTTGTCCATTGTTTTCAATTTTGTTATAAGGTACTTTATATTATTATTTTAAAAATTGATCTATGGATGGTTTTAATACTTATAATGCATGTGATGTAATCTATCTGAATAAACGAATTGAATTGAAAAAACAAACACATAAAATATGAACCGTGATTTATAAAAGGTGATAGCTCCTCAAATTAGAAAGAATTTATTTGCCTTTTCAAAGTATTTATTCAAATATTGTGGCCTATATTATTATTTATTTGGAGCATTTCATCAAAACCAGACACAAATCATGAATTACGAATGTACTCGGTATTGAATAATAATTTATTTATGACTTTGAGCGCGGAACAACCGAAGGCTTTATTATCGACAAGGGCTTAAGTACCTGACTGAATGACAACAGAAACTAATAGCTGCCATAATAATCTTTTTTCAAATATTCGATTAGTTTTAATAATGTAATAAACCTATACTAAAATTATAAATATTGAAAATTTTGTTCGTAAGTTTGTATAAAATTCTTTCACTGGTAAAACCTACATTATTCGTGAGTGCTAAATACTATAAATAATATTTTATATCATGCACATCAGCCGGAGCCATAACATTTTTTGCAAAAAAAGTTGCGGGCGAAATGCTAATGTTTAATGCGGCCGCCACACACTCGACGAGTGGCATGGGAAGTAGCGAGGAAAGGAGGCAGGGACATAGTGTGGCAACGTTACTCGTCATGCCGCACGTCATGCTCCTCGTCCTGCCCATCGCTCCGCGATGATCGCGCGATGAATACATGTGATCCACCATCTCCGTTGGCGAGGACGATGACGACGATGTATATTTCTTTTCATGATATTGATATAATTAACTACACTAAAAATGCATAGCGCGCACGCTGCCACAGTTTCATCGTCCACCAAAGGCAAATAACAAGTGAGGAGCGTCGCGATTAATTGCGCGAGTAGAACATCGCAGCAAACAGCGGCAGCGCGAGGAGCATGGCGATGAGCAGCGCGAGGAGCATAGTGTGGCGCCCGCATAATAAATATTTTCAAAAGGAAAGCTTAGAAGAAAATATTATTTATTTTTCTGTAAAAAGGTAAGCTGTTCTTCTTTAAGAATAGAACTTAGATGCTTGGAAGAATATAATTGAAACTATTTACTAGTTTATCGAGCATCACAATGTTTACTATGATAAAAAATTCTCTATTCGTCTATTTTAGTAAACGATAATTTATTCCAAAGTTTTCTTTTGATCTAGATTACCCTATATCTTTTAGGTACTTATAAAAATAACTTTATTATGATTCTTGATATATTTATAGACCTTTATATTGGTTTGCTATTATCAATGTTTATTTAAAGAAAAATAGTTGTTAAGGTTTGTGGGTAACTGAATTTATTAGGTGATTCTATTTTAGTGATAAAAGCTAGAAAATATTTTGGCGAAGGATTTCAAAGGAACAAGGACAGCCCCAAGGCGATTTATTTCTATACAGGGTGTAAACGGACGCTTTCACGAAGCCGTCAACCAAGCGTTATGTACATCAAACTAAGTAAACCTACGCAAATATTAATTCTTTGAAACGACTTTTCTTTTGGAGTGACACGTCATGTTTTACGGTAAAACTCAATGTAATACACCCAAAACATCGTGTTGTTGAATGCTTTGAAATGTACATACACGGGTAATGAAGAAATTTCAAGTAAAGTTATTATCTTAAAAACAAATGCTTTGGAAGGTTCCCAGGATGGTCCTAAAACAAATATCGCAACGACGGGTAGCCTTTAATTTGTTTTTACATCCTTAATTTAACTCAAAAATCTTTTTTAATTTTTATGTTAAAAATAATTAAAAAGTTACTAAATATTTATAATTAACGTAAACGTAAAAAACAGGAATGCTTTTTAAATGTTTTAGACGATGAAGTGGACATATCAGTTTGAGACCAGGTCATCTTAAGAGACGCTTAAAATTAAGGTCACGTAAAGGAAAACGTCGCACAGAATGCCCCTAGTCAAGTGGAATGACAATCTAAAGATACCCCTACGACGGTTAATGCGAAAGGCGGGGAAGTATTTAAATGCATGTCACGTACCTATTAATCGGTTTATTTTATCAGCAGGAATACTTGGTTCCGTAAGTATCGAACCTTCGAATCACTGTGTTCCTATGTTCCGAGTGCCAATTTGTTAGTCACTCTCGGCTATCTTGTCTTATTTAATTTTTTTGTGTACCTACTTCGTAATTGGCGTGTTGTTTAATGTAATCATTTTAAGTTATTACCCTGTAAGCAATGAAGCTAGTACCTTGCTTAAATAAATATTGGTCCTTTATTCCGAAACAATTTTAATTTATTTTCCTCTACAAAACAGCGTCATGTTATTTATACCGAGAATTTTATAACACGCCTGTAATGTTCATTTTTATTTGGAAACATGTTATTGTAAACCTTCTATGTGTTTTTTCAGAAATGAAAATTTGTAGAAAAATAAACCAAATAATAATACTAGGTAAGTGCCTATTATAATTATGGAGTCGTGTTACACTAACAAGTAATTAAATTAAAAATTTAAAAAACCCCCAACTCAATAAAGATAAAACATTGGTTCTCCACTTTTACTCCCTTTAAATCAAAGTTTGACTAAGTTTAAAGGGAGTAAAAGTCAAAAAACAATTTTCAAGCTTTTTTGTTTTAATTTCATTAGTTTATATTCCTCATTCCCTTTCAATATAGTGACCATTATTCTACAAATCAATCCCTTTAATTTTTTTGCTACTCATATTGAGGGAGTTGTAATAACAAACGTAGGTAATTCTTCATTTTGTGATGGCGGCCATCTTGGATTTCAAATTTGTTTTAGTGTATATAGTATTCAACTAATCAAGCCCTTTCATTTGATACCTATATTATTGATGTGTTGTGAAAAAATATGTACCTTAATACGCAATTTTGTGATGGCGGCCATCTTGGATTTGAAAGTTAATATAGTGTATTCTACAAATCAAGCCCTTTCATTTGATACCCATATTAATGGAATTGTAAAAAATATGTAATCCGCCATTTTGTGATGGCGGCCATCTTGGATTTGAAATTTGTTAAAGTGTCTGTATAGTATTCTCCCAATCAAGCCCTTTCATTTGATACCCATATTGATGGAGTTGTGAAAAAATAATATGTAAATCGCCATTTTGTGGTGGCGGCCATCTTGGATGTGAAATTTGTTATAGTGTATAGTATTCTACTAATCAAGCCCTTTCATTTGATACCCATATTGATAGGAGTTGTGAACAAAAATGAACTCCGCCATTTTGTGGCGGCGGCCATCTTGAATTGATGTTTTTCAAACATAGCTAAGAACACTCTCGACTAATTCACCTTTCAAACAAAAAAAACTAAATCAAAATCGGATCATGCGTTCGGGAGCTACGATGCCACAGACAGATACACACATAGACAGATACACACACAGACAGACACGTCAAATGTATAACACCCCGTCGTTTTTGCGTCGGGGGTTAAAAACAGCAAAAAACAAAATTATAATCGTTCACGTCGAAAAAAGTAAAAAATAATGATTGTTCGTAACAACCGCCACTTCGAGTTTTGTCTAAGCAATTACATCGTAAATTGCTAAATTTTTTGCTTGAGCTACACTGGTAAATACTCCACTTTGGTAGGCAGTAACTAATTTTGGCGAATTTATAACGAACAAAATGTTTGCCTTGAGGAAATGTAATTTCATTTCTGAAGTATCATACTTGTTAGGTATAGTTTTAATTTTATGAGAACTAGATTTAACTGGCGACCCCGCTCAGATGGTGGGTAGTAATTATCCTAAGTGATCGTTCTACAGGTAACCCGGGTGATCTATCCGTGTGTCCACGTTCATCAAATCCGTTCAGACGTTGAGGCATAAAGGTGTGATAAACTAACAAACAAAATCAGTTTCATGTATTTACTTTCGCGTATTTAATCAGTTTTAACATTCATAACTTCTACGATGGCAAAAATTAAATAGATCAACAAATATAGATTAATAAAATCAATAAAAATCAATAAAATAGATCAATAAATCATTTACTCCACTAGTTACTCCAGAATGCGATGATAAATCGTTTCACACTTCATTTATCAAGCTTTCATTGAAACTAAAGAATACAGCTAAAACAACGGATGACTCTTACAAGTTGAGAAACACTTCGGGTGTAATGAAATATGAAACGCGATCTAACGTGAAATTAATATTTTCTACTATATTCAGTGAAGTGAAGTAATGATCAAAAATTGTAGAAGTGAGTGAGCAAAGCCAATTCTTATAGTTGCAAAAGGTAATTAATTACTTTTTGTTGCCTTTGCCTTTTGGCGAAATAATAACAGCTTCTCAGGATGATATTCAGTTGAAGCCGTGCTAGCCTCGGTCAGTCTGTCGTCGATGACTGACCACCCATTACATATTTGTATAACTGTGATAATTGGGATTGTAATTAATGACTACTTTTGTTAACTTGGGTCTTACCTGTCACAACAAATGTATGTGTAAATCAATAAATAAAAAAATAAAAAAAAATTGAGTTCCTCTGTGCCTCGGAAAACACGTTAAGCCGTTAGTACCAGCAGCCAATTACTATATTTAAAAATAAAAACTTTGATTCACACATACAGTCGTTAATTAGTATGTGGCCCGAAAGTCTGGCAAATCAGTCTAAACAAGAGGATCGTATTAACCAGTAATAACTGAATTGTAGAGATAAGATAGGTAGTCACTCTATGTAAAATACAGTATTCGACTGCATCCGTTCCGATAAATGAAGAACATAGAAGTAGAAGACATGTTGCGGTGACCATAAGTAGATTGTAAATTCAAAATGCTGAAATAGGTGAACAATTTTAAAAAACTGGTAGTTCCTTGGTTATCAAAACAAATACCAGAACTCTATACGCTGCGGACACTATTTTATGGTTTATACACAATTGTAAGGCACCACCCCATGACATCGCGTGATGTTATAATTAACGTGGTAAGCAAAGGCAAGAGAATGGCGATCTCTAATCATTTAATTTATTTTATTAAACATCTCGTCGGTTGCCCTGTACAACCTATAAAAGAAAACAAGATATAATTGGACGAGACAGTTAAAGTACTAAATAATAGACGATTGCCATTGTCCGACTTCTCGTCGACTTCGGTAATTGAAGTATCATTCCATAACTCTCAATTCCGCTAACAATGATGAATGGGAATAATTTTGAAAAGCATAAAAAAAGAATACAACTCATTGTGAACAATATCGCTTTGCGTAAAATCCAAATTGTTTGTCATTTCCCTTTGTGACGAAACATCCAATTTATCCTTCGTTCTTAACAAAATAAAGGAGAAAGCTTATTTCTTTTGCTTTTATATTAAATGTTGGATCGCGATACAATCATGAATCATCTTTAATCCAATTTTTGATAGTATCCTTTGCCTCCAACGCGTTTGTTTTGGCCTTGATCTCTATTCTGCATTGTTTATTTATAGTTTGCTGTTCGCCGAGTTAATGCCATAATTTATTGATGAGATTTATGAGTAGCATAGTAGGTACTGTCGGAATCTATAGTTTCTTTGATGTATTTTGTACGAATAGAATATGGAGACAGTGATTTTAAAACTATGTGACTTTCATGATAATAGGGGATCGTACTGAGTCAAAATAATATGATTCTGTTTAGTCCGTAAGTTAGATTATCGAAAAATATTAAATTCGTGTTTTTTGTTTTATCAAATCAATAAAAAATGACGAAGATAAAACGCGTCAAAGATCATGGAGTGGGGCTTGAAACGTCACTTGTAGGTACAAAATGTACTATCACATGACGTTACACGAGTTTTCGAAGCACTGTATCGTCTTAATTTTTTGTTTACGTGAAAAAAGAAAAAATACGTGTCCAATAATTTTTGAAAATCTATCTGACGGAGTAATTAGTTTTTTTTATGTCCGATCCCCTATTACTTTTAATACGTCATACACTCTCCTAGTACTATGCACCTGTCGTTTCTAAAGAACCTCACAAATAAGGTCAGTGTATTGCGTGATGATGATGATTACCCGATGTATGAACGTGGACGAGGCGACGCAAACTGCTGCAATATTCACATACTCCATGTGAAGATTGTAGTAGTTTGCGTTCTCTGGTTTCCAGTTCACCTCCATGGGAAAACTCGAGATTAAGAATGTATGTATGGTAATAATGTAATATCATCCAACGGCAGCTATATTAAATTCTATACTATTAACAATTTCCCTAACCCTGTGCAATATGAAATTCTCAACTCGCACCATATTTCCAACAGGAGTGCTAGTGAAACATCTCTCCTAATACTGATATTTCCTTTTAAGCATTTTTCCATAAAACCCCAGTTGCCTCTCGTGACACTGACATAATCTCTTCGGTCCTCCACGTTCCGGGTTAGATATGACATCGGAAACGGTAAAAATTCGGTAAACCTGGCGCTTTGTTCACCATGCTTGGCAATATCGGTTAAGGGATTATTAGTTCAGTTTTTACCAACTTTAAATAACCCTCCTTTTGGGCTTCGCCGCAGTCGGGTAAAAAGAGAATTCATCATCATCATCATCATCAGCCTATAATGTTCTCACTGCAAGGACTCAGGCCTCCTCTCTAGGAGAGGGGAAAAGGGAGTTGAATCAACCAAATCTAAACAACCTTGTTTTGTGTGGTTGGTTTAACTTTGCATATCTGGTTCGTATATAATATAGTGAACGTTACAAAAATATAGTTTGTCGACAGACGGTTGAATACATGTTATGTTTTTTTTCATGAGTAAAAGGTGCGAGTTTTTTATCCTACGGTTCTGAACACAGGCGTTGTCTTTCTGTTTTTCCGGTTAATTTTCGAAGCGACTGGACTGCTTTCACGGAACTTTTACCGGCACATAGATAGCTGATGTCATAAGGAGTAATTTAGGCTACTTATTTAATTTAAAACATAGACAGGGTTTTTAGAGTTCCGTGTACAACATTGAAAACCATTGTAATTGGAAACAAAATCCAATTCAAATAGGGAAGTGATATTTTAATATTAATTTGAAGGTCACTGGATACAGCTAGTTTAATATATGATTCAGTGAAACCACTGAAATCTTACTTTGAAAGAATCATAAGGTTTTTTTTTTGTTATTCGAAATTGTTCTCTTAGATTATAATATTCTGAGACGCGGACAGACTTTCAACAGTCTACGAGAAATTTCTCAAACCACAGTTATTGTACCAACAACAACGAAAAATCAAAAAATAGAAAAGAACCTAGACATAAAATCAGACTAGTGACAAAAACCTCGATCAAAAATTCATGAGGTCATCGAACTCATCCGAAAATCAGGACCTTTCATCCGAAAGACGCTAGAATACGAAATTACGAAAAAATAAAAGGAGAATCGGACAAAAAAGCGAACAGTTAATCCGATATATTCACAAGTTTTTTTGTCGGCTATGCCATTGACCCATTTGGCAAATGTTCAGAACACTAAAATGTTACGCGTGTTCTAGTTAGACAAAATATATAGAAAAAATATTATTTGTGTCGAACCGCGTTGTTGTCAATTAAACACAAATAGTTATGCGAGGTCAATAATATATTACAATTTTTATTTTTTAAATATTTACGGCAGTGGATCGTCATCTGTCTAGCCTTTTCCCAACTATGTTGGGGTTGGCTTCCAGTTTAACGAGATGCAGCTGAATAGCAGTATTTTACTTGGAGCGACTGCCTATCTGACCTCCACAATTCAGATAGTACAGGGAAAGACTGGTTGTCAGACTTTCGGCAGCCTTCTGGGTCTGTTTTATTGTTCAATATTATTTTACTCTTTTCCTGATAGACTGTTGCAACAACTACCTAAATATAATTGAACTTTGGAAATCCAACTCTTACCGCTGAACGGAACGTCGAAAATCCAACTAACTTTGTCATTTATTTATGTGTCCCTAGTGTTCCTGAAAACGGGCATTAGCGTTTGCATACGTAAAGGACCAGTAGCTCGTTTGGACCATTCGAGAGATGTAGTTCTCAGAGAGTATCCCTCGACAGAACACATAGATAAGTAAATAGGACGTTGAGTGCAACTCTCGTGACCCTAATTTCCCTAAGTGAGGGGACTATTGTGGAGGTCCACTGTGATTATATCCTTTAGCTGTTTCATAGAAGGTGGAAGTGGCAGCTGGCAAAATTCAACGTACAATTTAATCGCTTTGAATGACTATTTCATGAAAAAATAATCAATGGGATCATAGCAGTGATAGCCCAGTGTAGTCAAAGGTCCCGAGGTCGAACCCAGGACACGTACAGATGCTGATCTCGCATTGTACGGAAATCTTATACAATGCAAGACCAGCTTATACTGGAAATGTATAGCTTGATGTGTAGCCGTCTGTACCTTTGATTTTTTGGATTCATGTGCGTATTATAAAAAAAAAGAGGCCTATTTATTGTTTCCGAAAGGGTCCTTAATGTTTTTATTTATCACTTTATGTGTACGCTAAGGACTGTAATAAGCGATTTGAATTACAGGAGTCTAGATTATTTTCTGGTTGCCAACAAAAACTACGCCTACTCTCTTATGGTAGTACGAAATGTAGGTCCACTATAACTACACCTCTCAAGAACATTAAGAGAGTTTCAGGCGTGAAGTTATGTTAAGGTTATGTGCTAGCTACCAGTAAACTAGAAAGACGTAATACATCAGATTCTACAGAATATCTACTTATTCACCATGAATTTGATGTCATTGAAGTCCCTACATAATTATTTACATGAACCGCAAAATTCCTCGAAATTGATTGCCGGCTAAACTTCAACGTAATCAAAGTACCACAAGTACCCTGGCAGTTTGAAAACCGGTTAATTATTAATGGGCTTCAAAGTGTGCACACGATAAAGTAAGCTGCACTGTGTACCGTGTTTTAGTCATGTTGTTTATAAAATAACAAGACCTGCCTCATGGGCTACAGCTTAGCCCGTGAACCCCTGGGTTCGTATTCCCAAGCCGGATCAAATATTGGGTTTTGACATCAACAGTTGTTCAGTAGCTGGTTTGGGAATAGTGCAGTAGGTTTGGATATAGTGTGGCGGGCTTGTCCCAAAAAAAAAACCCACAGAGCCTAGATTTGTGTCGACTTGATGGCAATTTAATAGGCTTGTCCTCAATTTTCTTAAATCAACCAACCGACCATAACCCAAACACCATACTCACCAACCATAATCTATGCTAATAACCTTCATAATCGCTCTTTAATGAAGACAAGATCATATTGTTTTACAATATGTCGTTATTTGAATGAAAGACATTCAAATAACTTCACTCTTTAGCGTGAATGAACCCAAATAAGGAGTAAATTCAGATCTTCATAAAAATCTCGAAGTCGCAGGTTGGTAGATAATCAAATCTGTTTAATTCAAAATTATATTTTCCCGAACTGACAATAAAAGAGCAAGAAAAAAATCATAATTTCAGGTCACAAGCTTCCGCGGTTGATGTTAAACGGCTGGATTGTAATCTAAGCAAAACAGCGTAATGTCTCAAACTCAAACTCAAACTCAAATCGTTTATTTCAATTAAGCCATTACAGGCACTTTTGAATGTCAGAAGGACGGAAGAAGAACGAAACTAAACTAGTCTTGTAATCTTGTCCAAATGCTTCCGTGTAAGTCCTGAGAGAAAAGCGTGGGGTTTCTTTATCGTATGCGCCGTTCAGTACCTTAAGGCACGACACAACAAAGTCGCCAACCGTGTCAGAGACTGTTATTGACGGGTTAGTAGGCGGCTTCTAAATCATTGCAAGTTAATTATTAATTAATAATTATTATTAATAATGTTTGTCTCTTCTAAGAGACAAAAAATTTAGACTGCAGCCTGAGTGATACCAGGCAACTGCAAGTCGCCACGTTCGACGGCCATGGTATTATGGCCGATTATGTTATACGACTTGCGATTTTCAAGACACACGCCAGTGCGTTACCCGTTTGCTTCACGTGAGAGCGGATTTAGATTAGCGGATTTTTCGGAGTGTCTAAGCTCAAATCGGCTTACACACGTACGTACATACACGCCATATTTTGGGCTTAAAAAATTGAACACGCATTCATTCCGTTCTTGTTTTCTCGAACCGGTGAGTTCTGCGGCTTGCGTTGATACGATGTTGTATGCGCGTAAACGCTCGTACGAGCGTCGCGTGAGGGAAAAGGCGCTCGCACAAGCGCCTACGCGCGGTACCTACATCATCATTTTAGCCGAAAGACGTCCACTGCTGGACATAGGCCTCCCCTAAGTGTTAAAAACGAGCTAATAATCGCCGAAAATACACTGGTCTGGAATTGCCCTGGGTATTTTCGCTTAGCAATACGTTTCGCGGTGACTCGAACCATCGTCTAAGCAGATTTTTTTTCATTTGTTTCCTTCACATTCGCTCTCGCAGGTCACGTATATATAGCTTGAGGTTGTAGTTCGTGGACTAACGGAAGTCCAGACAGAAAACTGTGGGACACTTTATCTTGAAGGAAGTGTATACTTAATACAAATGTGCTTAAGTAATTTAGATCAAGATTCGGCTTGAATGTTACCGGTAATGTTTTCGCTTTGCGCGAGCGGAAGTAATGCCTTGAAGCGGTTTTAACATCGGCCCGGTAGGGTTAAGTTTATCCTTCTAAAGTTTCATATTCAAGGAAAGTTGTCAAAGTCTGTTGGATGGATTTACACACGTGTTTCTTAATTTTGCTGTTGATTTGGATTTTCGTTTGAATTCAGTGCGTGCATTCGTGCAACTATCATGTAAGAATTTTTCTCAATGTTTGTTTGGTTTTTACAGTCCTAGCTACCTATTCAATTTTATCTTTTTTTTCCTTCCTAGACCAATCTTGTCAGTCCGTCGAACTCGCTAATCGCCCTGTCTATCAAAGGTAGCCCTGTTCATGTCAGTACATACAAATTATATTAAATATTTTCTATGACTAAATATATTTTGGATTCGTGCCAAAAGCACGTTTATCGTTACTTCCTTTCATATTCTAATCTGGTCCCCGAGTCTGCTATTCAATAGTGTAAGAATGGTCAATCATTGATTTCATCATTTTTGATTTTGACAGGTTTGGTGTTAAAATCAACAATTATGAGATCAATGATTGACCATTCCGACACTATTGAATAGCAGACTCGGGGCCCTGGTCAAATGTAAGTCTTACGTTTGTTGATAGTAACAGAACCTTCAGCATACATGACGGCACGGTTGGCGCAGTGGCTAAGCAATTGGACTGCTGCGCTGCGTGTCGCGGGTTCGATCCCCGCACGGAACAAATATTTGTATGACCTGCAGATAGTTGTTTCGGTCTGGGTGTGTTTGTCTATGTGAGTTTAAATGTTTGTGAACGCACCCACGATACAGGAGAAATTCCTAGTGTGGGGCAAAGTTTATTAAAAAAAAAAAAAAATTACTTGGGAGTAAATTTTTTTATTTTTTATTAATAAACTTTTTTTCTTACTAGTTCTGAGAACATTTCCATTTCTACTCGAACCATCTTAAGTATAATTTTTGTCAAAAGGATTTACTGCGACAATGTTGTCGACGAAAGAGAACTAAAATATGTATGAAATCTAATATATATTTCAATGTTATACAAATGTTCATAAAAACAACTGAACAGCATTACTTATTTCTTTGTACACGGACTCATTTCCTTTCAAGTATCAAATCATGAATACAATAAAATTTTCTTCAAGGAACTTGAAAAACTGTTGCATTTAGCCGACGTTTTTGCTCTTTACTCAAAGAAGACTTTCACAAACGAGGTCTTTGTTGAAAAAGTCAGAACCCGGAAATCCGATAACGTAGAACACTTCAAATAAATGGAAGTTATTGATACATTCACTCTTGTAGTTTGTTTTGTCGCTTCGCTGATTTTCTTAAGAGTTTACACAAAGCTCCTTACACGTTGTCCAATCTGGAAAGTGCTGAGGTTTTAGTTCCAGAGAACCTATAAAGTGTTGAGTTTACGGACAAATGTAGAAGAGGATAAATTCTTTATTGGAGCTCGTTGGAGGGTCAATTTTAGGCCGAAATGTTTCGGGATTCCTGTAACAGTCTAAGGCTTAGAAAAATCCTAAAATGTTTACAGTTGCGGACAGGTACACGTATAAGAAACTTTAACGGTGTAACTGTTATATCTGTTGGGGTATTTTCTGTTTTTTTCTTCACCAGAACTGCCTGAATCGAAATGACTTTGGTTAAACATTATGGACCGACGATAATTATGAATACATAAATATGTTTTATTTTAATGGTTACATAATATCTAGAAGAAAACTTGTTGTGCCGAACCCAAGTGGAACGGGACAAGGGCAAAATAATTATAACGATTTGAAAGGTCCCATACTTCTCTTACAGACTTGCCTTCCCGAAATGATTTCAACAAGATCTTTTACATTCTTGTTGAAATCATTTCTTTATCACCAAGCACAGTTATTTCTTAAAGTCCGCTCGAGTGTTTGCCGCTTCCGCTTTTGCCTTAAAACCCACTATATTCAGGGAGCATACACAATTTTATACTATTAGGTCTAACGAACACGCAACGCGCGTTCATTAGTTCCTGTGAAACAGGTAGATACGTTGAACCCAATGCGCCATTATGTGTATAGTAGCTTTATACTTTTAACGAGATACGTATCAATTATGTTAACGCTGTACATTTTAATTATTAAGCCAGGTTCTGTATTATTAAAGTTGATAATATGATCACTTTGAGTTTTTTCTTCTGTTTTGTAGTTAGTGTTATCCAAGCTAACATTCGTCGCTTTCAAAGGTTTGACTCCATTTTTTATAAATCATATTTTTTTTGTTAGTTGGTTTAAAATCTAGATGAGGCCGGTATCGGTGCCGAAACTATTAAATATTCCGATAATCTTACATCACCGCATAATATCACCTGACGGTGAGAAATTGGCTTGTCACCGTAGTAAACGTTTTTAGGCGGCAACGATAATTTATATCACCCCAATCTGTCAGTTCAAAAACGTTTATAAGCCTCTCCAAGCAAGTATGACTACGTGTACGGGTTCTATGTTTCCCACACCCAGTCGATTCCCACGACCTTCACGAGGACATCAATTCACCTTGCGAGAGGCCATCATTTTAAAGCACAATTAACCTTAGGAAGGCTTTCAGCTGCCTTCCCCTTAATACAAGAAGATTTCTTTGACAATTTAGATTTATTTGGGCAATTTAGTTCTTCAACTTCAAGATCTCAGGGCAGTTTATCTTCGTCAAATGTAATGTCTTTTGTAGAGCTTTTGGCATGTTGGCCTTGATTTCGCTTGTATGAAGAGAAGAATATCGTCCTGAAGCTAGAAATATAGGGTACGGCCGGCATAACAAACTTCAATATGTTCAAAGTCAATAGTATGTGGGTGCAATTGTGTGTAGGTTACACCTACACACAATTGCTTAAAAAATTCTACGATAGTTTCTTGATTTTAGTCAAATATTTTCATTGGCATATTATTTGTAGTACGAGTAATTATGTATAACCATTGCATTCATTTGCTCTTCGTGAAAGGCGCATTTTGATATTACGTTTCAGAAAAATTAATATCAAGTTCTCATCTCGATTGCCCCAGAAATTTAACTATGCTGTTTCTCGGATCTGTTATTATTATTATCGCTTAATTATTAGCATAATCCAGATAATGGTAAATATTATTGATTCCTTTATTTATTTTTATTTTTTACTTTGTTACCTTATTCAAGTGATTTTGGACACGATTATCTCATTTCGGCGATTAGCATTTACAAAAGTCAATTTTGTGCCTTTAGTTTTGTAATTCGTTTACTTTTTTTATAATATTTTTACTTTATTTCATCTCAAGTCTTCCGAAAAGTTACAAATCGAAAGATTGTTTGCTTTTCTTTATCGATTTTACTTCACCGTCTACGGAATCGAAGCAAAGTTTTAATTGGTGATTGTCTTACTTGCAGAACTCACTTCGATAATTTGATTTTCACTCTGAAAATATTTTTTTCTAACTTCTTTGATTGCAAAGTTATTCGTTTCCATTTGCTTTATTTATTTTGCAATTTTCAATCCCATTTTGTTAAACCATTGCTTTGTTCAATGAGCCATAGTATTCATTGTTCACAGATACACAGTTTATGGTATTGGTATTGTATTTATTTGCAGTTATTTAATCTCTGGTCAATATTTTGTAATAGTATCAATATAGTTATTAGTATTTGTACCTGAGTGGATGTATGAAAAGCTTGCTTTAATGCCAACACACAAATCATATTCATGAGTGTGTGTCTAATCTTGCGTAAGTCAGTGCTATCAAGCCTGCCAGCTGCTTTGGCAGTTCCTACTGTCAATGTCGGGATCTGATATATGGTACCTATAGTTTTATCAGTAACATCTCTCAGAGCATTCTATTGGATTTTACTGTTGTCAAGTCACGTCAAAACGGTATACAGTTCTTGAACATTATTTGAACCAAAAATATACATAGTTTTTTCTACAAATCTTCGGTGACACTTACTTTATATTCCACACAATTTTCCTATGCTACACTTCCTTCCTTATCAATAGAAGGAAATGTTATACATACAATATCAGATATCAATCCAATACAGACATAGTGAAACCCTGTAGTCCCAGAAGACTGGTAGAGCAGCAACAAACTTATAACTAGAGAAATCCAAAATTTTAAACTGATAAAAATAATGCAATAACGCTTTTCCATTTAGGTTTAGGTTAGGAACTATGTTTGACTTTTTAATCTGATGTGATTTAGTATTGTTTTTTCAGACTTGTCGGCCCTCGTTATCTTTACTTACTTCAGAAATAGATTATATCTGGGTTTCAGACTTTATGGCGTTAATCGTAAACTTATTGTATTTCTTTGGGTTACTCAAAAGAAAAGAAGGATGAATTGGGTGAGGACAAGGGAGAATGGAAGATAAAAACCACTCACCCAAAAAACAATATGGGACAAGTGCAGAAGGATGACGAAGACCTAGACGAAACATTATAGGTACAGTCGTATATGCTGTTGTCTACCCTTCATCCTTGACAATAATTTACACCTCTTCATCTCAGCCTAAATATATTTTATAACATTCCTGTCACAACATCGAACACTGGGATCTCGGAATCAATAGGAGCTCGCCATGTTTACCACCAAACGCTATAATGCGAAATCGATATCAAACATCGTAATAATGTTATTTCAGCACGGATTAGTTTAACCGAAGTTACATTATCAAACAGTAATACAATCTTGCTTGTATTTTCTGCAATCACATTAAGGGCATTATCGAATTGATATTTAATATTGGTGGTCTGAGCAAATCATGCTCTTTTTTATTTTTATTTGCACTGCAGATTTCTTAAGTTAAAGTAATTTAGTTTTGTTTTTATGTGGTTTTGAAATGTGGTAAACGTTAAAATTGTCTGTCAAAAATCTCTTAGAAGTTTTAGTTCAGTGCTTAGACCTGAGTTTATTTCGGGACACAGGTTTGCGTAGCTTAAATCAAGAACGGACTTTGGACAGGACTGGCTAGATAAGTTTTCGTTAGCATTTAAAGTCAATCCAATGCAAGAAGATTAAACCGCGCTAGCCCAGGTAGGTGCGAGTTTTCTCCATGCCTCAGAAAGCAGGTTAAACCGTTGGTCGCGGTTGTCACTTGTAGATGGCCTCATAGTATGACAACCAGCAGTCTTACCATTCAATCCAAATAATATTTTTGAGTTATATTATTATCGTCGATATCGCTGAACGAATTGTTATTTTATCTTTGCCTGACTTATTAAAGCCATCACTTAGTAATGATTTTGACACTTTAGTGAAGGTTTTGTATGTCAAATATTTACTATGTAACGGCCAAGTAATTGTTGCCAAGTGATTTGCGTTCCACGTGATGGACAATTTTATTTACAAATCAATATAAGTATTGTGTTCACTTTCATCTACACATTACGTGTGGAACTTTTAATGAGGTGTATCTTTGCAGATATTTTTGCTGAAACGTAATTCCGTAACAATAAAAACTAACTTTTACACAATTTATACCTTCTTTTTCCAACACGTCTCTTTGAGTTTCCTAACGAGCTGTGAGCGTTAGAAAAATTCTACGTCAATTTCAAGTTTTGTAAGAACTTTTTTGTATCACAGAAAACTTTTACCTACTTATTTTACCTGTATATTATATTGGCAAGCCTAGAAGCATTATTTCATTAATAAGTTAAATTACTTAAATATTTCCTTGTTGAAAACAGTCATACACGAGACTCATTGGTGATGTTATTCAGAAAGTTGAATAACATAGATGAAACAGAAGCATAGTTTACGTAAGAGGACCATAGCAGGTGACGTTCTGCAGTCTCTACGAAAAAGGCTTGAGTTTATGTTTGTAATTACAACCTTATCACTAAGGGACATTAGGATGGTAAAAGTGGTCTAGAACGCAAGCACATCATGCTACCCGAATCTGTAAGATTTTCTCATGACCACCCTAAACTCATTTTTATTTACCCATTGCGTAAGTAAATAAATAAGGATCACAGTACGAAAACATGAAAAACGTAGGCCGTTTATGCTTCACATTCAAAATATCCGTACCTTAGTTAAATACCTAAGGCTGGCTCATTCATTCGGCAACTGTTCGTACTCGTTCGCCAAAAGCCGCATGCTGCCGTCAGATTCCTACCGTTCGAACGACTAACCCAATTGACTCATCAAGTATCCGAGCCTAATCGTCGTTCCATTTAACAGTATGTGCGTGTACGGTTTGAAATTCTCTGTCGAAAACGGGACGTGTATTAGACATAGTGACGTCGATCTATTTGTCGCTTCCTCATCAGTATTAGGTGGGTTTCTGGGTTTAAATTGATGGTACGGTCATATCATAGCAATTGATGGGAGAAGATAGATAGAATTTGATGTCAAATAGTTTTTAGTGACTGTGAGACTTTCCTAGTAGCCAGATAAAACATCTGTGGGTAAAACTGTGTCGTAGGACAGCCTCTAATTTTGAATTTATTTTGATTATTTGCAAGAGAAATACACATAGGTACTAAAAAATCAACAGTCTCGACCTATTACGGATCATGAGATACAGTTCGCTGACAGGTCCCTTGGTCAGGTACCCTTAAGATGAGGGACCCTTTTCTAGGTGACAGACTTCTACTGAAAAACCACCCATATTCCTTCATATTAGCCCTTTGTGTCCGAAGTCGCGGTGTCTCTTTCGAACAACCCGCAGCGCTACTACTGTTACCTTTAAGATGAGGAACCCTTCAATTAGTACCCTTGACTTACATAAAAGGTGGAGGAGGAGGTACTTACATATTCTCAGTTGGATGCAATTCGAATGAATTGCATCCAACTGAGAATATGTAAGTACCTTTATCTACAAACATCTGCTCATAAGACATTGATTTTAATTGAAGAGACAATAGCTGTGTACGATGTTAATTATTTTACACTTTGAACTTTGTTGTTCTGGATTTTAACGAGCGTCGATGTTTGCTTCAGTAATAACCGTTTTATGAAAGCGTATGTTTTTATGTGGTTGCTGAAATTGCTTCGCACAATAGCCACTTAAAAATATTAAGCTGGGTAATAAAGTTTAAATAGTCATAATATTTGTCTTAATGGCTGCAATTATGTGTTACGTGTAGGAGGATCCAAATCTGTTTCATAAAACTTGATGCAAAATCTATGATTTATTGTTAGGAATGCTTTCAAAAGGAAAAGGAAACTTGGAGTTGGCTTCGGAGCGGGTAAAATATAAGACCCACTAGATGCTAACTAATCGTATATTCTTTACTCACCACAAGCACTAGACAAAGTAGCTTTTCATCAGCTTAAGGATGGTGGCAAAGCCAAACATGTATTGTATACCTACACTTAACTATTTTTTTTTTGGTGGGTGGAAAATCATCAAATGACCCTGGGAGCTCTTGGGCAGAGCGAAGGGGAGTGTCAGACTTCTACTGACTAAAAACCGAACCCATGTTCCTTCTTTGCCCTGGTGCCGAGGCCACGTCATCTCGTACTAAAAACCGCGGCCATACACTTACCCTAAAAGTGCAATCTTATTGAAACCAATTTTCGTTGAAAGTTCTTATTACGCTCTACAAGCTTTGCCTTCTTCAGAAATTGGAGGGAAAGGAAGTAAATTTTTTATGGCTGCACAAGTGAATATCCCATTAACCTTTGGCTTAAGGAAAAAAAGAATTTGAGGAACCTTGATATCATTTTGAAAAAAAACTATTGGTAGACTCGTAACATGGTTATAAATATGTAATCGTCTTCCGTCGTCGTCGTTCCGTAATTTTTCATCTTTTTTGTAGAGCGGACGATACTTGCTCTCCAAATCTCAACCGTGTACTGTCACCAGGCTCGGAGTAAAATAGCTGTGACATACAGACTCATAGACAGACAGAATCTAAAAGGGTTCCGGTATTGCCATTTGACAACAATTTGAAACTCACGACTATTTCGTCACAATCCAACAATTCAAACATTTTTGGACGCAATCCACGAAAACTCAGTCTCCCAAATCCATGTTGAGAACATACAATTGTTTTCGGTTTTTGTTCATGGCGAAAAAAAACTGAGGTATTGTGTCTGAAAACGGAATAAAAAATGTCGAAATTTGCTTGCTTGTCCAACAACAATGGTCACCTGAAGGCGCATTTCTATTGTGAACGCATGGAAGATGCAAGACGGAAGACGGACAATGGTTGGGGCTATGCATACAGCGTGGAAGTAAGGCTTTAAAGCCTTCTGAAGCTTATGTAAACTGTTTTTTTAGAGGATGTGTGGAGAAATGGTGTTTCACAAAGAAGTGTGTTGATATTAGTAATACCTATTTAATAGTAGTATTACAAGAACTAGGTTCCACAGTTGTATATTTTTCTTATACATAAAGGACTAAAACTATTAGACTTATCGGATTTATTTGTGCACATATTTTTGTCAAAGAATTTTTTAAATACGAACTTGCTGTTAAAATAAATCTAATTTTCAAATCTGTGCTACTGAAATATTCATTAACTAAACTGACATGAATTTATTTAGCATTTAACGTAAACATCCCGTCATATGCCTGCCAGAAACAGTACAAACAATAAACACACATTTTAGCTAAATATTTGAACCCACTTATGATACTGTATGAACAAGTAAATGCCTTTATTAATACTGAACTCGTGGCTACTGCTCTTTTGAATGAAAAGCAGAAAATTAAATAATCCGACGGGGAAATTACGTGATATTATACAGGATGTTAATAAATCCTTCATGAAACTGACAACTAAGCACGCTGTACATCAATCTATGTGACTCGACGTAAAAAATACTGCTGGGAAACAATTTTTTGTTTGGGGTGAAAAATCACATTTGACGGTAGAATTCAATGTATCGCACTCAAAACATTGTGCTGATGAACGCATTGAATAGTTTCGGGGTTAAGGAGATATCTAAAGTTATGACATTAAAAACTTGTTATGAAAAAGTTGACACTCTGAGCCCCAATACCGCCGTAACTAGAAGGTGCAGGAGCAAGAACAAAAAATCTTTCGGTTTCGTTAAGTACACTATTACGTCTATTGTAGTCAAAATTTACTTACAAGGCGGCCTTTCCGAGATCTCTAATAGAAGGATAGAAGCCGTTAATTAGCAAAATCATCAAATAAATAACCCTCCTTTTGCGCTTCGCCGCAGTCGGGTAAAAAACAGTAGAAGAAACTGGTCTTAAAAAGCTGTATCATTCGAATCAGGTCCTTAAAACGGCGCCAACTAGTCGATCTTAAAAAGTTTAGTATCTCGTCCTTTTCTAAGTTTCAAAAAAGTCTAGATTAACGCTGACCATCTGATTATATTGAACGTTATAAATGACGCAGCACCATGACAAACCACTATAATGTACCATCGAGTAAACTTTTTGGTATTCAGGCGAAAATATATTCATCTTGTCGCGTTGTGACTTATGAGGCGACTATTTTTGTATCATCGAACAAGAAATGAAAAGGTCCGCAGAAAAACCGAGGCATCCGACATAAATGACTCTGGGCAATTATGGCTGGTAGGTTTTAAAGTGCCCTTTGGAAGACCTAGTATAACCGATGACCTGGTAAAAAAGGCATTCATTATTTATTTATCTTTATTCCAAAAAGGTAAGTAACTTATAAACTAAGCCCCACAAAACCGTTCCAATGTTTGATTGAACAGGATAGGTTGTGTGAGCCCTATCTATGTACAGAAATTACTTTTTGAAGTTATGGGAAGCTAAGAATTGGTTACACAGTAAACTTACAATACTATTTATAAGAGCCTAGTTAAAAGTTAGAAGCATGTATATCAAATAACTTATTCAACAGTACCATAAAGTAATAGAAGCGTACTCTAGGGCTGGCTCTTATGTTAGGTGTCAAAACTCGATCTATTAGTCACTTCTATGACTTGCAGTTGTGTTGACCTTTTGCCTCGAGTTGCAGTATTGTGCGATCATGCTCCTTTTTGTGCTATAAATTCGGTTACAAATGTTACGGAACTAGGACAAAGGTTATATATTTGTGTTTGAGATACTTTTGAATGAGTGCGCAAAATCAAAATGGAGCGGTCTTTATAAATATGTGAGGTTTTCTGTGTGGTACAGTTACGAGCACTATTAAAGTATACACCGAAGAGGTTCGAGAGAGCTTTTCTCGCGAAATTATTAATGCAACTTTGATTATAAATCTATTTCATAATAATTGTGTGGGTACCAAATAGTATGTTCGTAACTTGCCATCAAGAGATTGGAAGAAAATCACTTTTATAAGTCGCTACAGTTAAGCTATCCACACACGGTACAGCTATAACTGCTGCCAGTTTAGATCGCAATAGTGGTCATTGACCCACCTATTTTTTTATTAAATTACTTAACTTTGAAATTCAAAAATAAGCCTGTTCGACTGTTCGTGTTCATGTTTTAAGTCGTCATCTATCTTCAACATTTTTTCTAATGAAATTTGATTAGTACGAAGAGATAAATAATACAGAAAGGGCAATGACCGGTATTGCGATCTTAATTGGGAACAATAAACTGTGGTTTTATTCACATTATAGCAAGAATTCCAAAAGTACCTACATTTCATACCTAACTTACCCTTTAGGGACTAAAAACAACATATTACTTCAAGTCTTTATTCGTGGCTTTTACACAATGACGGGCATAAAGAAGTAGAATTACGTGAAACGTTGGCTCCCAAAAAGGCGAGACACTTTAGATAAACAATCGTGTTTGGCACAGTTCTAGTGGGGGCTGGTGGCACCGAAATTAATTTAGTTCCGAGAAATGTTTTAAAGATGATACACTGAGTTATTAAAAAATAAACTGCTGTAAGGTTGTAAGTTTATTTGAATAACACCTGGACCGAATTAAAAAAAAAACTGCCTCTATTGAGAAGCTACACTATAAGTAGCCGGGTAGTATAGGCTAATTTTATCTCGGTATTGTAACAAGACTTATCTATGCGAGGGTAAATTGACATTATAGTTAACAGTCCATAGATAAACTTGCTATAGTCAAGTGACGTTTATGTCATTTTTAAATATTTCAAAGTGTCACTGTCAGTTATAAAATCATTTTGACATTGAAGTGAATTGTCAGTTATCAAGTTCCCGACATGAGTCAGTCTTGAACGAGGCACCGTAGTGACAAGTTGTAAGGTTAGTAAAATGATGTGATTGTGATTTATATTATGTACTGATCTAGGCTGAATAATTTATAATAAACATTGTTATTGCGTTGATTTATCCGTTGTTTCAATTCTATGATTCCCTTCTGAGGTCCGGTTATATCTCAGAAGTGGGATGAACGAAACACTTTTTGTGTTGCGGTAAACCACCCCACGAGCTCGACCGCCGATAAATAAAACTATATTCATTTTAAAACGGGAAATCAACGCAAATACAAGAAGAAAATTAAGGAAATGTGTGAATTAACATGACATGATACTCATGATAGTATTGTGAACCCCGATTTAACCAAATAAAGCAGATGGGTTCAACAGTTTATTTTCGAAAAATATTTTTGTCAATGGTCGTAATGGATCAGGTAGATAGATATTATAGAAATATTGGTTTAAGCTGATATTTGAGTGTGATTAACGTCAAGAAATGATATTATTTTAATAAAAATATCTAACATTTTTCGTGATGAATACAGATTAAAAACAATAAATGAATACCTTGTTAACTATAATCTTTCCTGTAGTCTATTAATCTTTGTCCCATCATTGGAGGTAGTTTAGTGGGAGTAGAAATACAAATTAAATAGAGAAATTTAGTCAACAAAATGCTTGGAAACTGACAAAGAACCCCAAAATGCATCGCCATTCTTGTGATGAATACAGATTAAAAACATAAATTCCGAAAACATGTAAGAGAATTAAATATAGTGAACATACAGTTACAAAATAATGTTCAAATACCCACTACAATTTTAAATTTAGTGTCTTAGTGACTGTGTGTTGTGAAATTTGTACACAATACATTAACAAAATGTTCCGAGTTTCAGAGAAAATGAGCGACAAGGAAAGCAAGGCGGATTATCGACGCACTTGCAACCCTTCCCGCAACTACGAAAGACAGAGGATGCGTAGTGAATCATCACGTAGTCGGAAGCGAGACTCAGGGGAAGTGGAGAGGCGCAGTCGGAGCCGCAGTCGTAGTAGCCGTGGCGATGACCAACAACCAACGCAAGAATCTCGGAGGCGCAGTCCAGGTCGTGATCGTCGGCGTAGCAGCGCGACGCGTGATCAACTGAAAAGCCGCAGCGTCAAGCGAGCAAGAACGTGAGCTGTCCAGGGAGAGGGAAAAATTAAGAACCCTTGAAAACCAGGTACGCAAAGAACGAGAGAGATTAACGGAACGGAACCGATCACGTAGGCATTTCGAGACGCCCGAACCTAGACCGGACAATCGTGAGCAGACTAATACTGGCAAAAGTAGCTCAACTCGGTACCGTTCCTTAATCACCCCCACGAAACGACACGCACCCAGTGATGACAAACTTAAAGCACATGACAACAAGAAAACTAAATTTATAACTACAGACTTGTTTGAAGATTTCTTTTTAAAACTTTTTAAGTCTAAAGCAGGAGATCGTGAATCGTTTTCCAGTTCATCATTTAATAATGTTGTACCAGACTTTGACCCTATCTCGAAGGAACAAATCATTCATATCTGGCTCGATAAAGTCGATGAATGCTCCGAAATTTATAACTGGAACGATAAGCAAACGGTTCACTATGCCCTGCTCAAACTCACCGGATTAGCTAAGACATGGTTTCAGGGTCTGCCCTCTATTAAGCATAGTCGGCTTGAATGGAAGTTGATGATAAAGGAATCATTTCCTACAACAGAAAATTATGCAGAAGTTTTGACAGATATGCTTAATATACGGGTATGCTTTGGAGAATTTTATGAACTTTATTATTTTGCGAAAATCAATTTACTGAATAGATGTAAAATATTTGGAAAGCAAGCAGTGGATTGTTTATTTTATGGGGTAGACGACAGGGGAGTTCGTGTAGGTGTAGGTGAAGCAGCCAAATTCGATAAACCAGAAGATGTACTTGATTTTTTTTTAAGACCATTAAGTATCACAGCAGAAATTAGTCGGACTCTAATAAAGGTTTTAGTAAGGACAAGCGTCCTAGCAGTACATCGGTAGGTTATAGTCCGGTAAAAAAAATATAGATAACACGACGTCAAGCAAAAATAGTGGCGCGAAAGGGCAAATGAAGTGCTTTAACTGTCAGGGTATCGGTCACCCCAGCTTTAAGTGGATTGGAGTGGATTTAAGTGGTTGGTTTTTTTTATGGGACATGACAGTTCCCACTGTCCTAGATTAAAGGATCAAAAAAAAAAATCTCCAAAGAATAAGGAGGTCCTGTAGATTTCCTTCACTGAAAATATGTAACGACTAATACAAGGTTATGACAAATATTATCGGAATCGCTACAGTATTTAGGTTTTCAAGCAACATTAATTCGTGAAAATAGTGTTTTAAGATTAGGATTTAACTGGAAAGGCGTTAATGGCCCATATTGAGAGGACTAAAGAATATACCATACTTACCGCTAGGGTGTACTTTAGTGAGTGATATACAAGGCAATTCGGAAAAGGATGTCGAAGTGCTTAAAGTGGATGACCACTTAGTTAATTATGACGTGTAGCTTGGACATAGTTTTGCTGAAAATCATTTTAGATTATTAAAACTCCAACAGATGTAATATTTGAACTAGATCACTATTCTAAATAACATCAGTCTCTATACAACTTGTGATGTAGACATTGTTGAGATCATATCAGTCCCTGTAAGGACAAACGTTGCTCGTAAGGAGATATATATGTAGGCGGATCGGTTAGGGGCTGCGCGAGTCATGAGTAGGTTCTACCTCTTACCTGGAAAATATGAAGTTCATAAATCTGAATGTCGTTTATTAGTTCTAAATGTTGGGTTGAATCCAATACTAAGTATTATTTTAAAATTTCATTAGATAATATAATTTAGCAATCTAGTATGTATTTATTTGTTGAATAATAACCTATCGGATAAAAAAAAAAAAAAAAAAAAAAAAAAATAGAATATAATTTGATATCAAAATTGCGAGATAAAATCTAGGAAACATTAAAAGTATCATTTAATATTAGTAATTAATTTATTGACAATTTAGAGTACAATCTTTATTTAGAGTACTTAAGACTGCTATTACACTCAGTTGTTGGATCGGATAATTTAGACTTACATGTATTCAGAATAACTACTGGGTTAAATAATCACGTTTCTATCACTCATAACGCGGTAAATACTTATATTACTATGATGATTGATGACGTAGATAGGACAGATTAGTATTCGAAGTCAAGACGAAATTAGTTCTTAAAGGGAGTGAACGTATTAAGAGAAATCAGGAGAAAAATAAGAATCGGTATGACAAACACAACAAGAAGGCCACGAATTATAAGGGGGGCGATGTGGTTAGGAAATAGGGCTAAGTTTTAATACCCTGCTTGCTCGTCCAGTGATGAACATGACGATGAAAGTGATAGCAATTTTAAGAAATAATGTTGTTAATTAGATGTGAATGATGAGTTTATGAGTTACTTGATTTATCGAATTGATATTTAATCTAATTTATAAATTGTGATGATTATAATAATGATTACATGATGCTAAATGGTGTCTGGCATATGAACTAGCCAGTCGCTAATATTGTTGATTAGATGTAAATGATGAACTTATGAGTTAAGTACTTGATTTAGTGAATTGATATTTAGTACAATTTATGATTTGTGATGATTATAATAATATGATGACTACATGATGTTAGATGGCGTCTGCCATATGAACTTGCCAATCGCTTATATTGTTAATTAGATGTCAATGATGAGTTTATGAGTTACTTGATTTATTTAATTGATATTTAGTCTAATTGTGATTTGCGGTGATTATATGATGATTACATGATGTTTGATGGCGTCTGGCATATGAACTTGTCAATCGCTAATATTGTTAATTAGATGTCAATGATGAGTTTATGAGTTACTTGATTTATTTAATTGATATTTAGTCTAATCGTGATTTGCGATGATTATATGATGATTACATGATGTTTGATGGCGTCTGGCATATGAACTTGCCAGTCGCTTAGGGATAAGTGAGGGTGTTTGAGTCGGGCAGGATTAGGCATTGGGATTCGCCGCCCAGGATTGGCTCAAAGTACCGCTGCCGATGACGGAGTGATGGTGAAGGAAGTAGCCTCACTTCGCTCGGCAATAGATATGATGTGATATGGCGTCTGGCATATGAACTTGCCAGTCGCTTAGGGATAAGTGAGGGTGTTTGAGTCGGGCAGGATTAGGCGTTGGATTCGCCGCCCAGGATTGGCTCAAAGTACCGCTGCCGATGACGGAGTGATGGTGAAGGAAGTAGCCTCACTTCGCTCGGCAATAGACATGACGATAAGTTGAGTGAGAATGTTTGAACTGGGCAGGATTGGCGTATGAACTCGTCGCCCTTGAATAGTTCAAAACATTGCGGCTGAAGTGTTGTGAGAGTGAAGGAAGTAGCTTTCACAGCACTCAAGCTCTAAAATAGATGATAATGATGATCTAGAATTAAGACTGATTATTTTTATTTCTTTATTATTCTTGTTATACATCTAAATATGTACAAGTTATTTTATTTTGTAATTGTTAATGATTGAAAATTGTTTGATAGATAGAAGATACTGATCAAATCTATTCTTATACAATATTTAGGAACGAAGGGACTCGTTCTTGAAGGATGGCCGACTGTAACAAGACTTATCTATGCGAGGGTAAATTGACATTATAGTTAACAGTCCATAGATAAACTTGCTATAGTCAAGTGACGTTTATGTCATTTTTAAATATTTCAAAGTGTCACTGTCAGTTATAAAATCATTTTGACATTGAAGTGAATTGTCAGTTATCAAGTTCCCGACATGAGTCAGTCTTGAACGAGGCACCGTAGTGACAAGTTGTAAGGTTAGTAAAATGATGTGATTGTGATTTATATTATGTACTGATCTAGGCTGAATAATTTATAATAAACATTGTTATTGCGTTGATTTATCCGTTGTTTCAATTCTATGATTCCCTTCTGAGGTCCGGTTATAGTATTCTTACGGGAACGGGAACTACACGGGAGAAACCGCGTGACATCCGCTAGTACAAAATAAAACGACCATCTCCATTATGCTTGAACGTACAAAATATTATTTCATTCACCACATAATATTACTCATACTAACAAGTAAAGGATGTATATACTATTATCATTTGTCCGACTGCATTGATAACCCAACTCAAATACGCTGTCAGATCTGAGAGACCGAATGCATACAAACAAATCAAACTATCTTCGAACCTATTTATAGCTCAACTCGGTGGAAACCATTCATAAATTATTACTTACATAACATACATTGGCAGAGATGCACCTAATATAGTACACGCAAATTTCAGCATATTTAGGTTCTAGTCCCAAGAAATACGGGGTGTGACTATTATTGTCATCAACCGGACATAAATCCAGACTCCATGGTTGCTGCTGAGTAATTCCTGATGGCAAAACCCAATAACATTTTCCCGATCTGGGAATAGGAATGTTTACTAACTAAAAAAAATATGATTCTAATTAGTCCGTCTGTTAGATTATCGAAAAATATTGAATCAAATCAAATCAATAAAAATTGACGAAGATAAAACGCGTCAAAGATTTGAGTGACAGGTGATGACGTCACTGCTCGCTAAGAAATGTCATACTAATGTCTTAGAATATGACGTCACACGAGTTTTCAAAGCACTGTATCGTCTTCATTGAAAAAATATATTGTGTCCAATATTTTTTGAAAATCTATCTGACGGACTAATTAGATTTTTTTTGTTAACACCCCTATTGAAGGAATCCCTGCAGGACCTCATCATCATCATCATCATCATCATTTCAGCCAAAAGACGTCCACTGCTGGACATAGGCCTCCCCCAGGTGTCGCCACATTGAACGGTCCCGTGCGTCTCTCGTCGCAGGACCTCATGCTCAATCTCAACTCACATGGAGCTGCAGTCTATGTGTGACTATTTCTACACTTATTATTCAGTACAATCAAAGTCAATCATTCGTTCGTATAGCCAGATTCATCATTAAATACAATCTCAATCATTGACTACAAAGTATAACGTACGCTCTATTTATTTGTTTTTAGTAATGCTTTGGTTGTAAAGTGCGGTTGCAAAGTTTGTGGCACACGACACGTCAGTTTCATTGAAACGTTATGAAACTAATGTTCTGCTTGATGAAAAACAACAAAGCAAAAGTTAATTTCTTTCATAACACGAGTTGTTTTTTTATCTTAAAATAAACTGTCAGTAATTTTACTCCAAGAGTGTTAAAAAGTATTGAATAATTGCGTTGAGAACTCGAAACACATTAATATTATTTTCAGCAACGGCAAACGTCAGAATTAATGAAAAAATATCAGCGGCCATTAAAATTAAAGGACTTGTAATGTATTTTCATAAATGTGACATTTAAAAGTCCTTCGTGTTCCATCATTTATTTTGGCGCGTGCAGAATAATGTAAACGCCTTTGACTGCTTTTTTTATAAGAATAAAGCTGTTTTTACACGCTGTTTTTTAACTGTGAAAATCTTTTAGTTGGTTTGCCGGAAAAAATTGCAGTGGTCAGTGTTGTTTGAATCGCTACTAAAGTTTGTAGACGGTAATGATGACTCATAAGACATGTTAGAACCGAAGATACTAACGGTCGACCACTTTTAACCCTAAGTGAAAAGGTTGAAAAGTGTTTGGCCAACGGTACTTAAACATGTATCATAACCTAACTAAGTAGGTATCTATCTATTATATGGGTTAAAATATACAGCTCTGAGACAGGCTGACTGATGGATAGACGGACAGACAGGCTCAAAAGAACCTAGGCTTTTGACACCCATAGGGTGCGGCATCCTAAAAAACTTGTCTTTACAATAAAAAGCCTAAATGTTTCTGTTCTTTTCCAGTAAAATTAACCACACCTGCTTGTTATTTCATTCGAATGAATACACGAATGGTGTAATGTCTCGGAGAAAAAGAACGCATTTCTTTCCATTTCTTTATTTAAATGGAATTTAGCACTCTAGTTAAGGTGACCTTTTTACACCCCTTTTTGAGTTGTCAGCAATCTTTTAGAAACAAATTGCAGTTGTTTTTTCGAAGTTCGTTATTTGCAAGACCCATAATATTTTTTTTTTTTACAGTAATCGGTAATTGCGTTGAAATAAATTTTGAAAATTCTGCGTCATAAACTCATAACGTATTGGCAATCATACTTAAAGGGTCTTTGTGAGTTTTTTTGGGGAATTCTTAGCATGTTTACATTTTCTTTTAGTTACGAATGATACTCATTAGTTTCAGCTTAAAAAACAACAATATGCTGATTCAATGTGCCTTTTAGAATTCAAGCAAATGCTTGTATTCTTAAAGGCACATTGAACTTCACACGAAGTTTTGAAATCTTCCCAAAGGAATGAAAATGAAAAACTTGGATAAACAGTAGCCCATCAGTTACGCCAAATTGCATCCAAAATCAGTTAAGCCAATCTTCTTTCGCATTTGTAATATTAGTGTAAAAGTTTGAACAGAGCCTGCTTTGTTTTCATCAACAACTCGTATCCTTGCCCTTCAACTTCCATAGTGACGTAACCACTTAACTTTTACTACTCACATAAGCATATTTTTATCGCCACAATCTCTCTCTATCACAAGATTTTCTATATAAGGAAGTAGATACTTTCTCGTAACAATCTCCGGTCAGCGGTTCAACAAAGGGAAGCTGTCAGAAAGTAATTCTGATTCAGCATGACGCCTTGTTGCCTTCGTTGTTCATCAAAACAAGGCTCCCTTGGCAAGTATCCAATCTTCGGCTTTCCCTTGAGTGTAAACAGGCTTCTTTAGATGTAAACCGCACCTTGTAGCTTTAATTTCTGATCGATTCTGTTGTTTTGTTTCTTGTTAGGAGTAATTGTAGTTTGAACTTTTTTGTCTTGTTTTTTTATATACATAGTAAGCAAGGATTTATTGTCGGGCTCTTATTTAAGTACTAATGTCATAAGTCCTAAATGTACACATTTTTTTAGGGATTAAAACTGTGTTTTGAGAGAACGGGTTTCTAGGATATAGTTGGATTTTAATCTTGTAGAAAGGAAGTCACTGATACTGAATGGTACCGGTACCAGTGGTTCAATCAAACCGGCTCGGAAAATTAGCGGACACTGTTGTACACAACGCACCAGTGAGATAATGTCCTGAAATATCTGTTAGTATTTCACAAGCTTTTATGAACGATAACATGCAGTTCACTGCGATTCAAATTCAGAATTTCCTCATGTGAAATAAACGTCCACTGTATAAACAAAGGAAAATGTATTTACTTCCTACATCAAAATGATGTATATGACTTATAGCCAAACGTCGGAAATATCAACACTACCCCTGATTTATTATGGACGAACTATTTTGTTAACAAACAACCCATTGGACTGCATTAATCGTGTAGAATCACAATTGATGCACAACTTCCAAAATTAGCGCGAATATTTCGTGTCGCGTAAATTCTAGCGTAGAATTCTGCGGTTCCGTCATTTGTTTCAATGGTGTCGAAACTGGCGACCGTAACGGGGACTTGTATTTCCAAGTGTGTGCATACGTTTATATTTTGCTACATTTTCCGGGTACTACGTTTTCGTCGTAATCAAATTGACGTGACAATGTTTCTTTCAGTGACAAGTGGGAGAATTCGGATGAATTGTTATGATGAAGAGCTAAATGCTTACAGTAGTGTTCATTTTAGGCGCTTTGCACATGGAGCAACTATTGCAACAACTGGCAACTAGCTGTTTACATATGTATATTTCAATTGGACTGCGCACACATAGCACCTCGAGTTTCGAGTTTCGGTGATCGTCAAGTTTTCAGTTGCTGCAATCGATGACTAAGTTAGTTTCTAATTGCCGCAACTAGCAACTGTTAAATACCGATTTTTAAAATTAACGTCGACGGCGACGACGTAATAAAATTAGAGCAATTGCTGCTTCTTCGATATTCATCGTCACACTGAACGCTGTTCGCTGCGTAGATTGAGCAACTCGGTTATAAAAGTTGCTCACAGATTGCCATAAAATTGCGGCAACCGAAAACGTTGTAGCAACTATCAACTAGTTACAGGAAACTTATAAAGTTGCTTTAGTTGCCTCACTCTGCTTTTAAGTCGTTTCGTTTACAATTAGATATCCCGAAGTGACATGGGACAAGGCAAAAAGATGATTTATTGAAAACAGCTTTTGTTTTGTTTGATTTTATATTTCCTGAAATGTACATTCTGATACATCAGCATTATTAATTTTATTCCAGGAAAAAAATGGATAGCATTCGTTATAGTAAAATGATGTTGAATCCATTGACATGAAACTTATATTTCGATGCATCGAAATGTGCTTAATTCAATCCGTCAAAATTAATACTATTTTTAACAGCGGTGCTTTTTAATTTAGAAATGAGTGTGTATTTTTTCATACTTTTATTTATGTTTTAAATATCTATTTTGTGCAGGTACAAAACAAAACACTAAAGATCACGCCCATTTTCCCAAAAGCAAGGTAGAGGTGCATACACCCACTTTTCTTCAGATTGATATGTTAGTGTACCTACAGCTTAATTTTCTTAATTTTTCATTAACATTTTAAACGGAGAGCAGCGGTGGCCCAGTGGTGGCAGCCCCGACTTCCGAACAGTAAGTCGGGCGAGTCGGGGCTGGGCGGGTTGGCCAGGCAGGCGTACTTTGTGTAATAATCTTCGATCAATAATAGTACTAGATTAAGCATCAGGAACAAAACTAAGTCGCTCAAGTGGCCACGTTTGCACACACGTAAACATCTACATAGCATCTTAGAAAAAAGTTCAATATTATTAACAACTTCAGATGATTATAAACCTTAACACGTAAACATAACGTTTAATTATCATTGTAAAGTATATTTATTTAAGCCCTTTCATCGGAGAAAGATTAGAAGCAAAACATTTTAAATGTCGCTCCAAAGTAAAAAGTCATCAGTACAAAAATATTCATTCTAAAATGAAACTTAAACTCTAAGCAATACGGTTAAAAGCATTTTGTGTACAATGTCGTGCTTATTCTATTGCGGAACTAGCGTTCCCTGTTCAAGAACATGATACAATAGTTGGTGCGTTGTAGCAAACATTGGCCAAACAATTATAATATTCGCTGATTTAATTATATTTACAGTTTAATTATGTTTAAATATTATGAAAAAGCACATAATGATATTAAATTACCGAAAAAAAGATATTTCTTCCAAAACCTTGGTCTTACGGTGTTTATTTACGCAGTTTTTGAACGCATACTGCGGTATTTTAACGTCTTAATGTTGGCTATGATTGGACCATACTGATTTGAAATAAGACCACAAATACGTTTGTGGTCTTATATTTCGGGCCGTTTTTGAAGCGCTTATCGGGTATCTAGTACATTATTGATCGAAGGTAATAATAATTTATTTCATCACCACTGCTCTAAAAACGGTGAAGGAAAACATCGTGAGGAAACCGGCATTTCTTAGAACCAACAACATGTGACATGTGACTTCTACCAACCCGCACTGGGCCCTGGTGGTGGATTATAGCCCATCCCTCTCCTAGAGAGGAGGCCTGAGTCCCTGCAATGGGTATATTATAGGCTGATGATGATTGGAAACGGTATATTTACCATGTTTCATGGGTCTCGCAATGCACGCTGAAATAAAGGGAACTCAAAACAAATAGTAAACATGGTAAATGTTCCGTTTCAGTGTTAATCCCCATTCTTAGTGCCGCAAGACACTGTGTCTTAACCAACATTGTATACCGTTATATATTGTGTTAGAAGATACGCAAATCCAATACGGAAACTATAACCTTTTGTATACAAAGCCTGGCCTGGTGGCTTGTGTATACACTGACTAATATAAGTTTCATGCACGTCTAGCATCTGCATATCCCCTTATTTGGCGGCCGTGTTCCAAGTTTTGCAATATCATCTATCGCCGCTTATCTTCCTGCATATAACATATGTTTGGATGCCGAATGTTCAATGTAAAACTCCCTATATTTATTGGTCGTACAGACCCAAATCTTCTTTGGATGGTGTTCGGTTTCCTTTTAGATTTCGGTGAGGAAATAAAGTTTTGTTCTAATGTGAATCTTGGATGCTTCGGGGGAAATCTGAATTTTATTTTAAAGTTCTCAGAGTTCAAATTGCTTTCGGAAAGGATCGTGCCGATCATTTTACTATTTATGTTATATTGAATACTGCCTACTACTGCCTCGTAGATCTAGTGGTCGATTTCCGAGTCGGG
Organism: Diarsia dahlii; assembly: GCA_949775195.1. Taxonomy (NCBI): domain Eukaryota; kingdom Metazoa; phylum Arthropoda; class Insecta; order Lepidoptera; family Noctuidae; genus Diarsia; species Diarsia dahlii. Next base: position 6,720,470 of record OX459200.1, read on the forward strand.
CAAAATGTCATTAGGTCATTCCATCGGATATTTCTCAGTAGCAGCCACAGAGTCTGGATTTGAGCACGGATGATGTATCATAGGCTCGCCCCCTAAATGTAGGTGTATGTGAACACCCCTACCTAATCCTTTGGGGATTACAGGCGTGATTTTATATTATATTTAATAAATAAATAAATAATAAATATTACGGTCCGCTATTTCGTACTACGAGACCTACTTAGTTTTGACATTTTAAACCTAAATATCTTAGAAAAGTAAGTAATACCACCGTCATCCATAATTTGATTTCACTCTAGTAATGTCAAGGCTCTTTTCACTCAAGCAATCTTCTATTTCATCAAAGAAAATATCTGCTTTACGCAGAAATTTCTTCATACATTTACGTGGGCCATTACTTAGTATACATCTAAGTGGATCCATTCATTCATAAAAGGTTTTTCCAATTCATATCATCCAACCCAACCCGATTCAAACTACATATAACATAAAAAAATCACCAATGCAGTATTTCACGAATAACATTTATAAATAGAAACTTTGGTACAACATTTCTACGGATATAACCAAAGTTTTTTTTATCATGAATCAACCCCTGAAAGTTTTTAAATAGCAATAGGTGGGCGAAATGGAAATGGTTGCCAAAATGTTTGTACGAATTTTTGAGACCAAGAATTGCCGAATGAATCGTGGATTTGTGGTGAAGATAGCATCGGTAGTTTTAATAAACAATAGACATTTCACAGAATTGTTATAGCTGTATGATTGTTATCGAATTCTAAATTCTAAAAGCTATCACGCGGTCCGTAACTCGTATGCAACATAATAGTTACGCACCTATTTAACTCTAAGGTTGAAAGTCAATTGCACATTTTAAGACGGCGAGAGATAGGTCCATCCGAAGTGCTTGAAGTCTCTATGTAATAGAGATGTGTAAGGAAGTTGTAGTCAAAGTATGCTACAGACATATGGCACGTCCATTCAAATCTGTGTGATTTTTTCTTCAAAAGACCATCTCAAACACTAATGGTGATGGTAATGGTCCTCTGTGAGTTTACCAAGATTATGTGTAGACCTTAAATGAGACTGTTTTGGTTGTTTTTTTTCACAGGCTGGTGTGTCGTCCAATCTTGTTTTTTTTTTAAATGACGTTGAAATTATTTGCAAAATTAACCACATAAACATTAAATTATTACAGACTAGCTGACCCACGCAATTTCGTCTGCGTCACATAAATATAGCTTATAACCTTTCTCGATATCGACTAACTGACATAAATTAAGCTAAATCGTAACAAACAAAAAATCTTATCTTTCCTCTTTGTTGTAATAGTTCAGATGGTTTAGATTAGCTTAGATTATATTAAAGTGTGAATTACTATAGGTATCTCTTACTGTTAAATGTAATCTGTGCTATAACACTCTATACTTGTAAACATTATGATGCAGTAAATATTTTGAATTTGAATTTCCCGGAGGCCAGCCAGAATCCCCCGACCTACATTGCGACGCGCGAAATATTTTGCCGCGCGGATATTTTTACATTGCGATATCTTCTAAGATATTTGTTTAAACTGTATAGAGTTAAGGGCACAAATATTCTATATTAAATTTCCGTTCTAACAAACACATTTATTTAGTTATAGATTAATACCATAATGGGTTAAATAAGCTTCGCAAAAAATAATTCTTTTTAACCTAACAGTTTAACTTTAAAAAGGTTACAGTGAGTCAATCTTAAAAGATAGATATATGCTGTCGCGGACTTTTTTTTTGAACATTTAAAGAGGAACAATTCCTTTTTTCATGATATTATCGTAACTTAAACCGTTTTCGCAGCGCACGCAGCGGAAGCTCTCAAAAAGAAAATACCTTTTCCCGTTTTTGTAACATTTTTCATTTATGCTCCGCTCCTATTAGCCGTAGCGTGATGTTATATAGCCTATAGCCTTCCTCGATAAATGGACTATCCAACACATAAAGAATTTTTCAATTCCAATCAGCAGTTTCTGAGTTTACCGCGTTCAAACAAACAAACAAACAAACTCTTCAGCTTTATAATATTAGTATAGATTCATACTTTTCAAAGAAAAGTTCCAACTGTAAACCACAGATTCCAATCTAAATAATTAAAATTCTAGTGACATCCCAGTTTTCCAGATGACCTGGCAACTTTGTTTGAGACTCGAGGGGTATGGTTCGTTGATAACCTCAATTGAGTTTACACCGGCCGCGTCGGAAAAAGTTCAGAAATTCAGGTGTTAATCGAATCTCGTTCTCGACAGCTATCATTGCGAAGTTGGAAAATTGTTTGCGACTATCTTATTTCCTTCAATTTTTATAATGTTCTACAATATTAGTGGGTTATATTTAGGCACATCTCTGCTTTACGCTTCGAGGATTATAGGCATGATGTACATGTCATGTTAATATCTCTGGTTACTTAATATTCTGCTATGCTCAGAATTATACAGGAGTGATGTATAAAAAAATAGAAAAAAATCTGAAGAAATAATGATGGACTAAGGAACAATAGTATACGTTCATACGGTAAAGAAAGATTTGGAATCAGAGGTCCTAGACAATGTTAACTTGCTGACAGTTTTTTCAGACATTCAATAGATTTTAACTTAAGTAGGTATCGTCAGAAGCTAAACAGATAATGTTACTTTGCCTTTTTTAAAGGTCCAAAATCATTAACAGTGAAAACCCGCAGACAATTATTGCTAAATCAATTTCTAATGGAAACAGATCTCAGCTTAACTTGTTGTTAGATATTAACTGTATAGTATTTAACACCTCTAGTCCCACAGCATTAAATGTTCAAAAAAGCTATTTTCCTTTAGCCTGGATCGCTATGAAATGGACGATGGAAGCAGTTGATAATATTGAATTGCATTGAAACCATTTTACACCGTACTGAAGCATTGCGGTTATATTTAATAAGAACTGGATCATCTTTCCGAAAATATTATCCCCTACATGCAGACTAACAAACTTAGAATTATATGGCTTTATATAATATTAGATATAATTAGATAATAAATAGGTACAATATCAAAGTATCTACTTTATCCAATGAATATGATGTGATATTTAGATACAAAATGTTGATAGATGTTTAGTATTTACTTATATTTTTTAAGCTATTGCATAGCTTCTATCGCGGGCCTTGAGCGTGGAGACCGAATCCAGAAATTTCGTAACGAAAATAACCACACCAATGAGGTTTTACCTAACACCTTGTAATTTTCTGTTCATTTTCAAAATTTATGTTAGTGACTTCATGTTGTCATAAAAATGCAACTTGCCAGTATTCAAAACAGCCAGTAATATTCAATCCAAAACCTTTTCGAAGAATTCTGAGTGTGTGTTAATTATTTTTTATAAATGTAAGTTATAAGATACAATATTTGAGCTAAACATATTGATAAAAAGAATTTAAATTATTTATTATTAAAAGTAACCTTCATAGACTAAGCTAGTAAAAAAATTTAAAAGAAAAAGTATTGACAGCCTGACGTAAGTGTACAGAGAGACATTGAAAAATATGAAAATTATTTTAGGTATTTATGAAAACGAATCGTTTTAGACCGATTCGCAGAATAGTAATGCAAAAATATATAATAATATTATTATAAGCAGGCATGAGTCACCAGATTGCGGGGCGAAGAGGGGGATTACGCATGCGCAATAACGCCGATACAACCAATGCCACCTAAAGGCGGGTTGCTGAACTAAAGAGACAAGCGTGATATTTCAAAAAGTCATTAAAAGTTCTGCTATTCATCGAAAGATGGAAAAACTAAAAAGTATCACCGCCGTGCCGATCGGAGTCCCGGGTGTTAGGTTATTTTCGTTAAGGAATTTCTGGAATTGCATAAGTTGATAAAAAATGCTATGCAATAGCTTTACCGCGGCAGTCTCCGAGTGCCACACGTTTTTTTTTTATTTTTATTGAAATTCTCGTACATATCCTCCCTCCCCCTTCCTTGGATTTCCAAACTCAAGTGTTTAGCTGGTCGACGTATAGAATTCATTCCTGTATGAGTAATCTCTCTGTTAACATATTCCGAGCACAAACACAAATCGTCGTTTACGACCACCGTTTTACTCGGCAACTATGATTTAGCAACGTAACAATGAATTATCTTCAACATGTCTTGAGTAGGATCAACTATTCTGGAGCATTTCATCTCGCAGAATATGCAAACAGCTTTACATAAAATCATACCAACAAACATCTCACTAAACACAAGAGACCTTGTATATTACATAGAAAATAGGAAAACAGTAATTGAACGTAAAAGCGAACAAATGTTTGGTAAGACAACTATTAACTTGCTTCTGAATCAAGAAACTGTTAAAACAGAAAACGGAACTAAAGTAGAGGTGAAGTTTATTGTGAACATTCAGATGTTAGTTCTGACTTTGTATGTGGTATGGTCGTATCTCGTGTGGAGTAAGTACGACTTCAAGAAGTAACACGAGATAGTCTGGACTTTAAAAGTTGGAAGGTAAAGGCGATACAGTAATAGCCTTGCAGTTGAAAGTTTATTGTGTGCAAACATTTGAAAAGTTGTTTATTTTTCTGGATCTAGACTCCTTAGTTCTACTTTGTTTCTCAAAGGGTTCGTGCTCCAGGTTACATGCTCAAATAAATTCTTTGGCATGTGTTTGCCATAATAGCTCTCGTTGAAAGCAGATCTCTTTTAAATCCACAAAGTGAAATACCAGCCGAGATAAATCGAACACTTCCTTTACTCAAAAGTGCAGTTAAAATAATCCAAAAAAAAAGACCGCACCGACCAATAGATTTCCACACAAAGAGCTTTTTAAAAAGTTTCCAAACATACATTTGCCGTCACACTCCGAGCAAAGTAGCTCGATAGGTTGCAAACTTCCAACTTCGCCAGTTTTTGGACCGAGAAAAATCCGGGGTAATCTCCCCGGATAGTAGCTCTGCCTTGGGGACCGAATCGAAGGATACGTACGAACTGTATCTATCTACCTACAAATATTCCACGGTACCTTTGGAACTCTTTACGCGTTATTGTTGTGTTTGAATTTATTAATATTTTACTCCCAACGGAAATTGATTGGTTGCCTTTGCGAATAGGGATATCCATGACTGATTTCGTATCCCTTTTGGGTCTGAGTAATTGATAATCAAGATGAATATCCTCCTTTTGATCGTTTCTGGCGAAATAGTCAATGATAGTCGGAACAATATTAAAGTCTGCTAGAAGTTAGTCTTAATACAAGCCTGGGGTAAATACAAAAGGAACATTTTCATTAATATTCTGTCTACATCCATCTCAATCAGATAACTGGTCCCTTAATAACCAGATACGGGCAAAATGATACGTCTTTATTTGCAATACGATCTGTGTCAGTACTTGTATGATTGAGTTCATTGAGTGTTTAGTGTTTATGATTGGAAGGTCAATTGGTTTGAGCTCTATGGAAATTCCTAGCGTGTGACCTTCGTTGGGCTGATTGTATAATTTTAGTTTTAGTATCTTGACCTGCGACTCATTTATTCCTTGTAACATGTTGATTATGACAGTCATTATTACTTGAGGGTCATACAGGTACTATATACTTATGAATCAATCAGTCAGCTCAGCGTCTACTACTGAAAATAGGTCTCAATTTCTTTCTTCTCTTTAAATTCCAATACTTTATCCTTTTCAACGTCTTCCTTATCTGACTTACCCTTGCAATCGAAAGCGGGTAGTCAATCCAGCAGGGTGTTAAATTCTACCTATATGGTAACTTGTTCCTCAAGCCGAAATACATCTACAAATTGGCTAACTTCTGCATCGATATTAATTGCAGTGCCAGATAAACTGGCATAGATTGAACGTATAGTTTCAGCCCTAACGGTCGGATTGTCATCGCGCGTTTTAGTTTAATCCATTTTGGGGCCATTTTAGTTTTCAGTTCTGTGAAATACTGAGGCTTCTGTTTCATTGGATATTGCATTTTGTGAATCATGTTATTGTTTCCTATTGGATTCAACAGCATTTGTATTAGGTATTTCCAGGACCCATTCTAGCATTCTCTCACGCATGTAGCTTTACAGGAATTATTGAGAACTTCCGCTTAGAAATAAAAGATAACTTGGAAAAATTAAAAATACTCTTCCGTTCTATGTATGGAGTTTTGTTCAAATAATGTATGAATGATATGTGCTAACGTTCATACTTTTGTTTGATGTTCACTGTGTCAATGTTGAAACCTGTTTGTGAAGAAATATTCAGTCTGGTTATTGTACGAAGACGCCATAAGCTTTTATTCGCAAATATGGTCTTATTAAAATTTATAGACGTTAACAGTGGTACTGACTTGGAGAATCAACCCTGAGGTTCAAAAGAGCTTTGCAAGTACCAACATCAATCTGCATTAAATATCAGCTTTTTATGCATGTTTTTTTTAACATAACATCACGCCTGTAAACTACTAAGGGGTAGTCAAAGGATCCCCGTCGGGGCTGCGGATTAAAAAAAGGGGTAGTCAAAGGTGTACCATAGAGTAAACCCTCATTTCACAAGTTGTGTTTAAGTTTCATGTAATAGTGGGCGAGGCTATTGCCATCAACCGGGCACAAATCCAGGCTCCGTGGCTATTACTGAGAAGTTCTTGATAGTAAAACGCAATAACACGGCCTGATCCGGGAATGAAACAGGACCTTCTGCTTAGCGGTCGCGCTTGCGGCTTGCGACGATAGAACAACGAAGTAGTTGTTTTATGCAGTCTTAAAATAAACTTAACCCTAAAAGTCACATGTTTACCTATTTATATTTTTAAAGTAATTTTATAAACGTGATAGTTCAAGTAAACCTCAATAGAATTAAAAACCACACTCTTTTAATGATTTCAAAGTAAAACTTCAGCTTTAGTTGGAAAATTGTTGCGAGGCGGTCAAAGAGCCACTATTAGTGCGGAGAAAAGGAACAAGGGAAAATAATGTGAGGTTGCGGCTTTCAACGGAACTTTAGAAAATCAATTCAGAGGTAATGGGTAACGGGTAACACAATAGCGGTGCTATGGGCTATCAAAGAACGGTTAAGTTACCATGTAGTGAGTTTAAGCTCTGAATAATGATGCATATGAGTCTAATTCGCATAAATACTCCATTATGGCGGTGGAGTGTTGTTTGTACGATAGTTTCAAAGGTATTGCCATTAGCTAGGATTGAATTTGGTTTTAAGACGTTTGTTACCTTCACTGTTTATGATAGATCGCTTCATTAGTCCGTATCAAGGCGTGTGTTTGATGAGATTTCCTTTTCATTCACCGTGCGACCATTTTACCCTGGTCCCACTTAGGGCGTTTCATCTTGGTTAAATAAGGTACGATATGTGTGTTATTTATTAGTATTTCAGAAAGGATGTTGAGTCAACCCGCGATCATGGCGCTTGCAACAGCGTCGAAATATCGGTAACTCAAAACAAATAACAATCACGGAAGATATCCTGTAAGTGACATTTTAAATATTGATGTTTGAGTCTATCTGACTGGACCACACACAAAGATAAAAATATGAACGCTTATTTATTGCAAAAAACAGTAAAAATATTTCTATGTCTCTAATTTGCATAAATGGTGCGTAACTGTCACATTTAAGATTTGCAGACGACCTCGTTCTCTTCGCTGAAAACTTCGAGGATCTTCAGAATATGCTTCAAGACCTATACGATGCTTCTTTCAAAGTAGGACTTAGGATGAATATGACCAAGACGAAGATTATGGCAAATATCAACAGCTGTTTAAATTCTTCTGTCAAAGTTGGAAATGAAGAGTTGGGTTGGAGATAGTTGACCTGTATGTCTATCTCGGTCATATTCTTTCCTTTGGCAAAGAACACCAACAAAAGGAGATATCTCGAAGAATACAGCTTGGGTGGGCCGCGTTTAGCAAATTGGACGACATTTTAAAAACAGCCAATGTTCCGCTATGTCTGAAGTCCCGCCTCTATAACCAGTGTGTTCTGCCCACAATGACATACGGTGCCGAAACATGGACGCTCACGCAGGAGACTGTGTACAGATTGAGAGTTGCGCAGAGAGCCATGGAGCGTTCCATGCTAGGCATAAAACTTATAGACCGAGTTCCTAACGTCGAAATTCAAAAACGTACAAAGGTTTTCGATATTTGAAATCGCGTTACGGAACTCAAATGGAGTTGGGCAGGACACCTAGCAAGGCGCAGTGATGACAGGTGGACTAAGGCTATCACTGAATGGCGTCCAAGAACTGGAAAAAGAAGTGTGGGTCGTCCAGCGGCAAGATGGGCAGACGACATAGTTACCATCGGGGAAAAACCTGGATGAGGCTGGCACAGGACCGTGGAGAATGGCACATGAAAAGGGAGGCCTATACCCAGCAGTGGGTGAGTTCAGGCTGTGGATGATGATGATGATTTTGCAATGAATGAGCGTTCAAATATTTATTCTTTCCGGCACACAAAAGATAAAAATACATACAGTTATTGCAACAAAATAGCTTATGTACAAAAGGAAACTTCACCCAGAATTGGGTTTTCCTACAGAAAACCTAATTTCGATTGGGATACTCGCAGAAGTGAATATACTTAGCATTGTTTGTAGGTAAGTACCTAACTTGTTAGCAAGACTTTTAATTACCTATTTTAGTTGACAAACCACAAACTTTCTCTCACGTCCTCAGAGAAAAAGGGTATGAGATTAAACGAGGAAACTAAGTACATTTTATATAGAGTCCTTGGCAGTTTGTCAGTCCACAAACTTAGTTGGTTTATTTAGGTCGCGTCTCCTTTGGGCTAAAATTTTAGCCCTAACCTGCTTTAAGTAGGCTTAACGAGGAACTCTAATTCAGGCTAGTAAAGTGTTCTCAGGCTGAAAGTGTAGAGGAAATAGCAATTCTTCTGTCGTAAGTTCAACACGGTTACTTAAATATTTAACAGAAAATATTTTCACAACGCTCCGATCCAGTAAATCCTCTTCTTTGACACTATTGACACTCGAATAATTTAGCTCGCTTTACTAAAAATATTAGGTCTTTATCACGTTTCCTTTGAGTTCAACTTGGTTAAAAATACTAGGTATCTACATTTAGATAATGTTAAAAGCACAATACATCTAAAAATCTTTTTACTGAAATGAAAAAAAAAGCCTCTAAAATATTATTTAGCGTAAAATCTACGCGGAGAAAAATTGAATTAGATTTTTTCATTTCCAAAGATGTATAAAATATTGAAACATTTCATAGGGAAAAGTGTCTCCAATAAGCGCTATGAATATCGAGAGGGCGTCCAGTTCTTCAAAATTTAATTTATTCCTTTCATCCAATAAGACCTCTTAGATTCGATGGAAAATAATTACTGTAGCGATGAAATTTTCTCATTCGGACTGTAATGAAGAATAATGAAATCGGGACAATTATAAGCTTCGCAGAAAATGTGCTTAAAGATTTTTTGGTAAAAATAAATTGCTTACCAATGTCCTTATTTCGACTGATTTGGGTCGCTTAAAGCTGTCACTGAAACGGGAAGGAGCATGTTACTTTGCAGTTAGCGAAATTAACTCGAATTTCCTTATCGTATTTCCCGAAATTAATAAAACGACATTACGAATTTGCTGTTTCAGCAATATCAGTAACTAGCACTTTGCCCGCGACTTTGTTCGCAAAAAAAATGTGATAGCTCGGTTAAGCTATCACCATTTTCTCATCATTTTCTTACCCTAATCCCAATTTTGACGACACGGTTGGCGCAGTGGCTAAGCGATTGGACTACTGCGCTACGTGTCGCGGGTTCGATCCCCGCACGGAACAAGTATTTGTATGGCCTACAGATAGTTGTTTCGGGTCTGGGCGTGTTTGTGTATGTGAGTTTCAATGTTTGTAAACGCACCCACGATACAGGAGAAAGTCCTAGTGTGGGGCAACGCTTAAAAAAAAAAAACATTTGAGGTCGGCGCAGGATTTCTTCTACCATAATGATACTACTCTGTTACTCGACATCTCATGCAACACCTCCTTTCTCGACATATCATTCCTTACCCAGTATCTTTCTATAGCTAAATTTAGAACTGGATTATTAATTCTGTAGATTACCCCCTACTTACAAACTTACAAACAAAAACCTCTTTATAACATTAGTCCAGAGCTAAAACTTAGCTAGTATACACGGAGATATAATGTGAAACCGATTCTTGTGGTAGAAAATTGCGTCAAGACGTTATATAATATTGGCTCTAATGTCTTTTACGTAATTGTTATAGAATCTGAGACCTTCCTTGTCTCTTTGTGGTTTTTATATAAATTGCACAGACTTACGTGTATGTACAGTCGAACAAGCTAATAAGTATACAGCCAGCTAACTTGTATTTACTTTTAAGATTATACGGATACATTTAGAGACTAATGTCAAACGATACAGCGTTTGACATCAGTCGCTTAATGCGAAACACTTGATAAAACAAAATTACCATCAATATTTTCAGTGTTATAGTATTATAAAGATCTCTACCCTGTATACTTATTGGCTTGTTCGACTGTACGTTACGTAGTTACTTTTTTTTAAGTTTTTTATTGCGTTTCTTACACATTTTCTTCATTATATTTATAACACCCGCGTGGTTCCCGTTCCCGTTTTTAAATCGGCGCAGTCGTTTTTGAGTTTTTCCATTACAAACATACACACAAAAATACAAATCTTTCCTCTTTATAATATTAGTGTAGACTTATTGGAAATATTAGTTAGTGTGCACGACATCTTCGATACCAACGTTATAGACTTTGAAAAAAAATCTTTCTTAAGGTACAAGTTGGTAGCGGGCGACATGAAGCTGCTGCAATTAAACGACGTGTCGCAGCGACACTACTGGTTTCTACGTATTTCTATGAATTTCCCTCCGTAGTTAGCGACATGAAGCTCGCGTCGTCGAGTGGCAGGCGGAAGTGTCGTCCGACCGCAGATCAGTAGTGCCCATAGATAACAGAAACAACAGGAGTTAGTAAAACGACATGACGCAACGACGTGTCGCGACGACATGAAGCGACGACATGTCGTCTGCTGCTGCTGCGTGCAGTCGGCTACCAATTTGAATCTTTATGATGAAATACACAAGCAAGAACATTAATTTATGGAAAGTGTTTTATAGATTTTTCTGTTATATCTCGTTAGCTGACGCAAATTGCTCGAAATTAGCATTCAAGTAAATTGCGTCTGTCTGTACCTCCTGCAGATTTTGCGTCCAGCGAACGTAAGCGCGACTGTGAACCCTAGGTTAGATACCCAGTTCGTGCAAAGTGTTATCGGGTTTTTCCATCAGGAATTTATTAGTAGCAGCCACGGAGTCTCGATTTGTGCCCGGTTGATGGTAATAGGATCGCCTCCTAATACATGGGACTTAAAATATTACTAGCGAAATGTGGGTAGTACACCTATGCCAAACCCTCCGGGATAACAGGCGTGATGTGTTATGTTGGATGTATTATTGTTGTTTATTTGTACTAAATTATTTTGATAAAGCCGCTACCTTAGAAATCTCTAAGAAACGACCTTCTATTATACCAACATTGACTTTAAATCTTCTCGCCAAAGAATACTTTGAGTTTCGATTCAAACTGTAAGTCTGCACTTTGAATAGCAGCTGGTTACTGATCCTAAGCCATGCACAGAGAAGAGATTTCATAACAATGACGTCTCAAGTTCTAAACCGGAATCCTTCGCATAGATTTACGTGAGTATTTCTGAAGAGATCAGCTTCCTTTTGGTCGTTAACCCCGATGTAACTTTGGACCTTCGTGTGTTTTGATGTTATTTTATTAATTGAAAAGGGGTAAGTTTGAGAGATGAGATTTGGGAAGAGAAAAGGATGTTATTGTTCGCCTATTAAACGTTATTATGCTGTGTTAATAAAGATCGGTTTTGCATTAACGTAAACGAACGGGGTTCCATATTTTCCCATATTTCACCAGTTATGTTTAGGTAAGTTCCATGTAATGAGATGAGAGCCTATTGCCAATAATTGGGCACAAGTTTAGACTCTGTTACTGCTACTGACAAATTCTTGTTGGAAAAACTCAATAACGTTTTGCTTGACCTGGGAATCGAGCTGAGTATTCGCACTTGCGACCACTAGAGCATTTATCATAATTATCAGACACATAAAATTAATAAATCAAAAACCGTCTTAATTCGAATATAATGAACTAATGAGAATAATTTCAAAGCATATATCACCATTGCGTAACAACAAAACCGAATAATCCAAATTCACGCCGTGAATAAGTCTCTGCGACAATTTAAGCTCGATTGATTGGTTTACGAATCAATAGAGTCAGTTGACGCGCGCTGATTGGCTAAAATAACATGTTGTTCATTATTTGGATTAGCTGCGAACTGCTAATTGGATGATAGATTGTCGCCTACTCTTGAACAGGATTATGTGTGGATCGAATTGTAAGGACTGTAGGTGTTTGTCCTATTGTCGACGTACAGCGAGAAGCGAGTAGAGCGAGAAACGACATGGTGAGCAACTAGTTGACGTGCAACGAATTGGGCAGCAACGGACAGCCAATAATTATGTAGTCATTTAACTGGGCTATGAGCAAGCGCGCGCGTATGTCCAGCGATTACTCGCACCACTCACATTCAAGTAGTTTCTAATGCCTGTGTAGCCAAGCGAGAGTCACTGAACGAGTATTTTATTTGAAATCTCTTGCCATTGTTACAAACTAGTTTTGTTTTTCTCGTGTGGAAAGTTCCTAACTAGGAAATATTTTTAGGTATGGTGGTATTTCGACGTTTTGTTTCACCGACGAAGCAAGCGCATGTTTTGCTTCACCGAAAGAACTTGACAATCTTGCCACTAAAATTCCCACTTCGGGTAATATTGCCGGCAACGGCACATCTCTAGTCACACCCCTAGGTGCTATATCCCAAACTGCTATTACAAAGTGCAGATAGAATTCTCGCCGACACAATGCGTTCAACTATAAACATAATTATATGAACAGACTCATCTCTTTTACTAAAACAAAACCTATATATCTATTTTACACCTCTCGATAGTCGTCTATGTGACGGGTGCCTTAGTTCTCGCGTAGGTGTGACATCGAAGTAATTATTTCAAGCGAGGACTAGGTACGTTTCTGAGAACTTTTTATGAGCTATAAGAAAATTTCCTAAGAGCATTTACTAAAATTAAACTTTATCTACGTACTTAAAGTGTCTTATGCGTACCTAACTAATTTAAACTTTTCTTCTTTGCAGGTTATAACAGCGGTATGTGGAGTAAACAGTATGTATATTTAAGAATATATCTAACTGCAAAAGGTGTTTCGAGATTACTTGGCGTTCTACTTGCAGAACTAAAGTATGGAAGAAAATAAAATAACAAAAGATGAATAAAACTTCGTACGTGCCTGCATTGTTGTGGAGTTTTACTTTAATGCTCTATTTTACGACTGTACGGGAACAATCTGCATAATAGAGAAAAGGTAGAATAACAAATTATAAAAACACTTTCTATTTTTCTCTTAAGTGCGAAAAATAGTTTCTTTTGCAATGAGAATAACAAGAAATAAGGCATTTGCAATAATGATTCGTTTTAAAGAAATAATTTATGAATACTATCGGCCGAAGCCATAAATACAGGTCTCCTAGAAAAATTATGCGCTTCGACAAACATCGTCTGTATTCGGCATTATGAACATTTGCTGATGAGATCTTATTTTGACACATTGTCTTCATGTAAGTACCTAAACAAAAGATAGAACCTTATTTAAACAAAAATACATTATCAACTCTATGCTAGCCAGTGCACACTTCAACCACTGAACAACTTGTAAAAACCTTATAAAACGCCTGTAAATAAATAAATTGTGTCATAAAAACTTAAGTCAACCTTCTAAAGGTTCCGCCGAACTTTGTACTAGATTTATACAGCCTTTTCACAGCCCTTTCAACAAAACCGAGCGTCATTCCGACATTCCTGGAGTTCAACATTCCGACATTCATGAATGATTTATATCGAAGGGCGCCGGTAAAGTGGTGTTTCTGTAAAACATTCAAAGAGATCATGTGAGTGAACCGTTCACAGGTACGAAGTATTAAAAATTCAGCAAGTTGAAAATTATCATCTATTACTTCAGTGTTGCTAAAAGAGAACATGGGTGGTGCAATTCTCTATACCAATATATTTCCCTGTTTTCTTTCTAAATAGTGCTATTAGTACCTACCTACCTGTCCCTGTTATTTCCTTTTTTTCACCAACTAATAAGTAAAGAAAATGTGAACCCAAAAATGACAAAAAATGCCCCAATTTTACGGTCTCGAATAGAGGATTATCTGCGAATTCGAAAAATTTTAACATAAAATAAATTGATAGAACATAGACAGTCACACTCTTCCTCAAAATTTTAATGTCGAAAATAATTGTTTCTGGTCAGTTTTTGTTGTAATTTTTACCACATAACCAGACAGAGCTGTGCCTGTCGCAATCTACAGAGCCAGACTTGACGCAGCATGTCGGCAATAGTTTCTTCAAATACCATTTCTTTGACCCTGTGCCCTCTTAACGTTGACCTTTGTAAGTGTCCGAAACTGTCAAAAATTATAGTACCTACGTTTATGATTTTGATCCTTTTTGTGGAAATCAACCCCATCTTTTTGTGCCCCATATCTCAGGGGCGCACAGTTACTATATTTTGTTAGGCTTTTGTTTTTGTAAGCCAAACGTTTTATCTTACATCATTATCTGCTTAGCCTTTTACCAACTCTGTTGGAGTTGGCTTCCAGTCTTACCGGATTCAGCTGAATACCAGTATTTTACATGGAGCTGTTGCTTATTTGGCGCCCACAACCCAATTAGTATTGTGGAGGTCAAATAGGCAGTATACGATACCCCAACAAGAGGACTTACCAGTTTTATCAAGGTAAGACTGTTTTGTTTTGAACTTGGTTAGGGTCCTTATTTTTTCTAACAATTTTAATAAATCAATAAACTCAAGTCAACTTTGAATTTGGTACGTATTTTCTTAATATCATGAACCCTTATTCAGTTATTTTTGAGTCATTCCCTGTTAACATCAATGCAGTACAAATTCATTAAAAACTTTCTGCTTATGTTAATGTTTTGTGAGTGATTCGTCATAATTATTCAAGAGAGGAACTTCGTCAACACAAATGTGTTTACATAATAAGCATCTTCACATAATTATATCCTCTAAATCCCTCTTTAACAATGTATGACTGTGTGTATTTAGACAGTGAATAGACTAGATTAGAGAATTTCTCAGTAGCAGCTACAGAGTCTGGATTCATTCTCGGTTGATTGCAATACGCTTGGCTCATATTATATGGGACTTCAACAAGGTGAAATGTAGTTGGGTATACCTCTGCCTAATCTATGTTATGTTAAGACAAGTTTTTCTGGAGGGAACACAATGATTTTAGTTGATTTTTGTCTTTGTGGCTGGTTTTTAATCAGTCAGCGGTCGAACTATCATAAAGCGATCTGTCTAAATTCGGCACTCTTTCCATTTAGAACCCGGAGGATTTTTAAGGAAATTAGTAATCTTTTACTTATTTATTTATTTAAACTTCATGTACAAGAGTGGTACACACGGCTACACATCAAGCTATACATTTCCAGTATAAGCTGGTCTCGCATTGTATAGGATTTCCGTACAATGCGAGATCAGCGTAAACTGGAAATGTATAGCTTGATGTGTAGCCGTGTGTACATAGGCGGACTTAATGCCACAAGGCATTCTCTACCAGTCAACCTTAGGGTCAAATAGGACAGTACTGCGGTAGTAAAACCCAATTCTGGGTTAAGCTTGCCTTTGTACATAAGCTTTGTAATTTATGTTTATATTTGTTATTTTATGTGTGCAATAAAGAATAAGAATAAGAATGAGTAGAGTACAAAAAAATAATAACTTATAACTATCTAAAAGTATTTCCTCACCGGATTATCCGCCTGTAATGTAACATTTCAGGTTACACCTCGCAGATTACGCTCACTGAATGAAATACAGTGAGCATTTCATTCAGTGAGCAGTTTGCATTACATCAGTGAGTGGGGAAACCAGAGCATTAGAGGGCGCAACCTGTAACGACCCAATTTGTAACAATCACTTGTGTCTGTAGCAAATCGAATCTTGGATTGTACAGGCGAATACAACCAGGAGCGTATTATTTGTAATGTAATGCTCAAAATCCAATTTTTGATTTGTTTCACGGTAGGTTTGGGAGGTTCTTAAGAAAGCTTTTGTTTTGGTAGCCTTTGGTGCCAGCTGTCATTTGAAGATAATTGACAGTCGTTGCAGGTACCTACATAGTCAGTGGCCCTTATGCAGACAACCGTCTTACCAAGGGCTATCATAATAATTATTACCCAAGACTGATTAGGTTGTGGAGATCAGATATGCCACCGTCGCTCCATGCAAATTACTGGTATTCAGCTGCATCCGGTTAGACTAGAAGCCGACGCAAACATAGTTGGGAAAAGGCTAGGAAGATGATGATGTCGCAGTGAAAATTGTTGAATAGCATTATTTTGCTCTGGGATTGCGTTTTACACTATAGCTCCGTAAGTCTGTACACAACTTTATTTGCACACATAATTACGACTAGGTATCACATCACTCTTTTGTTTCGAAACGACTGTAACTTGTTTACCTTTATTTATCTTGTACTCGTAGAGGTAACTTAACCGAAGTTAGATATTATAAAGGATTATTTTGCTACTTGAAGACGAGTCACGGAAATTGCTTTCTGGTTTCAGTTGGAGGTCTATTGTTAATTATTTCGAAATTCGATCTTCTTTGCTTTTGTTGTGTTCGCTTTTAGGAGGATTAGTATCGGATGAAACGTCATAACTTTTCTTCTGATAAATGGCAGTTGATTGATGTTTTGCGGAAATAATTTCAAACGTGTAATATTGAGTTTATGGGGTATCTAACGGTGAAATAAAATCTGTTGATGTCATAAACTAGAACTCAATATTCCACGGCAACTAAAAGTTTTAGTTAAAAAATTGCATATTTTTGAAGACGGGTGTTTTTTTTTAAATTTAATGTTGAATCTAAACATCACATTGTCTCGATGTATTTCACATCACATTGTCTCGATGTATGGTCAATATTTTGTAGTAAGTACCCTATTTTTATTTTTCATCATTACATTTAGTATTAACATAAAAACTAGGTATAGTATTATTGATAGGTAATTAATGTTAATTAAAATGTCACTTACGGGATATCTTCCGTGATTGTTATTTATTTTGAGTTCCCGATATTTCGACGCTGTTGCAAGCGCCATGATCGCGGGTTGACCCGCGATCATGGCGCTAAGTCATGAATCGTGAAAGCTAAAAACAGTGTAGGTAATTAATGGACTGATAATTGATGACCTATTTTATTCCCAAAAGGCTTCGATCAATAATAGTACTAGATTCAGCATCAGGAACAAAACTAAGTCGCTCAAGTGGCCACGTTTGCACACACGTAAACATCTACATAATATCTTAGAAAAATGTTCAATATTATTTACAACTTCAGATGATTATAAACCTTAACACTTAAACATAACGTTTAATTATCATTGTAAAGTATATTTATTTAGGCCCTTTCATCGGAGAAAGATTAGAAGCAAAACATTTTAAATGTCGCTCCAAAGTAAAAAGTCATCAGTACAAAAATATTCATTCTAAAATGAAACTTAAACTCTAGGCAATACGGTTAAAAGCATTTTGTGTACAATGTCGTGCTTATTCTATTGCGGAACTAGCGTTCCCTGTTCAAGAACATGATACAATAGTTGGTGCGTTGTAGCAAACATTGGCCAAACAATTATAATATTCGCTGATTTAATTATATTTACAGTTTAATTATGTTTAAATATTATGAAAAAGCACTTAATGATATTAAATTACCGAAAAATAAATATTCCTTCCAAAACCTTGGTGTTACGGTGGTTATTTACGCAGTTTTTGAACGCATACTGCGGTATTTTGACGTCTTAATGTTGGCTATGATTGGACCATACTAATTTGAAATAAGACCACAAATACGTTTGTGGTCTTATATTTCGGGCCGTTTTTGAAGCGCTTATCGGGAATCTAGTACATTATTGATCGAAGCCAAAAGGCATCAAATCTCAATTTAAACACAACAAAATAAAATAATTTAAAATTAATACTTACATTGCAAAATTAAAGTTGAAATTGGATTATGATTTTTACAATTTCTACTTTCATTTTGTAAATAATGATGCCTTTGTAAATAAAATAATGTAAATATCGATCAACTACAGAATATTTAGCAGTTATTTCTTAAAGCAACATTATGAATGTCAGACTTTAGTACATCTATACTAATAAAATATTATATAGAAGTAAAGTTTGTGTGTTTGTTGAATTGTAAGGGGTAATCTCGGGCCCGTCGGGGCTGTGAATTGTCAAAAGGTTAACGCGGCTCCGACACAAGGGCGAAGAAGGAACATGGGTTTGGTTTTTAGTCAGTAGAAGTCTGACACTCCCCTTCGGTCTGCCCAAGAGCGGGGGGGGGGGGGGTTATTCCATGATTTACCACCCACCAAAAAAAAAAAAAGGGGTAATCTCGGGATCTGCTGAACCGATTTTAAAAATTCTTTCACCAATAGAAAGCCACATTATTGCTAAGTGTCATAAGTTATATAAAAAACCGAAAAATAAAAAGGCTTTTACGTGGTAGTCCGTTTTGCAAAGTGAATCGGAGAAAAAACCAAAGCAGCGGACGGCGCGCGATGGTTTCGGGTTTAATTCAGTTCGCGTTCGTGCTCGCTTCGGGCGTGGCCTTTTACATCTGAGAGGTAGGTACCCGCGCGCCCGCGCGGCTCAGTCGCGTGGTCGGCTCTATACGCAGCGGACGTCCCCGAAATTGAATTTTTCGAAACGTAATTAGCACACTTTCGACTAATTATGCCCAACGAAGTGGGCATTGGTCAGCTAGTTATGGTATAACAAGGAAAGAGGTGTTTGATGAGATGACGAGTAATAGAGAAGTACATATATGGAAGAAGAAGATATTATAATATCATAGTCATTTATTTCAATAAACTCAAACACAAATTATAATGCAAAATTGTGACAGGATATTTTATTATTATTATTATATTTAACTTTTTAGGATATTTTTTTTTTTGCCTCTAAGGCGGAGGCAGAACAAAGTTCGCCGGGTCAGCTAGTGTTATTTATAAAACTAAAACAAATTCCAACAAGTAATAAACAAACACTTATTAAAAAAAGGTAATTTAAGTCACAATAAGCACAAAATATCTGCTTTGTTCGAATATTTTCAGAATTTTCTTGTATTGTGGTATGAATTATGATTTTGTATGAAAAGCACTTTCTTCACAATAGGGGATATGATTGAACGATTCTAGAAGAACGGACAAGGACCGAAATTAGCCGCTCCCAACTATTTTATAGATGATTGGATTATGAGGTTTATTATTGAGAAAATACACAATAGAGACGGTTGCTTTGTGTTTTATTTTATAAAAGGTGTATTAAATAACGGGTAGGTACTCATTTCATTAAACTACGTATTTTCCAAGATCGGCTATTGTTTCGAATTTATTATCAGAAAAGTTGGTCTGGTAGTCGCAAGTGCGGCTGCAGAGTATGAGGCTCTGGCTTCGATTCGCAGGTCGGGTAAAGCGTTGGGTTTTTTTATTAGGAATTTCTCAATAGCAACCAGGGTCTGGATTTGTGCCCAGTTAATGGTTCGCCCCTTATAACATGAAACTTAAACATAATAAATTAATTATATTACAGAATACCGAAAGGAATTAATTGTATATAAGTTAACACAAAATTCTACCTAAATAAGTGAAAATACAACATTTTCTCATATTCCTCTGTTTGCAAGATTATTAAGCGAACCGGAGATTTTATAAAATATTTTTCTTACAAATAACGAGATGTCTGTGTTTGATGCTGTAGGTACTGAAATGTGAATATTTATAGGATAAAAGGATTTTCTTCTGAAGTTTTTGTTTTAAAGGAGAGATGGAAATCAGATGATTGTTAAATTGAAAACCCCGCTAAAGCTTTGGCTGAGCCGTTGGCTTGCATAAAGTGAAAATTGTTTAGCGTTTGAGAATTCGTTCGGAAATAAATATTTTGTAGCTACCTATAAAAATAATTGGTGCGTGTAATCTGTAATTACACTCACCAATGGTTTTTATATGTGTGCGGTACATGAGAGTAAGTAAATAAATATAGAAACTAGGGCCATCCTAAAGGTCTTTGGGTCACGGGAAACACCTGGATAAGATACGCACTAGACGGAGAAGTGTGGCGAAATAAGGACGGTCTATACCCAGAGGTTATTCGGGGCTGATAAAAATAAAATAATAAATTATATTAAGCTAGAAAGTAGTTTGATTGTACGCGCTAATCTACAAACAACAAGAACAATAAGAGAGAAGAGGCAAGAGACAAGAGATATTATTTTAGTCTTAGATAGGAATATAGGCTATATAGCATCACGCTAAGACCGAGAGCGAAGTGTCAATGAAAATCTTGCAAAAACGAGGAACATTCGAGAGCCTATGTTACGTGCGCTGTGTAAACGGTTAAACTTACGCAAAAATCTCATATTATGACGGAATTGTTTCTTTTCAACAATTAAAAAAAAATCAGCATAATAATATGTCTATCTCTTACTTTGTATATACAGAATATAACAATGACTAACATTCTAGAAGCACCAGATATTAATTAATTGGTCCGTGAAACACTTCAATTCAAGTTTTTTCCTACCAGACAACTGGAACAATATTGTGTCTTTGGGATTGTTGCTACAGTTGCCTCTTTGTTCCTAGTGGTTTGTTATTTTGACACCTGTCCAGAAAAACCTGTTCAATTATTTAGACAATAGCTTTTCACGCGGGTAGTGGTATTTGCGTAGTTAGTGGCTTTTCTTTTTAGTAACATACTAGCTTTTGCCCGCGACTTCATCCGCGTAGAAGTCGAAAATGGTTCTAATAGGATTTTTAATTGTTTTTTTACGTTATTAATTTTGTTATAACCTATAGATTATGAGAAGAGGCCTTTGCCCAGCAGTGGGACAGTAATAGGCTGGTATTATTATATATTACATATAAATTACTGTATTCAAATGTTTGAATACTTATATTTTTTTATTATAGTGTAGGGATTTAAAGGTTAAATAAAACATGAAAATAAAATAAAATTTTGTTATATTTTGTGAAAACGAAGCTCAGCTCGAAATCGAAATACTACACACCTACCGCAGTATTTCTTTGTAAACAATATTTTTTGTTTTTCCTTCGGGAGCTAGAATCACCAGGCTTACTCTGTGCGCTTACTCTGGAGCATGCCACATACAACTGGCCGTGAGAAAAGCAGCTTTCCCTCAAGCATCCCTCAAGTCTATTCCCGCTACCTTAAGAGTTTGACCTTGAGCTTTGTTTATAGTTATTGCGAAGCAGAATTTGATGGGAAACTGCACTCTCTTGAATTCGAAGGGGTAATTTGATGGTGTTAGGGGAATCCTAGGAATAAATACTGACTCTCCTCGAGAACAACCGGTCAGTATAGTTGCCTCGATTAGATTGCGATGCAATGTTTTCACTTGCAATCCATTGCATAATTTTGGTGGATTTATATTGCGCAGCAACATAATTGGCGCGCAAACTCTCAATTTTAATATGTGAGTTGGGAGACCGGGAGGCTTCAGTGTATTCAGGAACTCGACCGGATAATGAATGGCATCATCAGTGTTTATCACTGAGTCGACGGATTTATATTGATATTCGACCCCTTCGAATGATCTCAAAAGTATTTCTCCCATTTTTAAAAATAGACACAGACACTTCTAAGACAAACTAAAAGAAAACTATAGGTATTAATATACACAACAAATCAAACACAGATAGTTTTACACTCAGTTTACAATTAAAAGTTTTTAAGTGAGTTCAACCTTTTTTGAATAAATTCGAATTTGAGTTTTAGACTTGTGTCAAAATAAAAAGAAGTAATTTAAATCAAAATCACTAAGGAGTATTGATATCAACTTCGAAGCAAATCTGATAACTAAAAATATGGACTGAACTGATCGAAAAATATGATAAGAATAAGGTATGTTTACAATATTTTTTGGAAATCTATCTGACGGACTAACTAGGTTTTTGGTCAACCCTTTATTGACAGTTTAATTTGATAGATAGCATAAGCACTAAGTAGGCTTTATGCTAAGAGTGATATTTTCTACATGTGGGTAGGTACTTAAAAATACTGATTTGTCACTTAGATTTATATTTTTAATTATAAGTTTTTTTATTTTTTTTATTATAAATGGGCTTGCTCTTGACTTCAATCTTGCCCTAGGGGCAGAGATGATGTCGACGATGGAACGAGCTTACCCAGTAGAAGCCTGTTTACTCGCGACTTAAACAGATTAGGGTTATATGAACTCGGAAAAACCGACGCAGGCAGGGAATTCCACTTCTTGTCTGTGCGCATAATTTATAAAGGACCCAGCAAAGCGCTTCGTTCGAATGTGTGGAATGTCGACTAGGTATCGGTGAAGTACTACCGAGTTCACTGATGGTCGACCACTTTTCAAACTTATTAGTTAAGACATAAGGGTGAAAAGTGGTCGACTGTCAGGGAGCGACGTGGTACGTGGTACCTACTTAATTGATACACAAACAGTCCCTTTGTACTTTCTGACCAAAACAATGTCCATTACATTAGGAAAACGATTGTTTGCACATAAAAAAGTTAGAAGCAAAGAATTCCCGTACAAAATTACAAAGTTGAAGTTTCAGGAAAAGTTTTCTTTAAAAGAATGTACGCTTTGAAAGGGAAGCGTTTCTTGAAAGTTGTACGTGGTGGAAAATGTATGGTGGTTTCATTAACTACTATGAGGTTTATCAATATACCAAGTTGAGCTGTCTTTATTTAAAACCAAAGTACAACTTACTCTAAGTTTTTGAAGACACACTAAACGATATAGGGGAAATCCTAGTGAAATGCAAGTTTGTTCTATAAAAGAAAAAAAAGAACTTCATGGAATGTATGACCTACCTCTATTGCTTTTATAAAGTAGTCAAGGGTTGTTAGGGTTTTTGGTAACGTTCTGTAGTTTTTACTAATTCTCACGGTCTCAAACTCTTACAAAAAAATAAAATGGCTAATGGCATAAAATGGCTGTAAGTCTTATAACCATTTTAGAATTTATAAACTGGCCCATATGGAAACCCAAACGTTGTTATAAAGATACAGTAATAAAAGGGTATCAAAACTTACTGCAATCACCATCGACACTTTGATACGACAAAAACTTTCCTCAAACATTACACAATACTTATCACCTCTGCAAACGATGTCATCGTTTACAGGGGTGCTAAACAGGAGAAAATTCACAAAAGTGTTCCCATCTAAAATTCAGAACATGTGTTATGGCTGCCAAAGGGTGACAGTTAAACCCAATGATACGTGAACTGGCAACCCCAACATGATTGAGTGCAGGGGATTTAAGGCCCAATAACTTCACAGTACATGAAAAACAAATTGTCTCACTTCAGTTTCCGTCTTTCAGTATGTTTCAACGGGATTTGAACACAGAAGAAATAAAGTTTGTTTTGTCTTCTTGTAGGAAACTTATGTTTGAACCACAATAAGCTTGTAATTTTCCCATTGGTGGGACACAGGCCCTGAGAAGAAGTGGATTGTAATACACTAGTGGGCTTGAGGTTGTTTGGTAGTTTCGAATTTTCGGTTCTGGGACATGCGCTTAGGATGTTTGTGGACTTCTTGGAATCTCTCTAGTAAGATATTTCTAAGTAATTTAAACATATTTGACAAGTTACTTACGAACTAGAAATAAGTTTAAGTTATTTTACAAACTTGTTTAGCTTTTCTAGTTAATATTTAAGCTTTAAAGTACACTCTAGTCGACTGCAGTTTCATTCTAAAATAAGTACACGCAAGGACATAAAGCGCTTACTACTAGAATTTATTTAGTGGCTTTAGTAGTACTTACCACTACCAAAACAATGTGTATGTGTTACTACTGACCAAATCCGTAACCACTATTTCAGGAAAACACTTTGTGTCGTTGAGTTCCTTGGGATATGAGCCGAGCCACACGATCACTAACAAATGCTTGCCCTGATTGGACACTGGACAGGTATACTCAAATCTGTGTGGTTATTTCTTTAAAAGACTATCTCAGACACTAATCAGCATAGTCCTCTTACGACTTTACCAGTGTCTGGAATTCAAAAAAGACAGTGCCCTCTGAGTTTCTGAGTTCGTTTCGGATGTTGCTTTTTAAAGAAGTCAGGTATGAAACACCACCCCCATCTAGTTGTAATACACAACATGATGTGACGTGTAAAAGTGATTTGCAAAACCAATTTACAGACATGAACATGATTTATGATTTCGCTGTTACCACATAAAAAGTCAAAAGCAAAGAAGCATATAACTAGTTAATACATTAGTGTGGAATCTGACAAGTCTCAAAGTCAACTGCATTTGTGCTCCAGTCCACTATAGTTTAATGCTGAGAAAACATTTTCGTACCACTAACCCGAATATAATATCTAATGCAACAAATATTGATCTCATCATTTGATTACTATCCCATTCATATGCTCTCGCTCCAAAAATGCCAAGACACAAAACTTGGCAGGATTTCAAATCTGATCCGGGTCAGTGACTGAAACGAGGTTTTATTCCAGACCCGTGTTTTAGGAGTATAATTTTAACGAAGTTTTAAGTTTATAATGCCCTCTTCTATATTTTATGAGCCAACGAGCTTTCCAGCTTCAAGAGACTTGCTATTAAAGTGTTAACTTGAAAGATTTTTGAAATATTAATTACAGTTTCTTCATTAAGTTGATGTCATACTGTTATGTTGTTCATTTTTGTTGCATTTCACGTTCACACTACTCTGACAAAGTTATATGGGTCTCTCTGATAAGAACAGCACCAAAAACCATGCTGGATTTGATTTGGTTGAATCCATGTTTGATAGGTTCACTATTAACTTCAGTTTTTACTTTTCATTTTAGTCATTTTACACCTATGTAAGGGTTTCGGTTTCCATAAAGTAAACCATTGTACGTGATCCAGCCAGCCCACTTCGCTCCAGAAGTAGATCAATTTTACCAGTTTTCTCTCAAGACATCTGCAAGGAGTTGTGATGATCTTGGTGACGCCGGTGCACTCGAAGAGTACATGCGCCACCGTTTTCTCTGCACGCTCCGTATGGAGAACTGTCAGTGATACCTAGTCTAACTATTTTTAATTATTATTAACGTTTACCTAACGTAAATCCATTTTGATTTTATATATAATAATTTATAAATATCATATTACTAACTTAGAAATTTTCTAATATGTAGAAACGAGGAAAATTCTCAGAAATTTTTGCGTATACAATTTCCCAATAATCATATTAATTTTATAAGCTGAACAAGTAATAAGCAGCCAGTCTCGTGATATCTAATTGATGGATAGCCCACGCAATAACAGGAAAAACGTAATAAGGAAAAAGCGTTTCCCGTTAAGATATTTAGGTGGAACCCATGATTATGTGATATGGATATTTATATGAATGTGTTTCTGTAAGTCAATCGTAGTAACAAAACTTGAGTTTTCTTGATAAGAGATTAGAGCTGAATCGAATTTAACGTTTCTCAGCCCTCTTAAGCTTTGAAGAAGATAGATGAAAACGAATACATGTACTGGAGATGAGAATGCTGAGGTGTGGATGTTTGGTGTGACAAGAATGGATAAAGTAAGGAGTGAGTATATTAGAAGAAGTTCGAAAATTGCGCCAGTTACAGAAAAGTAGAAAGGTAAGCGACTATCGTGGTATGGGCAATTGGGCATGCCATGAGGAGGGACGAATTGCATGGATTTAAAAGAGTGATAAATATAAATGTTGATAAGAAACGAAGAAAAAGACCATAGAAAATATGGATAGATGGTGTAAGGAATGATAATTATGAAGATTAAAAGCGTAACTGGAAAACGAACTCTTTTGTTTTGTTCAAAATGTTCATCGTTGGTTTACACCTCGTTTCGAACTGTTGATTGGAATATACAAAAAAAGCCTCCGTGCCCATTTAAGTCACGACCACAATCTGATTGAAAATTCTTCACACCCACACAGATTACAAAATATTCTTTATGCTGCTTACTATAGAGGTCAATGTATATGTCGCAGGTTTTTCATAAAATTAGGTTTTTGATCAAAAACCTAGGTTTTTCATCAAAAACCGGAAGATGACACATTTTAAACTCAATTTCATCATAAACCTGTAACAATCCAGATTTTTGATCAAAAACCTGAACTAGTTTGGGTTTATGATCAATCTGATATGTCGCATCGCAGGTTTTTCATAAAATTAGGTTTTTGATCAAAAACCTAGGTTTTTCATCAAAAACCGGAAGATGACACCCCAGTATCCTACAAGGGCGGCATGGGCACCGGGCCGTAGGCCGACGAAGGAGGCCGTAGGCCGACGAAGGAGGCCGGCGGAGGCCCGGCACTTTGGGGACAGAAGATATTAGTGTTATATAATATGCGAGCGAAGCGAGCGCGCGTCACGGAGTACTACTGGGATTTGTTCAATTCACTAGATTTGTTTAGGGAAATGATAAAACCGTGTTGTTATTTTATCTTCCTCCGTGGTTTGATCAAATCCCTTAGGGAATTGACCAATTCCCTGTTTTCATCATATCACTGCGACATATATAACTACACACAGTCATAAACTTTGTCCCTATGAGCCCATTAAACACTGCTGTAAAAATATATTTTAATGAAAACAAACGAATAAGTGCCATAGCATTGCCAAACCCCAAGGTCACTTAGAATGAAACGACTCTTATTATCAAAGAATGTGAATAAACCAATTTTTTTGCCCAAATTAAGTGTGTGTTTCAACCAAATAATGAGAGTTAAAGTGCCCTTAACAAAGCCGCAAGGCACTTGGCCTCCCATTGCGTTTTATTCTGGGCCTGCAGTCTCTACACTAATAATGACGCTACGAATGTCGTTAAGTCGAGAAATCGTAAACTTTCTGTAATAGATTTCTTTCTTTCTTTCTTTCTTCTAGATTTTTAAAATCTATTTAAGAAAGTTTGGAACCTTCTAGTTGCGAAGATATTGGTGGTCAGAGATACTACATTTTGCAGCTTTACTTTGAGTACGCTCACGACCCCCGTATTTTTCACGGCATCCATCAGCATAATATTTTTGGTACGTTACATTGAGTCCTACCATAAAACGTGATTTTTCACTACAAAATAAAAAGTTTAAGTTATAAGTCATTCGTTTGGCATGGCCTAGACCTGGTCTTCAATAAGCCCTTGTCCACCAGAGCTGCATAGTACTTGGAATATGTAGTAATTGTATGGATAACGCTTCGCATCTACTCATATACCGTATACACCCACGCTTATCCTATATCTATACATAATACTGGCATTTATACGCAAACATTTCAGAGTGTCGATTAAAATAACATCGTACAAAGATTCTATCAGCTAAGACAATATTTTTAGGTCTTTGGGGAAAGCAGATAGTTTTGTTAGAACTACCTAAGACTACTTTTTCTTTTAAGATTTTGGCTCAGATAATTCAACAACGAAAAAAAATAGAGTCAGATTTCGTTGGACACGGTCGAGAACTTCGAACACTTTTTTCGTTCAACAAATATGGGAAAAATTGGAATCCTTTGATCTTTTATGATTTTTTTCCGGTATTTGTTGAAGGCGTTTTTATCCAATCGTTGCAAAGGCACGCTATTTCCTAGGTGCTCTTGAGTTCGTTGCAGCGTTTCATTCGAGGGCACCTAAGTTAACTGCTTGTCTGAGAGCGAGTACAGATTTTATTTTATAAAATCTGGTTCTTAGATTTTTTTTAAACCTATATACCCTACTAGCAGCAAATATAGTGTAACTAAGTAAATTAAATACATAAAAAGTGATATTAAAGTCATTAAATACCGAGTTTTGGAGCTCGCGCCTTATGTGGATAGGTGACCACTCATTACATACCGAGATTCCTCAATGCCTCGGAAAGCACGTCAAGCTGTTGGTTCCGGCTATTGTTTGCAGATCTTTGATAGCCGTTATAGGTAGTCAGTTGCCCGTAAGTCTGACAACCAGTCTTACCTAGGGGAATCACATTATCCAGTGGGTACTAACTGGGTTGTGGAGGTTAGATAGGAAAACGCTCCATGTATAATACTGGTATTCAGCTGCAACCAGTTAGACTGGAAGCCAACCTTAACAAGTGAAGGTAAGTACATCATCTGATGACACAATTTCACTTTAATATCGCAATAATTCGATATAATGTCATATATAAAAGGAGAACTGACTGACTGACATATCAACGTACAGCCGAAACTACTGGGGCTAGGAATGTGAAATTTTGCACACGGCTTCCTATAATAATGTAGGGGAGCACTAAGAAGGGGTTTTTGGAAATTCAACCCCTAAGGGAGGTAAATAGGGGATGAAAGTTTTAATGGAAAATCGTCACTTTTGTAGTTAAACCGACATCCACGCGGGCGAAGCCGTGGGCAAAAGTTAGTAATGTCATTTAATTAAGATTTATACTAAGTATAAATCGCGATTGTGCGTAAACATAATTTTAATACAGCGCAAGGCTTAAAAGGCATGAGGTAGGTGTAACTTTATCATGAAGACTTACTTGAAGTACTAGATTAGTGTAGGCTTAATGTTCGCTCGCCTACTTCAACGGATTTTGATCTAAGTGTTTATCAAATGAATGGCAATGAGAGGTAAAGTCATGTCTGTAATCCTCGAAAAGTTAGGCCTAGGTGTACCCATCAGTACACCCACCTGTCGCCAGTTATGTTTAAGGTTGATGTTCCAAGGTAGCCCGCGAAATTCAAATTTTCTTACGTTTTTAGCGATTTGCAGGCCAGTGTAACTTTCCACCATGGAACTTTTTACCATGTAACTTTCAAGAATGACTTTTTGATGAAATACTCATTCTTGAAAGTTACATGAACTTGGAGGGTTGTAATAATGATTTTGATGATTATAATTCTGTAACTGCATGCGTCTTACACCCGCGAATCATATTTTCACTAACATACAACTTAGCACTGGCCTGCAAATCGCTAAAAACTCTTACTTAAGTCCCATATTCTTTACTTCTTTTTTTTTCTCTTTAAAAAAAAAATACTTTGCCCCACACTAGGAATTTCTCCTGTATCGTGGGTACGTTTACAAACATTTAAACTCACATACACAAACACAACCAGACCCGAAACAACTTTCTGTTGGCCGCCATACAAATATTTGTTCCGTGCGGGGATCGAACCCGCGACACGCAGCGCAGTAGTCGAATCGCTTAGCTACTGCGCCAACCGTGCCATTATTATAGGGGGCTAGCCTATTGCCCTCTTAATCTTATCGTGTATGCAGTAAGGTGTAATGACCCCACACACCCTAGTGCCAGAGTTTCTAAACCGCTTCTCGAGGGCCGCTGACATGGTAACACCCGTATTTATAAACAAGTCATTACTATTACTTGAGTAAATGTCATTGTTTAAGATACGATTTTTTCTCTGTAGTTTAGTAATTCCTTAATGCTAGAACTATCAAACGTTAGAATTCTTAGTTTTGCTTTCATTGACGGTTCTAACTTCGTTTAAATTCTTGCCCATTGCATAAAAATATTTGCATAAGTAATTACTTAAGTCCAAGTAATTACATTGACTTGACTATAAATACGGGGGTAAGTGTCGACTGCTTAGAAGAAATAATAATATCTAATTTTGTTTAGTACACGCTGTATGTACGTACTACAACTACTGTTTCATAATTACACCCCTGTATTCTAACACCTACTATTGTTGTTTGTTTTAAAACCCCAACTTTGTTTTTCTCATCTGTTTCCACACAGGGATTAAATACAAGCAAGCTTTTTACCTAACTTCTTTTGTTTTTAGAAAACAACAATGTCACCGAGGTAAATTAATTACCAAGACACATAGCATTGTGTCTATTACAAAGTTTCTTAGAAGTTAGACATCCCGAGTGTCTCATTAAGGGTCTGTGACTTGTGAAGACGGTTTAATTAAAGTCTGTACCTAGATAAAATTTAACTTCGATTGAAGATTTTTCACTTCATTTTGTAAAAGAATGGATGACAGAAAAGCAATCAATCTTTTGCTGAAGACGATTTCATTCTTTCCAGACGTTCGTAAGGAGTTTAGAAACAGTCGAATGGATTTGTTCTAAAGTGTCAATTTACGGGTTTGAGTGAGATCTTGTTTAAAAGTGTTAAGTTACAGTCCCTCTTGTTAAAGTCAATCATGGCTTTAAAATATTTTTTAATCATTCTTATATTATTTACCTACCACGAACTTTTTCTGTGTTGAACATTTGAAATTAGAACTTTATGGTATGGCTTTATGGTGAACTCTCGTATGTACGAGAGTTCACCTTAAAGCCATACCATAACAGCCATACCATACTGTGTCAAAGGCCTTTTCCATGTGTTGTGTGTTGTCAAAGTTTAATTATGGTTTCTGGCTAAAGCAAACCTACATAACATAATAAACACAGTACCTTCTGGTTTCTCAGACCATGAACTTAAACTACCTTTGTTCTACGAGTTCTATAATATATTCACAAAAAAACTTTCTCTAAGAACTGACGCATTCAGCTGATCAACATGAAGGAAAAAAAAAATAAGATTTTCCAAAAGGCATAGAATAAAAGTTGTTCAGTTTCATGGACTGAGACACCAGAGGTCTTGTGTTTTTTATGTGGAGCCCTGTATAATATTATAAAACAAAAACACAAATTAAACAAAACAATCTACTTTCCTTTGAATCCAAAACATTGCAAATAGACTTGTAAACCAAGATCAGATCATCTCTGTTCTGTGTATACTAAACTTCGCAACTCGGAGACCACAGGTAAGTTCTCAACTCATTACCGCGAATGACTGCCGACCGATAACTCGCTTCGAATTTACGTTCGCCCCGTCGGAAGTTGGAAAGTTTCTTTACGAATTCCGACGCTTGTTTGTGCAAAGTTTATTCGTTTACACGTATTTATCGTGATACGATTAGGTTGCTGGGCAAGTTGGCTTCGGGCTCTCGGACACATATTGGTGTTTTTATGAATGTGCTTTGAGGTTGGATTACGTTTGTCGTGTCAACAAGAAAGTTTTTAGGCTACTGTGGGCATTGTACGATCGTGCGGTGTAACTTAACGTAAATTGGAACAATATTTGTGAAAAGTTGTAAGAAGTTATTTAAAAAATCTTTATTTCACCAAATGTCATCACAATACAAGAACCAAAAAAAAAGAGCATAAAAAGGCTTATATTATAAACTCACAAGAATTTTTATTTGAAAGAAAAGGAGTAAATTGTAGCGTGAAGGTGGACAGAGCGCTGATCCCAAGAAACATGGGACAAAGACAGGAAAATACAGGCTGTTGCTGAGTTTATTTTAAATTCCCGATGAAAAAATTCTGTTTGGTTCGGAGTGATGTACTGAAAATGAGGTAATATTTTTGTTTGTGCGACCCTTCCACCCTACAACATTTCCCAACTTTTTTTTTTATTTTTTATTTTAGATGGGTCAGCTCTTGACCTCGAGGCAACTAAAAACTACCCATAACTAGGACCACTAACTAGGAACTATCCCATAACATATTTTTTTAAATCTATGAATAAGAAATCTTTTATAGTAAACAAGTAACACGTAGGTACCTACTATTACTTTCTATTTTAAAATTAAAACTATTATTTAAAATCATTCGAAGTTACATTCAGTACGTTTACCCCGCACGGTCGTGCAAGTCCCTTGAGAGTTTCTTTGTAACCTTTCTTTTCTGTGTGTATTTTGTGTAAATATTTTTTCGTCTTCATCTAATCGATTGTTTCTTTCTTTCTCTTTCTTGTTTGTTATTTTTACTTCAGCTTTGTGTTATACAGTTATAGTGTCGCCAGCTAATGCTTCTCCAATATTATTTATTATTGTGAACGACTTGGGATGGTAAAGTCATAAATTATTCCTGTTGGTAAGCGGATTAGGAATGCCGGAATTATTTTGTTTGTTATAAGTACAGATGTATGTCGCTGTACTTTTTCTCGGATATAATCCTTTGGTTAGCTTCTTCGATAACATCAAGATGTATTTACACCAACTCAGTTTTCCTTTTTGTTTGGTCAGTCACACGATAAATAAATTAGGTAAGTTTCTATTGTGGCTCTGGCGTTGAGAATTATTTTAATATTATGTATTTATTCGTTTAATCGTTTCGAGAAGTATGTTTGTTTGATAACAAGGAGCTCAGTTTACTATTTTTTTTGTTTACAAATGCTGTGTGTTCCATTTATTTCGAATTGCAATATTTATGAATTTCCTGGCTTCTCTTTACTTTTACTGTTTTGCAAACTGACTGTGAGCTTTATATATAATAATAATATACTTTGTGTATGCTGTGAGCCATTATGGATTGTATCTGAGTTGAATTAATTTCATATGGTTTACTCTAAAATGTGTCTAAGAAAATAATAAAAGGTTTGTTTCTATTACCATCAACCAGCCACAAGTTCAGGCTTCGTGTCTACTACTGAGAAATTCCGGACCCAAAAACATTAACATTGGGAATCAAACCCTGGACCAAACGCTCAGTAGTCGCGCTTTGGGCCACTCGCCCAATGGGGCAGTCGGGGGATAAACTACTTACGTAACATCCCATTTTATATCGCATTAGATATTAACAGTCTCATGTGAGCGCTTCAGAAACATCAATTTTCTCTTCCCAACAAAATATATAAAGGAATATTTCATAAACTATCAACGCTACAGCAATGACCACTTACCACCCGGACAGCGGGCAAAAAGGGTCATAAAACACTTTCAAAGTTTTAAATTTTTAGTTAGTCTTCCACCAATGAGTTTTACAAACGACGAGTTATGGATAGTATTTCATATTTAGTACCAGTGTCTAGCACCCACATTATATGCAATAGCAAATGGAAATAGGTTTGCATCGAGCGAGCATCGATATGCATATTTCATGCCCGTAACCCACTGCGAAGGATTGCGACCGACTTATCAATATATGCAGGGTCCATAATGGCTCACCTAAAGTTATTTATCCGAAATTGTTCTTCCTAACGATTTGTAATCCGAATGATCACTCTTCCTAAAATTTTTCATCCTAAAGTTTTCATTCTATTTGTAGTCCTACCGACGATGTTCATAACACTCATGTTTCCGAAAATTGGAATTCATAATATCATTAGTGTAAATATATTTAAACTCCTACTGTTTTTTTATCCTAACGCTTTTATTCCTAAACATAATTACCATAATATTTTCACTCATACAACTGTTTAGAATGATTAAAGGTCGTTTCACTGATTTTTGTCTTGAAATAAAATAAATGAATGAAATTCAGGTCAGAGTGTCGTCTTGGGGGCACTATGAAAAAAATACTTAGAAAAATTTCGCGACCAATTTCGAGGTAGCGCTCGCCGGCCGCTGCCGCGGCACCGCTCGCTTCGCTCGCTCGGCTCGCGCGTAGTTGGTCACAGTTCTAACCTAACCTAACCTATGGATATCTTTGCATAGTATATAAGGTCCCATTAAAATAGGTGGACAAATTTTAACACAGCGTTTAGTAAGCCTAACTAAAGACATCTAAACAAAAAAAAAACACTATAAATAAAGTGATTTTATTTTGACTTAAAATAATAAATTGCCGGCACTCTAGAACAAACTCATCCTATAAAAGTAGGTATTTTATTTCTTATTCTTATATTTTTTTTGCTATTGTCCTTATTTTAGCGGTCTGAATGATTTCTAAAATTTTGAAATTTTAAAATTCTAAAATTTTCTATAATACTGATTATTATGAATAAAAAGTAATATAAACAAAAAAAAAGATATGACTTTGAATAATAGTGTAAAAGATGGTTATGTTGAGAAAATATAGGAAAACAAATAATAGTGTAATAGATGTTTATTGCTACAGACATTATGAAGTTGAATGCTTCGGAATTAAAACATTAGAGACAGAGAAGTTAGGAATTGCGATTGTTAGGATGAAAAATGTTAGGAAGAACATTTTCGGATTTCCAATTATCGGAGTTGAAATTTTAGGTGAACTTTGGCGCACCCATATATGCATTTTCTCATACGAATTTGTGGTCGTGTTAGCGAAAATTATTGGATTTTCAAGTAGTTGCGTTATTTCGATGAAAAATACAGAAGTACCGATCGTGATGAAATAGTTTGGGTCTGAAGAGGTCTGAAGAGAAAAGTCTTGCAGCGAATATATTTAGTTTCTCCCTGAAAATACCTATACGCATGCAAGTAGAAAAGTGCTATAAACCTACACGGTCAAAATGTATGGAAATGCAAATGATATACTGAATACGGTGTATTTTGTTTGTATGCTAACGTCTCTTTCACCGTGTAAACCATAAAGTTAAAAATTCTCTTTAAATTAAATAAAAAGTAAAATCCGAATGACTTATAAAATAAAATTCCCGAATATTTTTCATAAAACTCGAACGAAATTTCTAATAGCTACACTGATCGTCATTTCACGTTTCAGTTTTGTTAATAATAAAAATACCGCAGTATTGAATTTCCGTTAAATAAGTCTCCCTAATGGGAAAACAAAAGTTACATGCTCAAAATAATGAAACGATACTTCAGTAGCCATTAGCAATTCGCCTAACCATAGAACGAGCTCTTAACACAAGCACCAGTTCAGACTAACAATGCGAACGCGTCCCGTTTGCTGCGTTTAGGTGAACTCGAATGCGTTTGTGGTTCTGAATGCATAATGTACAGTCTAACAAGGTATGTGGTGGACGAGCACAAGAAGAAAACGATGGCAAGCAAATCCTGCAGTGGAGTCCACGTATCGGCAGGCGTATTAAATGAAGTGACATCCGCAAACTGGTGGCTAGGACAGAATGGACGCGAAAGGTGGACGACAGATTGTTGGGATAGGCATCTAATAGGCCTCATTTTCACAGCCACCTGTTTGCGAACGTCGCTTCACCTATGTCCAGCAGTGACCTGCTATAGACCGAGTTGATTTGGTAATATAGCCATTGCCCTCACTGCAAATTGTAAACAGTATGTATTTTGTGAGTACTCTAAGTATACATTTTTTTTGCCTTGCTCCAGAGCAAGGCAAAAAAAATGTAAGAATAATTTACGCACGCAGCCAACACAACCTACATTAAAGTTCGATGTAAAGTGTAATGTAATATGTGCGTAACATTTTTTTGTGGTGTAGTGAAAAGATTAATATTTGTGCCTGTATACTTAATAGTTTGTCCAACTGTACACTTTGAACGAGGCGGTTGCGGGGCAGACTTGACAAACGCATGGGCGGTCTCAGTGACACAGCAAAGCGGAAAGCAAATGTGAAGTAAATTTCAATTGGGTTGACTTAACGCTATGCTTACTGGGAACATTTGTCGAGTGGTGAAAGACTCATAATAAACTGTTTACTACTGTTTGGAGGGAAGTGAAAATTATGTTTTTCCTACTTTTCTGCTATACTTTTCTGATTAATTTCGTTGCGGGACCGAGACAGTGAAATCGTTTCTCTGGGACTTCGTCGAGCTTCATTGTCTCGGCGCTTTTCTGGTCGCCACTGTTGATTCTGGCTTACAAGAGTTACAGCGTTTTGGGAATAGTTTGGCAGGCTTGTTCCATAAAAAAACTGTTTACCGGATTCGCATATTATACGAGACACAGAGGAAACTCCTTGTGTAATGGATGGTCACCCATCCAAAGGGCAACCTAGGAAAGCGCGTGTTAACTTGAATATTGATTCCAGCGCCTGTTACTATTTAAGCAGGAGCTCCTTTCACAAACTGAATTTCTACACCGACTATTACCAACGAAAAATTTTCCACTACAAAGCAATGACCTCTTACAAATAGAAGGAAATAAGAGCGTTCTATAGTTACTTGAGGAAAATTTGATAAGTATACGGAATAGCTCGGTACTTATCTTATTTTTCGTTAGTCCCTGGTGGCTTTTACTTGCTTCCTTGAGCAATACTGAGCGCAGATGGCTCTAAGCCGGAAAATAAAGGATAACTTGCGAGTAATACAATAATGTGTTGTGTGCTTTGCTTAACCCTCTTCTAATTTTATCATTTTCTTTAGCTGTTAGATACCTTGTACTTATATTAATATATAAGTCAAACCCAACAGTCTACCTGAACATGAGTTGTCATGGCTACAGGCTAACGTGAAAGTTTTCAAAAAGACTCGAGAGCCAGGTGGGCCGCAAAAAGGCGAACCTGTCCAGGTGGAGATTCATTGATTACTCAGCACTGGAGTGTCAATGCGGTGCTATTCCACAAACAATGGGACACCTAATATTCAGACAGCTTCATCTAGAAGTAAACTTTTTCTGTTGATACGAGGATAGTGGCGGTTTAAAAAGAAAAAAAAATTGCCTTATTTCTGTTTACACAAAAATGTTTTCGAAAAAGACAAAACACTCCTCTAATTCACAGCCGCGAAGATAAGCCCCATGAAAGAACACAACATAGTTTGAGGAAACAATAATAATGGTTCCTCCTCTAGCCAGCTTAGAACAATATCCCACCAAATTAAATTTCCTGTACCGATAGACAGGCCATTATTACTTGAAGTGAACGTTAAATCAGCTGGTTTATATTTATATACTTATAGGAGGATTTGAACGCTGTTCAATACATCCTCTCAAAGGCCTTAATTTGGTACCCGCTAAGGATCGTATATCGTAGTCAATTTTGCATGGAGTTCGTAGCTCTAATCTCGTAACAAAATGTAGGCATAGTGTTAGCTTTAATGTGTCGCGTGGCTATAATTTTGTACTGTTTATAGAGCTGTCGGAGTAATATTTTGTCGGAAGAGGAGACTTAAGCTTGCTTAGCTTTCAAATAATCCTAGCATAATAATCATTAAATATTCCCACGAATTTGATACAGGCCACATTCTAGGAGATGAGGCTACATAATTAGAATCTCGTGTCCTTTGTTGTATACTGAAATGATGATAAATTTTAGTCACACCATTTCGATGAAAACAAAATCCTTATCGGTCTATCCTCCTCCTACCAGTCAAACTTGTGTGGACAGATATTTCAGTGGAGTATCACTCAGTGTCCAGTATCTGGAGGCCTTACACCTCATGATGGTCTGGTTAAGCAGACGACAACCACAAAAAAAAGTGTTCAGAGTGTATCCGTAGGTTTAGGCGCAGAACGTCAGAAACGCAAAATGACAGAAACGCAAATCGTCAGGTGTGAGATTTTTTTCTCAAATGGTCAGAAACGCAAAATGACAGAAACGCAAAATGACAGGTTCGCGAAAAGACAGAAACGCAAAATGACAGGTTCGCGAAAAGACAGAAACGCAAAATGACAGGTTCGCGAAAAGACAGATTCGCAAAATGTCAGGTTCGCGAAAAGACAGAAACGCAAAACGTCAACATTTTTTTATTGTGGTGTAAATGTAAACTTTTTTTTTTTTTTTGTGGTGTAAGTGTAAACTTATCCCGTCGGGGCCGCGGATCCCGTCGGGGCCGCGGATCCCGTCGGGGCCGCGGATCCCGTCGGGGCCGCGGATCCCGTCTCGGCCGCGGATTATAGAACGAGATGACGTGGCCTCGGCAGTTCGGAACAAGGGCAAAGAAGGAGCATGGGTTCGATTTTTAGTCAGTAGAAGTCTGACACTCCCCTCCGCTCTGCCAAAGAGCGGAGGGATCATTTGATGATTTTCCAGCCACCAAAAAAAAAAGTGTACTTTTTTTTTCGTGATTTAGTTATTTATATTTTTTTGTTTTTGGAAATCAGATTTTTTTTTGTTGCAGTTTTGGGTTGACCTTGACCATACAACTTATTAAGGTTCTGAGAACCATGAGTTAAACGCTCTATATATCCAAAATGGTGCGTCGTAGGACCATGTGTCTCTGACCTTAAATGGTTTCTATGGACAAGGTTAATACGATGCCACACCTCGGACACTCCATACAACGCCCGCAAAATAATTACCTATTACTACTACATAAACAAATAACGTTTGTGCACGACGTGCACGTGCAAATGTGTGCGTAAACTCTAGTAGGGTTATCGTAGCATAAAAAATGGCGCGGAAAGTGCAACGGTCTGCGTCGCGAAAGCCGAGCGGCGACTGATGCGAGCGCGAGCCATTGCTCAAGTGGCGACGACGTATACCTCGAAGTGCGGGGTGAGGTGCGGTATTTAATATGAGCGCGGGGAGGTGAGTGTCCCTTCTGTACGTAGTACTATTATGTATTCTGTGACGATGCTGCAATAAAAATAGGCGAAATCTGAAAAAATAAAACCTTTGAAAATGTTATTATTTGAAAAATGTTGTTTGTTTGTAATATTTGAAAAAGGTTGATTTTATTATTTAAAAATGTTGATATAATTATTTGAAAAATGTTGATTTTATATTCGAAAAATGTGATTTTATTATTTAAAAATGTTGATTTAATTATTTGAAAAATGATGTTTGTAATATTTGAAAAAGGTTGATTTTATTATTTGAAAAATGTTGATTTTATATCTGAAAAAGGTTGATTTTATTATTTTAAAATGATGATTTAAATAATTGACAATGTTGATGTAAACTTTACTGATAATCAATAAAGCATGTTGTTAATTCATTAATGTTTTTTTTTTTATTTAATTCCAGATTGATCTGTCTTTTTACAAATTTGTCATTTTCAGAGCAGGTCATTTTTTTTTTAAACATTGGTGTTATGCGTTTCTGACCATTTGCTAATCTGTCTTTCTGCGAATCTGTCTTTTTTTAGCAAATGGTCAGAAAAGCAAAATGACAAGATTTTTCAGATCTTGTCATTTTGCGTTTCTGACCATTTGCTAATCTGTCTTTCTGCGAATCTGTCTTTTTCAGATCTTGTCATTTTGCGTTTCTGACCATTTGCTAATCTGTCTTTCTGCGAATCTGTCATTTTGCGAATCTGTCTTTTTCAGATCTTGTCATTTTGCTACACCTGGCATTATGCGTTTCTGACCATTTGCGTTTCTGTCATTTTGCGTTTCTGACGTTCTGCGCCTAAACCTATCCGTATTTTGTCTGTTCTGGTTTCAACGAGTCTTAAATGTACCATCAGCTGGTGATCAGAAACAGACTGTTCCATTAATTTGCATGACCCTATAGAGAATAATATTGGCTTGCTGAACAGTACGATTCCAATCTGGCGGATATTGCTATTGTAATTTTATAGTTATCAGGTGTTTGTGATTGCCCAATTGAATTATGCAATATCCCCGTGTCCCTGCATAATAGGTACAAGGGGAAATACTATAATTGGTAGGGTTAGAGTACGGGGTGGAACATCGTGAATTAAAACTTCATTAATTTTATTTAATAAAAGATTTGTCTTTTATTTCAGACATGTAGTGTAAGCAAACATACATGAACTCAAAATTTTATTTTTCATGAGTTTATGCAGAAACTATAAAACCACACCTGCTTCGATTTTTTGCTACTTCTACTTATATACGCACTCAACGTCAAATTGGTCGTCACTGGTAGAGACTATATGAATTCAGCTGTAATCAAATCCTCCATATTACCTAATAGTGACAGGCAATAAACTGTGCAGAGCATTGAAATTAAAATCATGACATAAATGTTCAGGAAATCATATCACAGCCCCATGTGTCACTGCCACGGTACAAAATGGTTGAGACTAAATGATAATCCTATAGGGAAGTACGAGATTTTGAATTAAACCCGTGGCATCGTCATAACGCAGAATAGTACAGAAGACATATAAAATTATATACATTTATTAACATGGGAAACCATGAAACATAATAGACACGCTTCATCTACAGCGGGTTCAAGCGCACGCATGCATTGACAGCCTTCGCGTTCCGGGAGCGCAAGTACACGCACAAATGGACATGCTTCGCGTACAGCGAGTGCAAGCGCTCGCAAACACATGCGCTTCATGTACAGCAAGTGCAATTACGTTTGAAACTGGCATTCACTGTACGTACGCGTGTATTTACTAGTTGTATGGAGCAGATATTCTGTATTATTCCATGGCATCGCTCTTAACATTACACACACATTTTATTCGGATGGGTTAACAAGAACATTGTTAATGCACCGCACATAGCTTGTTAGCTTCAGCTGCAAATAAATGTTTTTAAAAGTAATCTCAGTAAACAGGTGTAGTTTGTAAAACTATATATCTATGTGCTTCGTATCCTGTGTCTCTGTTTTTTTGTAGAAGGTATTTTTTAACTTGTTAATGACCTATTTAGTTGTTCAATTAGTAACTTTTAGTTAGATTTGAACTGTGTAAAGTCAAGATATTTCTTATCTTAAAATTCAATACTATTATTAGCACTTTATATAATATTTACAGCCTACTACTTGAAGCAAGGCCTCTTCATTACACACCACTGCTCAAGTCCCGGCCGTATTAATCCAGTCGTTTTTGAACCACCTTGTAAAGATCCTCTTAATATTAATTTAAACTGACAGATACATAATTAGCTTTTTCTAAACGTAACTAAAGTCACTGCGCAATGAATTCTAAATTAACCTGACAACCGCAAGACTAAACAGCACCTTTTAACAACATTCTGACTTCATTTACAAAGTTCTTAAAAAGTTAATACGTTGGTAATACCTTTATACGTTATAAACGTTAATAGCATTCAGTGGGTTCAGTACTCTTAGAATTTCTAGACGAATTCCAGACAGAGCTAAAGTGCCTCCATAATGTGTAGAGGTAAGAACAGGGTTTATGCAAATTGTAAAATAATCTCTTTACATTTGTGCAGTCGGTGTTATAGTAGTTATTAAGATCCCGGAGGATTTTTCCCGTGCATATGAATTCTTTGTTTCTTTTCTTTTATGGTAGTGAGCGGTGATGCATAAAATTGTAGTGAGGTTTTGTGAGTGAGTAGGTACATTGCGTACACATTTGAAGCTGTTGACAATGTGCACTGATGGTGATAATGATAAAAAATATCTCATAACAATAACGATAAATATTGTGATCGTACACGTAGTAGGTATTACCTTAAATAACATAAATATCACCACTATAATAGGGGATCGGACAAAAAAAAACTAATTAGTCCGTCAAATAGATTTCCAAAAATTATTGAATCCGTATTTTTTCTTTTTTCACGTAAACTTAAAATGAAGACGATACAGTGCTTCGAAAACTCGTGTGACGTCATATGATAGTACATTTTGACGACACAAGTGACGTTTCAAGCCCCACTCCAAGATCTTTGACGCGTTTTATCTTCGTCATTTTTTATTGATTTGATATAACAAAAAACACGTATTCAATATTTTTCGAAAATCTAACTTACGGACTAAACAGAATCATATTATTTGACCCAGTCCGATCCCCTATTCTCAAAAACTGAGGCAGGCCTACCTCCCGTCAGGGCTGCGGATTATCAAAAGAGATGACGTGGCCTCGACACAAGGGCGAAGAAGGAACATGGGTTGGTTTTTAGTCAGTTGGAGTCTGACACTCGCCATCGCTCTGCCCAAGAGCGGGGGGGGGGGGGGGTTATTTGATGATTTTCCACCCAAAAAAAAAAAGGCAGGCCTACCTAATAGTAAAATTTCGTCAGTTATATTGTAGTCGTATGTTATAGGGGGTGGGCCTTTGGCCAATAAACGGACACAAATCCAGACTTCGTGTCTGCGAAATTCCTGATAGCAAAACCCAAAAATACTTTACCTGACCTGAGAATCGAACCCAGGACCTCTTCTCAACAGTCGCGCTTGCGACTTTAGGACCTAGAGTACCTAGACCAACGAGACAGGTCGCAGTACTCTACCACATGTAATCCTCTTTTGTTCCCAACGTATCCAAACTAATGACCTAAATCCTCCTAGCAACGCTTAACTTCAGAACCACCGATACAAAATATTCCCTCTTTATCTCCACTAGAGGGTAACAAACCAATTTATTTTCCAATTTCACCTCCACACTTTACACAAGACTTCACAATTTTCAATTGCAAAAAAATCTTGCTTTATCCTTTCTAAATACGAGTTTTGTTGGTATACTAATGACTGTTTTCCCTTCTCCTTAATAAGCCACAACAAAGCCGAGGATCACTAGACCGTGAAGAAAGTAATTGAAGATCATACGTGATTGGAATATCTTGGAGAGGGGAATGAAAGGATCAGTTACGATGAAACCCTATGAGATCGCTTACAATGTTACAACCCTTTGAAAAATTAATAGGACGAGGGAAAGTATGCAGATTATGTAGTGCAAGGGATTTAGGGATTAGGGGGAAGTTAATATAACATTAATAGAGAACCTTGAAGATATTTTTTGAAGTAATTTTTTTTTGTGAATAATTTCGTGTTTGGCTTGGTGGAGTTTGCAAGTTCATATTAAAAGTAGAAGTTTTATCTTTATAGGGTACTAGCACTTCGGCCGCGACTTCGCTCGCAAAATATGTCATAGCTTAGTTAACGTGCATGATATTATTAATATAATTTATGGTTTGAAGCACTCACGAATAATTTAGCTTTCTGCCAGTGAAATAATTTTTAGAATGGGATAATTAGTTTGTATGTAGGGAAAGTCTGGAATATGACTCGTATTTACAAACACATTTTACATGTTTATAATATTATGAGTATAATATTGTCTATTAATACACAGAAAAAATAATAACACAAACTTAGATTAGTGTTGACAAATCTAAATTGGTATCATATTACAAATTCATAAATAATACCAAAAAGTCAACTGCTCATTCTATCTTGGAGACTGTCAAAACAAAATGAACATAACTTTCCACTGAACTTAGAACTTTTTAAACATTTAACAATGCTCTTAAGTCAGAACACGTCACTGCCATCTAAACTTGTAACTATATTAATCTCTCTGAACTAAGGTACTCCAAAAGCACTACTTTTCATTAAAGATAATGCTTTGCTATCTGCAGCAGCTGTTAGCGCATTTTCAACTAAAACTTCTAAAGTCATATCGGTATTCACATGCAGACCAACCTAATGTACCCACGTCAGTGATGGAGATTCTTGGAAACTTTCAAATATAAATCTTTTTGCTATTGAAGTTTGTAAACGTGACAATTTTGGGTGATTGTATACGATTAGTGTAGTTTTAATAGTCCTCCATTTACGAGATATACTTGACAGTTTACGAGATGGCCATAATATGCACCGAGCAAGTGCCATCTCACAAACTGTCGGATTTAGATCAGAAAGGTGTACCTGTGATTTTAATTACAACATTTTTTAAACACATTAACTGATAGCTATTAGTCATTTCAAGATAGAAATAAGGTTTGGTTATAATTTCGTCATATTATTATTATAGTTTTGGTCTTTTCAATATCTTGACCCTTTGAAGCCAAACCAAATAAAGCACGTCCTCTGAAATCATGTTAGTGTTCCCCATATCACACTGACCATTATCTGAAATGCGGTCAAGTATACCGCGTTACCAAAAAGAAAAGCTCGTTTCAGAACAAGTGAAACCGAGTCTTATGTTCTACGAGTTAAAATCTGTAATCTAAAACCGGTCAGGTTGATAGGAACAGTCGCATCGATAGGACGGCTTCCGCACTCCCGCTGCGCTCAATTGAGCTCTGCCTTTCGTTGGAAACTTGACGTGGCGTATAATACGCAAATTTTGTTGAAATAGGTCACACAACTTGACACCGGTATTCAACCGGAACGAGTCCTGGAAATTGAGTTATTATACCCGAAATGTTTGTCAAAGAAAGTTAAGGAACATTTGCATTAATGAGAAAGAGACTGCCGTTGCTTTTCTAAAATAAGGAGTCGACGTAGGACTGAATAGACGTAAATTGCTGGTTTATGTTTAGTCTTGTGTCATGAAGGAAGCTTAAATCACGTA
This sequence comes from Diarsia dahlii, assembly GCA_949775195.1. Lineage (NCBI taxonomy): Eukaryota > Metazoa > Arthropoda > Insecta > Lepidoptera > Noctuidae > Diarsia > Diarsia dahlii. The sequence continues at coordinate 6,764,475 of OX459200.1, forward strand.
TACACTACGATAAATGCTACCAACGACAATCTCGTACAGCCTTGCAAAAAACGTTGGTAAGATTTGAACACTCAACCAAATTTGGAGTCCCACTAATATTATAAATGCGAAGGTATGGATGTGTGAATGTTTGTTACTCTTTGACGCAAAAACTACTGACCTGATTTTGGAGCATTGGGCACAAGCTAGTCATTTTTAATAAAGGAACGTTTTTTTATATGTTACAGACCTGTTCTGAGAGCGTTGACGTAAACTCGTATTGCTGATAAAATTCAGCTGAACTTTTATTAATTGGCAGCTGCTTCCATTTTTCCCAGTACCATACGCTAGGTAGTTATAATTTACAGTAGGTAGGTACTTAGACTGGTAATGCTACTGTCCTATTCTATTCGAATGTCCGAAATTTTACATAAACATTGTTATTACTCTCCAAGAGTTGCCATAACAGCCGGAATTTTTCATCTCATACGTACTAAAAGTCCAAATTTTAAAAGTAATCACAACGTTTGTCCTTTTTGCGCAGCCGCTAAATCGCTTTTTGTCTTCGTTCCATGTGAAACAAATGATTTAATTTCAGAATCTCTAAAGCTCGCATTCTCTTCGGGATTTGCAGTAATAACTCAGGATGATAATTTGCATAAAAAATCTTTTGCAGTTCCCTTCGTTCTTGATGTAGTTTTAATATCTCGTTTGAAAGAAATTGAATGGAAGCAACAATCGTTTTATGAATGCTTGGTCTTTAATTTTCTTTTTATCAACGTGACCCTTTGAGACGAATAAAGGATGAAATCCCGGTTCCTAATGGCTGAACGTAAAAAAAGCTTTAATTTGCCGGCTTCCTCATTAATTCACGCTTTTGGGGTTCTCCCTTATTGCAAAGATAATTGATACTGTGCATGTTGCTTTAATTAAGTTTGGTTTTCATAATAATGAGTTAAAATTTTACCAGTAAGCCTTAAACATAAATACTTATTATTAGTTAACAACCATGGCAGTCGGGATAGTAACTCACTAGTTTCTAATAAGTATACTACCAGGTCGATGACAGCAGGTAAATACGATGTACCCAGAGTTAGTAATTACTATGGCGACAGAACTTTAAAAAAACGCGTACCCTATTTACTGAACACTCTGCCTGCTGACATCAGACAAGAAGATAATAAAGTTAAATTCGCACGCAAACTTAAAACATATTTATTAGATAATATGTAACTTTGTAGGTATTAAGAATATTTATTTTGTTTATGATATAGATGTACCTTATTATTATTTAAGTTTATTGTAAAGAGACTCATCGATCTCACAGTTAAACTGCGTAAGCAGTTTTGTGGGGCATTGTACTTAGTTGTAAGATTTTTGAGGTTAATAAAATCAATCATTCATTCATTCATTCATTCAATAGATGAAAGCTCCTAAAATCACTGTGTCTTCAGCCAATTTGTTTTGTAAATACCAGGATTAGGGTTTGAGATTCATTCCTGGAAAGGACTAAAAATTATTATTCTGAAATTGTAATTAGATCTTATTTTTAGCCTGCCGACGGCAATCTAGGGTGTAGCGGCCTGAACTGAGCTACTGCATGGTTTGGTACTTTTGGTAGCGTCTAAGAATACCGACCTGAAGTGAACAAACACCAGGACTGCAGGACACTATTTTAAATGCGCCTTGTTAGTGGAACAGCACCACATTTACACTCCAGAACAATTCTAATAATTTGTAAAATATCAAATATTTAGCATATTAGAATCTTTTATAAATTATTTAAAACCTTGTTACGCAAATGACCATTTTATGAGATACCCCAATCCCGTCGCCAACGTCAACTTTTCGAATAAATGTAAAATAAAATTCGTGACAGCGAAATGATTTGGATTCCATCCTTCCTGAGATTGACTCGCAAAAATGAATAAATTCACAAAACTTTTTCGTTTTACAGAATTTGTATGTATGACATGGTGAGTTTGTGCCACTGAAATACCATGAAAAAGGACATCAAATTGGACAATCACGTTTAAGTTTGTAGTCAGAAGTAATCATGAAATGCGTTGTTTTATGTGACACAAGTCAGGGATACCTGTTAACTTTATATTTTATGGCAAGTATAAAACGGACAATTTCCTGTTACAAAAAGCTACTTTTCTGCTTCGCCATTTATTTGATAGCCTGTACTGTAATAAAGGGAGGATTTCCTCAATGAGAGGGGATTTCACTAAATCCGTGCGAATCCAATATAGATTAGTGGGCCTTTCATCAAATCTCTTTCTAATGGGCCGGCAAGAAGGTGCGATCTGATAATTTGAACGTGGCGTACGTGTTCAAGAAAATAATTATTAAAGAAACAACATGTTTGAAGGACTTAAGGAGGAGCTTAAATGAGGTGTATTTATGTAGAAATTACACATTCAATAAAGTGTGCTTGTATTAAGCTTTACCTTTTGGCCGCAGTTTCGTTCCACGGAATCGTTTGAGGGGGTTAAAAATAGCCTATATATGTAACAAGTGATATACTAAGTGTGCCAAATTCTATCCAAATTCGTTTAGTTGCTGTCGCATGAAAGAGTATCAAACATTAATCCTTAGATACTTTCATATTTATATACTAAGTAATAAGTAAGAAGAGAGTTCGTTAGAACCGTTCAAGAAAGGAAATGTTCCTTACATTTCCTGTTCACATCTATACTAATATTATAAAGCTGAAGAGTTTGTTTGTTTGTTTGTTTGAACGCGGTAAACTCAGGAACTACCGGTTGTAAAAAATTCTTTTTGTGTTGGATAGTCCATTTATCGAGGAAGGCTTTAGGCTATAATTATAACATCACGCTATTCCTAGTGTGTGGTGTGTGGTGTCGGACGTAAAGAATAGCACCATCCCATATCTTCCCGTGGGTGTCGTAAGAGGCGACTAAGGGATGTACCAGAGAATGGGCAGCAGCGTTCTCTGTGTCTTTGTAACAACCATACTGCGATCGCCAACCCGCCTGCCAAGCGTGGCGATTATGGCAAACCCCCCCAAAAATGCCTGGGGGAGGCCTATGTCCAGCAGTGGACGTCTTTTGGCTGAAATGATAATAATAATAATAATAATAATAATCTTTATTATGAACATCTTACAAGGTTTCTTTGAGGTGAGACCCTGACCTCCAAACTAGTAAAATACTGTATCATGAAGGTCAGTTCCTTCCCTTCACAAACGTGTTATTAAATACGAGTACAGTAGGTCCATAATTTTAACGTAGGCTAACTTCTATCTTAGACTAGCAAACAAAAAAAAAAATATATATTACTAGATTTCAGTATAGCTAAAATCAGAAAATAAAGGTAAAAAATAAAAGAAAAAGGAATGTGCGTGTGTGTAGTTGTGTGTGTTTGTGTGTGTGTGTAGTTGTGTGTGTGTGTAGTTGAGTGTGTGTGTAGTTGTGCGTGTATGTGTATCTATGTATAAGTGTGTGGGTGATCTGAGCGTGATTGATTGTGAATTTCATACCGTTACAATAAAAAGAGATTCTATTTTTTCATAGTCCATGTCATTCAACCATGCAATAATTTTGCTTTTGACTTGATTATTACTGAATGATCTGATGTGTTGAATGGACTGTGTTATTTTATTGTATAACCGTGGAGCTTGGACGTTGTAAAATCTGCTAGCAAATTTTGTGTTGGCTCTAGGCACTGGACAATGCACTTTTCTTTTATTCAACTTGGGTAATATCGGAATGACCTGTTTGTGGTATCTACGTAAGACTTCATAAACATAAAGTTTACGAACGCTCATGACATTTATTTGTTCATATAGATCTTTGGTGGGATAGCGGTAGGGAAATTTAAATGCGACTTTTAGCAATGATCTCTGTGCGCGCTCAAGAACAATCATAATTGTTTTACAAGCCCCACCCCAAGCACTGATGCAGTAGTTAATAATACTTTGACCAAGAGCAAGATATGTTTGTACCAGGAGATCTCTGCCAGCCACATCACGCAGGTTTTTAACCCTTAAATTGGCAACTGAAATTATTTCTAAAATTTAATGTTTTTTTGTTATTTCCTGGTTTATTATGATACCAGAAGACTGAAAAAAATTGTGAAAAAAATCTGAATATTACAGTTTTCGCGAAATTCGATGTACTACCGGGAGTACTTTGCCAACTATAGTGTGAAATATGTTTTCTTGTATTTGTACTACATGGAGCAAAAAGTGAAGATTGAAAGCTACTTGCGTTTAGATCTAGAGATCGGCACAGGTGAAGATTCCAATGTGCTATGGAACTGGTGACAGTAGAAGTTCTACAGATGGAGTAGATAATGGTTGAATTTAATTCCATGTTGGCATGGCATTATAATATTGATGGATGAATACGGAAAAACCTCTTGAAGCATTGGTGTAAGGAGTACGTTACAACGTTGTATGTGTATTTGACTTTGAAAGACTGAACATTCATAGTGGGTGAGAATTGAGCTTGGTGGAGGAAGTGTGATTCATCATCGAAACAAGAACTGTCATAGGATCATGCATTTTCTTTCGGGATCAAAGCTTGAATTTATATGATTGTGTCAGATTCAAGTGCTGCAAGAAAAGAGAAAATAACATGCTATACGACATAAAATCGATATCATTATATATCAAAAACAAACAAAAAACCCCTTTTGTATTTCTTTGTTTACTTGGCAATGTACTTTGTGTATACCGAAGTCTATTTTGCGCGTACTTGGCAACGGTATTCAGGGAGTACACACAAAGTTTCAAACTCATAAAATTGCAATTACGTAATTTACACATAAAATTATGGACGATTGATGTTGTTTATAATGTCCCTGTGCAATGTAAAGCCTAATAACCACAAGTCCTAACCAAAAAAGCGCAGAAAAACTTAAAAAAGTTTCATGTGACACTGAGACGTCAGACAGCTTCGAAGATATTTTGAATTTGACGGATAATTATTGATTTTATCACATCCTAATATTTTATCTACTAAAATACACAATTATTGCAAGCTAAAAATGATAAAAACAGGTATTTTTTTTTAGATTACTACCACAATTGATGTTTTCAAAGTGTATGTCTTTGGTGGAGTACTCTGCCAATTTAAGGGTTAAACGCGAGTATAAGTTTCCTTGTCCTGGCCGCTACCGAATTTATGTGTGCACCCCAGTTCAGTTTGTCATCTATTATGACACCTAAATACTTAATGGCTTTTGATTTAGCTAAAATGGGACACGTGCAACTTGTATCGTTATCTAGATAAGGATTCCTGTTGCATGGGTATGTGTGACTCTTAATTGTAATTGTATCCTTTGGGGCGCCTGATTTGGTAATACTAAAACAAAGATATTTTGTTTTCTCCGCATTTAGGTTTAACAGGCTGTTTTCTAACCACCGCGTTACGATGCGTAACCCTCTTTCAACAGTAGTCCTTATTGAGTGCCATGAATTATCGTGAAACAGAATAACCGTATCATCTGCGAACATAACTAATTCAGCTTTATCAATTTTGATGTTGCACAGCTCATTAATATAGAGTAAAAATAGGCTTGGTCCGAGTGTACTCCCCTGAGGAACGCCATATGCAATGTCAATGCTGTCGCTAACCTCCTCTCCAATCATAATGCACTGTTGCCTTCCAGATAAATAGTTCTGAAACCACAGAAGTGGAATACCTCTGATACCTGCATTCTGAAGGCGTGAGATGAGAATAGGAATTGAAACGGTATCAAATGCCTTCTGTAGGTCCAAAAATACCCCCACGCATTTTTCTCCCTTGTCTAAATATGATGTAATGCTAGAGGTTAACCCATCCACAGCGTCAGTAGTCGAACGATTAGATCTAAATCCAAATTGGTTGTCGGACAAGATGTGATTTATTTCTAGGTATTTCGTTAATCTCTTATTGACTACTTTCTCTAATATCTTAGACAAAACCGAAAGAAGTGATATAGGTCTATAATTATTAGGTACATTACGTTCACCGGACTTGTAAATAGGTATCACTATAGCTTTTTTAAATTCATTGGGAAAACTTCCACTACTTAGGCTTAAATTGCAAAGATGACTAATAGGAGAGCTAACACGAAGGCATAGCTGTTTAATTACTAACGTGGAAATTTTATCCCAACCTGTGGCGCTGCTTGATTTAAGGTTCCTTATTATATCCATTATTTCTACGGGGTCAGTTGGAGCAAATGACATTGAATTTGGAGGCCCATTACATGTTAAAGCTTCATTCGCAAGCGTTTGGTCACTGATTTGGAGTCTACTTAAAGTAGCGTTAGCTAGATCCTTACCGATCGAGGTAAAATATTTGTTAATTTGCTTTAATGAGTCATCAGAATTTTCAGAAATTGTAAGGAGTTGTTTTGGACAATCGTTCTTTTTATTAAGATAGCATACTTGTTTGATAATATTCCAGGTTTCTTTGGTATTGCCTTTATGTTTTTGTAATTCGTGCTGATAATATTCTTTCTTTAACAGTTTTACTAATTCATTACATTTATTCCGATACGCAGTGTAATATATCCGTAATTGTTCATTATTTAATTGTTTTTTGATTTTTTTATGAAGATTATCTCTTTTATTAATAGAATTTAGTATCCCGGCCGTTATCCATGGTTTCAAAGGTCTTTTTTTTCGTGGTAAGTGGATCATTTTTGTGTTATTATTTATGGCGTTTTGTAAGCATGTTATTAAAGTTTCAGTTGCAAGATTAACGTCAACGGTATTAAAATAATCATCATTTAATGTTAATTTTAGTTCTTGGTCAATATTATCAAAATTGGTAACGGTTCTAAATGTTGGAACATTTGAAATTTGTTTCGTTATATGTGCCTTATCTATGTAAAGAAGTATAGGAGCGTGATCAGTAAGCTCTTCAAAAACTATTGACTGTATATCAGACGAGGTTTTAACCATAAAATGATCAATACAGGTCCGGATTCTTGTGGGAAGGTTAATAGCCTGTTTTAAGCCAAATGAAGCCATTAGATTAAGATACTGATGGGCGTGGGTATTTAAATTATCCGCAAGAATGTCCAAATTTATGTCACCTGTGAAAATGATGTTAGCGGTTGTACAGTTCTGTAGAATTACGTTTAAGGAATCAATATATTTTGTTGGATTGTGGAAACAAGGTGGCCTGTATGAACATATAAGTGAGTAGCTTTTGCAAATATCTACCACAAGACAATTTCCTTCATCCATGAATGGCTCATAATATGTGCAGTCGAGTTCATCTCTAACGTACACGATAATCCCGTCATTTTTATTAAAACTGTTTTTGGTACTAAATGCGCTGTAGTTTGTTATTGTAGGTATGATGCTGTTTTCGTCTATCCAACACTCTGTTAATACGAAAACATCTATTGTGATATCTATTTTCGAAACAAATATAAGAAATTTGTCCAGGTTGCAATTTACACTACGTATGTTAATTGTTATTACTGTTAGAGAGTTATTGCTCAAAGCATTATATTGTAACATATTCGAACAGTTTTCAGGATTTTCTAATTTAAAGCATTTAATTTCCATAGTTGAGTCTAAATCTGTCACTATATTATTGTTTATGTTATCGAATTGATGATGATGATGATTCCTTTTTGAGAGCTTCCGTTGCGTGCGCTGCGAAAATGGTTAAAGTTATGCAAATATCATGTATTAAGGAATTGTTTCTCTTTAAAAGTTCTAAAAAAAAGTCCGCGACAGCATATGTCTATCTTTTAAGATTGACTCACTGTAACCATTTTTTACTATTAAAATGATAGGTTAAAAAGAATTATTTTTTGCGAAGCTTATTTAACCCATATGATATTAATCTATATCTAAATAAATGTGTTTATTAGAACGGAAATTTAATATAGAATAGTTGTGCCCTTTACTCTATACAGTTTAAACAAATATCTTAGAAGATATCGCAATGTACAAATATCCGCGCGGCAAAAAAAATACGCGTGCCGGTCGCTATGTAGGTACGGGGGATTCTGGCTGGCCTCCGGGAAATTCAAATTCAAAATATTTACTGCACCGTAATGTTTACAAGTACAGGGAGTTATTGTATATTTAATAGTAAGAGATACCTATAGTAATTTTCACTTTAATATAATCTAAGCTAATCTAATTATAGAGAGGAAAGATAAGATTTTTTACCTTACCTTAATTTATGTTGGATAGATATATCGAGAAAGGTTATAAGCTATATTTAAGTGACGCAGACGAAGTTGCGTGGGTCAGCTAGTTTATCATATAAATGTATGTACTTATGGTCACTCTAAGTATGAATATTATGTCCTGTTAACGATTGCTGAAAAACTCGCAATCAATTCTGAGTTGGCCTCCTTTGTACATAAGCTTTATTATTGCAATTTTTATTATGTACATTTTTATGTTGTAGCAGATACCCGCGACTTCACTCGCGTGGATGTCAAAATTTTAACAAATTACATACTCAAACCTTCTCTATGAACCATTTTATCCATTGGTGAAAACAGCATGAAAATCGTTGCTGTCGTTTTTGAGTTTATCGCAGAAATAATGGCGAATAGACAAACAGACAGACGCGGCAGAGGACTTTGTTTTATACTATGTAGTGATAATGTAGTCATGCAATAAAGATTAAAAAAAAAATAATTACACACATCGAATCGGTAGCCAGTTCCTATTCAAACTAACTCCTCTCTCTTCGCCCACAGATCAACAATGAGGCCTCCAATCCCTCTCTTCTTCATCTGCTTCTACGCGCTCCTGTCTCCTCTGCAATGCGGCACCTCATCCAGTGCAGCTGACGACAGAAGATGGCTGGTATCTCTCGTGGACCTGGTAGAGTTGGACTATGTGGACCATTGTGAACAGAGAGCCAATGCTGCGTGGAATGAACTCGCTGGGAACAGTAAAGGATTGACGGCAAAGGTTGGTGGTGTTCTTTTGTCATTGATTGTAAGAATTTAAATCTTTAGACTTCATCATTATCATCGGCCTATATCAATCCATTGCTGGATATACGCCTCTTTAATCTCAGGCCACTCAGCTCGATTCTCGCCAACTCTCATCCACTGGCTACCAGCCAGTCTGCGAAGATCGTCACTCTACCAAGCCTGAGGACGTCCCACTTTACGCTTTCCGATTCGCGGTCACCACTCCAGAACACCAAGAACTTGCCGTTTCTGTATTTTGACAGCAATTGAATTCAGTCATTTATATTGAAAATCATATTATTGTTCCTTGAGAGATGTGTGAACTCATTTCAGCTCATTATGAACAGTTTTCGCGTGATCAACACAATGAAGTCACATCTCAAGCTTGGCTAAGAATATGTTGGAGTCAGTAGAATAACTGACAGTTTTGAGTTAGACTGCGGTCCGGTCTCTGGTCTAGTCATGGCGGTAAATCCCAGCAAGAATTTATAATCATCTACGTAGAAAATGTTACAGTGTGCAATTGTGTGGTCTTTTTACACTCCGATGGGACTCCAATACGAGTGCCTAATGAATATGATTTTCATTCCATTTCCCATTATTGGGTGGTTTATTTCCGCATGAATGAATTAGACAACTCCGTTTCTATTAAATAATTCTTCATATTTTTCTTAAAAAGCTAAAACCGACTTCCGTGAAATAGCCTACGCAAGCTTACCATTCCAATTCTTTGAAAGATCCTTTCCGCAGAATTGACGCCACGCCCGTTCAAATAAAATATCAAGTACATAGCTACTTTTGTATGTGAATAAAATTAATTCGACTGTTCGAAAATAACACAAAGCCACTCAATTAGGCACCGTTGCTACCTAAATCTCGTATTTAATTATTTTTAGTTACAAAATTAATTATTTGTTAAATGTTTAATCCGATTTGGGACTTAAACATGGCTTCCGATTTAATTAAAGGCTTAACATGGCGTTAAATTAAACAACAATCAGTAGGTACGTGTGTCATTTCAAACAAAGATTTTAATAAAATTATGTTTGTCTGCTTGACGTAATTTATGGCAGATATTATTATTTATTTTTGTTTTATTATAAATAATTAATAAGTTATTTTAAATTATGGTATTTCTATTTTTGATGAGATAGAATATAAATATCGCACATATTATTAGTTAATGCTTACAATTTGTTTCAAATCAAAATCAAACAATTTTTATGCATATGTCAATGTCTCTTGCCTTTAACCCAATTAACATGGGGTCGCCACAGGATGTTTTCCCTTAATCCATTCTACTGTAATACTCGTCATCTTCGAAGAAACCTCCTTTCAATTGAAATAAAGATGAGATTAGCAGTGGGACAGCACAGTATATTCATTCGTGGTTAATATTTTACAATCAAGTTACAAAGTACAATAGAATATAAACAACCCGTAACTAAGCTTATTTAAATCAATGACAGCAATGTGTTACATATGATTATTTCTCGCAGGCCAGTATATACATATAAATATACGACCTCCAATACGCCCCCTTAATCTATTACACATGCATATTACTTCTATACTCGGTACATAAAAAAAAATCAAATACTAACACTTCTGTGTTTAACTGTACTAGCTGTATACAAAAGTATAGTACAAAAAACAGAAGAAATTTAACAAAGAAAAGAATGCATAACAAAACTACATAGAAAATTATCTATTACCAAAACAACATAAAAATAAACATTTAACTACTCATCGCCCCCTTAATCGAATAATTTGATAGGGATAAATCCTTTAAAAATTCTCTTAACTTCGGGCTGTGAACACTTTTAGTTAAAATGTCGGTTATCATATTATTAGTTGACATGTACTTTATCTCAATTTTGTTAGTAAGTACACACTCGCGAATAAAATGATATGTCTATATGTTTCGTCCGATTATGCATCATTTTGTTACCTGCAATTTTATGCGCCGACTGATTGTCATTGTAAATTACTACCGCTTTACTATCCACAGCTGTTAAACTATTTATTATACTCCGTAAATAGAGAGCTTCCTTCGAAGCTTGACTTAATCCTACGTACTCTGCTTCTGTACTTGACAAGGATACTGTCGCTTGCTTCCTACTCTCCCATGACACTATATTTTTACCTATTTTGAAAATTAATCCTGTGAAAGACTTTCTATCAAGTGCCCCTCCCCAATCTGCATCTACGTAACCTCGTAAGTCTAAATCTCCCGACTTCCTAAAAGTGAGACAAAGGTTAGACGTACCTTTTAAATACCTTAAGACCCGTTTCGCACATTTAAAATGTATTTCATCACAGTATGAATTGAATTGTGAAAGTACACTTACCGCATGTGCTATGTCTGGTCGCGTATTACAGGCCAAATAGTTTAGACAGCCTATTAAGCTTTGATACGGCAGATCGCAATGAGAATTTGTCGATCTTTCTAATTTCATACCGACTTCCATTGGGGTTAAAACTGGCTTAGCGTCTGTCATGTTAAAGTCATTCAAAATATCCGAAATGAACTGTTGCTGATCTAGACAAATAACATCTTTGTCCCTCCTCAACCTCATGCCTAAAACATGCCTAGCCTGCCCTAAATCTTTCACTTTAAACTTGTCAAGCAAATTGTTTTTTAATTTCTGCTTTTCTTGTTCACAATTTCCAAAAATAAAAAGGTCATCTACGTAAATAACGACAATCAACTTCTTGTTGTTTTTAAACTGCTTTTGATACAAACACGGTTCTATTTTTGATTGTACAAAGCCTAAATTCAACATTTCTTTATCCAATTCCTTGAACCAAGCATTTGAACCAGAGAATGGGCAGCAGCGTTCTCTGTGCTTTTTGTATTGACCGTACTGCGATCGCCAACCCGCCTGCCAAGCGTGGCGATTATGGCAAACCCCCTCTAAGCAAAAATTACACTTAGGGGAGGCCTATGTCCAGCAGTGGACGTCTTTCGGCTGAAATGATGATGATGATGATGAAGCATTTGAAGCTTGTTTCAACCCATACAAAGAACGCTGCAATTTGCATACCTTGGTTTCTTGACCTTTGACTACAGCTCCTTTTGGTTGGAGCATGTAAATTTCCTCTTTAATTTTTCCGTATAAAAATGCAGTCGTGACATCCCATTGGTCAATAAACCAACCGTATTCAACAGCTAGCGAGAACAACAATCTTAAAGGAGAGCTTCTTACTAAAGGAGAATATGTCTCAGTATAGTCTACACCACATACCTGTGTCACCTGTGTGAAGCCTTTTGCTACAAGTCTAGCCTTGTACTTTGTTACCTTGCCATCGCTATTTTTCTTGATTTTGAACACCCATTTGCATTGGATAGGCTTCTTATCAGCTGGAAGATCCACCAACGTCCAAGTCTGGTTCTCCTTCAGTGACATAAGTTCATTATCTATCGCTTTTTGCCATAAATCACCATCTGGTCTCGCCAACGCTTCATTAATAGTCAATGGATCACCATCAAGATTGCTCTCCTTGGTATACATAACATTGCATCCGTACCGGTCGACTTGTCTGCGTTCTCTTAAAGGATATCTCCTTTCTGATTCAGGTATTCTGACTTCTTCTTCAGTCAATACGTCATCAGGTACTCCCTCTGGTACTATAGGTTCATGTCCTATGTCCTCCGATACTTCTACGTTCTCGTCTTCAGTATCACGATACATATCGTTGTGAGCCTCTATATGTTCAGATCTGCTTGTAGATACGTTCGGTAAACTGGAAGGAACAGAATCTTTATTTAGGTTTATGATTAATTCCGACTTTTCTACATTTTCCTTTTGGAGAAAGACGTTTTCCAGAAATTTCACATCTCTCGCAGTCGTCACTTCACCTGTCTTAGGATTCATCAGACGATAACCCTTCTGATTATCAGGATATCCAATAAAAATCATCGGTTCCGTCTTCATGTCCAGTTTCCGTCTCTTTTGCTTTGGTATCAATCTATATGCCAAACAACCAAAGATTTTCAGATGACTAACATCCACATCTTTTCCATTCCAAAGCTTTTCTGGTACCGCATTATTCAATGCTTTCGTAGGGCTTCTGTTCTTTAAGTAAACAACAGTATTTACAGCCTCGGCCCAATACTTCTTGGTCAAGTTCGATTCTGACAGTAATGTTCTTGCCTTCTCTATTATAGTACGATTCGCTCTTTCTGCGACAGAATTATGTTCCGGCGTGTACGGTACAGTCGTCTGGTGTTTTATACCTGCAGACTTTAAAAATGATTTAAATTTATCATTACAATACTCCGCGCCGTTGTCAGATCTCAGACATTTAATCAATTTACTTGTCTCATTCTCAACTTCCGCCTTATATTCACGGAACTTATCGAATGTTTCGCTTTTGTTCCTCAAAAAATAAACATGGGCCTTTCTAGTATAATCGTCGATAAACAGAAGAATATACCTCGAACCGCCGAACGATGGCTCCTCGATTGGTCCACAAACGTCGCTAAAAACCAATTGTAAGACCTCGTTCGCTCTCGTACCTTGCTTTTTAAAGGGACTTTTGCATGTCTTTCCTTCTATACATGGAATACACGGCTCGCATAAATCGGTACTCTTAAATTCCATACCGCTTACTAAAACTTTCATTTTATTCATATAATTACGCGATAAATGAGCTAATCTTTTGTGCCAAACGTTCGAAATATTTTCATTTTGTTTTGCCAATGTCACATTCACGATGTCATTTTGATTTTCTGTCAACTCATAAATTCCACCGACCTCTTGACATCTTGCAATAATTTGTTTTTTACTTTGAATCATGCAACCTTCTTTGTCAAAATTCATGCAATAATTTTTCTTGGTCAAATCGCTCACCGAAATTAGGTTCATGGATAAATCAGGAACATGTAAAACGTTTTCTAAAATTAATTTTCCGTTTTCGCTGACTTGTGGCTCAGCATTTCCTCGTCCTTTCACCAATAACTTCTCCCCGTTTGCTACTGCGATCTTCATGTTGCCGTTTACATGTGTAAGACAACAATTTGTTTTTATCATGGGTCATATGATTTGAGCACCCACTGTCTAAATACCAATTATCTTTGTTTATCGCCCCCTTTGTATTCAGACAGATATTCGCGGTTTTTACCCGCTCCTTGCATTCGGACGCCTTGTGTCCTTGCTTGTGGCACTTAAAACACTTGTAGACGAACTTCTGCTTACGATCATTAGTTTTGGTGTTAGATCTAGCATCGTTCGTTGTAGGCTTTTTCGTACTCTGTGTTCAACTTACTCTGTCTACTTCCTTCTTGTAACAATTTCATTTTGATTTGCTCCAACGTGATTTCTTTTCCACTAATATCTACAGCCATAATGAGAGGGCTGTACTCAGCGGTCAATCCACCCAGCAAAATCGATATGATCCAATCATCAGGGATTGGAGCATCAATATCTAACAATTGTTGTGTCAGGAACGTAATTTTTGATATGTAGCTTTCCATAGAATCAAAATTTTCTAACTTACAGTTAAAAAGCTCTCGCTGAATATGTATACGTCTTCCCCAACCTTTGTCTTCATACGCTTTCCGTAAGCTATTCCAGGCTTCTTTCCCAGTCTTCGCATTGTAGACGTGGGTAAAGCACTCTGGTTCCAATAACAAGCATATTGTTGTTCGTGCCTGCCGGTCTACGTCAGCATTCACTACATCTGTAGAAATTACTCCCCACCAGTTTTTATTTTCCAAGTAATTTCGCACCAGGAATTTCCAATTTGGATAGTCGGACGAATTTTTCAGCCTCTTAATACCACTTATGCCAACCTCAGCTGACATAATTGCGATTTCGTAAGTTTCACAAGCACAAAAATAATATTTAAACCACTCAACTTATAAATAATGCTCTAGTATTTGTCCTTCTGGGTCCTGGGCTCTGGGCCCATAACCAATTGAAATAAAGATGAGATTAGCAGTGGGACAGCACAGTATATTCATTCGTGGTTAATATTTTACAAGCAAGTTACAAAGTACAATAGAATATAAACAACCCGTAACTAAGCTTATTTAAATCAATGACAGCAATGTGTTACATAATGATTATTTCTCGCAGGCCAGTATATACAAATAAATATACGACCTCCAATACTTTCGAGCCACATCATCTTTCATCCATCCATCCATCCATCGTTTCTTTGATTTTGCTCCACTTTTATAGCCATCTACAGTCATTCTCAACATTTACCTCACTACGTTTTCCTCATTCCTCCGCATCACATATGTGCATACCACGATAACTGATTACCGCACACGTTTTATTATGGTACGAGTACGGTTCCAAAATATCGTATCGTTGTATTTATTCCTAAATTACTACTTTTGCTACACGTTTGGTAATACTTCTTTCTTCCATTAATTGATAAACCTACATGACTGTTATTACAAGTCATCCTAAACACAGATCTTGTATTTTCGAATGCCTTAAATAATAATTTAAAAACAATCACTAATACGTTGGTTAGACATGATTGTGTGCCACTAAACAGAAACAATTTTGAACTCTATTCACTAAATCATAAGGTTGCAATTCACTTGTTCACTTGATGTGCCAAAATCAATCCGTCTTCTCCGCTTGTCGCAGTCCAGGGGAACATAGGCTTCCTCCAAGCTACGTCACAATACCCTGTTCTGTACCTTCCACATTCCGATGTGTACCAACAATGACTTCACCACCCATCCCCATCATCATAATTATACCTACCCTTTTCCCAACTAGGTACCTACCTATATTAGTGTCAGCGTCCAGTCCAACCGGAAGTAGCAGAATACAGTGCAATCAAATTATCTTGGCAGGTCCGAACTTCGTGCAGGTCATTTTGTTACAACTAATGTATAAAAGTGTTATGATATTTATTTTATTTGTATTTCTCAGTGTTTAAATTAGATATTTTCTGATCGTTTAAGTATTGGTTTATCTGGCAATAACAGTTTTCTTCACAAGTTTACATGCGTAAAAGTTCGCAGAGCCTATGTTCAGACCTGCCAAGATAATTTGATCGTACTGTACTAGTACTTTATATGGACCTAATGCCTATCTGACCTCCATAACCCAGTTAGTGCAGTCAGCATCATCATCTTCCTTCCCTTATCCCATTCTATTTGGGGTCGGCGCAACACGTTTTCTTTTTCCATTATTCCCTGGTAGACGTCACGATGGTATTTATTCCTTTCTCTTTCATATCATCCATAATCCATCCATCTTTTCTTTGGCCTTCCTCTCCCCCTCCTTCCATTAATACCTCTTGGTAAGACTAGTTGTCAGACTTCCGAGCAACTACCTGCTATAAAAATGTAACTTCCGATTAATAACAATTTACAGAACCGGTTCAGTAGTTACCTACAAAGATTACACCATGCCTTTTCTCGCTTATTTCACTAATATACCATTTTATTTTGACAGTTGGAGCGCGACAAAACATTCGGCATGTTCGTCACTCAGCAAACGACTGACGTAAAGAGCGCGCTCACCGCGCATGCACTCGCCGCCGATGACGATATACTCCGGCGCAAGGTGAAGCTGCTCCTGCAACCTGGAGACACTTTGCTTAACACTGAGCAGTGGATCAAGGTAATAATCAAAAGTTATTTATTCAAACTAGGCTGATAATCAGCCCTTTTCGAACGTCATTTATTCAAATTAGCACTTTTCGAACGTCAAATTCTGCAAGAGACAGTCCCCCAAAACGCCCACCCTTCGACACTTCCTAGTTTTTTAGCCGGGGAGAAGAAGTGGCGGAACAATATATGAATCACGTACTATCATGGCTGTAAACCCCAAAGGGTTAGACAGAGGTGTACCTGATATTACACCCACATTTATCTAGCTAAGTGTTAAGTTCTATGTCATAGGGGGCGAGCCCATTGCCATCAACCAGTCACAAATCCTGACGCCGTGGCTGCTACTGAGAAATTCCTGACGGAAAAAGCCAGTAACTCTTTGCCCTACCCAGGAACTCTTTGCCCTACCCAGGAACTCTTTGCCCTACCCAGGAACTCTTTGCCGTATCCAGGAACTCATGCTCAACAGTTGCGCTTGCGACCATTAGTCCAATGAGGCAGTCTATTTGTTAATCCAAGTTATAAACAGCCTGTGTGTCACATATAAATCCGTTCATTAACTTTTGCGTGCAACAGCAAACGACCATCCATTATTATTTTTTACTACTATTGCATTGAATCTGGTTCTTCTAACCTAACAGACAGATGTGTTGCTTGAGGAGGTTTTTGTTCCGACACTTTTTCTTCCTAGCTAAAACACCAGGAAGTGTCGAAGGGTACCCGTTTTAGGAAACTGTCTCTTCCAGAATTTAAAGAAGTTCGAAACTTACTTCTGATTTAGATCATTCTCATCAAGTTTCGCATTTATAATAGGAGTAAGATAGCTATGTAAGTATTAAAACTACCTTTCTAATCCTATAAAATAATTCACGATAGTTCACGAGGTTAACAATAACCGTTCCGGGAGCGAAAACTCTTCAGTCCCGCACAAAATACACCTGAGAGATATAATAAATTCATTTAGTTATTTTTATTACGATAGATAGTGGAAAGTAATTGGATATAAATCTTGACTTTTATTTATGATGTCCGCTGAGGAGTGTTATACGTGAAATATGTTTCTAACCGCTGTTTTAGACTTGGTGCCCGGCGGCGTTGCCTTGCGGAGAACCATTTCTATGATAAAGTATCGTTCGTACTATCGTTACTGAATTAAGTTTATTGATTAAACTAGCTGTTGCCCGTACCCTGTGTCCGAGTGACATTATGATTAAAATATTACTGGGCTATTTGAATCGGATTTTACTAACAATTAGCGGACGTCACGCGTATTCCCACGGAAATGGGACCTACGCGGGTGAACCGCGTAGGTCCCATTTCCGTGGGAATACAGGGATAGAAAAGTAGCCTATGTCATCCGGGGATAGTGTATCTTCCCAACGGTGAAAGATTTTCTCAAATCGGTCCAGTAGTTTTTAAGTTTATTCGTTACATACAAATCTTTTCTCTTTATAATATTAGTTTAAGATTTTAAGGGTTGTATTTTTTTTTTGCACTGGACCCTGATTTCTTTAGCCTAAGCGACTCCAAGTCCCAGTAAAAGTCCCTTGACAATCGGTTTCAGCAGGTTTCAAGTATTAGTCGGAACAGAATAAGGCAAAATTAAAAATATTATATGTTTTTTTTTGTTTTAAGGCAGATAATTATGTCAGTTTCATGTAATGTGTACCTGAGTCTTGTGTCTTGCACCGAAAAATATGCTATTCTAAAACCGCTATAATATTATGTTATTTGCATTCATATTAATCCATACTTCCATACTTACTAATATTATAAATGCGAAAGTAACTCTGTCAGTCTGTCTGTTACTCTTTCACGCCTAAACGGCTGAACGGATTTTGATGAAATTTGGTACAGACATAGTTTGGAACTTGAGAAAGGACATAGGATAGTTTTTTTTTTTTTTTTTTTCACGAGATAAACCAAAAATCTGCCGGAAGTCACTATTCCACTTGAACGAAGTCGCGGGCAAAAGCTAGTGTAACATAAAAATCAAAAATCAATCAAAATCAAAATATTTATTTTAAGTAGGCCAGTAACAGGTACTTTTGAATAGTCGAATTAAACTAACTGTGGCACTCAGAGATATCCAACGATTACTCAAGCCGCCACCCAGCAAAGGCCTGACATACTTTTGTATGACAAAACTGCCAAAACCTTTACCAAGCTACGGCCCAAGCAACCACTGAAGCTCTCCGAGTGCGGCAGTAAACTACTAAACTACTGAAGCTAAATAAACTAAGCTACAGTCCCAGTCACAAGGCACAATAACTCGTGAGTGTACTGTAGTTACCCATTCCAAAGCGTTGGTCTCATGAGAAGAATGGCAAGAAACTTCATGGACACTCTTTTAAAATCGTTTGGGTTTACAATATATGTTCAAGGTACAGACATAATCTTGGTATAATACACACATGAAGACTAAGACTATATTATAATCAAGTCAAGTCATAAGCCTTGTCACTAGAAATAACAATAATCAACTAGAAATAACAATAATCAACTAGAAAGCCAGTAAACCAAGTAACCAAATTCCAATAACTCATTCCCCTCGTTAATTTTTACAGCCATAAAGATTTGTTTTCCCCTTTTCCTTTTATTTTCCTCTAGTCTGACGTTCCGTGTAGTCGCTGGTGTTCATCTCATGCTACAGAGTACATTGAATTTGGTGCGCGTGACCAATGTAAAAAATAACCCCTGCAATATAATAGTTTTGATGAAAACAACAGCGACCTTCTGACAGCCTTATTAAAGCCTTCAATAACTCTCGTATTACTACAATATTATTTTTGCTGAATACAGGGTGAAAGAGAACCCGAGACGAAAATGGTTTTTTTTTTTACGCAATTATTAAAAAAATATAGCTATTACAATACATAAATCAACACTGGCTGGTTACTTTAAAAAAAACAGGGGTCGATACATTTGACCTCTTTGTAGGAAAAAGCTGTTTTTTTTAATATCCGACGCAAAAATTCAATGTTATGGCTAAATTATATAGGTACTGAAAACGAAGAAACCGTTTTCGCATCCACCCCGAATATTCTCGTATCGAGAAAAAAGTAAACAATGTTATAATAAGTTTTTATTTTTCAGCTCGTCACTTTCGGCGATAATGCTCAGAACAGGATAAGATTCGCAACCAACTACGATTGCGGAACCGCCACTAATTGCACTCTAAAAGGTAAGATTCATATTATACTATTTTTTATGGTAATATACAATAGTTTAACTTTAGTTTTGGTGCTATTCACCAATCCGCACTGCGTGGTAGATTATAGCCCATCCCTCTACTAGAGAGGAGGCCAGAGTCCCTGCAGTGGGAACATTATAGGCTGATGATGATGATGATCTCCCACCATTCATTCACATGTTTATTAGATTATTGCTATTTGTTTGATCAGATATTCATCATCATCTGTCTAACGTTTTCCCAACTATGTTAGGGTAGGCTCCTAGTCTAACTGGATGATGCCAAAAGCCATTATTTTACAAGCGACTGACTATTTTGCCTGTTACGTAAAATGTAAAAAATAAATTGGCACTTTGAATAATTTAAATTCTTTTCATTACTCATATGATACTCTGAAAGTAGGTCATGACATGCCTGCGGAGCGGGTTGAAAGTACTACTTTTCAGCCCTAGGGAGAATCGCTTTCTACTGACAGCTGTCAAATTATTTGATGTAATTGGGAGCAAGCCTATTGCCATCAACCAATGTAATTAGGAGCAAGCCTGTTGCCACCAACCAATCTAATTAGAAGCAAGCCTATTGCCATCAACCGATGTAATTAGGAGCGCGCCTATTGCCATCAACCAATCTAATTAGGAGCAAGCCTATTGCCATCAACCGATTTAATTAGGAGCAAGCCTATTGCCATCCACCGATTCGGGTAATTGGGAGCAAGCCTAATGCCATCAACCAATTTAATTAGGAGCAAGCCTATTGCCATCAACCGAAGTAATTGGGGGCAAGCCTATTGCCATCAACCAATTTAGTTAGGAGCAAGCCAATTTCCATCAACCAATCTAATTAGGAGTAATCCTATTGCCATCAACCGAAGTAATTGGGGGCAAGCCTATTGCCATCAACCAATTTAGTTAGGAGCAAGCCAATTTCCATCAACCAATCTAATTAGGAGCAAGCCTATTGCCATCAACCGATGTAATTAGGAGCGCGCCTATTGCCATCAACCAATCTAATTAGGAGCAAGCCTATTGTCCCCAACCGATGTAATTAGGAGCAAGACTATTGCCATCAACCAATCTAATTAGGAGTAATCCTATTGCCATCAACCGATGTAATTAGGAGCAAGCCTATTGCCATCCACCGATTAGATTTAACCGATTTTAAGTGTTTCTCATATGTTCACTTTTTATTTTTTTTTGTCCATTTGTTTTTTCTTTCTTCTTTCTTTCGATTTAGGTAATTGGGCGCAAGCCTATTCCCATCAACTTTCCTTGTATTCGTAATGAAAAGCACAGTGTTTACCTCGGGTTAAAGACTTATTTAGTCCCTCGAACTATTAGCGCCCTCGCTGCGCTCAGGCGCCAAACCCCGTCTCGGGGACTAAATAAGTTACTTTCACCCCTAAGGTAACAATGTAAGGTACCGGCGGTAAATAAGAGCCGGCATAATTAAAACTTAAATATTGAAAAAAATATATAAATTTTAAATAAAAATCAGGAATATTATTGAACATTATTTATTTGAGATCTAAAAAAAATGCCTACATGGCTAGGTTTTAAACATTTTGTGAACAAAAATAAACTTTAAAAAATCCTTTACTAAGGACCTTAATAAACTCAGGTAGTCTATTAAGGTCCGAGGTAAAATTAAAAGAAACTAAGCTGATAAAACATAAAATAAATTGTTTTCCTCTATAACTCAACATAATTAATATTTTCAGACCAAATATTTAGCAGTTTACCATCAATCATCCAAGAAAAAACATAAATCGGTCCTTATAAAACTCATGAAATAATATTTTTGTAACAAAAAGATGTTGTTTAAGTAAAATCAACAAATTTATACTATTTTTAAATAAAAACCTCTTAACTAAAACTGTAGGTTTAACAAAAATAAAAAAAATAAATGATTTTTTTTTTTTTTTTTTACTCAGGGTTTATGACAAAATGGCGGCGCGCTCGGCAATGCGCGCGCGTGAGATAGCAATACTATTGGTCCTTTTTATGTATGCGAGAGATCCAACCTATAAAACTATTGAATGTGTGCTGTTTCTCTGATGGACCTTAATAGCCGCTGGCCCTTATTTACCGCAGGTACCTTACTATTAATTATCCGCCAAACGTAAATAGGGAAGTTTAAAAATAAATCGTGTAATTTAATAACAACCTACAGAGCATTTCTTGAAAATAACTTAATTGACATTTGAGTTCAAACAATTCCATCCGGAAAATAATCTATTTATGATAACAAAAAAAAAAATTGATACCCCATTTAAAATTAAATTGAGGGTTTCAAAACTCCGGAGAGAGGGCGGAAGTCGAAAGACAAATACGGACACAAGACGACCACTGTTCACAAAATAAAATTCCCAAGTCATTATGAATTTCATAAAGTAAAAAGGAACTTTTAATAACACGGGCACAAGTGACGAATGTTTGTAAAAAGTTAATTTCTCATCTTTCGTGAGAGCACTTTGTAATTTTTATGAAGAAAAAAAAATACAACGGTGAAGATTTTACGCTTACATAAAAAGACGAGTGGGCGGTTAAAGGACGATTCGGGCAAACACACGAAGTACCTCTTAAATTAAATGCATTCAAAGAATTAACTCCTCAGGGTCTCTTTCGAGAGTTTTCCCGTATATTTACATGCAGAAGGATATAAATGAAGTTACATTTAAATAAATGGTGCACATGTTATATTTCTAGATGCTTTGTTTAATTAAGTAAACAAAGCTTCGTTGGGTAACAAGACGAGGAATGCTCAACAATGCAACCAAAAAGATCTAGTTCTGTTATTTTCACCACTGTGGAATTTTGAGAAGACAGAAAAGATACCTATCAAAGGCATCTTATGACACATCATCATCTGTCTAGCCATTTCCCAACTATGTTTGGGTTGGCTTCCAGTCAAACCGCATGCAGCTGAATACCATTATTTTAAATGGAGTGAATACCTTCACAACCCAGTTAGTGTTCGGTTGTGGAGATACGATACGCCATGACAAGGTTGGTTGTCAGACTTTTAGGCCACTGACTACCTCCTAAAACTATCAAAGATCTATAATTAACAGCCGAAACCCTTATGGAAATGCAGCCTCAGACTGCAAAGATAAGAGAAAAAGGGCCAAATGCGAGTTGCCTACAAAGGGTTAGTAATAATAACGAGATTTAAACGCTAATAAAGTATGCCTTTGCCGAACCCTTCAGGGAATGCAAGCGTGATGTCATGTCATGTATAAATAGTAATAAAAGCCACACCCTGCACTTCTAAGCCAGTTAACAATAAAATGGCAGTTAAGTTTCGCTGTAGTTGCTTACAATCACAAGTCAAGTGATAGTTAAACCACGGTTAAGCGCTGGACTCACTGCAGCAACGGAAATAAGAGTTTTTATGACCAGCATAAGTTATAGCGACTTTTAACGTTCGGCGGAAAACGTGGTGCTTCGAAATAACAACCAATGTTATGCTGTGGAAACGGTCCTAGTACCTTGTGCTTTAGCCTTTAAACTATTTTGTTTTTTTTTTTTGTGTTAACTCTTGTTTTCGCACTCTTGGCAAAGGCCACCCCCCATTCCTTTCACTTCTCACAACGGACGCCACAGAGCTCTGTTTCTTCTTGCAATTTCGCGAGGAAGACATCAAATAATAATTAACTAGGAAAGTTATAGTAAAAAATAATTTATAGTTTTTATGACTAACTAATTATGATAGAGGGAGTGGATAAAATGATGAGCATTTCACTTAGACAAAAATGTCAATTGTTACAAAATGTATGACGAATAAATTTACGTTTTCGAATTAATCCATGTTTATTAAAAGCTATGTAAACCACCATTTAATTACAATTAATCATTTCATAAATAAATAATGCTAATACTCAAAAATCTGTACGTCTGACTCATGGTAAAGAGCTTAATGTTCTAAAACTCGAATCGAATCCTTAAGTAATAGTTTGCTGTTGCATTTTCAATTATCTCCTAAACGGCTAATGTTGAAAATCCAGTGTTATTTACGTATTAATTTCGCTGCTATTTAGTTTTAGTGAAATTGGGGTTACCAGTTTCAAATTCAGTAGTCTGTAAATCAACAAGACCTATCTCTTAGTACAAATTCTCGCCAACATCGTCTGTATTTGTCTTTATAATTTTAGGTTAGGGAAGGCGGCTTGCGGCTAATTACCAATTGTAAGGGTCGATTGACTTAAGAGGTCACTTCGTCGATGAAACCTTTTACATTTCACCAAATTCTGTGTTAAATTGTGGGGAAACCGGTATATCCTAGATCCCAAAATTCGAAAAAATGTGGCAAAATCAAAATATTTTATTTTAAGAATGGGTAGGCCTACATGGGCACTTATAAAACGTCGACAAAAACGTGCACGGTGGCTTCCAGAAACCAGTATTAAGCCCACTGCTATACGGCTCGTTTTCCTTCCCGTCATCATTATCAATTTCTGCCAAAAGACGCCCACTGCTGGACATAGGCCACCCCAGGTGTCGCCACATTGACCGGTCCCGTGCGTCTCGCATCCAGCGGGTTCCGCAAACTTCACTAGATCATCGGTCCTTCCCATATTCTGAAGATATGCACCGTATAAGATATTGGTATACAGTCGCATTTATTTCGATTAGACTGAAAAGTAACACAATAATGTTGAGAAAAGTCTGTTAATTATAGTGGCCTTGCATTTTACTTCATCAACATAAATTTTTCTTTGACAGAGTTCCAGTACAACTTAGCACGGCAACAAGATCAGGAGACCCTGCAGCTACGCATGAAACAGTCTTGGGACAAGAATCTACCAGATCTTAACGACTATTTGGAGCACATACTGCCTTTACTTCGAAACGCCTCAAAACAAAACAGTGAGTACTCAGCTATGAGAATTTTATGTTTTTTTTTAATTGCTAAGTGAGAGCAGCGGTGGCCCAGTGGTGGCGGCCCCGACTTACGAACTCGTGGGTTTGAACCCAGGCAGGCACATTACTTTGTGTAATTTATTTCATCACCGCTGCTCTCAAAACGGTGAAGGAAAACATCGTGAGGAAACCGGCATGTCTTAGAACCAAAAAATTCGAAGACATGCGTCATCTACCACTCCGCACTGGGCTAGCGTGGTATATTATAGCCCATTCCCTCTCAAAGAGAGGAGGCCTGTATCCCAGCAGTGGGAGCATTAATAGGCTGTTGATGATGATGATGATTGATGCTAAGTGGGCCTTCTCTTGACCTCGGTCACGCCTGATCGAAAGCAATGGGTAAGGTTTATGATGAAACGAGCGTACCCAGAAAATGCCTGTCCTCTCTTGCTTTGAAGCTCATCATCATTCATAATTCTCTTGCCCTTAACCCAATTCATTTAGGTCGGCGCAGTATGTCTTCTTCTTCAATATTTCTCTGTTTTTCGTCATTATAAGTATTTATTTCAATTTGCCTCGTAAATTAAGTTTTAGCACCATGAAATTAAGTATCACTTTGGCCCGAATGCATTTTCGAACAATAAAACTCATCATGATCCTCTGCCTAGCCTTTTCTCTACTATGGGAATTTGTATTAGGGTTTGCTCGAGACTAACCGAATACAACTGAATACCAGAATTTCACATGGCGCGACTGCCTATCTGACCTCAACAGCCCAGTAAGAAAAGTATAGCAATACCATATGGTAAGACTGGTAGTCAGACTTTCGGACGATTGAATAAAGATTTACAAAATAATGACAGCCGGGGTCAATGGCTTCATTAAGGTGCTGAACCTGTTTTTCAATACAACTATAATTATAAAAACAAAAGCCAAAAGCACTCCGACAAGAACTACGTGTACACTGAAAGATTTAAAAAGAAAATCTTCTTTCAAAGTAGAAAACATTTTCACACAAAAGCAAAAAAAGACCCTCAAGTGTAGTTTACACAGTTTACAGTGTACTCCTAAATTCATTACGAACAAACAAAATTCTTTCAAGCATTGTAAAAATACTAGTTTATTTTGTTTGTTTAAAAGGACAAAGAAGTTTTTGAAACTAACTACAGTGATGAGAGGTTTTAAGTTACACTTAAAGTTCGGTGTATTGTGCGAAGCGTCCTACAATAGAATAAAAATAACGAAGTGAAAATTAGTTTTTGCACCGTTTTGTTTTATGTTACCTTTGTAGCTTTTGATACTTCTGAAGTAAAGTGAAATAAAAATTCTGAGTGGTTTTTCAAAATTCAAAGCATCTGTTTCAAGTAGGTCGGTTAGACTTGAATAGGGGATCGGACAAAAAAAACTAATTAGTCCGTCAGATAGATTTTCAAAAAATTTTAAACACGTACTTTTTCTTTTTTCACGTAAACAAAAAATTAAGACGATACAGTATTTCGAAAACTCGTGTGACGTCATAACTATGATATTACATTTTGTACCTTCAATTGACGTATCAAACCCCACTCCATGATCTTTGACGCGCTTTATCTTCGTCAATTTTTATTTGATTGGTAGATGTCACATGTCTTCGAATTTTTGGTTCCAAGACATGTCCTCACGATGTTTTCCTTCATCGTTTTGAGAGCAGTGGTGATGAAATAAATTACACAAAGTCGTTACTTTGTGTTCATAGTAAAGTCAAAATAGAAAAATGAGCCGTGGCAGCTAAGCTAGGCTAAGCCTGTATTTCGGGTTACAGTTATCTTCCCAGAATTATTAGCGGTATAAACAATAAACTGAACATTTTAGTTCATTTCATAGAAACTGTTTTTAACCAGCTGTATCGCTGTGATTTGACATTCTGTTTGGTACCAACCAATGGCTTTGCCGTGGTTTGTGGTTGCGGTTAACTTTGGAGATATAGTAGATTCCGACATTTGATAGTATTATTGTGTATCTCAGTTAACAAATGTTACTTGTTAATGTTAATGGCTTTACACACACAAGCTACCAACTAGCGCGACGACCAGCACATCTCTGTGGGTTAGCCGGCTTTGGTCTGTTGACAGCATTAAATTGATAATAACAAAAATCATAATACACCCTTTTTTTTCTGGTGGGTGGAAAATCATCAAATGACCCCCCCGCTCTTGGGCAGAGCGAAGGGGAGTGTCAGACTTCTACTGACTAAAAACCGAACCCATGATCCTTCTTTGCTCTTGAGCCGAGGCCACGTCATCTAGTACTAAAATCCGCGGCCCATCATAATACACCCTAACGCGATGTTCAGCTTCTGCGCTAATTCAACCGTATTAAGTGTCAACTTAAAAAAAAAATTGACTGTTCAGCATGAGGCCCTGGGTTCGATTCCCGGGTCAGGTAAAGTTTTATTGAATTTTTCAGCCATGGAGTCTGAATTTATGCCCAGTTGATGGCAATAGGCTCGCCCCCTATTACACGGGACATAACTGGTGAAATGTGGTGTTACCTACGTATGTTAAGTGATCCGTTTACTAGCACAATGTTTAATCAACAGATTTAAACACCTAAAACCATAATTATTATGTTCCAGGTTTGAGGGACGGACGAAAAAATTATTTCTCCACATAACATTTTAGTAATAAAATAATCATCATTTAAAACTTCAAAAGAACAAAATTATGATAATTATGTGTAGAAAATAATGATCTAGATAATTTTCAACTCTGCTTTTAACTTAAACTTATAAAGCGAATCGTGTAGGAATTTAGTTATTTTATCGTATAACATGCAGAATTCTAAACAATAAAACGACACATAAAGAAGATCTTCCTCCCATAAAATAATAATAATAAATCATAATAAATTTATGGGATCACTATACACCCTATAAATAAATGCCAATTGATATATTAATAGATTGCTGTAATACATTACGTTTAATTAACCCTAGAGTGGGCGCGTCTTTTTTCCGAACGTCAGTGGGCGCGTGGAGAGCATTTTGCCGCCCGTTTTCAATTACCATTTTAAGTAAGATTATAGCAATAAATAAATTTATTTTCTCAGTATTTAAAACATCTTCATTGAACTCGGTTGTAGGACCTTTGGTTTATAAATGGTTTCGGAAAAAGAAGAATTTAAATTGACTTTTTTAACTTATCTTACATTATCGTATATAAAACTAAAAAAAGACATACAAAAGAACAAAACTAGATTTATCCTACATCAACAGAATATGCTTTTGTAAAACAATGATCACATAGGTATGTGCAATGCTCATTGCACAGTAACTCTGAGCGCCTGAAATACATTATTTTAATGTGCGTATTTTTCATTATTTTATGTAATAAACTGTATTTTCCCTTCTTCTTTGAAGATGAAACTTGTTCTTTATGTACATAACGATCAATTTGGTATCTCAAAGGTATATTTAATGTCTCAATAGAAGACCTTTTAGTTATGAATGTCTAAGCTGGCCTTTCCTCTATATAACCAGGACACTATTTGAGCTTTTATATTGTTAATCACAATCATGATTCCTTTAATTCCTGAAACTAAAATCTTTTTTTTTTAAGTTTCTACAATAAATTAACCATAAACTTCACACACAATACCATAACATTACAACTTTCCAAGAAACATAATGACTAAAATTTTACCTACGTGAGTGGGCGCGCGGTGAGAAAAACGCCGCCCGGCGACACTTGACAGTAACAAACTCCTCATTAAGCGGCCCCATGTGCTCTGATGGAGTCCAGCCTTTAGGCACGAGTTGTCAACGAAAGTAAGGGCAGCTACTACGTCTTACGAATTATTAAGGATTCTTTGGCGAGGGCGGCAAAATGCTCATAGCGCGCCCACTCTAGGGTTAATATTAGTTTATTTCCATGTAACAAATAATAATTTATTGATTACTAAATAGAACAACGATGATTTAATGTTATAGTGTTATTGTTTAAATTATTGAATACATGGCCATTAGTGGGAAATTACTAGCTAATTACTGTGATAATAGTGAGTTATTGTGTAAATACTGGTATTCAACTACATTCGGTTGGACTGGAAGCTGTTCCCAACATAGTTGGGATAAGGCTAGGCAGATATGATGATGAAGAGTTAAGTATTGTGCTGGAGATACAAAAATAATTTATCAAACTGATATTCCAATACCATATTCTAATCATCAAAGATTAGAAATCTTAAACTGACACCTTGCTATTGTAACGAGTCTGGTTCTTCTAACCAACCTAACAGACAGATGTGTGCTGGGAAGTTTGTTCCGCCACTTCTTCTTTCCAGCTAAACACTAGGAAGTGTCAATGGGTGGGCGTTTTGGGGGACTGTCTTATAAATGTAAATAGTAAAGTAAAGTAAATTTTGACATTCGAAAAGTGCTGATTATCAGCCTAGTTTGAATAAATGACTTTTGATTTGATATTAAAATGATTGAAGTAGATGTCATGTAATACGATTTTTTGATTTGCCGCACTGTTAACAGATACCGTAAATATATACACACACAGATATGTATGATATCTTTTAGATCGATTATAACTTAGAGAGACACTATTGGATTTCTATAAACACAAGATACTGTGTAATATTTGATGTACTTTTAACTGTTGTTTAAAAGAAAATTACGTTTCTAAATTATAATTATGTAAGCAGATTTTCAAATACACCTAAATCTTAATTTGTTAATTAATATTAAACTAAGAATCAAGATCGCGCAGCCTTATGGGAATTTTCCCTCGAAACCCATTTAGGATTTGTCAATAAGTACATAACGAGACAAAATTTGAAACTTTCAGCGGCCATGAAGCTGTGAGAAAATGGCAATTCGTTGAGAAGCTTAATTTCGAAGTTAAAGACAAAGTTGGGAAAGAGAATAAATATATGTTAATTACTAACTTGTTTATTACGTAGAGCTGAGGTTGGGACTTACTATTGGCGGTTTTAAGAAGTGGGCGAATTCATACCAATATTAAGATTTTATTTGTTTGTAACGATTTTTCGTGTTAACCGCTAATCCGATCGTAATTTTTAGCAAGGATTTAGATTATGATCCAGAGAAAGACAGGTTATCTTTCTTTCTCTCACTTATACATCAAAATTTCGAAGCAAACCAGCGAGATTATCATATTTGAAGTTTATTCATGACTTTTAAAAAATTCATCAATCAATTTTCATAAGTTCTGGTAAGAGAATATTCAATGTCTGTTGGTCTAAGGGGTATAATAATATTGTTTTCGAGATTTTAAACGTAAAAGTTCAATATCAAGGGCAGTGTTTTTTTACATCACCATCATTCCTCTTCTGTTTGCAATTTCTATAGAATTTTATTCCAGCAATAACAAAACCTTTCCTTTACAGACTACAACTCCGTGGAAGAATATTGGGATGCGCTCGGCGAGTACGAAGGTGCCATACTCAAGGCCAGAGAATTGTGGGAAAGTGTGAAACCTCTCTACCTCAAGCTTCACAAATACATTGCACTTAGGCTCAAGGGTTCTGATGCCGTCGGCAAGCCCCTCCCGGTACATTTACTGAGTAAGTACCCCATAGACTTAACTTTCCATTATAGGAATAAAATATTTGTGAAGCAATTAAAAATTGGCGGTACTTTTTCGAGTTATTAGTGTTTCGACCACGGAAAAATATTGTTACATTATTGTTGAGGTTTTTTTCTGAATATTTTACTTCATAAAATTGAAGAGGGAGAAGCAAAATAACGAATTTTAACGATAATTTAATAAAAAATACCTGGCAAGCCTTCCTCGTGATATAGTAAAAACAAAGCCTCTATAAATAAAACACACATGCTGAATAAACCACAGCAAGAGTTCTGTCGAAGTTAAAATTAAAACCGGTAAAGTTGCAGCCGGTAAACAGAATAAATAGGACCAGAGCTCGAACAGAAACTTACCTGGGCAATTTCAGTTGTTTGTTGCTAGGATCTAACGAGAAACCTAGCCAGTGAAAGTATAAACCAACCGCAAAACAACGCAAGGGAATTAAATAAAAAAACGAGAGGCAGCAATTTTTATCTTAAAGGAAATAATTAAGAAAATCAATTTTTTCTTTTTTTGACGTTAAATTATATATTTGAGTGTCTAATTCAATTTTAACGCTAAATTCTTTTAATTTTTCTTGCTACTTATAAATCTTGTCTAGACCACATTCTGAAAACTTTAAATTGTTTGGCATGTGGCTCCCCTGAGAACTATACAACCCTTTGTCAAGTGTTACGTTCTCCAAAGTTTTATTCTAGAGTTAGCTAAGAATTTCTAAGAAAGAAGATATCCTTTAGACTTATACTCCCTTGTGATGTTTCAAATGACAGTTTTAAGGTGTACTCTTGAGCCAAACACGATATCTAAAAGTCAACCTCTTTTCTATAAAGGTCTTTCCAAAAAAGTAAGTGACCTACTAACCACAAAAATAAATGCAATGGACTTGGTAAAAATGTAAACTTTAATGAAAATCTTGCTTTCAGGATCGTTAACAGGAGATGATTGGTCAAATCTAATAGAAAGTTTACTGCCAAAACATGCGGGAATATACCAGAAAGTACACGTGAATCTCCAGTTAAAGGTGAGTGTATTTAGAAGTACATTTACAATATTGCTAATCTTGACGTCATAATGTTGAAATCACTTCGAAGTAACACATAAGGTCGACTTTCGTTATTGCTAAAAGGGGTTGCCCTTTTTAGTTATAACAGGAAAAACGACCTTTCGATTTCATTGCTTTTAACATTTAAAAGGAAAACAAGGATAAAATGTTTATTTATAACGGATAAATCTATTTCTCAGAACTTGGGCGGGGCATTAGCTTTCAAACAAGCAGCGAAACTCATCAAAGCACTAAACTTAGGAGACGCAGACCCAGATATTTGGACTGAATCGATGTTCAATAGTACTTGTCCGCCAACCTTAGTCGACTGGTGCAAGCCCAACAAAGTTAGAGCAGTAACTTGTAAAGACGTCAGCATAGCCAACTTCATTGAAGCTCACGAAGCTGTCATGAAGATAGTCTACAAGCAGACCATTAATCTACATAGCAACAACACATATATTCTAAGAGAGGCTTCCCGCTATTCCGGTAAGATTCGTTCCAGTTCTGAAGTTATTTCTTTGAGAAGTTCACAACTCATCGCGTTGTTTGTTACAGCTGTGTATGAAGCTATTCCTGGGTTCGTGTCGTTACTTTCTTTGGACCCACATGCGCTCAGCAAAGCTGGGCTGTTCCCGATAGAAACTTTTAAATTCAATCCGAATCATCATCGGCTTGTCTTACAATTGATTATGGCTCTGAGGGATTTACCAAAGTAAGTTATTACTACTTTTTTTTTTCTCGCCTGCTCTCTTCCACTCCTGGGCAAAGACCTCTCTCCAATCCTTCTATTTCTTGCGAACCAAATTGTTAGCTCCTCAATGCTTTATCAAAATATTTTCTTTGCAGACTAAACTTCTATTTGGCAGCCGACGAATGGAGAATAAAAGTTTTAATGGGAGCTATACCGTACGCGCAAATACCAAGTAGTTGGAGCGACTTCCGTAAAAATTTCTCCAACATAGAAACGGGTGATAGTGATTTCCTTGGAGATCCATATATGATTTTCAACAAACCTTATATTGGGTGAGTTCATCATTTCAGCCGCAAGACGTCCACTGCTGGACATAGGCCTCCCCTAAGTGTAATTTTTGCTTAGGGGGGGTTTGCCATAATCGCCACGCTTGGCAGGCGGGTTGGCGATCGCAGTACGGTCGATACAAAAAGCACAGAGAACGCTGCTGCCCATTCTCTGGTACATCCCTTAGTTGCCTCTTACGACACCCACGGGAAGATATGGGATGGTGCTATTCTTTGCGTCCGAAAATATAAATAATGGTCTTCAAAATAATCCAGTTGATTTTGAGAATTATACTTATATTTTATTTTGTTGCAGAAAATTCATGGGCTTAATACTTAAGTACCAAATCTATCAGTCTTTTGCTGAAGAACTTGTTTTGGATGAATCGGATTTAATACAACATATAGCTGAAAATAATGATCGATTGATGTAAGTATGGAATCCTTTATTGAGTCTTGCAAACTGTACCTTCATTAGTAACTGTAGGTAGGTATGCAATTTTTATATTACATTTTTTTTACAGGAACGCAATGATACAAGGTTACGGAACCATCTGGCCAGAGATGGTTAGCGATCTCCTAGCGAAGCGAGAATATGGCCTAGAATACACGGGACTAACAGACTACTACAAATTCTTAGATGAATACCTAGACAATCAGTTAGACCCCTCGGCAGACACTTTTAGTTCTGACGATTATAATGAAGTAGCTGACCCAGTTCCAGAAGAGATCCCAGAGATCCCACCTACACCAGAAACCCCAGAAGTAGCTGTAGAAGTAAAAGAAACCCACAATGTTGTAGATAACGAAATCGATACAGGTGAAGGATCAAATTCTAAGTATAGTGTCGAAACGTCTACTGTAGGAGTATTGGAGATAAAGAACCCTGTAGGAGCTGGGGACCAAAACGAAGTTAATACGAAAGAGGCGTCGTATAATACTTACTGGTGGATAGGAATAGCGGTAGCTTTGGCAGTCGTTGTGATATTAATAGCAATAATAGCGAGAAAACGTCACAGTCACAGAAAACAGCTGGAGAGGCAGCGAAGAGACAACTCGCAAGCCTGATTTGAGGAATATCGGTTCTAGGAGTGGAGCCGATACTTATTGACACTGAGACTAAATATAGTGAAATTGTGCCAATAATTGAGTGGAGTTCAAAAGACGTATTTCTGTTCAGTGTATCGTTTTGTGTAATCTGCTTTTTGTTCGGGAAGTTTAGTTGTATTTAGCTGTGTTTGTTTATAATTTCGGTATTATTTATTACTTTCATCACACACCAATGCATTTAATTATGTATACAATGTATACTCAGAATGTTTTAATTTCAATTTTTATAATAATAACGCTAGATTATAAAGATGGAAATATTTTTGTACATATCACAATTTGCGAAATAGAATAAAGATTGTTACCAAGAGTGTCTATAATAGTTGTACATTCTAGTTAGATGTAATTTTGCTGTGCCTTAAGCGTCTCAATTTCTAATAAGTAAGATGCATAAAATATGTTAGGAATTATCAAATTTGTAAAAAAATAACTGTAATTTTATAAAAGTCTCTATTTACTACTGTCACCTGCGAAAAATTCCGACCAAAACTTGATGAATTTGTTTCTTGTTCAGTGTTTATAAATTCTATATTTTAGTTATAACAATATTTGAATATTATATCTCTTTACCTGTCATAACCAAATATATATTTTAATTTGATGTTGCTCGTAATTTATATGTTACTACTAAAGCTTTACTGCGGTAAAGTGGGGATTAGTAAAGTTGTGTCAACATTGAAAGCAGAGAATAATAAATGTTTTGAACATAAATTGTGTATTTATTCACTCGTCTATTTTAGAACATTTACTCATGAATCTTCTATTTTTCTCGAATTGATGACTCAGATTTTGTCCAACCAGTACGTGGCAACCTGAAAAAAAAGCTCTTTCATTTACTTCATTCAAGTCGTAGGTTGCATGTATTTGTACACGACGGGCAAGAGAGGAGGTCCGTCATATCCATGTTGGGGTTCCACACTCGCATTGTATCCGAGATGGGTCGATTATAGCCTATATTGTCAAATTGGACCGTCAGCAACCAACTTGAGTCCTAGCTTTAATAGGAGCCAGCAGTTTAAATAAATAAGATTTGGAAGAGGCTACCTTTCATTTGAAGTTTCTTATGTTGCAAATAATGAAGATTGTAGTACTTGTCAGAAAGTTTCTTGATCAAAGACTGCATCGTTAGTTTAAAAGTCGCTGACACTACTGCTGATAACGAGATTTTGGGTTCGATTCCCAGGTTTGGCAAAGAGGTATGAAGTTTATTAAATAGGAATTTCTCAGTAGCTGCTCAAAGAAGGGATATCTTGTCAGTTGGTAGGGTAGGTGATATTTA
This sequence comes from Diarsia dahlii, assembly GCA_949775195.1. Classification (NCBI taxonomy): domain Eukaryota; kingdom Metazoa; phylum Arthropoda; class Insecta; order Lepidoptera; family Noctuidae; genus Diarsia; species Diarsia dahlii. The sequence goes on from OX459200.1 coordinate 6,799,055, forward strand.
AGGTATATTATTATTATTTTAGGGCTGACGCAACATTTTTTCTTCCATACTTATTTATTACTTGTCATTTCATTATAGTCATATTAACCTTCACACAGCACATCAACCTATAATAATTTTTAATTGATAAAATAGTAAAAATGGGTTAGGCAGAAGTCCAGCTTATTGGTGCTTTCACTAAAATTTCACAATTTATGTTCAAGTTCTATGTAAAAAGCGAGCCTGCTCCCATAAGCTGGGCACAAATCCTGACTTCGACATAAGTTTGTCGTTTCATCTGACAAATCTCCTCAAATTCTTATTATAAATAATTTGTCTAGCGGTAAATTATTTATTTTATTTAAATACTAAATCAAACTGCAAATTATTACCTTTTCTACTTTTCCTAAACATCCTTATCTCATCTCTCGAGTTACCTAAAGCAAGAAAAAGCAAGAAAGCAGAAATCGTTGCTGACACAATAACTGGCTGTATCCGTTACCCTTAGCTTGGCCGCCTGCCATAAGTATCCAGATATGGAAAGGAAATTCTATCGTTTCTCTTCCTATTTTTCTAATGTTACCAAACAATTTTTATTTTGAAGGTAGTTTAGGCATTAAAACTTGCTTTAGTCCAGAAATTATGATGGGTTGTCATGAAATATGAGGTGGTTTCGAGTAAATTGAATCTTGCTTTTAAACTACTTATCATGATTGACATTTTGTTCTAAGTACAACAACTGTCTGGCAAACTGCCACTCATCCTGAAACGAGCGTCAACACAACGTCTGCTTAAGGCAGTCAATATTCTTATCCTGAGTCGCCCCAGTTACCAGTCATCCCCAGTCGGACCTCCTTCGGGCCACCAGAGGTCCCACCGCTAGGTGATTAGCTGCCGAAGTGACGTGAAGGAAGCGGTGCTGTAAGTAAAATGTGGTGACGCTCCTGCTGTATAATCGCACCCACATTATAGTCAGGTATATGAGGAAGTCTGAAAGTGGCGTCGATCACTGAAAGGTTGTGTGGTAAATCGGTGGTCGTTTTATGGGCATGTGATACAGAAGAATGAGGAAAATGTCGTGAGGAAGGTTTTAAATATGAATGTGGATGGGTATAAGAGTAGGAGACCAAAGAAACGATGAATGGACTGTGTTAAGAATGATATGGTGAGAAAAAACGTGTCTCATGATATGACGAGGAACAGAGAAAGTATAGAAGAAGAAGAAGACATCCTGCGCCGACCCCAAATGAAGTGGGATAAGGAAAGAGAATGATGAGAATGATAGTCAAGACAGGTGTCAGTCTGCGAGAACGCAGCGATATCCCAAATTCCCAATGAACCGTTGGCTAGTAGCCTACTAGACACAACACCTGCCTGGGCAGAGGATCCTCCGTTTTGAGAATGAGAAACTTTACGTCCTGTACCGTAAATCTCTGAAGCTAAAACAATACACATCAATGATGAACGGTTTAAGGTAAATCTATTGCGTAGGTGGGAACTAGAATGCTGAATTTTATTCTTTGACCTTTAGCCTGAATAAAATTTTGGGATTGGGAAAACATACTATCTACATCAGTAGCTTAGAGCCACCTATAAGCATTTTTCTTTATGTGGCGATAAATCTGTTTACATATTTATTCCTTTGTTTTGATCTAACAAAAACGCCAAACATGGGATAAAATTGGTCTATCTAGCTGATGTTGTAATTCCGACGTTAAACTGTTAGAAAACAAAAATAGAACTTTCTTATCACTCTCAACAGAAATTACCAAAAGCACACAAATTGATTCATATCTAGGCGAAATAACTTTACTGAGAACCTAAGGCTGAACTGCGAAAAACCCATTACAAAAAAAAATACCCTAAAATTTTAATAAAAATAACTGCCGAGCGACAAAAATGAAATAACTCTTACAGTGAATAACGGTGACGTCACAGTTCGAGTCATTCAAATTCTCTTCCACGTTTGATATTGAAATTTTAATTTGAATTTAGTTGTAGATTAAAATGCAGGCGCAGGCCATCCAGCAGAATGCTGTAGGCCCGAATGTCATAAGACTGGAACCTTGAGATAGATAGACAGTATCGCGTCAGCCTGAGGAGAAGATGGCGAGCCATCTTGGATGGCTTCCTCGTGAATTGGCGAGATAAGAAGAACAACATCGTGAAACACTTAAAAAAACTGTCTCACTGCCTATTTGTCCGCCTGATTGCCGTAACGAGGATGGGAGTTTTACTGGCGGATAGTTGATGTTCAAAGGCGTAACTTAGGTTTTCATTTTAAAAAGAAAAGGATTATGGTTCCGTGCAAACAAATTAAACTCTTTTATTTCACTCGGACGAAGATCGTGGGAAAGGGCTAGTCTTTCAATATTACCAAAACCCTGCTGATATACGCTATATAAACTGCAACTGTGTCCAATAACAAATCACAGCACAGTGTGTCAGCATTAGCATAATCTAAAATCAAACAGTTCGATCGCAATGTGGTTCAAAAAAGGTTTGGGTTTATGTACAAAAACATTTACCCAGTGTGCTATATGTTTTCGTAATGGACCTTATTTAATGCTTTCTTTTGTTTTTAGGTTGGTAAGCCTTTAGTGGAATTTTATTGAGGGTTGCCTCGTCCCTAAGCCTTCCCTCACTCCTTTTAAGATCTGAACCTCGAACTGGCTTGATCCAACCGATTGACCTTTCGATCTAATCGATTGACCATTTGGTTGAACTGGTATAACCAATAACGGAAAAAATGTATGACAAGGATATACTTATCAAGGATTAGCAGCAATTTTCGCTTATTATATTGATTCATTTTCATGTAACGCAACGAAACTAATATTTTGGAACTCGTGTTATAAATATTACTTTTTTAATTGTGATGGGCTTACTCTTGACCTCAATCTTGCCCTAAGGGCAGAGATGGGGTCGACGATGGAATGAGCTTACCCAGATGAAGCCTATTTACTCGCGACTTAAATAGATTGGGGTTATATGAACTCGGGAAAACCGACGCAGGCAGGGAGTTCCACTGTTTGGCTGTGCGCATTATAAAAGAATTGGCAAAGCGCTTCGTTCGAATGTGAGGAACATCGACAAGGTATGGTGTCACGTAGACCTCTATAAATGTTGCCCTGGAGGGCCACGTGGCAAAGAAAATAAATAAAACAAAAAAATCTCTGTTTATATGTGTAATCAAAAACAAAGTTACACATACAAAAACAACTTTTGTAAATACAAAAAAAAGAAAACTAACTCAGCGACAGGGGTCGCTTAAACTAAAATTGGGTTCTTTGGTGTGTGGTGGCAGATTCCTTAATTATAGGTTTCACAAGGGTTCCTACAGCTAATACCACTTAAAATTAATATAAAAAAAGATGCACCGACCTCGCCGCTTCCATGCGTTTAATGAACCAAATACTCGCAGACCTGACAGAGGGCTCCACCCAGGTCACGAGCCAACAATCCGGACAGCGCAGCCGATGCAGCAAGTGGCAGACTCACGAGCAGGTCCCTCGTCTCGAAATAATCTCCCTAAAGGGATTCCGTTTCTAATCCTTTCTTTCTTCAATTTATATCTCCTTTTTCGTATTACATAAACAATTTCCTGTCTAAATTTAAATTTCCCGTTCTGAAAATGACACGAGTCTAATAAGTATCGATAAAATAACGAAAGACCAATCCGCTCAATGTGCGCAAGCACATGGCGTGAAAAAAAGACAACAAAGAACTCACCAGATCATCGATTGTTCCTTAATTTGGAGGACATTCAGATGTCTGACCCCCTCCAACCCTGTTACATCTTGTAACATTGAAAATCAGGCCTAGGATTCCTTCGGAAAAGTCCTAGGCCCGAGAACATTCCATTTTAACCTGGAAACAGAATCAACACTGAACTAACGAAACGAAAACTCCCCAATCCGGGGTTTCCACGAATATCTTAGAAAGAAACTCACCTTACAATGAAACCAAAACTCATGGAATAAATGGAATTACGACTAACGTCGTTAAATGAAAAATAAAATAACCTTCTCAAACAAAACGAAGTCTTTGCAAATTCTCTGTCCACTTGTCAAGAGCTCAGGGTTACCCGCCTCAATTTTCAATTCCGACCTAACTCCCGGAATGTAGGAATTCTTCCTAATCTAAATTTTGAAAGCGAACACATACCACAGCAATTAAATCTTACTCAGTCGAAACAATATTACTGAATAACTTACAATGAATCTAGTTGGAATATTTACCACTAAACGACGTTTGAAACCACAACAAGCATTCCTCAACTTTGGAACATTTGCAATGTTAGGAAAAACCAGCCTTCTCCTGACAACACAGTAACTCAATCAGATGCTGTGATTGGTCGGGCACGCCATTGGCGGAGGGCCCTGGCGCGTTCCAGAAAATTACTGTTTCCCGTTTAATTGAAAGGATCTTTGACAGTCTTATTGTGGGTTTCAACTCAGATATAGTTTCAACACCCTTGTGTAAATTATTTCTTGGTTTGAACACTATATTTAAACATGTGATTGTAAAATTTTAACCAATAGGGTGAAAGGGGCGGACCCACAGATCTGACATTGAACTGAGTTGTAATTGCGCTAAGGCGCGAAAATTCAAATTGTGGTCTATTGAAAATCACCACGTTACAATGGGTGATAACTTGCGGTGCGTCTAGTCTCCCGATGGAAGAAGGGAGATGGTGGAAGCAGCCCGTGGAGCTCCTGCGCACACTCTCCGAAGTACAGTCTGTAGAAAACCGCCAGACATGCAACTTTGCGGCGGTGGGCCAGGCTATGAAGCTTGGCAACCAGTTTATCGTCACCAATTAGCCTCCTGGCTCTGCGCTCTACAGAGTCAAGTGCGGCAAGTTGGTATTTGGCTGAGTCATCCCAAAGGTGACAGCAATACTCCATGCCGGACCGGACTTGAGCTTTATATAATACTAGCTGATGCCCGCGGTTTCAACCGCGCGGATGTCGGTTATCGCTACTGATGCCGGTTATCGCGACCAAAAGTAATATTCTCGTACCCCCCTTTCAACCCCTTGAATATATATATTTTTTTATTATTAAAAAGTAGCCTATGTCCTTTCTCGGGTATCAAAATATCTCCATACCAAATTTCATGCAAATTGGTTCAGTAGTTTAGGCGTGATTGAGTAACAGACAGACAGCGTTACTTTCGCATTTATAATATTATATTAGTATGGATTGAAAGCTGTCCAGGCTTGAAGTACCGCTTAACCTTACCCGTATTATCATAAAGTAGGACATAACTCAACATTGGCCTCGTTATTTAACGTGAAATTCTTTGAATTATGCCAAGACAGTATACACTATAGGTACATTATCGTCTCGTGACTGTAGACTCCGTCGCCGAGTCCCGTTCAGTATATAGAATTACCCTTCTGACAGGGAATGTTCTAAAGTTTCTTTTAGTGTCCGTCGTTAGTCCGCAATCTGTCCGTACTGGTGGTACCTAAACATTACTGTGAAAACATTATCGATACTTCATAGAAGTTTTTTTGTCTTTTTAAGGCCATCTCAGACATTAATTTGCAAAGTCATCATATGAGTATATCAAGATTATGTCTGGATCTTAAAAGGGTATGTATCTTCTTCTAGAGTAGTCAGGTACGAAACATCGACCCCATTAAGTTGTAAAGAAAGGACGAGTAAAAGAGTTTGTTAAAACCTATTACCATATTTTTTCAACGTGGTTTACGCCCAAATACTCAAACGTCACTCAATTTTAAGTTGCACTTAAATGTCGTGCTGTCTTTGTTACTTTAACGCAGAGTGACAGAGATAGCAGGAGTTTTGAGGGATACTTATAATTGAGTGACGTTTGAGTATTTGGGCGTTAGTCTTGTTGATCGCGTTCACTTAAAGTGAAAAGAGCCCTATTACTTTTAAGAGCCAGATCGATAAACACTAGCCCCAAAGTAATAAAATATTTCCGGTAAACTTAAAAATAGCGCTAAGACTTCCGTAATTTATTTCGGTGCTAGTAAAAAATCATTGAATGTTGCCGTCAACGTATAATTTAACTGTTTGTTATTCTAGGATATGTTTGTGTATAGAGATTTATCTCTCCTATCCTTAGGCGTGATCGTTAAGGGCGCTCGTTTTTTTTCATTTTATGATGTTTTGTTATGAAAGAAAAGGGTTATAAAGAACTGTCATTTGTGTGACGGTTTAGGGCTGTACCAAAATAAGTTTAATAAAAATTTGTTTTTTATTTTCGAATAAAAATTAATTAACGCTCATAAAAGAGGGCTGTAATAACTTATTTTCTTGTACTATAACCATATTACAGAGAATTTAACATTAATTTCAGCCATAATTTAGGAAATATATTTTTATAGAGAAAATATAATTAATCTAACTCAATGTTTTATTTGTTCAACACTTCAAGCACAGACTTAATGCCAGACATTTTCTACCTATCAAACTTTGGGTGATGCAGAGACAAATAATCGTGTAAACCATAAAACAATTTTTTTCATAAAATTTTTTTTTGTGGAAATATTAAGTACTATTCTTAAAGTATCCAATAATACATAGATAATCCTGAACAAAGTAACATAATTAATCGGATAACATTAACAAATCTCAAACATTTTGCTTCCACAAATGCCAAACTTTAACAATTTCTATATCGTGCCACAATCAACGATTCTCGTCGTTAACAAAAAGGGGATGGTGTAACAAGGAATAATAACTTTTCGGCCCTGTATCCCAGATTGTGTGTCAGCAAAAACATTTGTGGACCTTTCTACACGGGTACTCACTAATGACCCAAGCTTTAATCCGATCTGGACTTCTTTTTGCATGCAGATTTCTCTGAACTTAGTTTTAAATTAGGCCCGCCATTAAACCATATTTGAAACACCACCATCATCATCAACGGCAGCCTTGTTCCAAATGTGTGTCCTTCTGATCATTATAAAATTCAAAATTAAATTGATATAATAAATTAAATTGATTTTTAGTTTTATTTTATAAAAAAATTAGGTTGTAGTTCTATCTTTGTATGATTTGTAAAGCTTGTAAAGGTTGTCTTTAAAAGATCGCTTTAAGCGATAAGACCGCCCATTGTGTCACCCCTTGTAAAATGTTTTACTATTGTTTTTTTTTGTAATTTGGTGTACATAATAAAGAGTATTCTATCTTCTATCTATCTATCTTGTATTTTTTATTATTATGTATTTTGTGGAAAATGTTGTTGGCAACACATCTGCTCATACTTAACTTTATTGTTATTTTATATTTAATGTAATGTAATAAATAAAATAAAAAATTGTAATCTATCTCTTCAAAGTTCCAGTGAATCTGTTTTTTCGTCTAGACGTTTAAGCGTGCTTCATCCTGGACCATCATCGTTTTACATCAGGAGAATTGGAGCCAAACGCAAGCCTAGCTTTAGTAAACGAAAGACAAAAAACACTCCCCTTTTGCTATATTCTTTCCTCGTCTGCATGGTTCTCAATCAAGTTTTACCCACAAAACAAATTGTTATTCCATTAAACTTTATTTATTTATTACAATATTCAAAATCAGTCAGTGCTAAACGAATTAGTTGCGAAGAAGTAAACCTCGGTCATCATCATCTTCCTGCCCTTTTTTTTTTTTGTGGGTGGAAAATCATAAATAAGCTCTTGGTCAGAGTGGAAGGGAGTGTCAGACTTCTACTGACTAAAAACTAACCCATGTTCCTTCTTCGCCCTTGTGCCGAGGCCGCGTTATGCCTTGCGATAATCCGCAGCCCCGACGGGCGTCGGCCCTTGCGGGCCCCTTCCATGTTGCTGACATCTCTTTGAGGCGCGCGTGGCACACGAACGCGCCGTTGTCCCATATTATTTGGGGTCGGCTCAGCACGTTTTTTCTCGCATTCTTCCCTGTCAACCGTCACGCTATCATTTGCTCCTATTTCCATCATATAATTCCTCACTCACACTATTCATCTTGACTTTAATCTTGCACTTCCTCTCCATTCATTAACATTTATATTCCTCACTCTCAAACGTAAAAAATACAATAAAATTTCAAAGAATTTCTATGTTACCCTACTCGTATTCACGTGTGTTTTAATAAAACGTTACATAAACATCAAACTGGTTTTATTCGAAAACAAACGACCTAGTTAAAAGTATTCTTTTGATAACTAAATCCATCGGATAAAAAGCCTTATAAATCTCTTTGGACACAATACATGTTTCAACAATGTGTTAGATAAATTTTTACTGAACAATCTACTTGAAAAGTATCTGATCGAAGTTTAAATTTTACCAAGTGTAGGATCAATCAAAATATTTATTTCAAGTAGGCCAGTTACAGGCACTTTTGAATAGTCGACCAAATACAAAATAAAAGAAGCTACAGTCTCAGTCACAGGGCATAATAAAACTGTGAGTGTACTGTAGTTGCCCATTCCTTAGCGTAGATCTCTATGGAGAGGAACGGGCAAGAAACTCCATGGATACTCTTAAATCAGAACACAATCAAATCAATTAAACAATCTCTCACTTCACAATCAGGTTTGTTGTAACTAATTAACCTGTTTTATAAGGGTTTTAACTAACCTATTGTTTAAATCATCATCATCATCATTACAGCCGAAAGACGTCCACTGCTGGCCTCCCCTAAGTGTCGCCAGTAAGTGTGTAGTGTTGTTTAAATAAAAGTACAAAATGCAGTTGAGTAGAGTCGACGACGAACACTCGAACATTGTTCAAAAGTAAACAATATAAAGGGTATACCTAGCATATCGGATTCGAGTACTTTATATCAAATTAAAGCACTAAATTTTTAAGTGGCATTGCAAATTTGCACTCACAGGTACATTTCTGATCCATTAGTCCATCCGATTGAGCTGAAATTATGCACACGTTGCAACGTCGCACCTTTGGTTCTAGTGACAATATATTTTATGACAGACATGGCATGATCCTGTAGGATCAAGCGATCATGGTTGTAACAGGATGCCCTCCTCACGAGAGATCTCCTCAACGTCCTCAAAATTCATCCGAATCGCTGTCAACAGGAAAAGTGCCCAGAAGGCTGACCACGTTACATGGCAGTCCTGATTCTATTTGTCCTAACCAATTGATTTTATTTGTTTTCAAACAAACTGTTGTACCACAAAACTGTCTAAACATCTATCTAGTTAATGAAAAAGTTAGTATGAGGAAAGAAACTTAGTGTAACTGCGTCTGCAACTCGAGTACCATTAATTTTGCTGATAGTTTAGAAGTTATGTTCGTTGATGGATTATTTGCAGCTGTTTACCGGAACTGTTTACGGAACGAGGTTCCATTCAAAACACCACGTTGATACCATACTAAAATAACAAGAAATAATTTAAAGTTACTAATATTATTGAAGATATGAACTATGGATTTTTTGTTGAACTTTGAATTATAGGTAGTTTAGAGGTGTGGTGTAGTTTTGTGGTGAAGAGATGATGACGTGTAGTAGTTGCACAAAGGCTGCGCTGACGTTCATGCTCGGGGTCAACAGTTTGGAGGTGTATGAGGAACAGGGTGTAAAGCTCCTCATCCCCCATAGAAAAGGAAGGATCCTCCGACCAGACGGGTGTTGTGTCTGGTGGGTTAACTGCCCGACATATGCAAGTCGGGAACTCCTAAGGCTTATGTCGCGGATAATGTTAATAGCGCGATGTAGGAATTTCTGTCGCTAGTTCGCAGGTGTTGCGATAGATGTCGCTGTCGCCACAGTAGTAATATAAATAAACGAGAAAAATAGCATGATTTATCGACATTTCTCTATCAGCAAAATTATAGATGGGAGTGAGGGTAAAATCACGAGCACTGCATAGCTATTCCCAAACAATCGAATAGAGTCGAAAATGTCGTATTTTTTTGGCATTCCGTATCGAAATCGAATCGTTTGTGAATACCTGATAGGGCCTGATATGACACGCAACAAAAACAAAAGCAATTTTGGCCTGAAACTACTGTTTCTAATTTTTTCAATTAGGTATACCATCTTACCTACGAAAAAGAGACCTAATTACTAAATTTAAATTGCAATCTTTAACTTGCATTTCTTAATGAAAAATCTATGCAATTAAAACCTGTGACATCGTTAAAGATGAAGTAATAAACTGAACCTGTGAAGTTGCCGACTTCGCCAGCTGTTGCATAGTTATTACTTTGATTAATTGTTTCCTTGACTATGAGTTTAATATCACTTATAAATGAAAGGGGATGTTTCATGTGGTGTTCAGAAATAACTTACTTACCATTCATTTTTTTTTTAAGTATTCGTTAATATGATGACAGGCTAATTACTTATCATGAGTGAAATGTTTATAAAACTTAATTATGTCATTAGTTTCTATTCATCGCAGCAAGATTTTTTGTTTAGAAGTTATTCTTGGATTCTGGCAACCGTTTCGGTTCAACCAGACGTGTTTTATTACGATTTTATCATCGCTAGTCATCATAGAAAAAAAAAAACAAATTTGATCCACGACCCTGAACTAGACAAGATTGTTAAAATGTTTTAGTAAATGAAGCAGGTATAGGAATTACAGTGTGCGTCTGTACCTATGACTGTACACTAATACGTGCACTACATGTTTACACGGCGAAACTTTGAATACAGATTTTCTCCTACTGTATTGATTGTTATATTGTTATGTCGTTACGAATTTATCATTTCCAAACTCATACTAAATAGGCTCGATGCCCTCAGTAGAGCTTCCGAAAGAGTGGGTCTTAAAATGAACATGGACAAAACCAAGGTTATGTTGAATGTTCATGTAACACCCACTCCTATCAAGATCGGAGACTCTACGCTCGAAGTTGTGGACGATTATGTCTACCTGGGACAAACGGTCCAGTTGGGTAGATCTAACTTCGAGAAAGAGGTCAATCGTCGAATCCGACTCGGCTGGGCAGCGTTCGGGAAGTTGCGCGGTATCTTCTCGTCCAACTTACCCCAGTGTCTCAAGACGGAAGTCTATGACCAGTGTGTGTTGTCAGTGATTGCATACGGGACCGAAACGTGGTCGCTCACAATGGGCCTCATCAGAAAGCTCAAAGTCACCCAAAGGGCAACGGAGAGGGCTATGCTCGGAGTTTCCTTGCGTGATCGAATCAGAAATGAGGACATAAGCATGAGAACCAAGGTTACCGACGTAGCCCGAAGAATCGCCAGACTTAAGTGGCAATGGGCAGGGCACATTGCTCGCAGAACGGATGGCCGATGGGGCCGAAAAGTTCTGGAATGGCGACCGTGAACCGGAAGACGTTGCGTTGGAAGGCCTCCCACTAAGTGGACCGATGACCTGGTCAAGGTTGCAGGAACCCGCTGGATGAGAGACGCACGGGACCGGTCAATGTGGCGACGCCTGGGGGAGGCCTATGTCCAGCAGTGGACGTCTTTTGGCTGAAATGATGATGATGATGACTAAATAGGCTTATCTAATATAGAAACTGTTGTCATCATCATTCTCTTGCCCTTATCCCAATTTATTTGTGGTCGGCGCAGTATGCCTTCTTCTTCCACATTTCCCTGTTTCTCGTCATCTCATGAGATACCTCCTTTCTTCCCATATCATTTTTAATACAGTTCAATCATTGTTTCTTTGGTCTTCCTCTACTCTTATACTCATCTACATTCATACTCAAAACCTTCCTCACGACATTTTCCGTGTACCACGAGAAAATCGGAGTAGAATTTTGCTGCGTGCATACACGTTAGTTCCGTGTGTTTTACCTACTTCATTTAAGATAATCTTATTTGCAGGTGTCATTTTATTTGCCTTTTTAATGAAGGTATGCTTAATTAGGATAAAGGTTATTTCGGGTTTCAATTTTATGCTCGTATTAAAACCATAAAGTCTGTAATTAATTTCAGCAGAAATATAAAAGGTTGTCGCGGATTATTTTAATAAAAAGGAGTTTTTACGCGCCCCGGAATTTTAAAGTGGGTGCCTAATACTGAAAAGGTCGTCTGTAAAAATACAGGTAATGTTCAGAATTTTAACGTTTGACTAGGTATTAGGTACGGGTTGTTTTAATATTTGCGTAAATTTATGTATTTAGCCTTTTTCATCAACCCTAAACTCAAAAGGTAACCAATGTTTGTGTAAAAAGAAACGAGACCACAGAGTTTATAAAGCTTCTGCCTCTATAAATATCAATATGTAAAAATATTTTTAAAATAATGTTTTTTTGTCAATTTTAGTACATTTTATTTAAAGGTCGGCACAGCATGTCTTCTTCTTCAATACTTCTCTATAAGTAGTCGTAATTCTATGAATAAGAAGAGCTCGTGCGTAAATAAGAATAACCGCTCGGATGGGTGACAGACTTTCCTCCGCGCAAAGCGTCAAAGTTCATTAGTTTGAAACTTCGTCCTGCCTCAATTAATAGTTTTAAACGAGAACATCACACCTGTAATTCCTGAAAGGTTAGTCAGAGGTGTAACTATTAACCTCTCTGGCGCCGCGCGAAATAACGGACCCCCCTCCCTCACGCACCGCATATTTACGTCATCGCATGCGTCATCTGACCTTGCTCACTAAAACGCTTATTGCTCGAGTTCTATTATCTCTTATCTCAAACGGTAAACAGTTTCGTGTTTCTGAAGAGCTAGACGATGTATTATTATATAAACAACTCTTAAAGCTTATTTAGAATTATAAATATCGTATAGTTAGGACAGAACTCGCCGCCACTCGACCTGTTGCGTATCTTATTTCGTTTTGGTAAAACTACTGAATCAATTTACACGAAACTTTAGAACTAATATAACAAATGTACAAGTAATCTAATGGGGTGCGCCAAAGTTCACCTAAAATTTCAACTCCGATAATTGGAAATCCGAAAATGTTCTTCCTAACATTTTTCATCCTAACAATCGCAATTCCTTACTACTCTGTCTCTAATGTTTTAATTCCGAAGCATTCAACTTCATAATGTCAGTAGCAATAAACATCTATTACACTATTATTTGTTTTCCTATATTTTCTCAACATAACCATCTTTTACACTATTATTCAAAGTCATATCTTTTTTGTTTATATTACTTTTTATTCATAATAATCAGTATTATAAAAGGTCCCATTAAAATATGTGGACAAAATTTTAGAAATCATTCAGACCGCTAAAATAAGGCAATAGTGAAAAAAAATATAAGAAAAGACATTAAAATACCTACTTTTATAGGATGAGTTTGTTCTCGAGTGCCGGCAATTTATTATTTGAAGTCAAAATAAAATCACTTTAGATAGTGTTTTTTTTTTTGTTTTTTTGTCTTTAGTTAGGCTTACTAAACGCTGGGTTAAAATTTGTCCACCTATTTTAAAGGGACCTTATATACTATGCAAAGATATCCAAAGGTTAGGTTAGGTTAGAACTGTGGCCAACTACGCGCGAGCCGAGCGAGCGAAGCGAGCGGTGCCGCGGCAGCGGCCGGCGAGCGCTACCTCGAAGTTGGCCGCGAAATTTTTCTAAGTATTTTTTTCAGATGACACTCTGACCTGAATTTCATTCATTTATTTCATTTCAAGAAAAAAACAGTGAAACGACCTTTAATCATTCTAAACAGTTGTATGAGTGAAAATATTATGGTAATTATGTTTAGGAATAAAAGCGTTAGGATAAAAAACAGTAGGAGTTTAAATATATTTACACTAATGATATTATGAATTACAATTTTCGGAAACATGAGTGTTATGAACATCGTCGGTAGCACTACAAATATTATGAATGAAAACTTTAGGATGAAAAATTTTAGGAAGAGTGATCATTCGGATAACAAATCGTTAGGAAGAACAATTTCGGGTAAAGAACTTTAGGTGAGCCAATATGGACCCAATCTAATGACAGTGTTTTTAGGAGACCTACATACATTATTCTAATAAGATTCCAACTCAAAATTCTTATAAGATTCTTATTAGCGAACTGTCATTTTAGAATTGCGAAATAACCTTGAAATATAAATAAATACGAAATTATTTGCTTCGAATACACGATTTAATGAATTATCACTATATTTTACGTTGATAATAATGTTTCCAAGACCATATTTCAATGAAAAGGAGTCAAATTCATATTTTCAATTCGCTCATTCAATGACGACGACGAAATCGTTGTTATGATATTTTGTTGGCTCGAAACATAATTTTGGGATATGAATTGTCAAGCAAATTGTTATCTACAAAGTTGCAATAGGGACTTCTAACCTAATAAACATTTACTTACCAACGTTTCACAAACAAACTCAAACACAAAACACAAAAACACTACGACACCCACACTTTACCACACCGTTTTTTGCATCAACTGTCAAACGTCACTATGGCGCCTCTCAATATTTTTTTAAAAGTGTTCCAGGTTTATGTTTAGTAATTTATTGGTGCCATACGCAGCTCTAGCTAGTTGCCCTTTGGCACAAATTTTGCCAAACGATTTAGAGTTATGTTTTACGTAAAAATAAGGTTTGAATTTGCTGCGCCCGACCGGGATGACATCGTCCCGGCGGGTCTCAACGGAATTTTCTCACTGGGATGACATCATCCCGGTCGACTCCACCAGTTATTTTTAAGTGCCATGTAATAGCGAGCGAGCTTATTGCGATCAACCAGTCAATTCAAACTCCGTGGGTGCTACTGAGGGATCCTTGTTGGAAAACTCAAAAACACTTTGTCCGACCTGGAAACTGGCTCTGGGACCTCATGTTCAGCAGCCGTGTTTGGAGTTCCGCTTTGGAGTTTCTGGTGCAAGCGGGACCAAAAATATTATATTTTTACTGGCAACTCCCACGGTACAATAATTTTAAGAGCATGACACAGCATATTAATTCAAATATTATTACTCAATGAGGAATAAAATACCCATGACACCGTGTGGGGATTAAAATATATACTGAGGGCTTATAAATGTTTTTATTCGGCCGTATTTTTTTAGATCATAATATTTTGTTTCCGTAAAATTTTAATTTCCTTTGTTTGACTGGTGTAACAAATCTACTTAATTTAGAAGAAATAAAAGGTTGTAGACTTGAACATTATAATGAATTTAGGGAGGAGTAAAAAATACAATAGGAGTTATAAAAGGCACACTCTCAGAAGGGAGGTTTTATAAGAAGAACGTTAGCTTTAGTTTGTCCACAAGAGTAGATCCTCTGTCACGGCAGTACAGGTCACTCGGGTAGAACTATTGGAGGTCCTCTTGGCGTCAGTGTAGCGTCTCGCTCGAGTATTGGAGGTCCTCTTGGCGTCAGCGTAGAGTCTCGCTCGACACCGTTCCGTTCACTCAATGAACCAGCAGCAGCACAGACTCAGTGAAGTATAATATGGAGATGTGTCCTCGACCAGATCCAGAATAGAAGTCCACGCGTGTGAAATCATTTCAGCTTTTATAGATCCACAGCTTCCCATTTTCAGTTCATTTTTCAGAATTTCAAATAGTGACTTCATAATTGTCTTAGAAATGCAACTTGCCAGTATTCAGAACAGCCAGTAATATTCAAACCAAAACCTTTTCGTAGAATTCTGAGAGCGTGTTAATTAATTATATGTAAGTTATAAAATACAATATCTGAGCTATGTAAGTTATAAAATACAATATTTGATGAGCTAACATATTGATAAAAAGAATTTAAATTACATAAATCAAAAGTAACCTTCATAGAGCTAGTAAGAAACTATGACAGAAAATTTAAAAGAAAAAGTATTGACAGTTTGACAGCCTGACGTAAAGTGTCTTATCAATGAAAAATAAGAAAATTATTTATTTCAGATATTTTATAGGAAAACGAATCGTTTTAGACCGATTCGCAGAATAGTAATGCAAAAACCAATAAACGTATGATAGATGCGAAGTATAAGTAAGTATGTACACTACATAATTTGGATTTTAATTAATTTTGATTTTAATATTAGTTGTGATTTTAATTTGACTTTTAATTTTTATTGTAATTTTGATTTAATATTGTGTTAGGTTTGGATGTGAAAAAGTAATTTATTGCGTTTAAGATTATAATTTAATTAATTTTTGTAACAATTATTTATTACAATCTACTAAATGTGTTGGCAACACCAAGAAACATAGGGTTAGGTAAAAATTGTCTATGGAAGATGGCGGGCTTTTGATTTTAATACGTATTGTTGAATTGTACTCGTAAAGTTCTTGGCTAAAATAATAAACTATTCATTGTTATAGTACTTGTCTAAAACCAGAATATTTTATATAATAATAGAATAAACGCTCATAATGAAGTGCAGCAGTTTTATTACAATTCAGAAGTGGGATAGTACACGCCTATGTTTTATGTGATTTGTTTTTTATTGCTCGTCTTGTATCCTGGTGATAATACATTACGATTTCATTAGAGTTGTATCAATCAAATACTTTAAAAATTACATGATTTGGATACCTATAATTAAATAGGCCAGAACAAGAAAATTGTGTACCTTTGCGGTGCTGAATGAGTCGCGCACAACTTGATTGTTAGCTTGAATGAAAGTGACGAATAACCAAAAATGATTGTTTATGCACAACTTTTAACTACCACGTAACTAATGTTACATGAATAATGCGTGAATGAATGCTATTTTTGAATGAATTTTTGTATAATAATATTAAGTATCTCTTGATACTTATCCCTTGTACGGGGTGGCTAAAAGGGGGAATGTTTTTCTTATTTTTGATCTCAGAGATATTTTTGAAATACTCTAGGTACATCACTTTTTTATATCATAAATTTATGATGTTGTTGGTTTGGTGTACTTTTTCAAACGTAGTTTTATTTCTGTTTTCGGTTCTGAACCATGCCACGCAATCGAGCAACATCCCGGCCTACATCGCGGCGCTTGTCGACGCCAATAAGGGGTCCAACACGCCATGCAGCCGAAGCGCGATCGACGGCGCAGGACAACTGCAGTGCTGGGCGAGGCAGTCACGGGCGCCTTCGAAGTCGAAGTCGCCATGCAGCTGAAGCCAGATCGAGAGCGGGTAGCGGTGGCAGTGCGAGGAGACTCCGAAGTGGAAGTCGCGGTCGCAGTCTTCGCCGGAGCCCTACTTCGTTGAGTCTACGCGAGAAAGAGCTAGAACAACAACGGGAGCGCCTCAACGCTTTGGAAAACTAGGTGACCAGAGCACGTAATTATTTATCGTCAAAGCGCCGGCATAGTCCATGTTCTCGTGAATCTTCCGTACATCGCGAAGACTATGCTAAGTCAAGTCGTCATCGTACAAATAATCGCAACAACTATAATAATGTTTCTAATCATCATCATCATTTCAGCCATAAGACGTCCACTGCTGGACATAGGCCTCCCCCAGGCATTTTTGGGGGGGTTTGCCATAATCGCCACGCTTGGCAGGCGGGTTGGCGATCGCAGTATGGTTGTTACAAAGACACAGAGAACGCTGCTGCCCATTCTCTGGTACATCCCTTAGTCGCCTCTTACGACACCCACGGGAAGATATGGGATGGTGCTATTCTTTACGTCCGACACCACACGGAACCACACGGAACGCATGTTTCTAATAATGTGGAACAATCTGTGAGATCAAGTAGCGTTTCTTTTAGTATTAAAGATATAGCTCATTTGTTAAGTTCTATTAAACAACTGGCGTCCCAGCCATCAACAACTACACCGATGTACCGTAGTAGTGATTCTAAGAATATTTTAGCAGAGTTTAACCCTTCATTGAAAAACCAACGCATTGACGTATGGCTTAAGAAAGTTAACGAGTGCGCTTCTGTTTATGGATGGGACGAGAACACAACCATTCATCACGCTATGCAAAAACTTCAGGGATTGACCAAAACTTGGAACGAAAGTTTGAATTCTATTTTGTTTACGTGGCCTGAGTGGCAAGAAAAGTTATTAAGTGCATTCCCATTCGAACAAAATTATAGCCAAACCCTAGAAGAAATGCTGAAGCGCAGAAGTAGATACAACGAACCCATTGAAAACTATTTTTATGATAAATTGGCTCTCTTAAATCAGTGACATTTTCGATAAACGCGCGGTTGACTGTATTATTTATGGTATTGGCGATGGTGATAAGTCACTAAAATCTGCGGCTTTGGCATTAAAGTGCAGTCATCCGATCAATTATTGCAGTATCTGATGAGCAGCAAAGATTATAATGTAGACGAACGCGTTGCTAATTCTCGATTCAGATCAGGGAATGATTCAGACTTAAATGCTAAGCCAACAGCCACAATGAATGGTTCTTCAACTTTTCATTGTTTTAATTGCAAAGAAAAGGGACATAATATCCTACTCAAATTCTCCAAAACCTCTTGTAACGTGTGCTGAGTGTAATAAAGTTGGTCATAGTGCTGATAAATGTTATTCTCATTCTGACAAGAACAAAGTTAAGCAAAACTACTTACTAAGCCAAGCAAACTTTGCTTATTTCAGCATCTAAACCAAATTTTAAAATTCATATAAACAATAAAAACTGGCCAAGTGCGAGTCGGACTCGCACATGAAGGGTTCCGTACCAAAACGGTCTGCTATAATTTATACAATTTCTTCTACGGGCCAATGAAACTTGACCTCTGGATTGTATAGGCGCTCATACGATTCAGGGACCAAATTATATTGGTTAACTGCTGTTTCGATATGTTGTTTCCATCCAAGTTCAAAATGATTTTCCTAGAAAGTCCTTATAAAGTTCTACTTTTCAGACTTTTTTTTCATATTTTCTAAACTTATGGTTCAAAAGTTAGAGAGATAATTTCCGAAATTATTGACATTATCAAAAAATGATTTTAGTAAACCCCTATTCATTTTTAAATACCTTTCCAACAATATATCACACGTTTGGGTTGAAATTAAAAAAAAATCACTTCCCACTTTACATATAGGGGGCTACCCTAATAAAACATTTTTTTCCAATTTTTATTTTACCACTTTGTCGGCGTGATTGATACGCATTTTCAGCTTTCTAGTGCTAATCGGTCACAGAGATTAAGCGAGGACGGACAGACAGACATGGCGAAACTATAAGGGTTCCTAGTTGACTACGGAACCCTAAAAAAATAATAGTCAGAATGTGAAATCTTTAATAAATTTTGATAGCGTATCTGATTACCGAGTCTCTTGGAGTGAAACTAGGACTTCAGAATGACCGCGTACAAACTGTTTTGAAAAAGGTTTTGGTAACAAATTAGTACAATAACCGATAGGAAAAGTTAACGTTAAACTTTCTGTAGATGAGGTGCTCGCTAAAATTACTTGCCGTGTGGTGAGCGACAAATACTTGGATATAATACCTGTTTTAGTTCGTAAACTGCCTCGTTGGTCTAGTGGTCGCAAGCGCGACTGCTGTGCATGAGGTCCTGGGTTCGATTCGCGGGTCGGACAAAAAGTGCTTTTGAGTTTTTCATTAGAAATTTCCCAGTAGTAGCCCGGAGTTTGGAAGTTGGCGGTATAGTACCCCCGTGCCTCGGTGTGCACGTTAAGCCGTTGGTCCTGCGCCTGGGGGCCAATTCTCGATTTTCGACATTTATCTCGAGTTCGAGTTCGTAAGTCTATCTCTATGTCTATCAAAAATATCTCTATCTCTACCAAAAAATTTCGAATTGAGCAGAATTCCGTATTCTCAGTCAAAATAGAAATAAATGTCACGAAAATGTCGAATCGAGTGAAGCTAATGTTACCATTACGAAGAATCGCGCGTTCCGTTTTAGGTAGCTATGAGTGAATGAATGATTTTGTTTTAAAACGCTGACTAAACCTAATTATTTAAGTATAAAAGAAAGAAAGAAAGGAAGAAAAAGTATTTATTGGTTTCACAAACAAACAAGTAAACATAATTAGGAGAAACACTTAAAATTAGGACATAATAAAATTTATATATTAAATTTGAATAAGTCCCGTGCAAAGCCAAAGTAAAACGAAACGTTTAGTGTAAAAATAATCAGTTTGACAGCTGACTGTCTGTCAGTGATTAATAAAATTATGAACCAAACAATTATTTACCTTCGTTTTCAGGTCTACTTTAGTGGTATCCTGAATTACAGGAGCCAATAGATCTAAGTATTAGAACCCTTATTAAATCTTTATTTAGTCTGAAGTTTTTAATGACTTCTGTTTCGCTCAAGTCGTAAATTAATATCGACGGCGGGATAGCTGTTGTCGCCGTGTATTGGCCAGTTGCTCGCCACTTTCCAACAACTCCGAGATAAAAATGCTAATAAACTCGTCCATCTTTCAGTGGTTTCAAGTCCAATCGTAGGTACACAAATTACAGTCTGTCTGCGCGAACCTTCGCGCAGACAGACTCTTGTCGTTGACTCTTGTTTTCTTGAAACGACGACCTCGTCGTTTCAAGAAAACACAATGCACAAATCAAAGAGTATAAATCGAATTTCCAGTATGAGATGCCAAGCCGTATTTTATTTAAAAACTAAAGAAAAGAAAACACAGTGTACAATCCAAAACTCAACAAATTCACTCAGAAATTACGTATCTCGTATAATCGACATGACATCTCTACTGCTCAGAAGCACTCGACATGAACTCTAACGTTAGCCTTCGACAAATTGCGAATTCGACATCCCCAGAATAGCAACTTTTAAAATTTCTCGAAAAAATGACGTCATTAGAAATTTTTCTCGAGTTCAACACCATCTCTAAAACTGAGAATTGGCCCCCTGATCTCTCTCCGGTCGTGTCGGATTGCCGTACCTGAGGACTATGAGCGGAAAAGGAACAGAGAGTGCACCTAGCTGTGCCTGTGCACACACTTGTGCACTATAATATCTCCCGCGCAGTTGGCTAATCTGCTAAGATTGGCCGCCGTGACCGAAAAACGGTCAGGAGGACTATTATTAGTTCGTCAAAATTTCACAGAAATGCCTCACGTTGTTGTAAATAAGACTACCGCAGAATTACAATACAATGCATGAACGTTGATGTCAAAAATAAAATGCAATTTTCATAAAAACAAAGAAGTAATATAATGTGGTCTAAGTTAGTGTGCCCGACAACGTGATGTCTTATGGAAGAGCTTCGGTAAAAGTTTCAGTAGAGCCTCTTTGCGTGTGTACATTATGTTAGATGGCAAGATGTAAGGTAAGCCGCATCAGCATTGTGTAGTGGCTGGTGGATTATACTTAGTCAAACGGTTGTCGATTTAAGGCCTCTTAGTTTATCATTTTCTTTACCCTTTGTGTCAAACCTAGGTCAATAGCAGTATCGTTAATGGGAACAATCGTCGTTAAGATTGTGAATCGAGTCCTTGTACCAGATGCGTCTGTCTCTTCAAAACTCCCTAATAGTCGTGATATTAGCCAGATTTGAGTAGGAGAGTTTATAACTAATTCTGACAGGGCAAGGCTATTCGATCTATTGCTGTTTGTTACTGTCAATGTTAGTTAGTTAGTGTTGTAGACCTATGCTGGAAATGTATGACTTCTTTGCTGAAACCGAACTGAATAATGACACTAGCTTTGTTAGGTTCTGTGGAATTCTTTTGCAGTGTTCGTTTGATACAAAATCGTTCAATCTCGTGACTTTTTACAGCTGTCAAACTTTAATTTAACGTAAACTTAATTTTGTAATAAAACAGCAAATGCAAAAAAAAAAGTACTCTGTAGGTCTATAACGCGTAGATGCGTCGCTTGATAATGATTGATATGAATCAACCCCAATTCTCTGATTAAGTACCACAAAGAATAAACGTAGGTAATAGGGTAGTAGCCGCTAATCGAATGTTACCATGGGTTCATGTAGCTGCTTCAGAGCTTCACGAAAGTAGAATGAAGGAGATGATGATGAAACTGATAGTAATTGTAAGTTTCTAGTGATTAATTCCGTAGTTTAGTAGGTACATTTTACCGAAGGATTCTTATTGTATTAACATGATTTTCGTAAAATATGGTCGTAAATTATTTAAAATGCACTATAAGTTGTTGAAAGTGAGTAGTGTTATTTTTAAGAATGGTTTTATATAAAGGAACATAGAGAATTCCAAAAGTTGGAAAGTTATCCCCTCCATGAAAATGTTGGAGAACTCCAAAAGTTGGAGACGCAAGAGAGAATTCCAAAAGTTGGAATGTTAGGGACTCCATGCAAATGTTTGAGAACTCCAAAAGTTGGAGACGCAAGAGAGAATTCCAAAAGTTGGAATGTTAGGGACTCCATGCAAATGTTGGAGAAATCCAAAAGTTGGAGACGCAAGAGAGAATTCCAAAAGTTGGAATGTTAGGGACTCCATGCAAATGTTGGAGAAATCCAAAAGTTGGAGACGCAAGAGAGAATTCCAAAAGTTGGAATGTTAGGGACTCCATGCAAATGTTGGAGAAATCCAAAAGTTGGAGACGCAAGAGAGAATTCCAAAAGTTGTAATTTTAGGGACTCCATGCAAAAGTAGGAGAACTCCAAAAGTTGGAGATGCAAGGGGAAATTCTAAAAGTTGGAATGTTAGGAACTCCAAAAGTTGGAGACGCAAGGGGGAATTCCAAAAGCTGGAATGTTAGGGACTCCAAAAGTTGGAGAACTCCAAAAATTGGAGACGTAAGGGGAATTCCAAAAGTTGGAAGACTGGAAAGTGTGGGGACTCCAAAATGTAAGTTAGTTACTAAGAGAGAGATAATAGAGTTATTTTTTTTTCTTTACTCATTTGATTTATATAAGTTTTATATGTATTTCGATAACATCTTTATTGTGTAGTTATTGTTGCTTGTAGCTTAATTATTACAATAATGTACTGAACCGAGTGTTAGGTTTTGTATTTTCTTGAGAGCGTGTATGAGGACATACACGTTGTCAGGATGGACGAGTGTTAGGTTTGGATGTGAAAAAGTAATTTATTGCGTTTAAGATTATAATTTAATTAATTTTTGTAACAATTATTTATTACAATCTACTAAATGTGTTGGCAACACCAAGAAACATAGGGTTAGGTAAAAATTGTCTATGGAAGATGGCGGGCTTTTGATTTTAATACGTATTGTTGAATTGTACTCGTAAAGTTCTTGGCTAAAATAATAAACTATTCATTGTTATAGTACTTGTCTAAAACCAGAATATTTTATATAATAATAGAATAAACGCTCATAATGAAGTGCAGCAGTTTTATTACAATTGATTGGGATTTTAATTTGACTTTTGATTGGATTTTAATTAATTTCATTTCAGAATATTTTATATAATAATAGAATAAACGCTCATAATGAAGTGCAGCAGTTTTATTACAATTGATTGGGATTTTAATTTGACTTTTGATTGGATTTTAATTAATTTCATTTTAATATTACTTGTGATTTTAATTTGACTTCTAAATTCGATTTTATTTTTTGATTGTAATTTTGATATTGATTAGATTTTTGATTCGGATTCCAAATTTGCTATTATGTACTGTTTGTGTGGTTTTATTTAAAGATAATTTTATATCCCATCACATAATGCTTGCTTTTAGTTAAGTACCCTAAATCTTTAATTATATTTCAGTGCTTGTAGCACATCTTATTTGTTTATGGGGCATGCGGTGCTAACCTGTAATTAATTGTTACACTAACCTTAGATATTATATACTTACTTATTTAAAAATGTTATCAGTGTAAACAATTGTTGGTTGGCCAATAAAGGAAAAAAACAAAAAAAAAAAAAAATACAGCTCACTCAGTGAAATAAATAAAATACGTGGTTTAGAATAGCGAAATACCACATTTCATAGAACGATGAGTGCAGTAAGTGAAATTGAATCTCTTTAAAAGAGAGACACAGGGAGCGATAATAACCGGCCAAGTGCGAGCATCTGTGCGCGCATGAAAGGTTTAGTATCACCGTGGTAGGCATCTTCCTTCAATTCCTAGTTTATTTTTTTTATTAGCTTTTTATTATTTTTGTTATTAGCAGAAACAGAAATACACATTCTGTGGTAAATCATGGTGACTGCTTGAAAATTAAACTCAAACATGAATGCACTAAATCTCAACTAACGACCCGCAACTTCGAAAACTCAGACCAGAACTGATATCAATTTCACATAAACAAACCTAATACTTCAAGACATATTTATTGCTCTTCAGCATTCTGTACAACCTCTCTTTCTAACTCCTGATAGCTCCATAAGAGCGAGAGAGAGGACCAAGCTGACCTTTAATAACATTTAGTGAAAGTGACAACACATTAATTAAAGTTTATCAGAGTGTTAGAACTTTTAATTGGTACTGTCAGTTACTCCGGTTGTTCTATAATCTAGTTAATTTGTAAATTGATGGAGTTAATTAAGAAATTGCTAATTTACAAGACTGTGGTAGGGTTCTCCTAACTACTTTGAAAAACTTCTTCAATTACAAAATGAATGTAAAACTAAAGGTATGACTTTGTTTTTCCCCCTGAATGGCAATACTGCCCTCGTAACGGCAAATACTGCATTTGCTGTTACAAGGGCAGAATACACGTCATAACACGATAAAATGATTATTCACAAAATACGTAGACGATGTCGTAGGTACTTAATTATACAGGGTGGTGCCGATGATACGACAATAAGTGAAACCACTGGTAGTTCTAGTTCATAGGAACATTTTTAAACTATCAAATAAATCCTAACACCGAAATCGTTGTCGTATCGTCAGCACCAACCTACCTCAATTTCTTTGCCAAATTCTTTTATTATTTTTTTTCCACACGTTAATCGGTGCAAATTATTCACAAGCTTAGTAAACCAATATTTGTTTGTAAATTTTATTGTATTTCGTTTACAGTTTTATGCTATTTAGTTGTTTAATTTATTTAAAAAAAAAAAAACCGTGTTGTTCCGAGTACAATTATAACCCTACAATCTATTTAAGTCGCGAGTAAACAGGCTTCTTCTGGGTAAGCTTGTTCCATCGTCGACATCATCTCTGCCCTTAGGGCAAGATTGAAGTCAAGAGCAAGCCCATTTATAATAAATAAAAATAAAAAAAGTTCTCATAATTGAGAATATTATTTGGAAAAAAAACTTGTATCTAATTATAATAATCCATATTTTGATCATAGGTTTCATGAACCCGGTTTTCATATTAGCTGTTACATTAACGACTTAATCGGTTTTTTAAAATGCTGTTGCACTTCTAGTCAACTTAACAATTTTCTCTTCAACACTACTCTAAGTGCAAGTTATCGTCTTCCATAATTCATTGAAAACGTCTTCTCAACGATTTATGTGTCTCGTTGGTGAATTATTGGCAAACCCTATTGTTTCGTCATTAATAGAACCTTTATTGGTGTTGAAACTTAAACAATGACCTGTACAATTATTATTGTTAAATGTAAAATGTATAAATGTACACACGGCTACACATAAAGCTATACATTACCAGTTTACGCTGATCTCGCACTGTACGGAAATCCTATACAATGCGAGACCAGCTTATACTGGAAATTTATAGCTTGATGTGTAGCCGTGTGTACTGTATGTAGGTAACTGTTAGCTGACATATAATTTTTAAAAAAACTTACTTGTAAAATAATTAGTATCATACTTATCATGGCAGAGCTCGTGGCTTAACAATAACAGCCGAATTAGTCAATATTCAGAGTTAAGCCGCGCTTGCCGAGTCTATCTAATAGTGTTGGGGGTTTTTACCATCAACCAGGCGTGAATTCAGGATTCATAGCTGCTACTAAAAAAATCCCAGATCAGGCAAAGAGCCTGATGACACTTTGCCTGATCTGGGAATCGAAACCGGGACCAACGAAGACTAGACATTGTCTTTGGCAGATCAGATAGTACAAGTTATAGCGCCTGAAATTCATCGTATCTACAGAAAATCAAATACTATATTAAATTGAGAACATTTAAGTAGATTCCTTTTAATATAAGCCTGCAAAAGTCTCTACAGTCGCTGAAGATAAAAATAAAGAAAGAAATAGATTGCACTTAGAAACTACATTAAATGATTTTGTTCTTGCAATTCTGTTTCATTTAAATTTTCTGATTGCAGATTACACTGAAATGTTTTCTTGCACTTAAAACTGTTCATTTATTTTCATTTCCTGTTTGTTCTTAAGTATTAAATTTTACTATTTCTAAAGTAACTCAATAGAATAGTGTTCTTTCCCACTTTATTCTCCTACATAACTTCACGTCTGAAATTCTTTTAAGTTTAAGCTAAGTTGTACCTAGCTAATTGTTCACCACATTTTACTAGTTCTGTTAAGTCCCATGTAACAGGGTGCGAGCCTAATGGCATCAACCGGAAACAAATCCAGACTCCGTGGCTGCTACTAAGAATATCCTGATAGAAAAACCCAATAACACTTTAACCGACCCAAGAATCGAACCTTGAACCTCATGCTCAGCAGTCGCGCTTACGACCACTGGACCAATGAGGCAGCATCTTAGTGGGGAGCAATTACTACGCTCTGTAAAACAACCTCCCTCGGGCACTTCTCAAAAGTATTTATGTTATCATTAGTGTGACCTCAGACTGCTTCAGAGTTAGAAACTTTGGGGTAACGTTTTATAACAGCCTGTACAAGTTAAATTTACTTTCAGGTCACGTAACATCCTGTAAGCTAGACTGTTTAAAATTATTTTTTTAAGAAAATATCGTGTTTTTGTTAAATTAAGGGTAGATGTGACGTGATGTTGATTTCAGAAACACGTTAATCGCTTTTGTTTTGTTTAAGAGTCAGAATAAAGTCTTCTGTTTCCATCTTCAACTCTAAACCGTGAAAGGAGCTTTAACCAAAATATTTTTTCTATCTCTTCAAATAAATAAAATTGTTGGTGAGCAATGTGGACTGTAGTTATTTAGGATGGGTTCGAGATGGTAGAAACACTGTTAGTATGTTATAATTGATATTTAATACAAGAACAAACTATGTACAAAGCAAATGGATCACTGAAACTTGACAACAACATGAGAGTCATAAAATAAAGGAACAATCATTCAAAATATATAGTTCTTAAAGAAGGTGGCATCCCAGCCAGTCGCCAACAAAAAAAAGGGTCTGTTTATTAATTACAAAACTTTTTTGTATTTTTACCCGACTGCGGCGAAGCCCGAAAGGAGGGTTATTAGAAACTAGCTTAGTGTCAAAGTTTTCATGTCAACTTCGTTTTACAAGCCGTCAAGAAATATATCTCAGCAGCATGCTGGTTTGGTCCCTTACAATGTTTTCCTTCATCGAAGCAAGTGACGATTATACAATACGCACTTGAATGCTACAAATCAGAGGTGCGTGGTTTGGATTTCAACTCTAGACATGTAACTTAGCAGTACGACGGTCACGCCACTTGGGCTCACATCCAAATAAAAAAAAAAAAAAACATGTTCTCCATCACTTTCTGAATGTAAAAATCTCGAAAATTCCGTAATTTCACAAAAACTCTCGTCTTTGTTTGCTACGTTTTTCGTTAAAAAGAGAATAATGAGAAATTTAAAAAAAACAGGAGTTGGTAAGCTATCGAGCTCATCCAAGTGTGGTGTTATTAATCAAACACGGGCTTACTACTGTTTTTCGTATTATTTACGCACGTTAGTAAGCTTTCGAAACTTCAAAGGGTAAATTTTGACAGAATTATGAAAAAACATAACTTGAGATGCGTCTATCTTTAATAGGTCGTAATAACATATTTAATTACAAAAAAATACTTAAAAATAAACCTAAGGTCCAGATAGGCTTCCGTCAGAGCTGCGGGTTGTTCGATAGAGTACAAAGGGCTAAGAAGGAACATGGGTGGTTTTTAGTCAGTAGGAGTCTGACACTACCTACCGCTCTGCCAAGAGTGGGAGGAGTCATTTGATGGTTTCCCAACAAACAAAAAAAAAGGTAAGATAGGCTAGAATGCCTTGAGCCTTCTCAATTACTTTCTTCTGTAGACCAACAAATCAATTTAAAGCATCAATTTAAATAAAATTCTAATCAAACATAGGTACTATCTAACAAAAATATACTCGACCAAAACGAAATCGGTAGAGTAATTGTGTCCAAAAAACGAAAAAGTTATAAAAGTACGAGAGTGGTCTGATATGGAATCGAAAGTGATACCAAACTCGCATAATGAAGCGTTATTAAAAAAGTTGGTGTTGCCAGCGCGAAAACATGGTAGTAACTCTTGTTCCAATTTTTCGTACCCTCGTTCGAATCCTTTTTTACACGTTTTTTTTATCGAAATAAGAAAACATGGGCCAAGTGTAGCAGAACATTTGGGTTAATAAGAAAGCTGATTGGAAAGGCTGGGTATTTTTTAGTTGTGGAAATTTTTGGTGGTTATAAATAAAGGATACAGACAGATATCAATGTCCCCTGAAACAAATGTCATATTTTATTTCGATTCATCTATACGGTCTACAATAAAAAAGTCGTTTTGTTATTTCAAAGTAACAGCTTTCTGCTGATTGCTTTAGAAAGTATATAAGATACTGCTAACAAAAACAAACCTTTTTTATTTTTTTTTATCTGTCTGTTACGAGTACTGAATTTTTATGCAGAGCAATACCAATTAGTTCAGTGTCCTTATAGGGCAATACTAGTCGTGGTCCTAACATTAGATGTTAGTGAGGGCAATACTAGTCGTGGTCCTAAGATTAGATGTTAGTGAAAAGACTTGCATCTAATATTCATCACTACCTATCATCATCAGCCGAAAATGTTACAAACTAAATAAATAGTCCACCACGCTTGCTCAGTGCGGGTTGGTAGATGACATGTCACCACGCGTGATAATTTTTTACTATGTTCTAATTATTTTGACGTTTTATTGCTGCCCTTATACAGCTTTACTTGTGTGCCGTGTGTAGCTCTCATCTGTGAAGCATTTAATCTGCACTGTTGCTCAACTAGTGAAACTGTGTTTTCAACTGAATATTAATCCTAACTGCCGCGATTCAGAAAGTCTGCGTCAGCGTGCATTGAGTTGTGCCTCAGTTAGCATATGAAAGGGAGTTAACACTGTATGGTTGAAATCACGTTTTTTTTATTATTCCAGAACTAATAATAGAAGGGACGTAGGGGACGCCCTAGATAGACATACGCTGATCTTATTACTTACTCGTAACCGGCGTGCGTGTATGACCAGATGTATGAATGCGGATGAGGCAAAAGGAGTATGTAAGGATCGTAGCAGGTTCTGCCTCCCATGGGAGTAGGGCGTGAGTTTATGTTTGTATGTAAGAAGAAAGAAATCGTCACCAATGGAGACATGGAAAAGCTGGATTAGAAACTTTTACGAGAATAATTGACCTGAGAAGCCAACGTTCAAAAAACGGCTAAAGCGATGGGGCAAGCTTTGCAGCCCAGCTGTTAGAATTAAAATATACCTACCTTTTAATTTTAAAGGTGGTCAACTTTCAAGGGTCTATTTAATTCGGTAAATGACAGGCTTATTAAAATCAATTCTCGGAATTCGCTTAAACCAACCTTGAATTTCCATTTTCACTTTTTCCAAAGCCGAGTTTTGTACATAATAACAAGTCACAAGTTCACAACAATGCTTTAAAAAAACAACTTCATCAAAATTTTCTCTTTGAAAAGCTTTCCAGTGCCAATGAATGGAGTCGGAAGCAATTTCTATTTTAAACTAGGCTAAATCTTCGGTTTTTTATTTAATTTTCCAGTTAGCTTGTAAATAGCTCTATCAGTTTACATCTTGAATAAATCTCTAGCTTCTAAGTAAATTAATGTTCCCGCAGTAATGCCGTTTCTTAGACAGGTATCTTTCTAGTTTCATTGAAGGTAGCGAAATACGGTGTTCTGTATTACCATGGATTTATTTCCTAAAAACAGCATTTAACTTTCCTACATAACGTTGATTCTTGACTTAGATCTTTTTATACGAATGCAGTAAGAGAGAAGCATTCACGGATCTTGTTTTGACGAGAGCCTTTTGAGAGCAAGTCGGGAGACTGTTTTTATTTTTAACCGACTACTAAAAGCAGGAGGTTATCAAACAGTCTGTTTTTTTGTGTGATAGTTTAGTTATATCTTTGCTAATTTATTGTTAACCGATTTCGATTATTCTTTTTATACTTGGAAGAATTTTATTTCGCGGTGGTTCCATTTAGTTTGGTTTGCTTTACATACATACATACATAAACTCACGCCCTTTTGCCATGGGGGTAGGCAGAAACCACAGAACGAACACGAACACATTCATACACGCATGCTGCGCCGGTTACGAGTACTACACTGGTTTGGTTTATTTTTTAACCGACTTCAAAAAAAGGAGGAGGTTATCAATTCGACTGTATTTTTTTTTTTTATGTTTGTTAGCTCATAACTTGCGACTGGGTGAACTGATTTTCATGATTCTTTTTCCCGTGTGGTCCCATTGTCACCATTTCAATATCTGATGATGGGATCTTGTAGAAATCGGGGGAACTCTTCAATAAATAACAGCAGATTAACCGCGATTGTTGCTATAGCATATCTAAGCATTGTTTACGCCATCACACAACATAATATCACGCCTGTACTCACTACAAAGGTTATAAAAACTATTTGGTGAACATCTGATGAAGAACTTCGGAGAGAGACAACGGAACTCCTCAATAAATGATAGCAAATGGACTGGGATTGCTGAAATCTCATGTCTGTCTATTGTTTACACCAGTTCATAACATAACATCACGCCGGTACGTTGTGAAGGGGTAAGCACATGTGAACCACTAAAAAGTGAAAAATAAAAACTTTTTTATTTTTAAGCAGCACGGTAGCACGTTAAGCTGTTGGTCCCGGCTGTCATATATAGATTTTTGGCAGTCGTTACAGTGACGTGAAAATCTGACAAACAGTCTTACCAAAGGTAAGTAAAGGTATTAACAGATAGGCAGTCGCTTCATGTAAAATACTGATATTCAGTTGCATCCGGTTAGACCAGAAGCCAACCCCAACGTAGTTGGGAAAAGGCTAGGCAATTGATGATAATGATAGCATCTGGTGCGACAGTGAGTGTTAGCAACCGCCACTGCTGAGCATAAGGTCTTTGGTTCGTTTTCCAAGTCGGGCAACGTATTACTGGGTTTTACAATCAGGAATGTTTCAGTAACAGCCACGGAGGCTGGGTTTGTACCCGGTCGATGAGAATATGCTCAATTCTTGATACATAGGACTTAAGGGGACGGTGAACGAACATTCTCCATACAAACGTAATACCAAAATCATTCGCGATACGAACATATTACCAACTTAAAATTATGTTATTCGGATACAGGCGATATTTATCTAGGTTCCTATTAAACTTTTTTTTTTAAACATTTACTATTTACGAAATGCAAGCGAATTGCATTTCGTCAATAGTAAATAGCAATTCGCTTGCATTTCGTAAATAGTAAATGTTAATGTACCTATCTTATTAATGTGAGTGTACCTATCTTATCCTATCCTTTTGCCTACTCCTTCGGGGATTACAGGAGTGAAGTTATATTATTTTAAAATCACTATGGTTTTGTTAATCGTGTTTCGCTGAAGCTTAAGAAGCATTATAAATTTAACTAGAAATAAGAACAAAAAGATTATTTGTGACATAAAAAGATCCGCGTTCCTCACTGAATTTATTGAAATATAACTGTCTGTTTAGAATATGGCCGACCCGTTACGATTATAAAGGCTTAACTCGAGGAAAAAAATACAAGCACCGCGGTATTTTTATACCAGAAGAATTTAGAGTAAGATATCTCGTTTTGTTGTCAACAATTTTTTTCAAATATTTTCGTTTTTGTTTTGTGTCGCTCCATGTAATAGCGTATTTGGTTAGAATAGAAGCCTACCACAAGGCGTCAATTAAACAAGACGTTGAAGTATAGAGAAAGATTTTCGAAGAAAGAAAACTCGATGATACGGCTTCCGCATTCAAGTACGAATCCCACCTAAACATGAATGAAAAATGGGATGGCTATGCACATGAAGAAAACCATCGTGAGGAAACCGACATGTCCTAGGACCGAAAAACAAGCGCTGCCTATTCCCTTTCACAGAGGAGAGGCCTGTGTCCCAGTGGAAAATGAAAACAGTGCAGATGAAGACAATGAATACGCTGCGCTGCTTTCATCTGAAGTTGTGGCAATGGATATTGTTTATGCCTGGATTAACACAGGGTTCTTTTTAGACCAGTAGTAAAACCCCAGCAGCAGCAGCAGCAGTGAGCAGTGGTGGCCCAGTGGTGGCGGCCCCGACTTACGAACAGTGAGTCGTGGGTTCGAACCCCGTCAGGCATATTACTTTGTGTAATTTATTTCATCACCACTGTTCTCAAAACAAGGAAAACATCGTGAGGAAACCGGAAAAAAACCATATCTTAGAACCAAAAAATTCGAAGATATGTGACATCTACCAATCCGCACTGGGCCCGCGTGGTAGATTATAGCCCATCCCTCTCCTAGAGAGGAGGCCTGAGTCCCTGCAGTGGGAACATTATAGGCTGATGATGAGTAAAACCCCCCAGAAACTGTAGGGGTGCTACAAAAAGTACTACATCAA
The DNA here is from genome assembly GCA_949775195.1 of Diarsia dahlii. Lineage (NCBI taxonomy): Eukaryota > Metazoa > Arthropoda > Insecta > Lepidoptera > Noctuidae > Diarsia > Diarsia dahlii. Next base: position 6,831,455 of record OX459200.1, read on the forward strand.
GATAGTAAGTATATTAGCACCATCTATGACACAAATTAAGAACTACCATCAACATTCTGAATCCCGTAGTTGAAGAGACACGAGACACACCACCTGTCTGGTCGGAGGATACTCTCATTTGTATGCGGGATGACGAACTTTAAACCCTGCAGTTTTTCGTACTTCTAAAATACCATTGACAAACTCCAACTAAAAGCCGCAGTGCAAGTCCTGGTGATACAAATCATGTTATACCGACGCAGAAATACATATTACATTAAGTCCATGCAATTATATCACATGAAAGTCACCGCAATATTTGCAAAACACAATACGACCCTATATCTACAAAACCACTGGCTTGACATCCGTATTCTGCTTAGTAATTACGTAATTTCTACGGCCATTGTCGTACACAAGGTAATTAAAGTTGCTGTAATAATGTAAATTTAAATTTTGGGTGTCGCGAAATTTTATTGCGGAAGTGGGAGCACATAGTGAATACATTGTGAATTAAAGGTAAAACATGCGATGCAATCTCATAAAATTTATAGGCAATTATGGTAAAAATAATTTTTGTAGGTTTTTTGGTTAAAGGGCCGTGGATTTGGAACTCTGAACATGAATATCATCATCATCACCTGCCTAATCTTAAGTGTTTACAATAATATAGCTTATTATTGCCTAATTCTTTAAGAGTGTCGGTGACAATTCAAATTGAGTCGGCCCAAATCTTTTTTTTTTTTTTTTTTTTTTTTCTTTATTTAAAGGGCTTTATCGCTGAGCGATAACGTCACCCTGTAAAATTAACAGTAACACTGTATATCTAACAAAAATAATTTGTTTAATTGTATTCAATTATGATTACCATTAAATCGTCGTTCATGAATTACATGACATTAATTAAATTCACGTGCCGTTTCGAATTTATGAAATCAAAACGGCACGTGAATTCAAAAACAGTTTTGTTTTGCATTATTATATTAGTTTGTCAAAAGTACATGTATATTTCCAGATGAATGAACGGGGACAAGGCAAAAGGAGTATGTAAGGATCTAATTAGCACGTGGTGTTCTATGGTTTTCATACTATCTTTCGCTTGACAACATATTTTCTGTTTTGCTATATCATCAGTTCATGCAACATTTGTAGTTTTTTATTTTTTTCGAAACTATATTTTCGAGCCGTTTGGGGTTGAAACTTTAGGGCCGTGGAGTCCTAGTGCACACAGCCTTTTCAAGGATATTTCCAAACGCCTTGTTGACGCTTCCTCCGACCCAAGGGCTGGCTTTTTCTTTGGCCAGAGGTTGAGTGTTGCCATACAACGCGGCAACGCTGCCAGTCTCTTGGGTACTTTACCTGCTGACAGCGTTGAGGAGGAGTTTTTCGATGCCCTTTTATAGTTTGTTTGTTTTTAGTTAGGTTTTTACCCGACTGCGGCGAAGCCCAAAAGGAGGGTTATGTGTTTGACGTGTATGTATGTATGTATGTAAGTATGTATGTAAGTATGTATGTAAGTATGTATGTAAGTATGTATGTAAGTATGTATGTAAGTATGTATGTAAGTATGTATGTAAGTATGTATGTAAGTATGTATGTAAGTATGTATGTAAGTATGTATGTAAGTATGTATGTAAGTATGTATGTAAGTATGTATGTGAGTATGTATGTAAGTATGTATGTATGTATGACCGTTTCTTTGTTCCCTCATAACTCATAAACGGATGAACCGATTTGGATGAAATATAAGTCGTTAGATTCGTCTTGATGGTGCGAGTGTTATAGGCTACATTAAAATTAAACAACAAATAAAAATTGTGGATTTTGGGGGCCAAATCGCGGACTTCAAAAACATTTTTTTTTCCAATACCATCGAGTAGGGTATCAAAATAAAGGGTTTTAAAAGGAGATTACAAAAATATATAACACTTCTATGTTTAAAAGAAATTCAAAGTGAGAAATCCTATAAACAAGCACAAAAGTTAAATAAATCATCTGCGAAGAATTTTACGCGACCAACGAAAGAACAAACAAAAGAACTAAAAAGTTGGAAATAAAAAAAGTAGTTAAAAAACTAAAAAACACGACTAAAAAAGCTGAAAACCAAAAAAAAAGCACATTTTAAATTAAACAAAACTTGGAAGCAGGCATAATTTAATATTCAAATGAACCCCTCATTTGAATATTAAATTATGAAAAGAAAAAATGATGAAAATAGAATGGACCCCGCCTGCTTCCAAGTTTTGTTTAATTTAAAATGTGCTTGTTTTTTTGCTTTTCAGTTTTTTCGGTCGGGTTTTTTAGTTTTTTATTTAGTTTATATATTTAGTATAGTTCGAATAAACCATAACAAACAATTGTAGTGTAAAAAAAAGTTTATCTCTGTAATCTGTTTTAGTTGTCTTTATCGATCTGTTTATGTTAATTTAATCTGTATGTGTAACATAACCTACTCATAATATCCTGCTTCCGTATGTAAGTTGAGCTTGTTTGTTGTGCGCTTACTAATAAAACTTAAACTATATTGAAATAGCTTGTTAAACTAAACTTAAGAGGATGAGCAGTAAAGTTATTCTGTATTATGTGAGTAAAACTGTTTATTGCATTATTATCGGTCGATTTACAGAACGAATTAAATATTGGTCTAGTGAGCATAAGGTTTTGGTTTTGATTCCCAGGTCGGAAAAACTGTTATTGGTATTTTCTATCAGGAGTTTCACAGTAGCAGCCATGGAGTCTGGATCCGTGCCTGGATATGTTATAAGTTCATGGCAATAGGGTCTCTCCCTACTCTACTCCAATTTCGGATAAATATACCTATTACATAGAATGTAAACAAAACTGACGGAATGTGGTTGTACCAACTACTAATAGGTTCACCTATGCCTAACCCTTCCCATGTTATATCTGACAAAGTCCGGTACGTACGGAGACTATCCAGCGTCCAGCAATCGGTTTGAAGGCACCTATATTGAATAAACGGCAAATATCCGCATGATTCCAACATTTTGCTACGCGTTTAGCTACGGAGCTACGGAGCTACGGAGCTACGGAGCTACGGTTGTAGCTCATGCGTAGCACCCAGTGTACGCCGGATTATTGTTTGGTTACTTTATCAACAAAAGGGGATCATACGCTTGATGTTATGTTATGTTAAAAACTTCTGAAAGGTTTATAATTTTAAAGACGTGATTTTATATTTTACTCCAAGTCTCTCAATTTGTTGTCTCTTTGACAGGGTTTACCAAAATTGGGCTGATAGTTTAGCCGTGATTAACAAATGGATCAACCGATCTTTCGGCTGTCTTGATTATTTTGGACTCCTATTTTATACAGATCGAAACAAATAGTAAACATTGAAATTTCTGTTTAATTAACAACTTTATGGGCCTACTACACGCACGCACTTCCCCACAGTTTTCGTTCACACTTCACAGTACATCGCGCGTATGGTTGGTAAAACTGTATTACCATTACAAACCACACGCGCGATGTACTGTGTGCACCGTGTAATCCCGCAGGCAAAACTGTGGGGAAGTGCGTGCGTGTAGTAGGCCCATTAAGCAGAATAATTATATGAAAAGTCATACTACCCTTCTGTCAATCTCCGAAACGGCTGGACCAATTTTGACAAGGTAGATAGCTCATCGACTACGAATTTAGGCATACTGCATGGTCATACATATTTGGGTTTGCCCGATTCAGCCTAATACGGCACAAGTCAGGCGACAATATTAATTATAAATGCGCAAGTTTGTGAGGATTAGTAGATGGATGTATCGGATGTATGTTACTCTTTAGCGCAAAAAAGTACTGACCGATTTTGGTTGAAGTTTGGCACACAAATATTGTATAACCTGTTATTACAATCCCGTGGGATACTTACTGAATTCCACGTGGACGAAGTTACGGGCAAACGCCACTCAAATATATATTTCCCTGTGAGATAACAGAAGACCTATAGAATTCTGTCATCCTGACCGCTGTCCTGATAACGGTGTGAGGAGTAGTCCCCAACCCTATAAGTTTGACCACCCGCTGCGACATTGTAACGACGTCCCGACCAATGTCGGCCATTCAAACCGGAAAGTTCTGGAATCTTTGGCAGTTGGAAGTCGGTCAGTGTGAAATCACATCCCGCTTCGGTGAACAACAATCACGGGAGAATTTTCATAATCCGATAAGTTTTACCTGGAATCCTGGGAATGTCAGTAGGGATCATACCGAACAGATAGATTCAGAAGGCTAGGTTTACACAGTAAGTGTATTATTAATAGGCGCACGGAAATTTTACCTTATTATACTGTTATAAATGAGAAGGTTTGTGAGAATGGAAAGATGGATATTTGTTCCTCTTTTACGCAAAAACCCAGAAAAAAATAATAAGCGTAGCTGGTATAACAGAAGTTAACATAAGTTATTTTGTCATTCCCGACTAATTAGGTAGGCGTATACCAAACATTGTGTATACCCACATTTAGCCAGTTGCCATGTTTTAGGAGCAGCGGATTTAGCCATCCGGGTTTCAAACTAGACTCCGAACTGTTACTCAGAAATACCTGATCAAAACCTCAATATTCATCTGCCCAACCTAGGAAATAAAACAAGGAATCCATTGTTAGCAGTACCTAGACTGGATCAACGAGTCACGTACACATGGACTCGAATCTTGGCCTTTTTTCCCATGTAAAAAACAGGCCTCGTATAGCACCAATTCAGTTCAATGAATGTTGTATTTTTGTAATGTACATAGTTTGGTTTTGTTTTGTGCGAGACTAGTTTCTTTTTATTTTTATTTCTGCACGATTATTTCAGTCGTTACTCGTTGCTAGCACTCACTGTAATTGAAGCGTATTGATGTGTGCGTGCATTATTGAAAAATGTATGAAAGAAAGAAAGAAAAAGTATTTATTGATTTCACAACAGGACTTGAACGCATTAGCAAAAAATGGAGCTAACCTTCTGTATTTCTTTTTATTTTGTGATATCGGTATCAGTATTAGAATAATTTTGGGTCTATTTGGATCCAGTGAGGCGAAACAGAGTTGACTGTTAGCCAGTAATCGGGGTGGATCAAAATCTGTTTTGGCTTCAACATTGGATCAAAACTTTTGGTTTTTGAATTAGGAAAGTTTTGAAGTCACTATTTTAATAATATCTTGAAACTAAAAGCAATCAGTCTATTAAGAAAATATTGTTTACAATCCTGAATCTGTTGAGTTTGGTAGCTCTATTGTTATGACAATAGAGCAATTGAGTAAAGGTATCCGGAATACTAGGTATGCCTAGTATTCCGGATACCTTTACTCAATCTGAAATACTAAATAGATAATCAGGTACTGTTAATACGTATATAAACCGTGGGCAAACAAGTATTGTAAAACAATAAAAATATCACTTCCCGATTTGCCATCATTTAAGTCATTAAAATAAAATACAAAAAATGTGTTCCCAAACCACATTAAAAACATTTCAACCCTGTAAGTAACCCTTTCAAGCTTGTTCCGAAGCAAAGTAACTCAACTCAGTTTGACTTTTCCATCAGGGGTTCGTAGCACGCCTTTGAACTATAGACGCTTATTTATATTTAATGATGGAGAGTATAATGTCCGGAAAGTTCGTGGCCCTTGGACGGAGACAATCAAATTAAGTAGGGGACTTTGGAAACATGAGGGAGATGAAGCTAAAATGAAGGTAACAAAAGAACATAATTGATGCTGTATATAGATACAGCATCAATTATGTTCTTTCTATAAGTATGCTGTATCTATAAGTGGGGATTATTGCTTAAAAACACTGTCTAGATAGCCGAGGGGCCCTACTGCTGAAGAACACGATATCCTGGGTTGGACGACCATGTGTGATGATTGGTATAGTAACCTACTAATACACACATCAAAAGTGTCTAGGGATCAACATATATTTTTGCAATAACTTTTCTCCTGATTGATATTAATTAAAATTTTCTTTAAGGATTCATCAAATAAAGTGTTTTCGTTTGTCACAGTAACGATAAACCAAGTCACCTTTGCATTAATAAAGAAATTTGCCATTTTCCTAATAAAGGGATTTTTGACATTTGAACCACTAACATTAAAGTTCGAAAAAAAGACTGAAATAACAGTTTTCTTTAAAATTTTATTGGGTAACTTAAACAATTAATAATCCGTGTTTCTACCGCGAACACTAACAACACAAGAACATCGGTTTGGCATACTCAAAATGAGTTCATCCAAATCACGCTGTGGAATGGCCGCCCATGTTCGTTGCAACAACAAAAAATGGTCTTCTTGCGACTGGATACCCTCCATATTCGGCAGAGCTCTTCTCTGTAGCATATCCCATGCATGCTCAATCGGGTTCAAGTCTGGCGACTGAGCAGGCCAGGGCAGGACATTGATGTTAGTTTGTTAGCTCCAACAATAACCGCCATGATGTTAGCTGTGAGGCTTCATCACTCTTCAGGGAACTTAATTAGCGACCAAACAGTCAGAAACCGCTTGCATGAAGTGAACCTTCATTCCCGAAGACCGCTACGGGTACCACCTATAGCAATGCACAATCGTAGAATTCGATATCAATGGGCTCTTGAACACAGAAATTGGGCAGAAGAACAATGGCGTTTCGTGTACTTTTCTGATGAGTCTCGTTTTGGTATGAGACCAGATACAAGACGTATACGACACTGGAGAACCCCTGGACGCCAACAGCGATTAAAATCCTGCCAGGAAGTCCATCCTTATAGTGGTGGAACCATCATGGTATGGGCGGGTATTTGGATCGGCGGAAGAACTGAGTTGATTTGGATCAGAGGCAACCTCAACGCTCAAATTTATGCTGAGACGATTGTATCAGACGTCATCGTTCCTCTACAAGTGCAAATCGGTCCCTTATTTCAGTTAATGCATGATAATGCACGACCGCACACCGCAAGAGTTGTAAGACAGACTCTCGCCGCAGCTAACATCAATGTCCTGCCCTGGCCTGCTCAGTCGCCAGACTTGAACCCGATTGAGCATGCATGGGATATGCTACAGAGAAGAGCTCTGCCGAATATGGAGGGTATCCAGTCGCAAGAAGACCTTTTTTTGTTGTTGCAACGAACATGGGCGGCCATTCCACAGCGTGATTTGGATGAACTCATTTTGAGTATGCCAAACCGATGTTCTTGTGTTGTTAGTGTTCGCGGTAGAAACACGGATTATTAATTGTTTAAGTTACCCAATAAAATTTTAAAGAAAACTGTTATTTCAGTCTTTTTTTCGAACTTTAATGGTTCAAATGTCAAAAATCCCTTTATTAGGAAAATGGCAAATTTCTTTATTAATGCAAAGGTGACTTGGTTTATCGTTACTGTGACAAACGAAAACACTTTATTTGATGAATCCTTAAAGAAAATTTTAATTAATATCAATCAGGAGAAAAGTTATTGCAAAAATATATGTTGATCCCTAGACACTTTTGATGTGTGTATTTTCGTGGAATGGTGAGGAATTTGTTTCCCAGTGTGAAATTAATGTTTGATGTTTCAGATTTGAGAATCTTTTGCCCAGCATAACGGGGTGACGCATAGATCTACGACATGACCATTCTCCTTTACAATATTTGTTATACAAACTGGATAAGGAAATACCACTTTTGAACAATTCACAATTTTAATTTGACAATAAGAAGAGCTTTGACTTTCAACCGAGATTTATTTAGTAATGAACCTAAAAACCGAAAGGGAACTTCTAACAACAAAAACATTTAGGGAAACAAAAAGAGCGGTGCTAATAGAGACCTATCTTCATTCCGCAGCGAATAACTTAAAATCAATGGGCCGATGCGGATTAAATTAACTTTTCCAAAGATTTAAGTAGTTACAATTAAGAAAAGGGATTTAACGGGACATTAAATTACAAATGAATTTGGTTTTTAATTCTTCTTTTTGGGTTTTGTTAGTTAACCAAGGCTTTCATATTTTTATTAAATATTGCACCGCTTTGCCATTTAAAGTTTTTTAAGTCAAATCAGCAATGAATGAACCAGTTTTAAAATTAAGTGGTCATATAATTAATTTTAAAACTGGTTAATTCATTGCTGATTTGACTTAAAAAACTTTAAAATATTGCTTTGACTTACTTGACCGCTTTGCCATTGAAAGTTTGCAGCAATGAATTAATATACCTACTTGTAAAGGGACATTGCCATACATTTGGGATAAGGGTAGGAGAATGTTGAAAAACCCGACAAAAATAACTGCCGGGCAGCCCAACTAAGGCCCGGTTTCCACCAAAGCGGAGAGGAGCGGAGACGAGAGGAGATGTGCGGAAATCGGCCAATTACATTAGTTAAAATTTACATCTGGTCTTTCGCCTTTCCTGTGATTGGTCGAATTTGCAACATCTCTCCGCTCTGCTCGTCTCCGCTTTGGTGGATTACGGGCCTTATTCTAGTCAACAAGTGCTTTTTGGGTCAACCTTTTTTCTCTTTTTTTGGAGTTTAAAAAGTAACCCTCTTAAATTAGATATTATACCTACTTATGAGAGTAATCGTATCTATGAAATTTATAATTCCGTCCGAGAAATACTGTTTTCTCAAAACTTAGATTTGATGAGTTACCACTTCATCAAATGACTTCTCCCGCTCTGGGCGGAGCGGTAGGGGGGAGTGTCAGACTTCTACTGACTAAAAAGCACCCATGATACTTCTTAGCGATTTGTATCCAAGGCCGCGGTATCCCTTTCGAACAACCCGCAGCAACCTTTTATCACGATCTTATGTATAACAAAAACTGAGCGTAATTTGCTTCGGATAATAAAATTACCTACAGTTTTAAGATTCAAGATTCAAGTTTCAAGATTCTTTATTTGCAAGAAATATGGTACAATATGGTTTTAAAAATAAAAAGATTCACATATTTTTAAAGACTTCGAAGTGGTACAAGGTACGCAGCACACACATTAGAAGATGTAATTCGTCATCATTATCTTTGACATCCGGAAGCTCTGAATATCACTCTGAAGGGGAGTACCATAATTAATGTTTTATTAAGTAATCATATTTTCATGCGTTGCCATAGTTACATGGAAGATAAATTATTATTACTTGGTGTAGTAGAACTGCAAGTATGATAATAACTGGTGAAATGCGGGAACGGTAGGTTCCCGTAATGCCAAATAACTGTGTTTTAAAAAAGTAACCCTCTTAAATTAGATATTATACCTACTTATGAGAGTAATCGTATCTTAATGAAATTAAATTATAATTCCGTCCGAGAAATACTGTTTTCTCAAAACTTAGATTTGATGAGTTACTACTTTTTGATTTCAGGGGGCAGTATTTATACAGCGCAAAAGGGGAACAGCGGTAGCCCATTGATGGCAGCCGCGAGTTACAAGCAGTTAGTCGTGTATTCCAACCCAAGCAGGTGCTTATCTTTGTGTAATTTATTTCATCACCACTGTCCTAAAAACGGTGAAAGAGAAAATCGGCATTTTCAGACTCCATCTATAGTCCCAATAATTACCTGTTTACCAAAATAACCAACCAAAAGATATGTTGTGGTAACCACTGGGGCATAAATAATGACTTTGACATAATGTGGGCGTAACTTCGATTATTATCCTCCAGTGTAAGAGATACGCCTCTGCTTGTAAATAATTATACCTACCTATTATTACTTTTTCGAAACATATGTATATTCTCTTTTGTATGATACAATTAATATTTTAATACGTTATTTATATTTAGTCTAAAAATTAACCTTTTCCCCAAGATTCGCTAGGTCAAATATTTTTCTAAAAGGATTTTTCGGTAATTTTGGCTATATTTACTATCGTATTATTAATCTATTGCATAGATTCTATCGCGGGCCTTGAGTTGAGCGTGGAGAGCGAATCCAGAGATTTCCTAACGAAAATATTCAGGATTCAGTATTCAACCAGGTTGCTATGGTTACGGAAAATAACAAGGTTGTCAACTGAGGTTGTCAAATTAAATAATTGTTTGTCTCTCTGCTTTCTCCTTCTAAAATATTCTTACTCGTATAATTTGTGTACAAAGTGTTTTAAATATGAATAAACAAAGTGCATTTATTAAATGAAGAAAGTCACGAAAAAATAGTGAAAGAAAATGAGTGAGGAGTGAGTACTCTATAAACATTCATTTTATTATTAGTACGCATCTATCATAAGTTTTATTGGTTTTTGCATTACTATTCTGCGAATCGGTCTAAAACGATTCGTTTTCTTATAAAATATCTAAAATAAAATAAATAATTTTCACATGCATAGCCTTTTCCCAACTATGTTTGGGTCGGCTTTCAGTCTAACCGTATGCAGCTGAATACAAGTATTTTACATAGAGCGACTGCCTATCTGACTTCCACAACCCACTGAGTAAAACGATACCTTTTAGTAAGACTGATTGTCATACTTTCTAGCCACTTAACAACTGCCAAAGATCAATATTGTGACAGCCAGACCAACGCCAGTGACTTAATGTGTTTTCCGAGGCACGGACAAACCACGGTATAATATAAAGAATAATGATCACCTAGCCATGGACCAACCTATGCAAGCCCGGCTTAACCTAAATATCGATCCTTGTCGCTGTTATTATTAACTAGCTTCTACCCGCGACTTCGTACGCGGATATTGTTGCTTATGCCAGCAGAAAAAAAAAAAAAATTACAAAGAAAAAAAAATTATAATAAAAAAAATATATATAAAATTTAAAATGCTCATCACGTGGAACAATGTTTGATATGGTACCATTTTTGTATCTCTTATAGTTTAGCTGGTCTGTTGCGGTTCTGCATCAGGTGTTCAAGTTTCCAAGATAAAATATAGCCAATAATATGTTGCCCAGACTTAATACCTATACAACAAAAAAATAATCATTCAAATCCGTCAAGTAGTTCCGAAGATTAGCGTGTACAAACAAACAGACACACAGACAAACAGACAATTTTTTTTTTTGAATTCGTGCTCTATTACTGTTCCTAAACCCCCTCAATATTTTTTTTTTCAATATATTCTATGTACAGACACAGTTTTTTTACTGTTTTATTATATTTAAAGAAGATGTATAGATTTAGAAACCTGTCCATAGCGTCATACCATCTCTTTTGAGCGGACAGCAACCATAATATTATATAACCCAGAACCTCATGTTCAGTAGTCGACTATCATTATTTATTTCCTTCTCCTTTGAAAAAGAACAGAACATCATAACATAACGTCTGTAATCCTCGCAGGGTTAGGCAGAGATGTTCTCACAAGTACACCCACATTTCGCCAATTATGTTTAAGTCCCATGTATTAGGGGGCGAGCCTATTGCCATCAACCGGGCACAAATCCAGCTCCAAGGCTGTTATTGAGACATTCCTAATGGTATTTGTTACTGAAACATCTATTTATATAAAAAGAGAAGTCCTGACTGACTGACTCATCAACGCCCAGCCCAAACCGTTGGACCTAGAAAGTTGACATTTTGCACAAAGGTTCCCTTTATAACGTAAACAGGGAATAAGAAGGGATTTTTCGAAATTCAACCCTTATGGGAGTTAAATAGGGGATGAAACTTTGTATGGAAAATCGTCATTTTCACGCGGGCGAAGCCGCTGGCAAAAGATAGTTTCTTATATTAAAACAAAATAACATTTTGGCCAACCAGGGAATCAAACTCAGGACCTCAGTCTCGCCAAGTCGCCCATCAGTATTTATCTTCTACAAAAGTTTTTTTACTCTGAGAAACTCAAAGGTCTACAAAACAATAAGAACTGCATTTTATTAGCAGCATTCACATTTTTATTTATTTGTGTGGCAAACATTTTGGGTAAAATTTGTATCTTGGCAAGAAGCCTCTACGAAGGAGTCTTGTCACGAACCACACATAACGCCTTCTCGGTTAGTTTATACCACTTTCATTTGGCTCTTGGCATCAACCTTACTGTTTTATGAATCCCCCTTTTAGTGTTGTTTAGACCTTTGTCGTAAGTGAGGTTTAATATATTTGTACACTTCGGGGCATATTTTATCCTTGTCCTTTGAAAATGAACGTAATGTCATAACACCAGAGGTATACCCACATTTCGTCAGTTATGTTTAAGTCCCGTGTAATAAGGGGCGAGCCTATTGCCATCAACCGAGCACAAATCCAGACTCATGGAAACTATTTGAAAATTCCTGATTGAAAAACTGGCCAAGTGCAAGTCGGACTTGCACATGAAGGGTTCCGTACCATTGTAGTAGATATTGAGAGATTTCCCATGTTATTTTAGCACCATAGGTAGGTTTGCCGTACCGGTCAAAGGTTTTACTGAAAACCTTTGCCCGGCACGGGAATCGCACCCAGGACATCGTGCTCAGCAGTCGCGTTTGCGACCAGAGCAACGAGGCAAAAATAACCTTGAAACAAATAGAAGAAAATTAAACGACAAATAAGTAATAATAAAACTGGAAGCTGAAATGCCTTTTTTTTTTGGTGGGTGCAAAATCATCGAATAACCCCCCCCCCCCCCGCTCTTGGGCAGAGCAAAGGGGAGTGTCAGACTTCTACTGACTAAAAACCAAACCCATGTTCCTTCTTCGCCCTTGTGTCGGAGCCGCGTTATCCTTTCGATAATTCACAGCCCCGACGGGAAGCTGAAATGTCTTCCGTATCTTACCCAAAAAGTCTAACTTAAATATAATTATACAACTTAATTTGCGAGACACCCATTAGAAATCCGTTCTCTAATTACAGGAACCTTGGTATCTTAATTGCCGGAGTATTAGTTAATAGTTCCCAGACTAATATTTTAGACAATTACACTAAATCGCACTAGAATACATTAGCAAAAGTATTAGAATGTAAATTGATCATCATATTCAGCGGGTACATATTAGGGAGTTTGTTTGCCATTTGTATTGAGAAAATGGTGTTAAATTGGTCTTTAGATTTTGATCGTTTTCATAATAATTATTATTTATTTCTTTTTCTTTATTTAAAAAATATTTATTTCTTCAACAAGATTTCATGCAACAATAAATTAGTTTGTGATAGGAGCCTTCTTTGAATCAAAGAATGCGTGTATTAGAAGACTCCGCTCTTCCATAACAAAATAAAGAAAAAAATGTATAACATAATACGTAAACATAAACACAAGTAATAAAATTTTCCATACAAACTTTCATCCCCCTTTTCACCTCCTTAAAGGTTAAATTTCCAAAAACCCCTTCTTAGTGCTCCCCTACATTATAATAGGAAGCCGTGTGCAAAATTTCACATTCCTAAACACAAGTAATAAGATTTTCCATACAAACTTTCATCCCCCTTTTCACCCCCTTAAAGGTTAAATTTCCAAAAACCCCTTCTTATTGCTCCCCTACATTATAATAGGAAGCCGTGTGCAAAATTTCACATTCCTAAACACAAGTAATAAGATTTTCCATACAAACTTTCATCCCCCTTTTCACCCCCTTAAAGGTTAAATTTCCAAAAACCCCTTCTTAGTGCTCCCCTACATTATAATAGGAAGCCGTGTGCAAAATTTCACATTCCTAAACACAAGTAATAAGATTTTCCATACAAACTTTCATCCCCCTTTTCACCCCCTTAAAGGTTAAATTTCCAAAAACCCCTTCTTATTGCTCCCCTACATTATAATAGGAAGCCGTGTGCAAAATTTCACATTCCTAAACACAAGTAATAAGATTTTCCATACAAACTTTCATCCCCCTTTTCACCCCCTTAAAGGTTAAATTTCCAAAAACCCCTTCTTAGTGCTCCCCTACATTATAATAGGAAGCCGTGTGCAAAATTTCACATTCCTAAACACAAGTAATAAGATTTTCCATACAAACTTTCATCCCCCTTTTCACCCCCTTAAAGGTTAAAGGACATCATCCACATTTCATACAGTTTTGGTCCAAAAGTAAAAGTGCCGGCCAAATAAAAAAAGTGTTTTATTCTGATAGAACTCGTCCGCCTTAGAATTTCTTTATATGACACCAAAGCTGTAGCATCACTATACTTGGTATTATTTGAGTTCTAAAAATACTATTTAGAGCTCAATTTACCACTGACTCACTGGTTGACAGAATTGTTCTCCCAGATGGTGGATGGGGAGGTGGGTATATTTTGACAGATTCGTAAACAAATAACTGATCTGTCAGCGGCAGCACACGTCAGATATAACTGATCTGTCAGCGGCAGCACACGTCAAAAAAAAAGCCAAAGAAATTATAATTCTTTTAATTATTATTTTACTTGTTTTAAATCCATTTCTTTTGTTGATTTAAATACAATTATACAAGTATTATTCACTGGACTCATCGCGGTGTTTCGCATCGCCCTACTATATCATAAAATCTGAAAAAAAATCTGAATCTGAATCTGAATCTCTCAACTTTCAAATATTTGACGCGAAATACAAAATATCTATAAAATCTTTAAATCTGAAGACTCCACCTCATTTTTTGAAGAAAATTGAAAGCGACGCCGACGTGACACCAGCAACGGTTGCCAGGGCTGCGCCAAAATGACGGCGTGGTCGGCGCATCACCCTAGGCCGCCAGCGCGACTGCGCCGCTCTCCGTGTCGCTGTCACCTAGTAACCGACTGCAGCTGCAGCTGTGACTTTTAGTTTATTTATATTGTGTTTTTATTGTGAACATATTTTATTTATTTATAATTAGTGTTAATTTTCTTTTGTATTGGTAAGTTTAAGAGTTTTTTTTTTTTACCCGTTATATTTAATGCTGAGCGGCAGCTGTAGCGACGCCGGAATAAGTGCTAGTCAACCTATCACTTCACTGGATGTGCAACATTTGGTACGATGTCCTCACTGCCCCCAGGCTCGTTATTTCAAAGGTGAACGGGGACTTAAGATACACTATGGCAAGGTTCACAAACCTCATAGTGTACCTTTGTGCCCCCCAGCCACTTCACCGACTTCAACATCTTTGGAACAAAGTTTGTGGAAAACATTATCCAAATTCAAAAATTCCACTCCTGTTTTAAAAAGGGTTCCCCGGGGTGCGAGACACACTGTTGCTCAAAGTTTAGCGCGATGTGTGCGTCTCGCTACCCAGGAGAACTCAGAACGTGCCTGGGAGGAGTTGCTCACCTTCCCTTACAGGATTCTGCATGTCCAAAAAAATTTGGCAACTCAAAAATCATTAACAAACCAAATTAAAGACAACTGTAATAATTCGGCTCATAGTTTTGATACAAAATTACCTTTTATGTACAATTATTCTCAGAAAGGCATTTGTGCACATGTGGAATCCAAATTAAGTGAGGGTGATATAAGGGGGGCAGCCAGAATTCTTTTCAGCAGTGATGTGGTGGCGCCTTACTCTCCAGAGACTTTTTCAGCCCTGGAGAGTAAACATCCAGCGCCTGCGGATGGTCTCACCTTCCCCGACCCGCCCGTCCACCCCGACCCCCTCGTTCGAGATTCATCTTTTTTCCAAATTACAGCCCCGCAGTTGATCGCAGCCGTGAGCTCTTTCCGAAGTGGTTCTGCTGGTGGCCTCGACGGCCTGACTCCACAGCATTTAAAAGATTTGCTGAGCCCAGGCGCCGGGGCAGCTGGTGAGTCGCTCTTGAAGGAGCTTGCGGTTTTGATCAATTTAATGCTCTCCGGCGGCGTGAACGATGCCGTCGTCGATGTCTTGTATGGGGCTAACCTGTGTGCCCTTCGCAAGAAAGACGGCGGCATTCGTCCCATTGCCGTGGGTTGCACCTACAGGCGTATGGCAGCCAAAATATGCTGCAAGCTCTACAGTGAACCGCTTGCAGCTAAGTTCCAGCCCCTTCAACTTGGTTTTGGTTCCAGAGGGGGCTGCGAGGCTGCCGTACATGCCTTATCCTCTTTTTTAAATTCAAAGAAAGGTGAGGTCATTCTCAAGGTTGACGTCAAAAATGCTTTCAACTCCGTGAACAGGGACACTTTGTTGGCTGAAGTTAAAAAAGTAATACCCGAAATTTATGGTTTTATGTGGCAATGTTATAGGAATCCTACAAAATTATTATATAAGGACAAATTTTTGGAATCTGCAGTTGGTTGCCAACAAGGTGATCCTCTCGGGCCTGTCATTTTCAGTTTGGCTATTCATCCCATTATTCAACAACTAAATTCCAAATTCAACGTATGGTATTTAGATGATGGAACGCTAGGAGGTGATATCGACACCGTTTTGAATGACTTAAAACTCCTCAAACAACAATTTAAATCTATTGGCCTGGACCTTAACCCGTCTAAATGCGAAATTTATCTCCCTGACATTACCGACAAACAATCGACAATAGCAAAATTTAACTCAATAGCCCCTCAAATCAAAATTTTAGAAAAAAGTTCCTTGTACCTCCTAGGTTCCCCTATTTTAGAAGAAAGTTTCTCATTTTTCATCGATGACAAAATTAAACATTTTCTTGATATTTCAGATAGACTCTCCAAAATTAACCTACATTCGGCTTTCACCCTTATCAGATACTGTTGTTTTGGTCCAAATTTTATGTATTTTCTTCGTTCTTCACCTCTGTGGACGAAACCACAACTTTTGGACAAAATTGACCAAATTATCCACGACACACTTACATCCATTCTTAATGTGGCCCTGGACGACCGAGCGTGGCAGCAAGCCACCCTTCCAATCCGTTTTGGTGGCCTCGGCGTCCGCAAAATTTCTAGTGTAAGCTTACCGGCGTTCCTGTCGTCTGTCCACAGCACTGAAAAGCTAACCAGGAAAATTTTAACCCTCTCCCTGGTTGACTCGGAAGTGCCGTGCTTGTCCGATGCAGAGAGCGCCTGGAGAATGGCTTGCCCGAACACGGATCGGCCCGAAAACCCATTTTCCCAGAGACAGTGGGATGAGCCGCTCTGCAGGTTGGTACGGAATAACCTTATTAATACGTCTACCAATACTGCTGAGCGCGCCCGCCTGCTGGCTGTGGGTGAGTGGGAGTCGGGCCTCTGGCTTCAAGCACTACCGTCACCTAATATAGGCACTATGTTAGGTGACACTACCTTCCGGCTCGCTACATGTTTGCGATTGGGTGCTCCATGTGGGGCTCCACATCGCTGTCAGTGTGGTGAAGCAGTCGACGGCCTCGGACACCATGGCCTATCTTGCAGTAAGAGCGCAGGTCGGATTGCGCGACACGCCAGCATTAATGATCTTATCCGACGTGCTCTGGCTACCGCCGGTGTGCCAGCTATTTTGGAACCCAATGGGTTGGCACGCGTCGATGGGAAGAGACCAGATGGTATGACCATAATGCCTTGGAAGTTGGGTAGGCCTTTGGTGTGGGATGCAACTTGTGTCGACACCCTTGCGCCATCCCATCTTCCTAGCACGGTGAGCTGTGCTGGGGCGGCTGCTGCCGGTGCTGAAAACCTCAAACGGCGCAAATACAATAACTTAATTGGTAGTTATGTGTTTGAGCCGTTTGGGGTTGAAACACTGGGGCCATGGGGTCCGAGTGCCCACTTAATTTATCAGGAAATAGCCAAGCGTTTGGTCGACTCTTCACGTGACCGGAGGTCTGGAATATTTTTTGGGCAAAGAATCAGCATTGCCATCCAACGTGGCAATGCTGCCAGCCTTCTGGGCACTTTTCCTGTTGACAGCGGTGTGGACGAATTTTTTGACGCCCTGTAATTACTCCCCTTTTTGATACTTGTATATATTTTATTATTATCTTAGTTCTGTAAATAGTAGTTTTTAAATGTTGTAAATAAAGTATATTTAGTAACTCTCGTGAGTATGGGAAAAGTGCCAAACCCGCCCTTTCCCCCCCCCTTTCTCCCCCCTCCCTATCGTATCTCGGAAACAAAGAGACTTTACGAGTTTTTTTTTTAGGGATTCGTATAGAGGAAGCTCGGGGAAGTAAAAACCATTTTTCAATGTTGACCCCCTTGCCCCCCTTCTCCCCCCCTTTTGGCGGATCTCGGAAGTTAAGAGACTTGGAACATATTTTTTTTCAGATTAATTGAAAGGAAAAATGTATGAAAAATCAGGTTTTTTTAACATGAATACCACCAAGTATATTAGTGCTACAGCTTTGGTGTCATATAAAAAAATGCTAAGGCGAACGAGTTCTTTCAGAATAAAGCACTTTTTTTTATTGGCGCCGGCACTTTGACATTTGGACCAAAATGGATGATGTCCTTTCCAAAAACCCCTTCTTAGTGCTCCCCTACATTATAATAGGAAGCCGTGTGCAAAATTTCACATTCCTAGCCCCAGTAGTTTCGGCTGTACGTTGATATGTCACCCAGTCAGTTCTCCTTTTATATTATATATAGAATAAATAATCCACCTAACACGAAATATGTTGGCCATTTACCCGACCACTAATGTCGTAAAATGAAAGAAACCATTTCTGTAAGCTATTCAATGGACCCCTTTAATGGTTTTGACGTTGGAGTATGGATAAGATAAGCCGCTGACAGCTTCTTCTAAGCTGTATTTTTTTTGCATTAGCCCCTACCGTAACAATATGTTTAAGTATATAGATTTACGCAGCGTACCCTTCCTACACGTAACGTAACATCACGCTTGTAATACCCGAAGGGTAAGGCAGAGGTGTACCTACCTATTAGTACAATCTATATCTATAAAAGCGAAAGGTCACTCACTGATTCATCACGAAATCTCGAAAACCGCTGGACGTACAAAGATGATTTTTGGCAGGGAGGTAGTTTATGGTTAGTAGACGTCCGCTAAGAACGGTTTTTGCGACAGGGCCGGATTAGGGTGGTCTAAGGGCCCTCGCAAGTTTGTATGAAACTCCTTCATTTTTTATGCTACAATCTAGATTTTTGGCAGATACGTAGTTTATAGTCAGTGGGCGTCTGCTATGAATTAATTTTGCGACAGGGCCGGATTAGGGTGGTCTAAGGGCCCTCACAAGTTTGTATGAAAGTCCTTAATTTTTCGTGCTATAATCTTGATTTTTGGCAGAGACGTAGTTTATAGTCAGTAGGCATCCGCTATAAATTAGTTTTGCGACAGGGCCGGATTAGGGTGGTCTAAGGGCCCTCGCAAGTTTGTTTGAAAGTCCTTCATTTTTTGTGCTACAATCTTGATTTTTGGCAGAGACGTAGTTTAAAGTTAGTAGACGTCTGCTTAGAACCGATTTTGTGACAGGGCCGGATTAGGGAGGTCTAAGGGCTCTCGCCAGTTTGTATGAAAGTCTTTCATTTTTTGTGCCACAATCTTCATTTTCGGCAGGGACGTAGTTTAAAGTTAGTAGACGTCTGCTTAGAACAGATTTTGAGACAGGGCCGGATTAGGGAGGTCTAAGGGCTCTCGCCAGTTTGTATGAAAGTTCTTCATTTTTTGAGCTACAAAGTTGATTTTTGAGACGGACGTAGTTTATAGTTAGTAGACGTCTGGTAAGAACAGATTTTGTGACAGGGCCGGATTAGGGAGGTCGAAGGGTTCTTGCAAGTTCGTAAGAAAATCATAAATTTTTTGTGCTACAAACTTGATTTTTGGCAGGCACGTAGTTTATAGTTAGAAGAACTCTGCTAAGTACAGCTTCGATCAATAATGTACTAGATTCCCGTTAAGCGCTTCAAAAACGGCCCGAAACTTAAGACCACAAACGTATTTGTGGTCTTATTTCAAATTAGTATGGTCCAATCATAGCCAACATTAAGACGTCAAAATGCCGCAGTATGCGTTCAAAAACTGTGTAAATAACCACCGTAATACCAAGGTTTTGGAAGAAATATCTTTTTTCGGTAATTTAATATTATTAAGTGCTTTTTCGTAATATTTAAACAGAATTAAACTGTAAATATAATTAAATCAGCGAATATTATAATTGTTTGGCCAATGTTTGCTACAACGCACCAACTATTGTATCAAACATCACTGTTCTTGAACAGGGAATGCATGGAGTAGTGTTGTTATTTTGTAATGTTATTTTTTTGTAGATTTCTTAGTGACTCATTTCGCTGTGCGGAATTGGCGATCCAATAAATAAATAAATTCATTAAACATTACTATTTTAAATACTTTGCATAAAGAATACGCCGAAAATACGTTACCTTTTTTATTTCTTTTTTATTATTTTTTAACTTGTAATAGCGATAAAGTAAAATAGTATTCTACTCATTTTTTGAATTGGTCGAAATATGTACCACCATACAAAACGAACATATAAAATAGAATTATATTCTGCAACTCTACGTCTTTCAATACTTACTCTGTTCCGAGCATTGAAATGCGACACCAAGAACTACGTCTAGTTCCACAATAGAATAAGAACGACATTGTACACAAAATATTTTTAACCCTATTGCTTAGATCTTAAGTTTCATTTTAGAATAAATATTTTTGTACTGATGACTTTTTATTTTGAAGCGACATTTTAAATTTATGACTTCTTATCTTTCTCCGTTGAAAGGGCTTAAATAAATATACTTTACAATGATAAATAAACTTTATGTTTAAGTGTTAAGGTTTATAATCATCTGAAGTTGTTAATAATATTGAACTTCTTTCTAAGATAAGTGTAGATGTTTACGTGTGTGCAAACGTGGCCACTTGAGCGACTTAGTTTTGTTCCTGATGCTTAATCTAGTACTATTATTGATCGAAGAAGTACAGGTTTTGTGGCAGGGCCGGATTAGAGAGGTTTAAGGGCGCTCGCAAGTTTGTTTAAAAGTCCATCATTTTGTGTGCTACTAACTTGAGTTTTGGCAGGGACGTAGTAGGTGAGTAGAAGTTTGCTAAGAACCGATTTTGCGACAGGGCCGGACTAGGGAGGTCTAAGGGCTCACGCGAGTTTGTATGACAGTCCTTCCTTTTTTGTGCTACAATTTTGGCAGGAAGGTACTTTATAGTTAGTAGACGTTGACTAAGAACGGATTTAGCGAGTTTAGCAACATGGCCAGAATAAGGAGGTCTGAGGGCTTTCACATGTTTGTAAAAATGTACTGTTTTTTTTTGTACTAACAACCTGAAATTTAACAAGTCTAGAGTTTAGGAGTAGGAGATCTAAGCTAAGTTTGTAAGGAAGACCTGGACTAAGGGTTCCCGTAAGTCCATATGAAATCCTTGGCTTTTTGTACCTGAAAATTGGCAGAGAGATAGAATATAGTTAAGACATTTCAGGTAGGAATAGATTTTACGACAGGGCTGGTTTAAGGGAATATAATCGCTTCGATTGGCATTTGGCATTCGATTTGACATAGTACCATCCACAGGCAGTCCAGACAAGAGAGTCAATATTTCTACGCGAACGAAGTCGCGGGCAACTGCTAGTCATAATATATACGTACAATTTCGTCAGTTATGTTTACGGGAGTGAGGCTATTGTCATCAACCGGGCGAGCCTATTGTCATCCTTCCTGATGGAAAAACTCATTAACACTTTGCCCGACCTGGGAATCGAACCCAGAACCTCATGCGCAGCAGTCGTATTTGTGATCACTAGACCAACGAGGCAGTCCCTAGTACACTCATGTAAAATGCCTTTAGGTCTGCCAATTTTTTTTACAAAACTTTTGTTTTTACACTTTCATCATCATCATCATCATTTCAGCCAAAAGACGTCCACTGCTGGACATAGGCCTCCCCCAGGTGTCGCCACATTGACCGGTCCCGTGCGTCTCTCATCCAGCGGGTTCCTGCAACCTTGACCAGGTCATCGGTCCACCTAGCGGGAGGCCTTCCAACGCAACGTCTTCCGGTTCGCGGTTTTTACGCTTTACATAAGTTAAATCTGGGCTGACATAATTTAGATTGCCATCGAGACGCTAAGAAGAAGATGTTAAATATTTACGCATAATCAAGTTAATAATGTTCAAATTGCTGCTTTCTATGATAGGGAGCCGTTATCCACCATGCAGGCCGTGTGCGGGTTGGTAGATAGTCGTACATACCGATTTCCTAACGATGTTTCCCTTCATCGTTTTGAGAGCAGTCGTGATTGACATAATTTATGACAATTACGACTGCTCTCAAAACCTATTCTAGAATAGGATATTATCCTATTCTAGAATAGGTTTAAAAATATTATATTCTCAGAAAAGACAAAAAGTCACTTACATGAGAACAGATATCCTAAAGCTAATATTGAAAAAAAGTTTGTCACTGCATCAAACATTATTCAGTATTAAACATTATTCAGTTTTTGGGAATATGCGGTATAGGTATTGAGAAAGTTCTTTGCCCCTCTCTAGGAATTTCTCCTGTATCGTGGGTGCATTTACAAACATTTAAAATCACATACACAAACTAAACACCCAACCCTGGAACAATTATCTATAGGCCATACAAAAAATATTTGTTCCGTGCGGGGAACGAACCCACGACACTGAGCTTATCAGTCCAATCGCTTAGCCACTGCGCCAAACGTTGAATGAAAATTGAATGAGTGTAAACCACCCAGGTTCGAAGTTCGAACTCAAGAAACGCTCTATACCTTATCTTATTGATACTGTTGATCCCATTTAATAGTCTACACACAAGTAACTAGCAGTTAATGTACGATAACGTTCTGTTCATAGGTTCAGTTATATGCCCCTTAGCTTGTTGGTTGGCAGTTCATTCTACACATGTTATGATGTGCCATTTATGACAAAACAAACATGGTTGCCGGGACATTGTGTCGATTATTTAGTTGGTGGGTTGCTGTCATTTTGATAGCTTTTTTAATGCCTATGTGTGGAATTGATAAGCATTTTTTAACCCTGGGTGGTCAATTACTCATCATCTGCCTACCTCTTTTCAGCTATGTTTGGGGCCGACAAAGTACAGTACTTTGGATTTTTTCTGTCACATTGTGTTGTGTTTTTCTTCAACAACGTAAAAAAAATATACTTTGAAGTATAGGTACATACCTAATACAGGTTTTTTTTTTTTTTTTGAAAAATCCTGTATCATCATCATCAATCATCAAGTTGTTCTGATTTGGTGAAAAAAAAAAAAAAAGTTTAGGAAAAATTATTGCATTTAGGCCACTTCAATAATGTATGACCAACATGACCGCTGAGTTTGTTTCAGAATTTTCTTCTCCGAATGAGGTTAAAACACCGGTCATAATTATGTAGTTTTACAAAAAGGGACTTGCCTTTTGAAGTGACAAGTCACTTCATTGGTTTGTAAAATCCTATTTGCGAAATCACAACATTCAATCCAGTTCACACTTGTTGCCAAAATAAAAATAAAGATATTCGTATAGCTATAATGAAAATTCAAGATGCCAATACGAATGTTTTCGATAAACTCAGTTATATTATGAACTAGCAATATTCCGAAATCTTCTCTCGTTCACAAAAAGGGTTCGTCAGCGGGATCCAGTCGAGTAAATAAAACATACGATATTATTTGTATGAAACGGGATGTGAATATCAATACATTTCATTGGGGGCACAATTCGAACCCGAATCGTAGTCAAGGAAATAGAAAAGATGGTGCTATGAATTTGATTTAGTAAAATTCTACAAGGTAAACGTTTGATTATAATCACTTCACGACATATTATAAAACAAAGTCCTCCGCCGCGTCTGTCTGTCCGTCTGTTCGCGATTCTCCCAAAAACAACTGCATCGATTTTCATGTAGTTTTTATAATTTGTTTTTTTTTTACACAGTGGTTCTCGAGGAAAGTTTTAGTAAATATAATTTGACCAAAATTCACGCGGGTGAAGCGACGGGCATAGCTTGTATTTGGATAAGTGACAGACAGGACTAATCTATGAGGGATTCGTACGTGCCATTTGGCGACAGAGTCCTAAAAAACACAATATAAATAGGCCTCATCTTATACAATTGAAACTTTATAAAACATTAGAACAACTCGAGATGATTATGCTGGTCTACGCACTGGTAATAATGTTCAAATTATTATAATGTTCCCAAAATCCCAATGCTGGGACTCCAGGCCTCCTCTCTATGAGAGGGAATAATCCACCACGCGGGCTCAGAGCGGGTTGATAGATATCACATGTCTTCGAATTCTAGGTTCTAGGACTCCTCTCGCTGTTTTCCTTCATCGTTTTGAGAGCAGTGGTGATGACAAAGTAATGTAACCCACGACTTACTGTACGTAAGTCGGGGTTAACACCACTGGGCCACCGTTGCTCTACACCAGAATCTTGTGTATTTACACAATGGGAAAAGTGAATGATTAATTTTAATAGGTACCTATCTGTGCTTTTTAATGATACCTACAGTGCGATCAAATTATCTTGGCAGGTCCGAACTTCGTGCAGGTCATTTTGTTACAACTAATGTATAAAAGTGTTATGATATTTATTTTATTTGTATTTCTCACTGTTTAAATTACATATTTTCTGATCGTATAGGTATTGGTTTATGGTTTATCTGGCAATAACAGTTTTCTTCACAAGTTTACATGCGTAAAAGTTCGCAGACCCTATTACATGGGCCTTAAACATAACTGACAAACCTTTTGATCCTTTTGATCTAAATTGGTAGATATTATATTCACAGCGTCATTTATTATTCTATTCTTTGTTTTCTTAACATTTTAACGATAGATTTATTTATCAAAGAGTTCATTATTGCATAAGCTATTCCGCAGCAAGCAGGTGAATAAAATATCAGACTAGCATAGTGTTCAAAGAACAAACTAGCTTATAACAATGTTCTACAAAATTACTTGTTGCCTAGCAAAGTTGATTGTTATTCCTTTTAAACTCAAATCCTCTGTTGCATTATAAAACAACTTATAAAGTACAGAATATTGTGACTTTGTTATAATGAACGTCTGGAAAACTTAGCGCCTGAAAGCATAATAAAATTGTTAAATAAGTATTTTACTGGTAATGCATTACCGGTTTTATATTATTTATGACGGGTAGTACCTTTTTTTTTTTTGGTGGGTGGAAAATCATCGAATAACCCCCCCCCCCGCTCTTGGGCAGAGCGAAGGGGAGTGTCAGACTTCTACTGACTAAAAACCAACCCATGTTCCTTCTTTGCCCTTGTGCCGAGGACACGTCATCTGTTTCGATAATCCACAGCCACGACGGGCGTCGGCCCTTGCGGGCCCCTCCTTGCTGACATCTCTTAGAGGCGCGCGTGGAATACGAACGCGCCGTCGACACGGTGCAGGGCAGCACAAGCAGGGCACACCTCCACAGTGTGCTCCACCGTGTTCTCCAGTCGATCCTCGCAGTGGAAGCATCCGGGCGTTTCCTCCCGCCTGATTCTGTACAGGTACCTCCCGAAACATCCGTGTCCGGTGAGGATCTGCGTCAGACGGAAGGTGAGGGCGCCGTGGCTCCTCTCTAGCCGCTCCTCAAAGAGGGGACTTACCACTATCGTGGCGTGCCCTATGACGGGTAGTACCTACGTTTGTTATTGTTACAAATTTATTTTCAAAATGTTATTTTACTAACACAACTGTTTTTTGTCTGACTAAAATAGTCAATACATGTAAATATCCGTTATCACCATTTTAGAATTTTAAATAAGTCAAATAACTTACTAACCTATCTAATACAATTCTGTAATTTAAAAACATGCTGAAAGTTTCTTTGTTTTTTTTTGGGTGGGAAATCATAAAAAAACAACCAATCAATAAAAAAATCAAAAAAATACTCATAAAATTACTCTTCCCGCTCCGGGCAGAGCGCACAGTATGATAAAAGCCTCGAAAATCGGACATTACTTTTTTATGCTTCTAATCGATAGTAAGCTTTGTTTTGAATGCGAGAGTAGAACTTCCGGATCTTAAATATACTTCAAAACAGAGTTATATTTTTTTTCGATTTTTCTGGATTTTCATAAAAACTCAAAAATCTACGTGATAAATATATTTGAACATTTGTTTTTCAAGTTTATTGACAATATAATACAAGGTATTCTATAAGCGAAACAGAAAAGATTTATCTATAATTGAAAAACAAAAAGGAAATAAAATTAAAATCAGGCATATTGCCTGATTTTAATTTTATTTCTTTTTTATTTTTTCCCTCCGACATCTTTTGCAAGTAGCACCTTATATTTATCTTAAAATATTCTTTAGAACTGTACCATTACCTAACTATAAAAAAAAAACAGATGCAAATCTATCAGGAAATCGAAGGTATTAAGATTCTATGGGTAGATTCTATGGGTTAAAAAATTTTCTCTGATATTACTGAGAAAAAAATAATTTCAAAATTACTGAAAAAATTACATAACTTGCTTTAAATTATATCACACAACAGCACAAAAATAAGACTTAAAAAAATTTGACTACAGATTTTTGTTTAGTGTGATAACCCTAACATAACAAACACTTAACTCGAAAAATCCGAATTCCTTCGTGTTATACATCTGATATTCTGCAGGCAGGTTGACCTAACACTAAACAATAATATGTGTACAACAAAATGCTACTACCTTCTGCGCAAAAAAATAATTTCAAAAATAACAGAAAAAAATATGTAACTTGCTTTAAATTACATCTTAAAAATATTTTTTTGTTTCTAAAAATAGCAGTTATTTGACTTTATCGCATTCTATAATTTAAACACAAAAATGTTAAAATAAAGAAATAAATAAATGTTAAATACGAAGTTATAACAATTCTTTTGATTTCTATGGAAAACCAGAATTAAATATTCAATAAATTATAGCTCTGGTTCTAAGTTGACTTCGATTACGGGAGTTCTACTCTAGCATTCAAAATAGTGTATACTATCGATTAGAAGAATAAAAAAGCGATGTCCGATTTTCGAGACATTTATCATACTGTGGATGTGTCAGACTTCTACTGACTAAAAACCACCCATGTTCTTTGTTCGCCCTTTGTGCCGAGGCCGCGGTATCTCTTTCAAACAACCCGCAGCCCCGACGGGTGCTGAAGGTATCTTAAAACTAATTTTTAATGTATTTGAATAGCTAACAATAGTTAGTCGACTTTCTTTGTTTTATTTATCACTTTATGGCGTCTGGTTATCTCTCACAACGGTGAAGGAAGAACACGTGAGGAAACCGGCATGTCTTAGAACCAAAAAAATTGAAGACATGTGGCATCTATCAACCCACACTGGGCCCGCGTGATGGCCATCCCTCTCCTAGAGATTAGGCCTTAGTCCCAGCAGTGGGAGCATTAAAGGCTAAAAATGATGATGATGATGGCGTCTCGTTGACGCCATATTGAATTTTGATAACTGTCATGTCTGCAGTGATATTCGCAAGATAATAGGCAAAAAATGCAACCCATTCCCTGCCAGACCTCTAAACTAACTTTCGAGAACCTGCTAAACAGATTCCAACCTCACAAAGAAAACCTTGATCGCGAACTATAGAGTAATGCCAACACATTCAAATAAAATCATGTTACAAACATAACGGTAGTACTTTTATCCCGTCAACCCCAATTTTGTAGTGGTACACTTGAGACCAAGGAAATAGAGCCACACCTCGTTGTATTATATTATTATATGGATTATTATTTCTACAAGAAAAGACGGAGCACTGGCTGGAATAGAAATATTGACGTTTCTGAAACAGTGGATCTTTACGGTGCAGTGTGCTTTTTTCTTTACAAGATACTGTCAAATCATTTTAACAAACACGCTTTTGTGATATAGTGTGTATTTTAGGCCCCTAGCACATGGCGTATTTTAAACGCGACGTAGATGTCAATTTTTCATTTTTATGGATTAAAACAGAGGTTGAAATACCTCTGTTTTACGCGCGAAGCGCACCCAAACGAAGCACACCAAGACAAAGCACACCTAAAGTATTCCACTTAGCACACCCGTAGGTGGGCTTCAAATAAAAAAATAGCACTCCGGGAGTGCCGGCAGAAGTGAAAACTTCAATATTAACTTTCAAACTCGCGTCAGGGCCACGTGATGCTGATCGAAAAATCGTAAGATTTTTCGATCAGCATCACGTGACCCTGACGCGAGTTTGAAAGTTTTTACCCATACAAAAAAAGTGCTCAGCGCCGCTAAAGAAGTTTTCACTTCAAAAATTTAAAATAGGTTATTAATTTCGTATTCCACGAAGCACACCTACGAACATCACTCGCATAGTGCGGGGACTAAGAAATAAAAATGTCGATAGGAGAAAATATTTATTAAATGGTCTAGTGACAGTAGTTCGGTTGAAATATAGCACCGAACTACTGCCACTCTTTAGTTGCAACAGTTCGGTTACATTTTTTTTGTTTGAGAAAATAAGGATAGGGTAAAGTCCCACAAATTACCAGGAGAACAGAAGTAGAAAATTAAAAACACGTTTTTTGTTCTAACCTTAGTCAAAAATATATTCAATAATAAAAAAATGCAATAAATAGATATCACACAAAATTTACTTATAATATAGGTATATTTTGTTATCATAATTATGGGTACCATCTATCTAGCAGAAACTTGATGCTCCGAAATACGGGAACAAAACAAAATTCGGAAATATAAAATTGTACCTACTACAAAAGGTAGACCCAATAATTATATGTTATGTTAAAACTAAGGTTCCATATAGGAAGTACCTAATAGTAATTTATCATTACTTCAGATAAATGTCCATAAAAAAATTACAAAGAGTTGGGAGGGTTGTTAGATTACTAACAACCCTCCCAACTCTTTGTAATTTTTTACACAGAAATAGTACACTATTTAGCTTATAGGTTATCAGTTTCCAAATATTTTAAACCAAACTTATGTAGGCTCCAATATGAGTCGCCCTTGTGTCTTGCATAAAAGTATTGACCACCATTAATGTTGAAAGGTTGGGCGTTAGTAAACTCATAATTTATAAAACCCTGTTCTATACCATCGCCAAAAACTTGACGAACAATCCAAATTTTGCTGTCTGGATTGTGTCCAAAAATAAATGTTTTACCACGGAGTGAAATCGGAAATAGGACCGAGTAGGAAATGTCTAACGTAGTACAAATATTGGGTTTATTCACGCGAGGGAATCTAATTACATCTATGTCACTAATACAGTACAAGCTCGAATTGGTATTACGGACAGCAATATATTGCGTATCACCTACATTTAACGGAAACTGTATATGGTCAAGAAGCGTCCCGTCAACATGACTCAGATCTGAGCGTCCCATAGTACCATCACCGTTCAGTACTTGAAAAAATATGTTTTTGTAATCAGCATTTCTTCGTCCGTATATATAGTGCTGGCCATTATTGTGGATATGAAACAGCGTTGTATAACTTTCTCCAAAATAAGCCTGGTCAGTTTCCCGTCCAATAGTTCCATTAGCGTTCAACTCTTGTATGAACCAATAATTAGATTTAAGATTGTGACCATAAAAATAGTGTTTTCCATTGATTTCGAATGGGAATTGAATAGCGTAATAATTCGACCAAAAACCTTGATCTATAACGGCTCCCACTTTACAATTATTAGGCTCCACTGTTCTTATGAACCAAGCTTTCGTATTTTCATTTTGTCCGTATACGAAATGTTTGTTATTTATTGTATATACAAACAGAGGCAAAGTGTCGGACGTAATATCAACATGAGTGAAATTAGTATTGAGTTTCGGTTGCAAATGGCTGATAAATACCTCGCACACTCTATCAGCTGCCTTCATGTAGTCGTCGCACATACCACTAAGACCAATTGCCCACGCCTTGTGGTTGTATCCATAGGTGACTTCTTTAGTAATTTCCGATGTTTCTTTTATACCAAATAATTTGTTGCCTGTATTGTCCAAGCCAGCTTCTTCCCAATCTGCCGCGTCGAATTTGTAAGGTGTATTTATCTCCGCCACAGCACTCAAATCATTTAAAATTCGATCAAAGTTTCTTGTAGTGCGTTCACTAAGATAGTTTATATATTTATTCATATTAACGTATATACGCTTTAGAACTGCAAATGCTTGACTTCCAACGATTCGTATTGCGTCATTTTCAAAGTTTTCTTTTGTGTAATTTGCGAATCTTCTTGGAGGTGGTCCGTAAAACATGTTACCAGGTATCCATGTGAAAGCGGCAAGCATTTTGTAATCTACATCAAATATTGCACTGCTGCCTTCAAAACTTATGGTGCTGTCGCAAGGCGTTCTTGGTTCATAATCTGGTGGAACAGCACCTGTACCATCGTTCTCCGAGAAGAAGTCCCATATATCACGAATACGCCTTGCCAAGTACGCACCAAGTTCACTTATTACACGATCTTCTCTAATTACCAAGCTGAAAAATGTCGCCAAGGTGCTGTATGGTATGACATGATGGCGTGTGGCTTCCAAAGTTTCACCAAATAGCTGTATTGTTAGATTAGCTCCTGTGGTATGTCTCGGTCTCGCTACCAAAGGAAAGCAAGTATGATAATCGTCCACGTTCACATAAATCACTTTTTTTCTTTTACCACCAAACACTTCTTTAATCGTTATGGTTACCAGCATTATTAGAACAAATAATAAAGTTTTATTCAAATACATTTTTGAAACTGGGCATCATGTGGCTATCTGGACCCAGTGCATGAGCGTTTGTAAAGAAGAATGATGTTTGTATCAAACACAAAGCGTTATCTGAATACTTAGCTAATTGCATTGCATTTAATTCCATGATGTGAGAAACCTCTCCGATATAATAATATACGGCCAAAGATCAACGATTAGGTTAAAATGGTGTATTAACTCTACATTCTTGGTCACGAGTAAGCTCGAACGATATGTGTTTGTGACAGGGACTGTACAGACAATAATAAGAAAATTGCCTTGAGCATGCGCCATGAGCCGCAACAATGCGACTTACAAACGCTAAGGATACAAATCGTAAGTTCCTTAAGCTTACTTCTGAGCTGAAGAGGCCTGCAGATCACTATTATGTATAATTGACAAACTACAAAGCGTCCAGGGCCTGCAGTCTCTACACTAATAACGACGCTACGAATGTCGTTAAGTCGAGAAATCGTAAACTTTCTGTAATAGATTTTCAGCTTTATTTCAACAGCATAAGGTTCAAAATCTATTAAAGAAAGTTTACGATTTTACGAGTTAGCGACATTCGCAGCGTCGTTGTTAGTGTAGAGACTGCAGCCCCTGGGCCTGCAGTCTCTACACTAATAACGACGCTACGAATGTCGTTAAGTCGAGAAATCGTAAACTTTCTGTAATAGATTTTCAGCTTTATTTCAACAGCATAAGGTTCAAAATCTATTACAGAAAGTTTACGATTTCTCGACTTAACGACATTCGTAGCGTCGTTATTAGTGTAGAGACTGCAGGGCCAGTAGTAGCCAAACATGGCAAAAAATTACAATCTCCGAGTTTCTTCTTAAAGTTCTCTAAACTTATTTATAATGAATTCTGTTTTATGAATGTTTAAAAGCATCAGCACATTACAGCTGTTCCGGGGCCCATTGCATCGCATTTCCGCATAAGTGCGTGTGCGTCTTAATTAAAATAAAGACTTAAAATGTGATGACCTTAAAACTAGTAGAGCACCTAGTACAACTATATCCTACAATGGTTTCAACCCTGTTGGTATATAGGTCTTCTACTACTGCCGTTCTACTGCTTACCGGTGGAGAAGTGATTATGATCCTGAATATTGGTGGTATTCCTGTGAGTGATCTTGACAATACCTGAAATACTGAATACCACACTACTAGTACCCTAGTACTGCGTAGGGTGAATACCACAATTAACTCAGAGTCATTATTACTATCTACATATTTATCTTCTATGTCCTTCTTTGTTCTATGTTAATCTATACTATATACTATATATACTATAATATTATAAAGAGGAAAACTTTGTTTGTTTGGTTGTAATGAATAGGCTTAAAAACTACTAGACCGTTTTTAAAAATTCTTTCACCATTCAAAAGCTACATTATCCACAAGTAACATAGGCTAAATTTTATTGTGGAAAAAAATTGGGTTCCGTAAGATATTTGGGTTTTTCGGACACAAGGTGTAAAAAATCAACCAGAAAAGTTACTTATTTTGCGTACGCTGCCAAAACTATAAAAGATAGAACCATAAAATGTTCTAATTAATTGTAGATCTTATAAATATCTACAAAAAAATCCGCAAAACATTATACCTGTCTATGTCGAGTGAGGCACAACAACCATTTTTTATCAAAAAATCTTGAATTTTTTTTGGACTATATTTAAACGCATTTATTTTACTCATGCTATAAATCCTTATCAAAATAAATTATTTCATCACTAAGTACAGTTTATGTAGATAATATTTGGTCTTTGAATAATTAAAATTGGACGTTTGGTTTTGAAGTTATGGCGAAATTAAAATATTACGATTTCTGCAGCACGGCCCGTTGCGAAGTGAGCGTCACCAAGGCCGGTGCGCGTGCGGGACTCCTAGATCTATGAGTACAGCGGATTCCCGTCGGGGCTGCGGATTATCGAAAGAGATGACGTGGCCTCGGCACAAGGGCGAAGAAGGAACATGGGTTGGTTTTTAGTCAGTAGAATAATAATAATAATAATAATTCATTTATTTCAATCACAAGTGATCATAATTAGCAATTAGGTACATTCATTAAAATAAGAGAGAAGTCTGACACCCCTTCACTCTGCCCAAGAGCGGGAAGGGTTATTTGATGATTTTCCACCCACCAAAAAAAAAACCTACGCAAAAGTTCTTCTCAGAGCTAAACAACAGTTCTTCTCAGAGCTAATCAACACTTCTGTTCAGGGCTAACCAACAAACAGTTCTTTTCAGGGGTAACCAACAGTTCTTTTCAGGGCTAACCAACAGTTCTTTTCAGGGCTAAACAACAGTTCTTTTCAGGGCTAAACAACAGTTCTTTTCAGAGCTAGAATATTACACGCTATTAACATTTTCTTAAACATTTGAAAATTCCTAAGAGAGCCAGGTCTCAACTTTCTAAACATAGTTCTCAAGCACGGGCAGCAAGAATACGTCGTATGGGAGAATCTTCACCTGTCAGTGGTGTCTAAATACTCTTAGAAAATACATATACCACCACGTACTTGCCAGGACAGAAATCTGCCGCAGAAATTGTCTGACCTAGCTTTTCTAAATCTGTAGGTATGTGAACTAATATTACAAAGAGAGACAATTAGATTTTTTAAATGTTTGTTTACACACGTAATCGATAGACCATGGAAAAGGCGATAACTAAGCGAAACCCCCAAATTCTGCCGGAAGTCATTATTCCACGCGGACGAAGTCGCGGGCAAAAGCTAATCCTATATAATGTGATCTTATATTATCCTACTGATAAAGACTTTACTGTGCGGCTATTGTATTATTTGTTTATACTGCACGTTTCGATTAACGCATCACTTGCATATAGTGGCATTATAATAATAATTAATTAGTTAGTCATTTCTTATATAACCTTGACCCATGACTTCTAAACTTAATTCGAAGGACGAAAGTTTCAGTAGCTCTTTCATTATAGTAGGAACCAGTATAATTCTGCTTCTACTTCGGATGGTCGTATTAAAAATTGCAAATTACTTTAAACGAATAAATAAGCTTTATGCTAGCTTACTGTTAGCATCCGATGACACACACTGAAGACAAAGTGCTAATGCACAGACCACTCATTGTGAAAAGCGCTCTGAACCCAATCAGAACTTTGTCAGAAGAAGCAACAGAAGTTTGGAATAAGCATTTTCAAGATGAGGAGAAAATGAGGAGAAAAGATAGAGAAAATTATTCGAAAAAAAAAACCGTGACAATTGTAATAGGGACATACTGTGCAAGCTGCTCTGCATATCAGACCCGTATCTTAGTTCAATTAGGCCTAGACCTAAGTACCATTGATCCCATATTGATATTCTTGGTCAATATTATGCGTATCGTCATGCCTATTCAAAATATTGTTCAAAACAAATGAATTAATAAATTCAAATATCAGTGCCCAGTGCTTTACGTGCTTTCCGAGGCACGGTAGAAACTCGGTATGCAATGGTTGATCATCCATCCATCGACCAACCTAGGCAACCGCAACTTAAGATCATTAAAGTAACTACTAAATACCGACAGAAGCGTGTAAGAAATAATTTTAAACGTAGACATCCGGGTCCTTAAAATAAAGAAAAATCTACAGACATCGTTGGTAACAGTTACCGCATTTTTCTCTCTAAGAGCTCGACACTTAGACGGAATCGCTCTATTACTGTTCCTTCGTAGTAAGTTTTTTGTGTTTATTATACTTTGTACCTTAGGAATGAGTATATTAGAAGAAGTTTGAAAGTGGCGCTTGTTACAGAAAAATTGAAAGGAAGTCGTCTATCTTGGTATGGTCATGGAATTAAGAGGGATGAAACACATGTGACTAAAAAAGTTATGGATATAAATATTGATGGATGGAGAGGCAGAGGAAGGCCAAGGAAAAGATGGATGGATTATGTGAGAAATGATATAAAAGATAAAGGAGTAAATGTCACCGTGACGTCTAACAGGGAAGAGTTGAAGAAGAAAACGTGTTGCGCCGACCCCAAATAGAAAGGGATAAGGCCAGGAACATGATCATGATACTTTGTACCTGTTTTCTATGGCAAGTAAACTGTAATCATCAATCAATGGTTTTGGAAATTCGTTCAATGGCTGTTCACTGTGCAAATTCATGCGAGAATAAGGTAACATTTGTAAGGTACATAAAACATCACATCTGTGTATAACCAAAGAACACGTAGGTACATTTGGCCAGTTTTTTTTTATTTTTTTTTATTTTGCCGTTATTGTCCCACTCCTGGCCTCCCCCCATTCTTTCCACTTCTTCCGATGGTGTGCTTCTTCTCGCCAGTTGGTCAGAAAGACATCCAAGGCGTCCCGCCATCTTCTCCTCGGTCTACCGCGACCCCGTCTAGCTGTGTCAGGGCTCCAGTCCTGCGATATTCGGGCCCACAGCTGCGGTGGCATCCGGCTGACATGGCCTGCGCAGTCCCATTTCAGTCTCGCAGCTTTACAAGCTACGTCGGCAATTTGAGTTCTGGAGCGCAGTGTGGTGTTTTTTATGCGGTCAGTTAATTTTACATTCAGAATGCTGCGCTCCTTCGCTCGTTGGCAAACCTTGAGTTTGCCAACGAGCCA
The DNA here is from genome assembly GCA_949775195.1 of Diarsia dahlii. Classification (NCBI taxonomy): domain Eukaryota; kingdom Metazoa; phylum Arthropoda; class Insecta; order Lepidoptera; family Noctuidae; genus Diarsia; species Diarsia dahlii. Next base: position 6,866,404 of record OX459200.1, read on the forward strand.
GTTAAATATTGGCCAACGAGCCAGTTGGCTATTTGGCCAGTTATATATTTTATATAATTATTATATATATTTTTTTAATAGACTTTATTTACTAAAGAAAACAAGTATTGTCTTAAAGCATTAAAACTAGGAAAGAGAAATTTAAATAAAGGCACTAGTGCACTTACGGCGACGAGCGATTACTAACGGGAAGTGTTGAATCAACAGTCTTTTGTGCTCGTAAATTAGCTCTTAGAAGTATCATCATTTCAATACTATGAGCTTTTACGTGAAAACAGAAACATTTTTCGTTTTGCTACTATCCATTTTTACAGTGCCTGTCGTAAAAGGTAGGGTTTTAAACAGCCCACAGTGCGCTTTGAGTCTTTTGAATCTTATTTTTAACAGGTATTACATTTCTTATGTGGCTTGATGTCTTCGTGAGCTCTTTTTATTGGAGTCTTATAGTCTGGAAAAGAAATTAAGTCAAAAAAAACCCGACTGGGGAGTCAAAAGGTTTTAATATTTTAATTGGTCGTGAAAGTGTGTTGTTTAAACTCTCTTTGAAATAAATATTTTTAGTTTTTTAAAAGGGAGTTTAAAGAATACACGCTGCTTTAATCTAACACTATTAGGTGGCAACTTCCAAGCATCGCCGCGTCGGCGTCGTAGGGCCCATCTACATTCTTTTTCTTGACACGGAATTCGTAATGTAAAGAAATATCAGTTAAGTAGTAGTTTATGCCCGCGGCATGGTCCGCATGGAGTTCAGTTAAATAACTGTTTCACGGATCTGAGTGCCTAATTCATCTAAATCAGTTCAGTAGTTTTTGCTGGAAGGAGTAACAAATGTATCCATCCTTTTTTTTTTTTGTTGTAAAGTAAAATAAGGTAAGAAATAACAAGAAGGTGGGAAAGAGAAGGCGCTACAAGATGTCTAGTTTCATCTCTTTTCTTATTAATGTGAGTAGTGGTAGTATGCCCCCTGAACCCTTTTTTACTTGGTTAATTCGATCAAAGGAACAGTAGAGATCACCACACAGAGTAAATTGTTACGCAGGTACTCACAACATTCGGTTATCGCTCAATCAATGTGCCGCCAATTAGGTCCTTGGGTCACGTACGGCTAGGGTTGTATTTATTGTTTCCCAAACATAAAGTATTTTTGATTTCAGAGAGAGATAATCAAGAGTTTAAATTTCAAAAGAGAGTGTATTTTTTTTAAATCAGTATTTTTTTGAGGAAAGTATCTTTTATATTTTTCTCTACTATTCTTACATGTCTAGACATTTTCAGAATGCATCCTGAAGGTGAATAAAAATGTAAGAGGAGCTCTGTGTTGATCAATTAAGTACCTTTAAGGTTCGGTTGCCAAATTGCGTCTTTTTTTAAATAGTAGTGTGCTATGTATATTGCCCTCCAATTATTTTGTTTACTAACATTATTTTTAAGTATTTCTACTACTCAAATTATGGATCACTGTTGTCTGAGTTAAATAAGTTATGTATATATTTTATTTATGATAATGGTAAATTCATTCAATTCAATTCCAAATCTAAAGCTTTTATATATTTCAAAGTACGCGTACTTGATTAAGAGTACGATAACTACTACCTACAATTTGCTATATTAGAGTACATTTGGCAACCCTGCGAACGCAACCAACTGTTTGCGACCCCACGCTCAACTACCGTTCAATATGAACGTAATGATGTTCGAGATCGTGTTTGTTTCTATATAACTCAAAGGTCGATCTGGTAATAATGGTAGTTACTAACAGAACCAAAATATTTACTTAGAATTTGTGACTGGCCTGTTGGTCTAGTGGTTAGTGACCCTAACTGCTATGCCGGAGGTCGTGGGTTCGATTCCCACCCAGGACAAATGTTTGTGTGATGAGCACGATCATTTGTTCTGTGTCTGGGTGTAATTTATCTATAATATGTATGTATTTAGAAATATATAAGTATGTTTATCAGTTGTCTAGTACCCATAACACAAGCTCTGCTTAGCTTGGGACTAGATGGCGTTGTGTGATAGTTGTGGAATATTATTATTATTATTATTATTTTTATTATTTATATTACGAAGAAGTAAAATATATATTTTTGGATGTAGGGGGAAACAGGGGTAACCATCGGAACTGAACCGATTCCGAAAATTCTTTCGCTATTTTATTTAAAGGTTTTTTTTAAAGTTTATAATAATCATAGGCTTAAGGACTATGCCGCATAAATGAGAGCTTGTTTATCTCTTAATGACCATGTCAGTATTTTTTTAAACCTTCTTATGGGATAGCAGATGTCCGCCCTAGAAGGATATTAAATTTTTTCATAATCTATTGTTACACAACTCGACTGAATGATTAAAGTCGGATTCAAAGAAGGATTATTATTTTGTCTGTAGTCTGACCCTAGTGGTCACGTTTTTGAGTAATGATGCGATGCGTGGCACTCGCAACGGGCCTGTGTGACTAAATGCACATACACACGTACAACCACAGAGTGGACCGTTGCGTCTATCTGCCAATTCATAGGTAACAAGTTCGAACCCAAATTAACCCACCTCTGATTTTTTGGATTCATGTGCAAATTGTATAATTATATTCAGTTAAAGAAATCATCGTGAGGAAACCAGCATGGCTTAGAGATATTTCTGTACCGCATATAAAGCTAAGTCAGAGGCTCATGTCATGAGCCAGATTTATTAATTATTTATTTATTTGTTTTTTTTTTATTTAATTTTTTTATTTATTTATTTATTATAAACACACTATCTTTACAGGCAGACCCAGATGAGGCACTAACCACACGATAAAAAAGAAGTAGAGAAAATATAAGTTCTAAACAAAAAGATTTACACTCACAAAATGTTAGCTTTCAGCTACTAAAAGTGCACTAAGCATCGAGATAGCCAAGCACTACATTCTAAAACACTATTTGAAGCCAAGTGTTCTAAAAATATCGCTCGCTGGACAAAACTTCATATCCGCGACGCGACTGTTGGTCATATCCGTGGCGTGTCACGAACATTCAGAACTCTGAATGAAAAGGTTCAGAAAATCCAGGTCCTTTCACCTTTTTTTTTTTTGTGGGTTGGGTAATCTTCAAATAACCCATCCCGCTCTTGGGTAGATCGAATGGGAGTGGCAGACTTCTACTGACTAAAAACCACCCATGTTCCTTCTTAGGGCTCGTTTACTGAGACGCGGGACGTCGCGCGGCGCCTGCAGAAGGCTCGTCTCGTGCTTTTTTAATCATTTACTGAGAGGCGGGTCCACCGCAATGAACGCTGCATTTTAAACTAACGAGCGAATAATCGATTCTCGTGAAATCGACATTTGAAATCTTTAACATTTTCATACATCGTCATGTGTTTGAATTAAGGCGAGACCCAACGCACCCGTTCGACTATACTATAGGCGTAGTGCTACACTCCACCTTAGTCGGATTCAATAAGGTTGCTTTTTGGGCGTACAGTGTTAGGCTGGCTGGTCTTTGTTAGGCGCTTGGGTTTATTGATATTCAAGGGTTTTCCTTTAATTATGATAAATAACTTAACATAATTTGAAAAAATAACCGGTATTAAATTAAATAATTGTATTCTTTATTTATTTCTAGAAATAAATACTTATGTTTTCGCTTAAATTACGGAGATTTTCGACGATAAAGTTAAAAAAAAGAGGCAATTGTATATTTTTTTTTTTATAGAGTTAGTAACTTTATTCGGAGATTTGATTCGGTATAATGCAAGTTTAGTTCTTTCTCTTTACAGGATATTTTTCCCACCTCAGTACTTCAAACCTATAGTTCACACTTGACGTTCAAAGACAGTACGTTTTTGGTAAATCCTGCATGGTTGGGTCTCGCCTTAAAAACGCACAAAGCGCCGCGCGACGCCCCGCCTGTACGTAAACATACACTTAGCCCTTTATGTCGAAGCCGCGGTATCTCTTGCGATCAACCCGCAGCCCAACGGGAACAACCCGCAGCCTCGACGGGAGGTCCTTTCACCCGGGAATTAAATAGTCATAATGATATATTATAACAAAACATCATGCCTGTAATATCCGAAGGATTAAGCAGACTAGATGGTAGAGATAGGATCGTGTTGTGCTGGCGCTGCCGCTAAATAAATAATAGTGCTAAATATCTGCTAATACCTTTGTGGAAACTATATTTTCGAGCCGCTTGGGGTTGAAACTCTGGGGCCGTGTGGTCCACTTGGACCCCCACAATCCATTATGGAAATTTTCGAATCGCTTTGTTGACGCTTCCTGTGACCGTGTAACTGTGGGTTGGCTTTTTCTTTAGCCAGATGCTAAGTAATGCCATACAACGTGGCAATGCTGCCAGTCTTTTGGGCACTTTACCTGCAGACAGTATTGAGAGGAATTATATATTATTATTTTGTTTAGTATTTATTACCTAATTAATAATTTATGACATTATTATATTTACAAAGTTAACCTTCTGTACTAATTTATTTAAGATACTACAAACTCAGTACTCACGAGCGACCGCATAAAAAGCTTTAAGCTCAACTTTTCTTGATACTATTTTATTTTTGTCCCGTCAGTAAGTAAATGAAACTACTGTGCGCGTTAAAACTTAAATGAAATTCAAAATGTTAGAAGAAACATTTTTGTGAATGTAGGTACGTTACTTGATTGTAAACTTTCTGCATTTGCAAGAAACTTGGAGGAATGTAAACTTAATTCATAGATCGTTGCTTGAATATAATATAAATAGCTACTTTTCATCATTGAACACACCATACCTATAATAACCGTTTGACAGCTGTCCTTCCATCCTGAATAAGGTATAAAAAAAAACAAAAGTGAGAGAAGAAACAAAAAAAAACAAAAATAAAATAGAACAGATCACTGTAAAAATTAGTTCTGTAATAACCGAACAACATTTAGTTGAGGTAATTTATAGTTAATTTCCGTTAAAATTAAAACCCCTAGAACAAAAGTATTTAGGCACGAATAATTATATCCCTACCTACTCACCATAATAACATTGGTCAAGGCATAGATAAAATAATTATAAGGTTTAATACTTAAAACGTCAAAGATTGTTGCGACTTTCCGACTGATATTTTAAAAACAAAATAATATGAGTTCAAGCGAATCCGATATTAATATGGAATCTACTCCACCTGATATTTTAAATGAGGCGCACAGACAAGATATCAAAGTGTATAAATATAAATAATGGTGTGGAACCGCGTCCTTCTACATCACGTGAAAACTTCCAGCCACCGCCGCCTCCGCTGCAAGCTCCGCCGCCACCGACGTCACCGCCGTCGTCGCCGACGTTTACGCCACAAGTTCAACATAATAGTACGTGTGAAATCAGTCAGTCAGTTAAGCTTCCAAAACACCAAATTTCATTGAATATTAATAATTGTTCCAATTTTACTATAAATTTCCAAGAGTAGTGACTTATCTGTTTATTTGTATAATTTTTTATTTGCCATTAAAAATAGTCTTGAAAAAGTTTGTTTCATTACATAATATTGTACTGTTTTCTCGCAAATGTGTTGAAAAACGTTGTATGATACACGTGCAGAAATTGGTATTTACAAACTCGTGACTATGGCTATATTTCGTCTACTCGTTTGTAAAAATCAACTTACCGCACTAGTATCATAAATAACTATTTACAAACAATGAAGTTTAATGACAAACATATAGTCACTCCACATTTTTCAAGGGATAAATGCAGAACATGCTAGAAGCAGAAGGACTGAATCAAGGTCTGTTTAATATATTCTTACATTGACTTATGAACTTTTATGAATGCTTGGCTAAATACTAACTGGCCCTCGGGTTGATCTTCAGGATAAACCGCGCTTGCCAAAATTAGTCCGTGGATGGGTGATCCTTTTTTTTTTTTTTGGTGGTTGGAAAATCATCAAATAACCCCCCCTGCTCTTGGGCAGAGTGGAAGGGAGTGACAGACTTCTACTGACTAAAAACCAACCCATGTTCCTTCTTCGCCCTTGTGCCGAGGCCGCGGTATGCCTTTTGATAATCCGCAGCCCCGACGGGTGTCGGCCCTTGCGGGCCCCTTCCATGTTGCTGACATCTCTTTGAGGCGCGCGTGGAACACGAACGCGCTGTTGACACGGTCTGTTGCCGTCATAAAATGGCCGGACGGCGAGCTAGCCCATTACTCACCGTCCACAGGCCCGCATCTACGGTGGCCGAAAGCCATCACGTGGCCCCCGACGCCCGGAGCGACTCCCGGGGCGGCTGCGACGAGAGGTTCTCTCCCTCTCACATATCGATTTTCCTCCGTGGCTCGAAAAGCACGCTAAGCTGGGTCCCAGCTGTAATTTTAAGATCTTTGACAGTCGTTACAATGACCTCAAATTCTGATAACCAGTCTTACCAACGGGTAACCGTGTTACCCAATACGAACTGGGGTGCAGAGTATGCATAAGCAGTCACTGCATGTTTGTTCAATAGAAAGGGAGATGAATCTTTCAACGATGTTTAATTATTTTATTGTTATAATAACATAACATCACGCCTATTATTCGCGAATGGTTATGTAGAATTGTACCTAATAGTACAGTTCATACTTACGTCACTTAACAATACGTCTACAAAATGCTATATCACTATCACTACATAGTATAAAACAAAGTCGCTTCCAATTTCCGCTTAAGACTTTGTTGTGTCTAAGCATACATAGGGATCTGTCCCTATGTATGCTTAGATCTTTAAAACTACCCAACGGATTTTGATGCGGGTTTTTTGCACCCGTGCGAAGCCGGGGCGGGTCACTAGTTTTGTATAAAGTAAGTACTTATTTAAATTGCTAGAAAAAAGATAATTCTAATCATCAAGAAGAAAGTATATTAAGATTATAATATCAACATTTTTTTCTGTTGTAGTTTACTTTTTCCAGAAAATGAGATTGGAGAGCAATTTCATCATATCTAACTCATACATGACTAGAACGAGATTAAAAGATTCCCGTGTATGTCATTGAATGCGCTACCATCTAGCATCAGAAGGTACTTTGGTTGGTTGTACTTACTAGAAGTATCTCGGTTAAAATTCGTATCCACTACACTTAAATATTACTAGAACAATGTTAGGTTGTTTTCAAATACAATTAAATGTATGTAGCCTACCCAATCCATGTTAGTATTATAATTCCTTTTTTTTAATCGTTGCCCCACACTAGGAATTCCTCCTGTGTCGTGGGTGCGTAACAAACATTTAATCTCACATACACAAACACCCAGACCCGAAACAACCAAATGTAGGCCATACAAATATTTGTTCCGTGCGGGGATCAAACCCGCGACACGCAGCGCAGCAGTCGAATCGCTCACCCACTGCAGCGCCAACCGTATTATCGATAATTGTCACGACAAATTGTCTGATCGGATTTGGCAAGGAGATAGAATATGTCCTAGGGAAGGTCATAAGTTTCTTTTTCTGAAAAATTACATATCAAAATTTCCACGCGGTTCATTCGCGTCACGGGCAATTTATTTACATTTAAGTCATCTTCTTCTTCTGATCTATGACTGATAGTTCAATAAGTTTGCCATCAAGTACCTACCTTTCCTCTTTGAGGAGTGGCTGGAGAGGCGCCACGGCGCCCTCACCTACCGTCTGATGCAGGTCCTCACCGGACATTACTTAGACTTATTTTTTTTGTCTTATTTTTTTCTTTTCTTTAAACACTATAAACTCGGAACTAGAACGAGTTCCAGCGTAACTTGAATTCTTTGGAACATACATAAACTCACGTCCTCTTCCCATAGGGTAGGCAGAAACCACAGAAAACCACCTAATACGATCCTTACATACCCTTTTTGCCTATAATTATAAGGTTCATGTGAAGAAAATATATTGAAAGCATTGACAATAACTAGAGAACTAGCTGGTATTATTATAAATTCAACACACGATATTCAGGAGAGCAACGGCCGTCCACCTTCAAAATGCCCATTAATAAACTTTTCGGATTCATTTATGTCTTACGCGATTGGAATAAATTATATTTTCGAATACATAAATTACGAGTTCTAAGCTACAATTTCGCCGTTTTTGGATAGAAATTGCTTTTTTATAACTTCCGTTCGCATCGGGTTGTCCCGTTAAGTAGATTTTAGACCTTGTCTCCTAATACCGAGGCTTAGAACTCCAATTAATGTTGGGCAATGTGGCCTTAACTCAACAAGTTTTGGACGTAGCGAGCGATGTCTGTTTAATTTAACACGACTGTGTCTGGAAATGAATTAGAAAATTGGATGCGGAAATAATTTGAAGTGAGGTTTTTTACATTTTCATTGATGTTGATTGTTTTGTTTTATGTGGTAGGTAAGTGTTATTGGGTTTTCCCATCAAACATTTCTTATTAGTAGCAAAGTTGTAGGATTTCTGCTTGGTTGTTGGCTCTTCTTAGCGTATTGATAATAATTCAAATTGGGTCAACCCAAATTTGGTGACGAGTTTGTTCCTTGCAGTCCGTCAACCCTTGTGATGTGCAAAATAACAGGACAGATAGGCCACAATTTTTCATTTTGTGTGGTTTCATTCGTGGGGAACTACCACATTTACACTCCAGGGCAGACTCCGCTACGAATCTCCCCCTGTATTGGTTTTCATTGCTTCGGGTAGCCTGTGTCTGGAGTCTATTTAAAGACTTCCAGATCAGCTATGGCAGTTGCCATGGCTGATCTTTCTGTGAAGTCTTTTAATTTAATTTCTAAACAGATCATGACCAAGTAAGAAATACTGCTTGGTCATGATCTCATGACCCAGTGGGAAATTTTCGCTCCCTGTTTGGATTATTAATAATAATAATAATAATAATATTATATTATTGACTGGCCTGTTGGTCTAGTGGTTAGTGACCCTAACTGCTATGCCGGAGGTCGTGGGTTCGATTCCCACCCAGGACAAATGTTTGTGTGATGAGCACGATCATTTGTTCTGTGTCTGGGTGTAATTTATCTATAATATGTATGTATTTAGAAATATATAAGTATGTTTATCAGTTGTCTAGTACCCATAACACAAGCTCTGCTTAGCTTGGGACTAGATGGCGTTGTGTGATAGTTGTGGAATATTATTTATTTATTTATTTATTAATAACGTTTATTAAACAAAAGAAAGAATACAGTTGAGTACAAAAACGGTGAGCCACAAACTAAGCATAGCTTGTATCTTGTAACTCGGGAGTGCGAATTTCACAAGTTTAAAATAGTTACATCAAAATAAGGACATAAAAAGTAACAATAAACAATAAAAGTTACAGAGTAAGAAATTAGAACTTATGAGAGCTTCTGTAATGACTGTGCTCTGAACACAACTTAAAAAAATAAGGTTAAAACAAAATGTTATCCTTTTTGACTGAAAACATTATTCCTATTGTTACTCATATTATAAATTTTTCTCTTTTTACGGGTGTGTTTCCAGTTTTGTGGCGGAAAGCATACATTGTCCCTCTTCCAAAAATTCCCAGTCCCAGTTTGCCAAGTCACTACAGACCGATCTCCATTCTCCCCTTCCTTTCGAAAATCCTTGAAGCAGCTGCTCTTAGGCAAATATCCTCTTACGTCCTCAAAAATAGCTTGTTGTCCGAGTTCCAATCTGGTTTTCGGCCTGGTCACAGCACGGCCACAGCCCTGCTTAAAGTTACTGAAGACGTAAGGAATGGCTTGGAGAATTCGAGGGTTACGGTGTTGGTTTTAATTGACTTTTCCAACGCTTTTAACACCGTCGACCACGATATTCTTCTGGCCATACTGTTGCAAATTGGGGTCTCTACGTTAGCACGTGAATGGTTTTCTTCATATCTTCGTGGTCGCCAGCAGGCGGTGCGTGTTGATCAGGTTTACTCTGACTGGTGCGACCTGGTAGCTGGTGTTCCACAAGGCGGTATACTCTCTCCTCTCTTATTTTCATTGTTTATTAACTCCATTACTACTATCCTCAAGTGCTCTTACCATCTATACGCAGATGATCTACAACTTTACGCTCAATCTGATATTGCCAACCTTGACAGTTGCATCACATTGCTCAATGCTGATCTTCAGACAATCGGAGAATGGTCCGCCAAATTTGGGGTGGCTGTCAACGTCGGTAAATGCCAGGCCATCCTCATAGGTAGTTCGTATTACCTGAGAAATTTAGACACTAGCCAACTGATGCCGCTTATGTTCGACAATAATGTGATTTCTCTCTCACCTCATGTAAAAGACTTGGGCTTGCACATTGACGACACATTTAGTTGGAATAAGCAGGTAGCTCAGGTTAGTCAGAAAGTCACATACTCGCTGCGGTCTCTTTATAGATTCAAACATTTTCTACCATCTAGCACTAAATTAACTTTGGTCCAGTCACTTGTGCTTCCCATTATCGACTATGCTGATGTTTGTTACTCTGATCTTTCCCAAGAACTTTTAAACAAATTGGATCGTCTTCTTAATAATTGCATTCGGTTTATTTTTGGCCTTCGTAAATACGATCACATCTCTGCATACCGTTCTCAGCTTAAATGGCTGCCTATCCGACTCAGAAGATCCCTCAGATCTCTTTGCACGCTCTTCACTATTTTAAAGGATCCATGTACTCCCGATTATTTAAAAAAATACTTCAAAGTGTTGGGCAGTTCACACAATCGTAACCTTCGAGCTTCCAAGAACCTTCTGCTCGAAATTCCCTCACACCGTACTGGTTTTATGTCCTCTTCCTACGCTGTCTCAACCATTAAGCTCTGGAATGCGCTACCCCCTTGCATTAAAAAAGCAGAGAGCAAGATGGCTTTCAAAAGAAAAGTCCGGAAATACTTTTTGAAATCGATCTGAATTGTTCTCAATCAAGTCACTAGTAAGTATTCGTTGGTAATTATTATGAGGTTTTCGTATTTTTAGTCTGTTTGTATGTATTTAAATATCTATTAGTTTATTTAATTATATCTATATAATATATGTGTATTAGTATGCACCGATATATATAATATGTTTGCAAAATGGTATTATCCTTATTATTATTTATTTTTTTGTACTCCACCACAGTACTGTCCTATTTAACCCTAAGGTTGACTGGTAGAGAATGCCTTGTGGCATTAAGTCCGCCTATGTACCACTCTTGTACATGAAGTTTAAATAAATAAATAATAAATAAATAAATAAAACAATTTTTGCGTAAATTGGTTTGTTTTATGGTGTGTGTTGTGTGTGGTGTGTGCCTGTGTGTTAGTGTGTGTATTTTTGTGCGTGTTTGTGTGTGAATTTGTGTGGGCGTGTGTGTATATAAGGTTTTTGTGCAAATGTTATACCAAGGCTTCGGTGTCGTCATAAGACAATTTTAGTAGTGCTGATCTTAATATTTTTTTTAAACGTGATGGTTGTGCAGTCTCGTAGGTCGCAGATTTTAATTACTTTATTATATGTGTTAGGAAAGGAAAACATTTTACAACGTCTAGCTAGGTCCGATCTGATATTTGGTACAGGTACTCTAAATACCCGCTTGTTTGATAAACTTTTGTATTCTGGCAGTTTTTTTACTGTTGCATGATACTTAAGCGATGCTTGCAGTATGAATATTTGACGTACCCTAAGAACTTCAAACTCCTGGTAGATAAGGTCTGTGGGGAATCTAAATCGTTTTTTTAGTGTAACTTTAATTAATGCCCGTTGTGCCCTCTCTAGAATAATTAATGTGGTTTTACCAGCCCGTCCCCATATACAGATGCAGTACTGCATGATGGACTGGCAAAGTGCATAATAAACCATGCGGAGTACATCGATTGGGGTACAATCTCGGAGTTTTTTCATTACGTGGATCATTTTTCGCACTCTGGAGGATAGAGCGTATATATGGGCTTTGTAAGTTAAGTGGTTGTCTAGGGTTATACCAAGATATTTTATTTCATCAGTACGTTCTAGGACCTTACAGGGACATGAGTGGTGGGAAGCGTTGTTATGTTCTTGTGAGCAAGTGTGTATTTTTATAGACAGAGTACGGGATGGGCTGGAGGCACTTGTTTTGGAAAAAGCAATGTATTTACTTTTACCGACATTCAATGTCAGTAAATTTGTATCTAAGGAGTGCGCTATCTGAGAGAGGCCCCGTTCCGCCAGGCGATACACTCGTTCCCAACTTGAGTCGTGGAATATGATGGCAGTGTCGTCGGCGTAGCAGATCACCTCAGCGTTGCTAATTGGGAGGCTTACTAGTTCGTTTATGTACAGCGTGAAAAGGGTTGGCCCGAGGGTACTGCCCTGCGGAACACCAAACGTGACAGGTAGCAAGCTACTTTGAAGGTTGCCTATTTTACAGTATTGGTACCGCGAATTTAGGTAACTACGAAACCAAGCTAGGGGTGTACCCCTTATTCCGTTAGCCTCCAACTTTTTTAGAAGTAGTCCGGGAGACACGGTGTCGAAAGCTTTTGCCAAATCAAGAAAAGCACCAATACAGCGTTTACCATTTTCTATGTGTTGTGAAACTTGATTAGTCAATAGTGACACCGCGTCTTCAGTGGACCTTCCTCGCCGAAAACCGAATTGTCTTTCCGAGATCATTTGGTTTTTGTCCAGAAAATTAACCAACCTTTTATTGTTACACTTCTTCCTATACTTTTGGAAATTCCAAACGTGTTGATTATTACTTTCTGGTTTTGTAAATTTATCATGAGAACACTTATATTTGAATATTAACCGAAAAACTCAAAGATGTAAAAATTTCAAGAACTTTTAATGCAAACGCAACGTTGTTTGTTATCATGTGTGGTAACAAACAACTTTGCGTTTAAGTTAATTTCACGTTAAGTATTATAAATTTAAACAAGTCTCCATTAAATTATACTTATTTATTTAACGAACGTTAAAAAAATATCTTGTCGTTGACACGCTAAGGAAACCCTGAAACGCACACTGTAACCAAAGATTAAACAATTTTTGTAAAAAAAATCTTTATTTTAAGCTCAAAAATTAAACTACCTACTTTCCATAATCATAATTTGATTAAAACGAAAACTCTGCCGTAATTAAAGACTTTATATTTTTCTTACAAAGTTTTAAAAGTCTAATTTGCTTCATGCCCTTTAAGTTTTGACTTAATTTAAGAAAAAGATAAACTTGACCTTAATATTTTATTAGGAACTCTATAACTTTGTAGTCAACCGATTTTAATATTTTACGTAACAAAATCTTTTTGCACCGATGAACTTCATTAACGAATAAATTAAATAAATAAATCCTCAAGGAACAAAAACTTTAAATACAAAACTTAAAAATTGAATAAATCGATCAGTCGCCTTTATTTATTTATTTATGTAGGGGAGCTCCTTGTACCTTGGGACACCTTGTACCTCGGGACAAGCTCATTACGTCAGAAATTTTGCATTGAGAAGTGGTAAGTAGCGACATCTAGTAGCTATTTCACTACAACATTCAGAAAGCATGCAGTAAAGTCGGCCATTTTGCTTCGTTCCTTAGATGTGATACCACATCTAAGGAACGAAGCAAAATGGCCGACTTTGGCAGTGTGATTTTTTCGTCAGATTTTTTTTTGCAATCCACTTGAATCTTTGTTTTAGACGAAATATTTTGAGGTGAGTAATTTAATTATGATACAATTAGTTGTTATCTACATTCTTAACCACTTATTTTAATATAATTTCCTAGATCTCCGTAATTCAAAAATTATAACCACACTTTAAGGTACAAACATTGGTGTCCCGAGGTACAAGCCATGATTGTACCTTGGGACAAATATCATAAAGTAATTAATTGTCATTTTCACATTGATAAAACATAGGAGGTCGTGTTTTAATTATTGTGATGTTATTGGCTACCTAATAGAAATTTCAACATTCAAGGCCATAGATCAATTTGAACTTAAATTATGGAGGTTTAAAGAAAAGTGTCCCAAGGTACAAGGATCTCCTACACACAAAATACAAAAAAGGATAAAAAACATAAAAAAAAATAGAAGAGCACAAAGGTACTCAAACAAGGTTTCAAACTGACCGACGATTAAAATAAGAACAAATTATACCAAGTTAATAATATAACACAACATCGACGACCACCACCACTTCTGAAAATATCCTAATCTTATAAAACTTTTTCGTACCACTTGCTCAAAAAAGTGACATTCTATGCCACAAAAAGCGAACATAACAATAGTCATTTGAAATCTGTTAAAAACAGGGAAAGAAAATTGTACTGAATTTCATTCATCCTCTAAGGGGAGAATGTGATTTAAATTTGGAAAAAGAAAATTGTACTGAATTTCATTCATCCTCTAAGGGGAGAATGTGATTTAAATTTGGAAAAAGAAAATTGTACTGAATTTCATTCATCCTCTAGGGGGAGAATGTGATTTCTATCAATAATTGCACTTTGGTGATTTAAGTTTTTAACACCCTCGCTACGCTCTCGGGAGTAAACCTCGAGTCCTTTGTTACGCTCGCGATTTAAATCGTCACCCGCGACAGAAGACACTGCTTTATCCCCTTGGTTATTATTCTACTATTCCCGACTTGGAAATCGAATTTAGAACACATGTACAGCAGAAGTGCTTGCTTACCACCAATGATACAAGACAGATGATAAACTTCAATGTGTAACTACATTGGAGTTTGTCATCTATCCAGGGCCCCAAGTCTACTATTCAATAGTGTCAGAATGGTCGATCATTGATCTCATAATGGTTGATTGATGACAAGCCAAAAAGTACCTTCTGCCTGTCGACTTAAGGTACTTTTTGGCTTGTCGTAAATCAACCATTATGAGATCAATGATCGACCATTCTGACACTATTGAATAGCAGACTCGGGGCCCAGGTTGTGTGGATGGACGCAAGACGCAAATCATCAATTAGTGACTTCTCCCGCTCTGGGTGAAGTGGAAGGAAGTGTCCGACTTCTACTGACTAAAAACCTCCCATGTTCCGTCTCAGTCGTTTGTGTTCCGGGACCGCGGTACCTCTTTCGAACAACCCGTAGCCCCAGCAGGTCTGTTAAATGTCTGTTTTTTTAATAACCGATAATAAAAACTATGAGGTTCTGAATGATTTTTGCGTCAGTGTCCCTTCTACCATAAATTTTGTAGACTCTTCAAAAGACCCATACATAAACACAGCCCATAACAAACTGCTCTACATCTATAGTGAAGGAGCAAACCATAAAGTTTAAATCACGATAGATAACATTCATGCAAAATGTAAGTTACGGGGCGGTAGATAACATAACACATTTCGGTAACATTATGCCCTACATTGAGTTTAACATGACTATAATGAGTTTCTCGTACCCGGGAAGAGACGTTGAGCAACTGTAGATATATTTTACTGTTGTATTGTGAATTATAATGTATCTGTTGTATCGTAAAATATATTGTTTACTTATTTATTTAAACAGTTACTTGCTGCACTTACAGTTTACACCAACGCGTGCAATTATGCAATAATTAAGCATAGCTTTATTGCTACCTACTCAAAAACAAATCTAGATCCTGTTCCTAAACTATCAGAGCGTTTAACAAAATAAACAATAAAATATTATATGTAACATCAGTCCTGTAATCCCCGAAGGGTTAGGCAGAGGTGTACCTAATATTATTCCTACATTTTGCCAGTTATGTTTTAAGTTTCATGTAAAAGAGGGTAACCCTAATGCTATCAAGTGGACACAGATCCATCCTCCGTGACTGATTCTGACAGATTCCCGATTGAAAATTTAATAGCACTTTGCTAGACCTGGGAATCGAACTGAAGACCTCAGTCTCGTTTGCGATAAATTTGGACTTTTCCAGCAGCATCCTAATTTATTTATTTATTTAAGCAAGTACTTGCTGCACTTACAGTTTGCACCAACGCGTGCAGCAGGTCAACATCACACACTAACTTAAAAATCGTATGCAACTATTAAACATAGCTTTATTGCTACTCATAAAAAGATCTAGATCCGGCTCCTGAGCAATCAGGGCGTTTAGCAGATTCATCGCCTGGGTTGTGGGCGCATATCGAGCAGTTTGGGTACGCACAATGGGAGCCGCGAACAAGCCTGATATTAGTGCCTATCAATTTATGCCATGTAAGATCGTGGTAAAGGGCCCGTGTGTTAAACATAACTTCACGCCTGAATGTTATCCACGAAGGGTTATGTTTCAAGTCCCATTTTATAGGGCGCGAGCCTATTGCCATCAACCGGTCACAATTCCAGACTCCATGGCTGCTACTGAGAAATTCCAAATAAAACTTTTTCGCGTGTGTTTCTGCAAGTAAATAGTAGATATTTTTCTGAGTCAGCAAATCTCTATTACATGTATTTATATGGCAGTGGGGTGAAATGGTAGGTTTTCCTGGTATGCGGGTTATCCAAAACCCCGTATATTGTCATTATTGCTGAGACGAAGGAATTAAGGGGTCTTAGATATGCGTATTTTATAGTGATTCGAAATATGTAGGTACTTTCAGATGTTTTCGGCTTTTTTTTTACATTTTCATTGTATTTCATGCAACTTCAGTTGAAAATCTAGAAAATTCTCTTTTGTCGTAATAAGATAAACCGCTAATTAGAAATATTAAATTAACCTGCTCATTTCTATAATAATAATAATTTCTTCGAAATTATTTTCAGAATCAGAACGTTTTCTGCAATTTACACGTCACAGCTAAGTTTCATGTTGATTTACAAAATCATAACAATAAAAGTAATTTTAACAACCTCAAGTTCCTGCCCCTGTCCCATAACTATTTGGGGTCAGCACTATCATTTCCAGTTAACATGTTGCATAAGGTCAGGTAATTTTATTTTATGAACTAACCCTCTCTGGAAATGCTTTATTGATGGTTTACCCGTTACCACTCGGTTGTCCCAATGTGTTTGATAGTCCCACGGGATGAAATTTTTTTTTTTTTGAAAGTTGGGAAATCATTCAAAGACTCCTCCCACTCTAAGTAATTTATTTCAGAACAACATACTGTGCTCTGGGCGGAGTGGTGGGAGTGTCAGACTTCTACTGGCTAAAACTACCCATGTTTCTTAGCCCTTTGTGTCGAGGCCGCGGTATCTCTTTCAAACAACCCGAAGCGCCGACACCTCAGTTGCCTTTTACTATACCCACGTAATGAGGATGGGGTGGTCGTTAGTCGCATTCTCTGATTCCGCGACCACACGGAGCCAACATTGAAGTTTATTTAATCTCAATATTAATGAAAAAGTTCATTTTAGCTGTCTGAATCATATTTGAATCAACATAATTATGACTGGCCTGTTGGTCTAGTGGTTAGTGACCCTAACTGCTATGCCGGAGGTCGTGGGTTCGATTCCCACCCAGGACAAATGTTTGTGTGATGAGCACGATCATTTGTTCTGTGTCTGGGTGTAATTTATCTATTATATGTATGTATTTAGAAATATATAAGTATGTTTATCAGTTGTCTAGTACCCATAACACAAGCTCTGCTTAGCTTGGGACTAGATGGCGTTGTGTGATAGTTGTGGAATATTATTATTATGTCCTTTATTTATTTACTAACATAAAATTTACATTTTTAAATATTTCATAAAATAATAAAAAAAACATTTAAAAATATAAAAAATAGTCGTCCACCGATGACGGGAGCAGGGTCCAAGCCACCGGTGGTTAGGGCTCCAGAGACAGGAACCTCCTCACAATACGAGCCGTATCAAGAAGTACTGCCTTCTGAATCAGGCCCTTGATCCAACCGCCGAGCGAAAGCTTTGATAGATGTTGGTCCATGCTTTTGGCTATAAGGCCATTGGCCGTTACGACTATCGGTACAATGATAGCCGAGCTCACATGCCACATATCGACAACCTCGTGTGCTAAATCCAGATATTTTATTTGCTTCTCTTTTTCAGCTTTCACGAGGTTCTCGTCATGCGGAATAGTAACATCGATTATCATTGCGCGGCGCACTGATCGGTCTATCACCACTATATCAGGCTTATTGGCAACAATAGTCCTGTCAGTGATGATAGACTGATCCCAGTACAACGTTACATGGTCTTTTTCGAGAACTGGATCGGGCACATACTTGTAGTACGGTACCTCTGACTCCACAAGTTTATATTTCAAGGCAAGTTGCTGGTGAATAATCCTGGCTACTTGATTGTGCCTGTGCAAGTACTCGCCATTAGCCAGACGAGAACAACCAGAAATAATATGTCTGATGGACTCTCCCGGACGATGGCATGCCCGACACACGTCAACCGTCCCATCCCTCATAATATATTTCCGGTAGTTGTTCGTCAACATAACTTCGTCCATAATTGCACAGACAAAACCTTCAGTTTCCCCAAAGAGGTCGCCGAAACGTAGCCAGGACACGGACGCTAGAAAATCTACATCGGGCCCATGAAGAGCCCGGTAGAAGCGCCCGTGAAGCTCCTTGCTTTGCCATACTTCCTTGCGGTCATCAGCAGTAAGCACCACAGGTTTGCGCCAGTTCTCGTTAGCCATGGACAGCGGGGTGAGTCCCTTGTCCACTGCGACCACATCTCGGTGCATACCCGCATCGGCTTTTAAAAAATATTCTCTGAGACTGCACACCTCGCGGTTGTGGAGGGTCTTTGCGTTTAAAAAGCCTCGACCCCCGCACTTCCGCGGGATGTACAGTCTCATAACCGATGATCGTGGGTGATGCATCCGATTTGCGGTCAGCAATGTACGGACTCTCCTATCCAAGGCGTCTAGTTCAGTCTGAGTCCATTTGAGTATGCCGAAAGAGTACATTAAAACCGGCATGACCCAACCGTTGAAGGCGCGCACCTTGTTCCCACCTGAAAGAAGGCTATTTAAAACCTTCTTTAGGCGTCCGAAGAAACGCTCCCCCAACGATTGTTTCATGTCAGCTACGTTAATGCCTAACGCTTCCGACATACCCAAATATTTATAGCTTTCAGATGAGGAAAGGGATCTGAGGTTTATGGAATCCGAGAGCTGAATTCCCTCGGATTCCATAATCCCCCCTTTCTTTACATGCATGACTGCACATTTGTCCACACCAAATTCCATCCTGATGGCGCTACTAAAACATTCAGTTAGTTTTAGTAGCTCCATCAGGCGCAATCTGTTGGGGGCAAAGAGTTTCAGATCATCCATGTAAAGAAGGTGAGATGTGACCTGACCATCTCTCCTCATCCGGTAGCCTAGACCTGAATCCTCTAGCAATGTGCTTAAAGGATTCAGGGCCAGACAGAACCAAAGCGGGCTCAGGCTGTCGCCCTGGAAGATTCCCCGTTTAATCCATACAGGCTCATCGTTCCCCTGAATCCGTCGACATCCTGGATATCGAAGGACCGTCCTCCATTGCCCCATACACGACTCAAGGAAGGTGCGTAGAGTTGCGTCTATTTTGTACAACTCCAGCACCCTCATGAGCCATGTATGTGGCACTGAGTCATAGGCCTTCTTATAATCTATCCAACATGTCGACAGATCCTTGCGGGCTCGACGAACCTGTTGGCTAATGGCCATGTCGATGAGGAGTAGCTCCTTAGTACCGCGGGACCCGTTCCTACATCCATTTTGAGAGGCAGACATAATTGAATTTTTCACAATGTGTTTATTAATTTTCGCTCTCAAGATGGATGTAAGAAGCTTATAGACCGTCGGCAAACATGTGATCGGTCTATAATTCTTGGGTTCCGCGGGGCTACCTGACTTATGGAGCAGGTGGGTAACGCCTGTGGTTAAAAACTGCGGAAGCGACGCAGACTCTAAGGCCGACTGGAATTGGGATGCCAGGCAAGTGTGTGAACTGCTGAGCCATTTGAGCCAGAAATTGTGCAGTCCGTCCGGACCTGGTGATTTCCAGTTCGGTAACGGACGAACTGCACTGGCTATATCTAGTGGTGTTATTAAGATAGTCTCCATTTCTGGAATAGGTTCACACACTCGCTCGATATCACGCAACCAGTCAGCCTCAGTATGACAGACGGGTACCGACCAGATGCTGCGCCAGAATGAACTCGTAGCAGCATCATCCGGGTGACACACGTCCGTCATATTTTGCTCGGGTCGCTCCCAAGTTCGGTATACCCACCTCTCATCGCTCTGGAACATGCGATTCTGCGAGTAACGATCAACCCGCCGCTTATACCGCCGAATACGGCTGGCCCATGCATAAACCTTCTGCTTCAGGAAGTCGATGCGCTCTGTGACACGGGACATGTAATCTTGGGGACTAATTTCAGTTCCCGAGAATGCCCGCTTCACAAAGCGCATCACACGTGGTCGTGTATTGCCCTCCCTGAAGCAGTATAGTTTGCCAATGAGCACCCTGGCCCCGTCGACACGACGCTCGATCCTGCGCTGCCAGGCCGGTACGGCTGGTTTTGGTCGACTAGCTAAGTCACAATTTGGGAATTTAACATTAGCTAGTCGACATGCCGCAACAGCCCCACAGTACAAGATCGAGTGTGTATCAACGAGGTCCTCGCTACTCTCGAATATATTCTTGAGTTGCGAGTCCAGGGCACACACCAACGCCCTATTACGCCCATGCATGGGTAACCGTGGTAATCGGGGCCTAAGTTCGGTAGGAGTAGACCGATACTCGCGAAGCGCATCCTCCAGTGCGCTCCTCAATCGGTCGTTGTACTGGCTACTTACCGTAGCAACCCTATCATCTTCCTCTACAGCAACAGTATTGGGCCGCGATGTGGTCGCGTCAATAATTGACGCTGGTACCGCAGTCTGTGCCTGAGTCAAGATGATACGGTTGCTTAGTACCTCTGAGCGCAGCCTATCAAGTGCGGCGTCGTCCAACATGTGATTGCGCTGGATGACGCGCACCTGATCCGATAGTCGTTGGCTTGACACGTTGACGGTTGGTTCAAGGTCCTGGAATAGAGACAGCATCCTAGCACGGTACGCAGTGAGGTTAGTTCCCCCCTCTGTAGACCCGTAGTATGCGCGCATGACGTTCTCATTTATTGTTCGAGTCCATTTCATGCGCTGCACACAACCACCGGTAGCGGGGACCCGGCTCGGGGCCGGTTGGCCCCTAGGTCCCAAGCTGGTCGGCGGCCGGCCTCTCCCCTGCCGACGCTCTGGAGATGGTGACGGTGTTCGTGATGTCGTCAGCGGAGAGAAATACTCGTCGCTCGAGCTCGACGCTACTGCCGCCGCCGGTGACGCAGGTGATCCGAGGTCCGGCGGTGGCGAGGCGGAGCTGAGCGACGAGTCCGGGGATGGTGGGCGTGCGCGTCGTCTAGCTGCAGCTGCTCTCGTAATCATCGTTTCTTCATTATTCGTCGTAAATATTTTTTCTTGAGTCTCAGAATTTTTTTGATGTCTGTCATCATTGTCAACTTCATTATATCTTCTATTTCTATTTCTTCATTTTGGATTTTGGCAGTTTTAATTTATTTATAGGATACAATATGAGGAGTTTTAATTGATTCTGTAGAAACTGCAATATATATATGGGTTTTTTGGAATAAATATTATCAAATAAAATTGGGCTTTTTCAGACGACGTTATGTGTCAACGAGAGTTGCCAGCTATTATTATTATTATTATTATAATTATATCCTGAAACTGATCTGCAAATTGCAAAAAAGGTAGGAAAATTTGTATTTCACGGTTAACTCTGGCATTTCCCCTTGAAGGATTTACATAAAAATCTCAATGTAGACAAAACGAAAAGAACTACAAGCCACAGCATAAATATTGAAAGCTACCAAACATTACGCAGCTTTGAATATCAAAGACCGTATTGCCTTAGAATGGCGTATTATCCCTTGGATTTTTCTTCCATTTACAATCTCCATTACGGCTCAGATCAAACAAAGATGGGGGAATTAAAGGAACATTGTGAAAACGGAACGAATATTACTTTTGTTAAAAGCTAAACGAAAAATATTATTCGAAGTTAAATTGAATCGACGGTCTTGAGAAGAAAAACTTTTTCTTTCGACGTCGTGTAGTACTTCAGGTGTGTTATTTTGTTCTAATAATAAGATTCAATTAGAAGTTTTATTTAATTTTGAAGGTTTCCGTCTTTTGACCTTGTTTAAAGAGGCATGTTTTTTTACTGCATTTTTTTATTAATAGCTCGTGGTTTAGAAGAGCTTGAGGTTTAACAAGAACAGCCGCTTAGATTGATCTTTAGGTTAAGCCTTGCTTGCCTAGGTCGGTCCGAGGATAGGTAAACACCCATTACATACCAAGTTACGTCCGTGCCTCAGAAAGCACGTAAAGCCGTAGGTCCCGCCTGTCATTCGTATTAATTAATAACAGTCATTATTCGTGACCTAAAAGTCTGATAACGAGTCTTACCAAGGGTTATCGTGTTACCCAGTAATGGCTGGGTTGTGAAGGTCAGATAGGCAGTCGCTTCATGCAAAATATTGGTAATAACAACTGTCCGAGATCTACAAATAACAGCCAACGTTCTATCCGAAACACAAATGTAACTTGGTATTAAATGGATGGTCACCAGTGCTCGGACCGACCTAGGCAAATCATCATTATCGGCCTATATTGTTCCCACTGCAGGAACTCAGGCCTCCTGTCTAGGAAAGTGATGTGCTATAATCCACAACGCGGGCCCGGTGCGGTTAGGTGCATGTCACATGACATGTCTCCGATTTTTTTGATTGTAAGACAAGCCGGTTTCCTCACGATGTTTTCCTTCAACGTTTTGAGAACAGTGGTGATGAAATAAATTACAAAAAGCACCTAGGCACATGCGGCGACCTTATCGACTATTTTTATTTTGTCATCAGTTCCTCCTAAACAGGAGAAAAAAGGATCAAAGAGAAAAAGGCTTAGTGAGACGATGAAAAGCATTTATTGACATGACAAACAATTTCAACTTTGTGCCCAAAAAGAATCCAGTCAAATATCTAAAACTTTTCTCCTTTTCAATCCACCTTTTCAATTCTTATTCGTTTTGTGAGCTACTTAAAATGCCATGTTCCATTAAAAATACACTCAGTACCTAATCGAATCATAAAACGTATCTTATTTATTGCTAAATAAAACTAGAATCAGCCACAGTAGTCATAAAAGAAATCTTTAAAGTTTTACGACTAAAACAATCATGGCTAGGTCTCAAGAAACCAACCGTAAAATGAAAACAATCCTGTTACTTTTAACGACAAAAAGATAAAAATATAGTAACAGTTGCGAATTTAACAACTGAAAAACGTTTGTCTACATGTCCAATAAAGATCCTGAGGTCGATTCCCAAACTGGGCAAAGGGTTTATTCTATCAAAAATTTCTCGGCGGCAGCCACGGTGTCTGATTCAAACATAATTGGTGAAATATAAGTGCACCATTAGGTACACCTCTGCCTAACCCCCTTGGGGGACATAGAAGTGATGTTGGGGTTTTATTAATTTTATTCTCTTATAATTTTATTAAAGTCTGCTGAAAACGCAGAGAACGATTGGTCGAAGTTTTATTTTATTTCAGAAATATAATACGTTATCCTGTCAGAATGTGATATTATTTGGAAATCGATCATCCTTTGTTCGTTTAAGTGAATTTAGGTTTTAGATCAGATACGCCAAAGAGACTTTTGAAAATCGAATCATAGAAAGGTCATTGGGCGACAAAGTATGGAATCTATACCCAGGGCATACAGAAAAAAAAATAGGTAGGATGTTTAGATAAACGTCTCTAGTTTACGAATATATATGTCGCATTAACGCAGATACCGGGAAAAAATGATTAATCTAAAAAATAAAAAAACAGTGAATATGTTAATTTTAACAAGACTTAGTACATTTTATTGGTTTCTTGATAGTAAACATGATTTGAAAAAAAAATACAAACAAGAAAACAAGTATAGAAGAGTTTTTAAGTTTTTAACCGACTTCAAAAAAGGAGGAGGTTTTTTTTTATATATGTTACCTGATTTCTCCCCCATTTGTGAACCGATTCTCAAAATTCTTTTTTTATTTGAAAGAGTATACTCCTGAGGTGGTTCCATTTTAATTTGGTGAAGATCTGATTCAGATCTTCGGAGATATTCAATGGAACTCTTCAAAAATAGACGGCAAATCTGTCGTAATTGCTGGAATCGCTTGGATGTTTATTGAATATATGTACATTATCATGACGTAACATCACGCCTGTATGCTCTGAGGGGGTATGCAGATATGTACAACACGCATCTTTTTTATATGTATGTTCACCGATTTCTCCCCCATTTTTGGAAGAGTACTTTCTGAAAGTGGTTCCATTTCAATTTGGTGAATATCTGATGAAGATCTTCGGAGATAGGCAACGGAACTCCTCAATAAATGATAGAAAATGGACTGGGATTGCTGAAATCTCATGTCTGTCTATTGTTTACACCATCTCATAACATAACATCACGCCGGTACGTTGTGAAGGGGTAAGCACAATGTGTACCATTAAAAAGTGAAAAATAAAAACTTTCTTACAAAAAATAAAACCGACTTCAACAAAAAATAAAACAAAAATGTGAAAAATAAACTTAAGAAGATAAATCAGCTTCTGAAGTCGGTGGCAAAAACATGAAGTCAAATAAACAAAAGTCACCGACTTCAGAAGCTGATTTATCTTCTTAAGTTTATTTTTCACTTTTTTGTGTTTTATTTTTTGTTGAAGTCGGTTTTATTTTTTGTAAAAAAGTTTTATTCGACATGATCAATGTCCACAGAAATAATTGTATCGTTTAAAAACGCCGCAGGCGTATCTATTTGATCTTGATGTCGGGCCCAAGACAAAAACCAGGGCCGGACGCGAGAGGTCGCCGCCGCCGCCGATCGCCGCTACGAGAACACGGCGGGGCTCTGCCCAAGCAGGGCACACCTCCACAGTGTGCTCCACCGTGTCCTCCGGTCGATCCTCGCAGTGGTAGTATCCGGGCGTTTCCCCCCTCCTGATTCGGTGCAGGTACCTCCCAGAACATCCGTGTCCGTTGAGGACCTGCGTCAGACGGAAGGTGAGGGCGCCGTGGCGCCTCTCTAGCCACTACTCAAAGAGGGAACTTACTGCCACTATCATGGCGTGCCCTGCACGGGGTTGCGACAGTCGCTGTCTCCATGCCGCTATGAGATCACATCGGAGGTCCGTCCGCAGAGCGGCAATTTGCCGCGGCAACGGAGTGACCCCCCGGTGTAGCGCCTCCGCGCGCCATTCATGCAGGCGCGCGAGGACTATCACCTCCAGATCCCATGGCGGCAATCCGGCAAGGAGGTTCGCCACCTCGCGGGAGATCGTGCGGTACCCACGGACTAGCCAAACGGCCAGCACCTTTTGGGGCGCGTTCAAGTAGTGGGCGGCCCGCTTCGACAAAGCACGCGCCCACACCGGGGCCCCGTAAAGGGCCATGGACCGCACGATCCCCGCATACAGCCTCTGGCAGGAGGCGTTTGGCCCCCACAAATTGGGTAAGAGCCACCTGAAGGCAGCCCCGGCCCGCTCCAGTCTGGGAGCCAAACGTTGGCAGTGCTACACGAAGTTTCACCGGCTGTCGAGGACGAGCCCTAGTACCTACTTCAAAGTACACTCGACGCCGATGGGAACCCTTCCCACCGTTAGCTGGGATCCCGACGGCAGCACTTACCCACGTCCATGGAAGCCCATGGCCTCTCCGACTTGAGTGCCACCTCGAGACCCAGCTGCCGGATCCTCTCGACGACTATCGCAACCCCGCGTGTCATCGTTTCGGCCGCCGCCTCGTACGACCCCCCCTGTGCCAGCACCAGCGTATCGTCCGCGTAGCAGACGATGCTGACGCGAGCGCTTCTTTTGTTTATTTAACAGAATGCTTCACTGAAATTCATTTATCTATACATTTATTATCTATTTTTTATTCATCTTTAACATTTTATTCCCATGGTTTAAAAAAAAAAAAAACATCTTAAATTTAGTGTAGGTTAATACTTAACAATATAAAACTAATTTGGTTTTTGTAGGAAGACTATCGTTAACTGGGTCAGATTCTGCCCCATGACCTTTGGATTGTTGTTATTTCAAACAAGTTCAGTATTGACAAAAGATATTTACAAGCCAGATATGAGTGGCGACGCTGGGAGGGGACGCCCTAGAAAGACATACACTGACCTTATTGGTGAGGTTCTTCAGAAAGGACAGGTGCGTAGTATGAGTATTATAGCGTTATGAGATTTCTACTTACCCCCATGGGAAAAAGGCGTAAGTTTATGTTTGTATGTCGTTATAACCCAGAGCTTTAGACCTCGTCATTCATGCACAAGTTGAATTATTTTCGGTTTTTTTTTATTTTCGATCTGGACAAGACTAGGGACCAGTGGTCCACATTGGCCTTAGATTGAAACAACTGAAGTCATAGGGAGAGGCCTCTGCCCAGCAGTGGAATGATACAAGCTATCAGTATCAGTAAGTGGCTCATACAAAGGCACCAGCCATCACTAGATTTTACCGAGTTTAGAGTGTCCACAATGTACTTAAAAACTTTTTTTTCAAACTGGTCACATTACACGCCGTGATAGCCATGAAAGTTTAAGTTTACCCTCATTTGCTCCAGCATTTTCACCCTCATTTTATGCACCATTACAAATTTTAAACAACCCCTTAATTGCTTTTTACATGGTGTTTGGAACCGTTTTACTAATTAACATCGTATTACAACATAATAATATTATTATGACAACTTTCATTGCAAAGTGACGTCACATGGAAAACTGCTCTGAAGTACCTACGGAAAATAAAAAGTTAAATGAATCCATTATTACAACTCTAAAAAGTATATCTCTGCCTATCTCTTGAGATAAAATAGGCGTGATATTAAGTGTTTTACCTGGAGAGAAAGTTTCAGTAAAACCGATAAAACGTATGGAAATTATACAGAGTTAGTAATAAACGAAACCGTCGAAAAAAACATTCTGTACATCAAATAAAGTGACGCTACTCAAAAATTATAATTATTGTTTGAAAATTATTTTTTTGGCTC
The DNA here is from genome assembly GCA_949775195.1 of Diarsia dahlii. NCBI lineage: Eukaryota > Metazoa > Arthropoda > Insecta > Lepidoptera > Noctuidae > Diarsia > Diarsia dahlii. The sequence continues at coordinate 6,893,323 of OX459200.1, forward strand.
TAAACTTAATGTAACGCTTTCGAAACACTGCTTTGATGCATTGAATAGTTGACTGGTAAATAGTAAACAAGTGATCATTATTTTGCTTAACAATGCTAGCTAATAACCAACACGTGTATCAAATTTCTCTAGGCCTGCGAAAAGAAAACTCCAGTCAACAACACTTAGAAACAAAGTCACAACAATCATTTCCACGCCATTTCTACTTACAAACTAAACAAGCTCTCAGCTTCACACACTTGATTCTGTCCAAAGAAATAAGTGCTAAAAAATACAATATCGCAAATACGCAATTCCTATTCGGTTCACAGTTGTCGCACTCCCCGATATTACTTTTTCCAGCTATTATTCTAAGTTGAGCCGCTAAAATTTTAGTTCCTAGGCTGTGAAGGAACTGGAGGAGCTCGTGGCTTAATAATAACTGAGGTTAAGCCGAGCTTACTTAGGTTGGTTTGTGGATGGGTACCCGCCCATTATATGCCGAGTTTCCTCCATGCCTCGGAAAGCACGGTAAGCTGTTGCTCCCGGCTGTCATATATAGGTAGATCTTTGACAGTCGTTACAGGTAGTCAGTGACCTGAAAGTCTGACAACCAGTCTTATGAAAGAGTATAGCTTTCTTAGCTTAACTTATAGAGTGCTTGTACTAACTGGGTTGTGGGGGTCAGATAGGCAGGCTCCATGTAAAATGCTGGTACTCGTATTCAGCTGCATCCGGTTTGACTGGAAGCCGACCCCAACCTAGTTGGGAAAAGGCTAGGCAGATGATAAGGCTGTGAGCAAACTTGGACCAAGACCGTCTGTTTATACAATTACGAATACAGTTCTATGCTTTAAAACAATCATCATCTTGCTACCTTTTTTTTTTGGAGCTTTGGATATCATCAAATTTAATGACTTCTCCCACTCTGGGCAGAGCGGTAGAGAGAGAGTCAGACTTCTACTGACTAAAAACCACCCATGTTCCTTCTAAGCCCTTTGTGCCGAGGCTGCGGTATCTCTTTCGAGCAACCCGTAGCCCCGACGGGATCTTACTGCCCTTATCCCATATCATTTATTGTCAGCGCAATACATTTTTTACCCGACTTCGGCGAAGCCCAAAAGGAGGGTTATTGATAAATATTATGAGTAGTCAGAACCTAGTAGGTCTGATAACCAGACCTCCTTGGTACCATATTAGCTATAATAACTGGGATGTTTATGGTCACAGGGTACTGGGTCAGCTAAGCGGTCGCTCATGTAAAATAATAGTATACAGCTGAATCCAGTTACACTGGAAATCGACTTAACATAGCTAGGCTGATGGTGAATGTCGAATCGCGTAATCCTTAGCGTAACGATGCAAATTTCATTTTTTCCTCTTCTATTACTTCCACAATCTATACAGTTAGCACAGGGTAATACGATACCCCTTGGCAAGACTGGTAGCCAGACTTTTGGGCCACTGACTACCGGTAACATCACTGAGATCTATTAATGACAGTCGTTACCAACGCTTTGACGTGCTTTCCGAAGCCAGAGGAGTCTTGGTATGTAATGGATGATCATCGACCATTCACGGATCAACTTAGGCAAGCGCGGTTTAACAATGGAAATCAATCCCTGTTGTTATTTATTTATGAGCTCCTCAAACCGTACATCAACACCACTCCGAACGACATAGAATATATTATTATGTTCGGTTCGAACCGATTCGCAGCAATAAGTTAGTGTGGTCACTCCTTTATTATGTCTTGGTACCTGCATCGTCACACATGTTGGCACCTATTGCTCTGGATCCATGTAAGATAGTAGCTATGTTCGTTATATGCCATTTCACGCCGTATAGAATCAAGCAATCTGAAGGCTGGTTCTAACTGGAATTACCACAATTCTGAACAAGTGCCATTATCTCCTTGAAGCTTATAATGGCAAATGATGGCGCTTCTGGGAAGTAAAATGTATAATTATGAGTGCATGTATAATGATCCAAGATACAGGCTTCTAGACCAGATAGAGTCCACTCGCGCTAAAATGCTTGCCTGTACCCGTTTATTGATCTACTTTACCATCAGTCTGTTACGATGATGATACGAGTATATCCAATATAAATAATGATGAATGTGTGAAACCACAATTTTTTTATCCTTTATCTTTATTCGAATTTACATTAAACCTACGTTGTTCCTGAGCTCACTACTTGATTTAATATTGTAAGTACATAATTATCTTTATTAGCAAGCACAATTATAACAATCCCTACCAAGTGTTCCCCTTTTAACTTCGTTACAATCGTGCTTTGAGCTGGCTTAAGATGGATGCTTGAGCACGCGCGGTCACTCCCCAATGCCCGCTCCCTTAAGGCCATCGCCCACAGCGACTTTATGAAGCGATGCAGTCGCACGCAAACGCGGCGCGGTTCTGTATTGCTGCAAGCACGCATTTCGTAAACTTAAGTCATGACTGCACTGGGTTTATGCTAGTTATAAGTGGCTCTTTGTGCCTATTGCCCTTGTTATGTTCTGTCTTCTCCTGGAATAGTTATCTTTTCTGATAAATTTTGATGTGGGATTCAAAACAGTTATAATGTTTCTCTGGACTTCCTCGAGTTTCATTGTCTCAGCACTTTTCTGGCGGTCGCCCCTGTTGATTCTGGCTTTCAGGAGTTCTGCGACAGCTTCGTGAAAATAGTGACATAGAATATAACGTGGGCGAAAGTACACAGGCAGCTACAGCATCGCGATTGTACCGCGGCTATAATTGCGTTTGCATCGCTGCTAAAATTCACGTTAGGCGACGGCCTTTAGTTGAGACCCTTGGATTGGTAGTTGTTAAACTTTCTGCTATGTCTGCGAATCATAGTTCGGCTTTTGTGGGCTGTAGACATGACCCTGATTTGAAAAGAGGTTGGTTTTGTTAAAGGCTTTTTAGTCAGCGAAGGGAGTTGATTGATGTGTTGGCAGCGTTTGATATTCAATGGTCTTTGATGGCTTTTTGGCTGAAAACTAGTCCAATGATAAGGCTTTTGATGTTTTGTGGCTAAAATTGAGTTCAAGGTACTAATCATATAGAATACGTTTCGTAGAATTAATTGAAAAAAGTGTTGATGACTGTTATTGGCATATACATGGTGTAGGAAACCGTCAACTAATATACCATACTATACGCTAAATATATTGCTAAGTAACGACTTTTTAGGGGTGACAAATCGCGTTTTATGGTAGGGCTCAATATAAAGTACTCTAATCATTGTGCTGGTGGAGTTTTTTTTTTTTTTTTTTTTAACATTAAACAAAAATTTATTAAAAATAACATTGTAATTTTTTTTTAACTTTGACCACCAATATCTCCGAAACTAGAAGATTTCCAGATTACTAAATTATCGCAATGACATAACGGAAAAGACAAGTCGATTTCGGTTTTAATACATAAACAGAAATCTTTTTACTCAGTAAAAGAATTTCTGGAAGAGAAATAGGTACCTACTTATTATATTATTATAATTTTATTGTGATTAATTTTGTGTTGTGTTTTTTATTTACTAGGTATATTTTAGAATTAGCGTTTTATAATCTTGTCTTTTTTTGTTCTGTTTTATTAGAATTTAAGTTTAATTAGAGTTTTTTTTATTTTTTTGTAATTAAGGGTTAGATAAATGTGTACTCACAAAAATTTAATTTGGCTTAATTTTTATATTAATTAAGTAGATACGATTCTCTATGTTGAAATCTAAATGTTAATATTTGGTATCAAGTGTTACTAATTGTAAATATTCGTATGCCGCGTCTAGCGGCGAATATGTCGTGATCAAAACCATTCTTTTTTAACAACTTTGTGCCTACCATATTCAACGAATAAATATCTTTATCTTTATCTTTACACCCAATGCATCGCTCAACATTTGAACTTAGAAATGGAATGGCATGAACAATGTATTGAAAGATGAAGAGAATTCATATGTATGTATGTATTAATATACTCCCAATTATGTAACTCGATGCAAGAGGTTTTATATTTTACCACTACATGAGCGTAGACGCATTGCTGACTTGGTGTACTTATTAAAGATTGCAAATGGTACAATCGATAGCCCAGAGCTGTTGAGTAGTATAGGATTAGTAACGCACTGCAAAATGTTTCGCAAACCTAGTTTGTTGCATATACCTCACTACAAGTCCGCGTACAGGCAGAATTCATTTCTGATCCGTGCAAGCAGAAGCTTTAACGAACTGATTAATGAGCATGATTTGGACATATTCAACACCAGTGTGTCTCGGCTTAAAATATGTTGGTGAAAACATTTTTTGCAGAAAAATAATTGTAAATTGTTGATTAACTGTTGATTTTTGGTTCTAAGTTTATATTCTTCGATGGTGTTACTTTGTTTGTTTATTGTTACCTTTTCTTTTTGTTGTTGTTGTTTTTTCTTTGTTTTAGAATTTTAACTGTGGGAACCTGTAATTGGCCTTCAAATATTTATTGTTTACTAGCTTTTGCCAGCGGCTTCGCCGGCGTGAAAATGACGATTTTCCATACAAACTTTCATCCCCTATTTAAATCCCTTAGGGGTTGAATTTCGAAAAATCCTTCCTTATTCCTTGTCTACATTATACAGGGAACCTCTGTGCAAAATTTCAGCTTTCTAGGTCCAAGGGTTTGGGCTGGGCGTTGATGAGTCAGTCAGTCAGTCAATCAGTCAGTCAGTCAGTCAGGACTTCTCTTTTTATTTATATATAGAAGTACATTGTTTGTATCAGCTGTAGGTTTCCCAAAAAGAATAAAAAAAACGTTTTTACAAAAAATAAAACCGACTTCAAAAAAAAACACTCAAAACGCTTGAGGTTCTCCGCAGCCGCAGCGGCAGCGCCAGCACAACACGAAGAGCAAAAGTGAAAAATAAACCTGAGAAGAAAAATCAGTCTCTGAAGTCGGTGACAAAAAAATGAAATCAAAGAAACAAAAGTCACCGACTTCAGAAACTGATTTTTCTTCTCAAGTTTATTTTTCACTTTTGCTCTTCGTGTTGTGCTGGCGCTGCCGCTGCGGCTGCGGAGAACCTCAAGCGGCGTAAATATAGTAACCTTTGTGGAAACTATATTTTCGAGCCGTTTGGGGTTGAAACTTTAGGGCCGTGGGGTCCTAGTGCACACAACCTTTTTAAGGAGATATCAAAACGCCTTGTTGACGCTTCCTCCGACCCAAGGGCTGGCTTTTTCTTTGGCCAGAGGATAAGTGTTGCCATACAACGCGGCAACGCTGCCAGTCTCTTGGGTACTTTACCTGCTGACAGCGTTGAGGAGGAGTTTTTCGATGCCCTTTTGTAGTAATTTTGTTTTTAGGTTAGTTTAGTTTATATATTTAGTATAGTCTTTAATTAAAGATAAAATATAATTTAAAAACTTTTGAGTGTTTCACATGTGCTTACCCCTTCACAACGTACCGGCGTGATGTTATGTTATGAACTGGTGTAAACAATAGACAGACAATATGAGATTTCAGCAATCCCAGTCCATTTGCTATCATTTATTGAGGAGTTCCGTTGCCTATCTCCGATGTTCTTCATCAGATCTTCACAAAATAGTTTTTATAACCTTTGTAGTGAGTACAGGCGTGATATTATGTTGTGTGATGGCGTAAACAATGCTTAGATATGCTATAGCAACAATCGCGGTTAATCTGCTGTTATTTATTGAAGAGTTCCCCCGATTTCTACAAGATCCCATCATCAAATATTCAAATGGTGACAATGGGACCACACGGGAAGCACCAGCTTTCAAATGAAAAAAGAATCATGAAAATCAGTTCACCCAGTCGCAAGTTATGAGCGAACAAACATTAAAAAAAAAATAAAAAATACAGTCGAATTGATAACCTCCTCCTTTTTTTTGAAGTCGGTTAATAAAATAATAAAATGAAAGTCATGTATTATACACAAGTAATATAACACGTGCCAACAGAACATTGATCAATCATTTTGTAACAAGGAAGACAGATGTAAGAACACGCTCAGTGACTCGGCCCTACCCGATGTCCGGAATTACGGAGTTCGGACTCCATTTCCTGTAATTGCCGTTGCATAATGTGACCTTTTACTCTAACCTATATTTTAATACAGATACCATCACGCCTGTAAATCTTAAAGGGTAAGGCCGAGATGTACCTATAAAATGCCACGAATTATGGAAAAATGACAGGCTGTTACTGAAAAATTGTGTGTGCCCGACCTGGGAATAGAACCCAGGACCTCGGGTGGCAGTCGAGCTTGCAACTACAACCCGGGCGCAATAACTTGACACCTGGCTCAAATGACGTTTGTCTTTATTTCTGAGTGCAAAAAAGAAACGTAAACATATGCATACATGCAGCGCCCCCAGAGCAGGTTTCTTTATTTTTCTTGTCAGGCTTTATTATATTTTTAACTAAAATAACAATTTCCATCATAAATTTAGTTCCATTGAAATTACGAGCCAGGTGCGTTGTAAGGAGATATACCTAACAGTGCAACCACATTTCGTCAGTTACGTTTTAGTCCCATGTGATAGGGGGCGAGTTTATTGCCATCAACCGAGCACAAATCCAGACTTGACTGCTATTGAGAAATTCCTGATAGAAAAATTCAAAAGCAATTATTTATATGGGGATTGAACCTTGGACCTCATGCTCAACAGTCGGGATTGCGACCACTAGATCAACGAGGCAGTTTATAATTACATAACTATTATGTAGTTACGTAATGTTATATTTTTAGAGAGGTACCGGGTCCGGTACTTTGGCACTAAAACACTTTTTGAACGTCAGCATTACCTGCTTATGGCGGATAGAAACTTGTTTATGATCTGACGACCGAATGCTAATAGAAACGAAGGTGTGTTTCTTTCCCGTCAGGGCTGTGGGTTGTTCGAAAAAGATACCGCGGTCTCGATACAAAGGACTAAGAAGGAACATGGGTGGTTTTTAGTCAGTATAAGACTGACACTCTCTACCGCTCTTCCAAGAGCGGGAGGAGTCATTTGATGATTTCCCAAACTCACAAAAAAAAGGTGTGGTTCTTTATCTACACTTCTCCTGGTTAATATCCTGCCTTGTCGCAAATACAGTAACAGCTGGAATAATTCCAGCTGTTACTGTATTTGCGACTAGCTATCTATCTAGCTGCCACACCTTCTTCTTTTCGTTTCGAATAAAGAAGAAGAAGGACACCTTTTTTTTAACACCTAGAGTAATAATAAAAATAACAATTCTAGTTGTAACTGTATTTGCGACAAGGCAAGATAGGCAGGGTAATATCCCGCCTTGCAATGGACTGTATTTTGATGATACGCCCAATACCCACAGAGGACAATGCACATAGACAGACATCAGTACATTGCTAGCCCCTTTCATAATATCATACAAATGATATGCGCATGATTTGCACGAACAACAGAACAACAGACTAGGCCCAGACGTCTTTGATGGTGGATGTCGTTCCAAACAGACTGAATTGTTTTGGAAGGCGTCCGAAACACAATATTCGGTTAAGCCTTGTCTAGAGTGAGGAACTAACTAGATACAGTCAGCATTAGAAGTAGAACTATAGAGTAACACTCTCAAAGTTTCAAAGCAGGTTTTTTTAATAAATACTTGTTAGATATTACTCGGTACTAACAAGTTATTGAAGAGTAAGGAATACGGTAAAGAAGAATCTTCTGAAACATTAAACATTATAACTGGAGTCTAATTCATCAAATAAATTAAAAATCCGAAATGTTAAGCTACTTCTGTTGCTGACGGTACTAATTTTTAATAAAAAAAATAGAGATGTGTCTTACCCGGTTGAAACGGAGCTGCACGCTATTGCTCGGACAGTTTATATTTATTTATATTCATAAAAAGGGTATTTAAACGTTAAAATTATAAAAGATTGCGTAATTTGCATATTCTCAAAATTGACGATAAGCTGAATCAGTTAGAAAAAGTTTTAGTTTTCCTAGGTAATCGGGGATAGCTTCGAAAATTATTGCATTAAAAATTACAGTTTTTGGGGTCGTTTTCCGTTGTTAATTTTTTTGGTTTAGCTCCTCAGCCTGCAAACAAATCAGAACGACCATGTGCGAAAAGAAACTCCGTTCCAAAATGACCGGTAATATCACTCATCCATCTACAAACATATTTTCACAAAAGCATGCGAAAAAAAAACACACAATGCACGAATGAATAAATCCCGTAACCAATGAAGAAATATAGCGGGAAACGCAGCGGAACGAGTAACTGGGGTACACAACATTTTATGTGACGGAACAATCGTGAGTATCGTGAATTCGTGACCGACTTTATGTAGCCACGACTTTGGCCCGGTTTGGTTCGTTCACGTCACTTTTGGGATTTGGAAAAAATGTTTGTAGTCTCTGTTTTGTTATGACGTTGGTTTATACGTTTCTTGACATTTTTGCTTGTCATTTTGGTACAGACTTTTAGTAGTCATGGCATTTGAATGTCTTGTTGTTTTTATAAATTAATACTGAAATTAAAGTGGATTTTTATTTACTTTACTGTGAGAATACATGCATAAGATGGTGTGAATGTTTCATATTAGAATCCTTACATAGTATAAAACAAAGTCGCTATTTTTGTCTGTTTGTTTGTTTGTATGCTTAAATCTTTAAAACTACGCAACGGATTTTGATGCGGTTTTTTTAATAGATAGAGTGATTCAAGAGGAAGGTTTTAGTATATAATTTGAACGACATCCACGCGGGTGAAGCCGCGGGCATCAGCTAGTACCTAATAATAACTACTTTAGGCCTTTTGGTGAGAATTGCCCAGAAAAAAAACAATACATGCTATAAAACAAAAACATAAAAAATATATGGATAAATAAGCATTAAAATACCTTCAGGCTGAGCGTAGACCTGAGTCTCATCATCTGCCTAGACTTTTCACAACTATTTTGGAGTCGGCTCCAAGTTCAACTGGATACAGCAGAGTACCACTATTTTGGTTGGAACAGGTGCCTGTCTGACTTTTGGCGTGCAGTAACTAGGTAAGACCCTATGTCAAACTTTCGGGCTTCTGATTCCAACCCTAGCAACTGTCGAAGATCTACAAGTGATAGTCAGGACCGAAGTGACATCATCAAGACACGCTGGTGTAGCTTATCTTTGAAGATCAAACACGTGATTCCGTTATTTGAAACTAACGAGCCACGGAAAGATTAAATCACGATGACAGTCCGTAATTAAAACCTATAAACAAAATCAAAAACAAGAAACACCGCGAGCCTTAATCACTAAACTTACAAACACGAATGCTATTCGATTACACTAAACCACGAAAGTTGTCTTTACTGAAAATAACATCAACATCGGGCCTATGTAATTTAATACACCTCCGAAGTCCAATAAATTCTTCAAGGTCCTATCAATCAATATACCATTACGGATTCAGAGCCGAAACATCAATCAAATCACTTCTAATGGCAGCTCGCAACGGGTGTCATGGCTTCTCGTGACGTATGGAAATGGCCGATGTAGGTGGAACGACTAATCTATCCATTACCAAAGTCAGTATAGCTATTACGAAGACTGGGATATCGTGATTTGATTGTGAGTTCGTTTGTTGAAAAGTTCGCAGATTTGTCTCAAAATAAAGTTGTTATAGTTTTTCTTGCTTATGTTGCAAAATTGTATATATTTTTTGTAATAATATGTATTTTTATTTTAGATTCATAATATTTTCTAATTTGTTTTCTGTTTTGCATTGTCTCTGCATCACCCAAGGTAGACTGGTAGAAATTGCCCAAGGCATTAAATTCGCCTTTGTACGGTTGTTTTAACTTGTCCATAAAGTTTTAATAAATAAATAACATGAGGCAGAGAAAGGTTAAGTAGAGGCCTACCTTGTATAGTACACCCACATTTCGCCAGTTATGTATAAGTCTGATGTAATAGTTTCGCCAATACATTTGCTGAAAGTTGCTTTAATGTCCTTGTCGCTACATTAAAATAAGCTTTCCAGAATATTTGATTCATCAGAAAGTTCAGTAATATTCATCACGTACAAAGTTCGTCGCAACGCATTTAGTAATAAGATTTTAACTAGGTCAACAATGTTGCCAAGAAGTAAGTTACATAAAATTAATTAATTTAATATTCAACTTTTCGTTAATTTTATTCATAAAAGTTTGGAACCGAATTCGAAAAGAAATAGACTATGACAAGTTATGGCGAAAAGCTTGATTAGATTTGTTGAGTTCTTGGAAGTCCAATCGTAAGTAGTTTGTCGTTAACGTTGCTACAAATTACTTGTCGACTTGAAACACACTTTTGAAAGCCTGCATTAAGTTTTATCAAATCAATAGCATTGTTTTATTTGCTACTTTGTTGTCTTGTTATGTGATTACTGTTTAAAATAGGTCTTAGACCTATGAAATTGCCGTTTTGTTTGAAAAAATTTAAACGAATTTTTTTCATGTATTTTTTATTTGTATTAATCGAAGTAATCAACCATGCAATCAATGCATCTTTGCCAACGCAGTGGCAGTTTATTGATGCCCTTCTTAAAGAAATCAGCTGGTCGGGAGGCAACAAATTCTTCAAAGGCATTTTGTACTGCCTCTCGGGTATTGAATTTTTTTCCCGCCAAGAAGTTATCCAAATTCTGGAAAAAGTAGTAGTCTGTAGGCGCAAGGTCTGGTGAGTAGGGCGGATGACGGAGAGCTTTCAACCCCAGTTCTTGCAACTTGGAGACCGTCTGCTGTGCAGTATGAGGTCGCGCGTTGTCGTGCAGGAGCAGCGGAGACGAGCGATTGACCAATGCTGGTTGGAGATGTGCCAGCTTCTCCATCATTGTGTTCAGTTCTTCACAGTACACATCTGCAGTAATGCTCACCCCGTTTGGTAAGAAGCTGTGATGAATCACACCGGCGCTAGACTAAACAGTGACCATCACTTTTCTAGGGGTAAGTTTTCGTTTAGGGCATTGTTTAGGTGCTGAACCAGGATCCAACCAACTTGCTGAGCGCTTGCGGTTATCAAACAGAATCCATTTTTCATCGCAGGTAACAATGCGGTTCAAAATTCCTTCATTTGTGTGTCTGTTGAGCAGTGCAAGGCACGTCTCGACGCGTACTTCGCGCTTGCGATCATTGAGTTCGTGGGGCACCCATTTGTCAAGCTTTTTTACCTTGCCAATTTGACGCAAATGGACCAATATTGTTTTGACGCTAACGTCGAAAGCTGCTGCTAATTCAGCCGTAGATTGTGTATCATCAGCTTCCACAATCGCCTTTAATTCGTAATTGTCGACCAAAGTCTTCGGACGACCGCGAGGTTCATTTTTCAGGTCGAAATTTCCAGAACGGAAGCGAGCAAACCAATAACAGGTGGTGCGTTGGTTTGTAGTGTTAGCTCCGTAAACGTCGTTGATGTTGCGTGCCGCTTGTGCCACGTTGCTGCCACGACGCGACGGTACTCATATTCCATAATTACTCGAATTTTTAACGTATCCATGATGACGAAAAAGATTGAAATGCGATGAAAATGTATCAATAAACAAATGACTACTTTTGGAAAAAAAAAATCCATGTTTTTAAAATAAAATTAATTTGAAATTAGAATTCTTAGCCAAACAAAAATTATTTTGATTTGAAATGGCCAGTACTGCAGAACGGCAATTTCATAGGTAAAGACCTAATATATAGCTTTTTAGTTTACGGTTTTCAACCAGATTAGAGTTTGAAAAATTTATGTCTCATTTGTTTTCGGAGCCTTCATCACAGAGCACACAGCACGGTTTTTCGGTGAGTCTACTTTAACTTTTAATATCACTGCATTGTCTTACGGTATCCTCCTATGGGGCAAAGCTGCTGATATCCAAAATATGTTTGTTTTTCAGAAACATCTTCCGTATTGTATAGAATCTGGTTATTCTAACCTACCAGATAGATGAGTTGCTGGGGAGTTTGTATCGCCACTTCTTCTTCCCAGCTAAAGCATTAGGAAGTGATAGGAGTGGGCGTTTTCAGTAATGTCTCTTGTGAAATTTGACACTCAAAAACTGCTGTTTATCAGCCTAATTTAAAGTAAATACTTTTGATTATTATTTCATCTGCCTAGCGGTTTCCTTACTATATTGGGGTTGGCTTCCAGTCTAACCTGGTGCAGCTAAAACAAGTATTTTACATTACAAGAGACTGCTTAACGGACCTAATACAAAACCGTAATTCGATATCCCTTGGTTGGAATGGTTGTCCGAATTTCGTGCGACTACCTGTCAGTCAATGATCTACAAATGTCAGCCGGGACAAATGGCTTACCGTGTTTCCCAAGAGACTGAGGAAACTCGATATACAATAGGTGGTCACCCATCCACGGATCAACCCAAGCGCAAGCGCTGCTTAACCTGAAGATCAACCCAACCGGCTGTTAAAGTTTAACCACTGGAAAACCTCAATTATTTACTGAGTCAGCAACAACACCGATTGATTCAAACCTTTGAATAAAACTATAAAAACCTTCTTTCAAACGAACAACTTATGCCGTTCAAAATGCAGCTCTCAACAATTCTTCCACCGTTTTCAATTGCGACTAAGCAATGGCTTCGTTCACAGTTCAGTTCAGGAGTCAACAAGGGTCATTATTCAGTAAATTGCGCAAGACCTCGTTACCTTAAAGAGTGCCTGTACAATTTTTAAAGTCGGTAATTCGTGCACCACTTTCTGCATAACTGTGAAATATTTTCTAGATCCGACTGAGAGTTTTTGTAGGGACCTCGGAAGAATTTATGTAGTTTTATTCTTGGCGTAGGGCTGTGGTTTGCTAACATAACATAACATTACGGTAGTAAGCCCCGAAGGGTTAGGCAGGGGTGTACCCTTTACTGCACCGACATTTCCTTAGTTATGTTTAAGTTCCATGTAATAGGCTCGCAATTGCCATCAACTGGGCACAAATCTAGACTCCGTGGCTACTTTGTTAAGCCTGGGAATCGTACCCAGGACCACACTCGACTCAGTAGATCGCAGGGCCAGGAGGCTAATTGGTGACGCTAAGCTGGTTGCCAAGCTACATAGCCTAGCCCACCGCCGCAAAGTTGCTTGTCTGTCGGTCTTCTACAGACTGTACTTCGGAGAGTGTGCGCAAGAGCTCCACGAGCTTATTCCACCATCTCCCTTCTTCCATCGAGAGACTAGGCGTACTGCAGGTTATCACCCAAACCTTGTCGATGTTCCAAACAGTCGTACGAAGCGTTTTGCTAAATCCTTCATTATTCGTACAGCCAAGGAGTGGAACACCCTGCCTGCGTCGGTTTTCCCAAGTTCATATAACCCCAATCTATTTAAGTCGCGAGTAAATAGGCTTCTTTTGGGTAAACTCGTTCCATCGTCGAACTCATCTCTGCCCTTAGGGCAAGATTGAGGTCAAGAGTAAGCCCATTTAAAAAAAATAAAAAAAAATAACATACCCAGCAGGCGTGCTTGCGATCACGAGCTCAACGAGGCGGTCTTGAGTGCAGTAACTACTTATTAAATTTATAAGTTTCAGTGTTTTTGATTTCATTGTTTTGATAAATGTGTTTTGAGCAAAATTATGGTTTGGAGAGCTTAGGGAAATAATTGTTGATGGATAGTGTTATTGAAATAGGTAAAAGTAAAATAATATGATAGTTTAAAAACAAGCTAAATAAAAAACGTTCCCGTGGCTAATTTCCGTACATGATGGAAGCAAAGTCGAAAACAAAACGTAGTTGTATACATAAATTTGTGTTACGTTTTAAGTGCCATTTGTTGCCTAATTTTGTAGAAAACGGTCCATTTAATTGTGTGCTATATAAATGTAGTGGAAGGGAAGGCTTTTGTCCTTTTTTGGGACTATAGTGTCCTGTGACCTAAGTAATAATATAATAGGGTATTTCACCAAAAAAATCTATTTAGTCCGTCTGTTAGTTTATCGAAAAATATTGGATACGTGTTTTTTGTTTTATCAAATTAATAAAAAATTACGAAAATATAACGTGTCAAAGATCATGAGTGGGGGCTTTTGACGTCACTTTGTGGGTAAAAGAGTACTATCCTTGTGACGTCACATGGCTTGACACGAGTTTTCGAAGCACTGTATCGTCTTCATCTTTTGTTTACGTGAAAAAAGAAAAACTATGTGTCCATTATTTTTTGAAAATCTATCTGACGGACTAATTAGATTTTTCTGGTGAAATACCCTATTCTTCGTTTTGTTGAAGAACGACCGTTGCTCTGTTATTTATTGAAACCTATAATGGACAGGTATTTTCAATTACGTTTTTTGAAGTACGTACATTCCTAGTTGCTTAATTTCTTTTTAAGAGAAATCAAATCACCTAAATTTCATCACATCAAAACCTTTAAACTCATAATAATTAAAATTACAATAATAATTGTGAGATTAAAGGTTCTTAAACATGATTTTATACATTCATGGTTTATAACTTAACAAATAAAATAATAAGCATTAAATAAACTAACATTTCGCTCGCGAGTTCATCCGCGTGTTTTTTGAAACCGCTTCTAGTCTACCCGGAAACAGTTGAAAACCAGTATTTTACATGGAGCGACTGCCTATCTGACCTCCACAAACCAGTTAGTACTGGGTTATACAATACCCTTTTTTTTTGGGTTGGGAAATCGTCAAATAACCCCCCCCTTTCGCTCTTGGGCAGACCGAAAGGGAGTGTCAGACTTCTACTGACTAAAAACCACCCATGTTCCTTCTTAGCCCTTGTGCCGAGGCCGCGGTATCTCTTTCGAACAACACGCAGCCCCGACGGGCAGAACGATACCCTTTGGTAAGACTGGTTGTCAGACTTTCGGGTTACTGACTACCCGTATCGACTGCCGAAGTACCATGTCAAACTACCATCTGTATATGGCAGTCGGTACCAAAGGCTTAACGTGCGTTTCCGAGATACCACGTCAGCACTTCACAATAAAAAGTAACAACATAATTTTCCTCTTTTGTATTCCTGTCGTCCCAATTTTTATATGAAAACTTTAATTGTCTATTGGTAGCTTCATACCTAAGGCAGGTGTCTTACTGCCAGCGTTGAGCGAGAAGCGAGAAGAACTAGCGACTTGAAATGAACTATTTGTCTGACACAGTTCTTGCCAGGCGAGTCTGCAGCAGTGTTCAACTGCTTAATAAATTATGAACCTCTAACACTATCACGGAACCTACAATCTTTTGAACAGTGCGTCAGCTGGATGGAATAGCAATAGTCTCCAATATATACGGTGGCAGTCCTACCACACGCCGATGACTTTTGTATGCGTGTGTTTGTATGTTATGTTAATGTGTTGTATTTGTGGTAAGCGTATGTTTATTAATAATCTATTTATTTATTGAAAGGTGCAGATAATATGTAAAAGGGCAATAAAGATTACATTTCAACAAACTAGTTTTTTGTTTCTTAACCATTGTGCGTGCTAGGAACTAGGAACTCCTTCTGCATACTAACATTTAGTCTCACATGCAGAAACAGGCAGACCTGGAACCACTACCTGTGGGTCAATAGAGACATTTGTTCCGTACGAGCTAGTCGCAGTTCCGCCGACAGTGGAACAAATCCTAAAGTTTGTCTGTCTCGTTAGCTAAGTGTCCTAAGTACCTTTGAAAGTCGGCTTATTTGGACTTTACAAGTCGGCCGGCTATGTAAACGACGTAATAACGCCTATTACATTTTCTAGAGACACTCAGGACTTTGCCTTTTAACTCAGTTATTAAGCTGGAAATAGTACTCAAACGTTTTTGCCAAAGTACTTTAATTTGTTTAGGATTAAAGACAAATTTGGGAGTTCTTAGAGCTATCATATCGTAATAGGATCTTTTAACGGATGCGTGAAGAATTTAGATGAACAGAAATGATCACAATGAATATTCTAACTCCATCATCATCCAAAGCCCGACTTCAACCACACAACCTGCTGGGAATAGGACGGTTTCTCTTTGTTTGTGACAAACTCAACGCTTTTGAGCTAACCTCTTACAGAATATTCCCGTAATGGCAACAATATCATCTGCTAGTCACTTCTCTTTTCATTCCTTGGAACCACGCCACTTGGTCACTTACTCCAACTACGATCACCACGTCTTGCTAACTCGATCGAACGAACATAATATTTACTACGTACGGTACATTATTATGAACTCCTTTTGATGAAAGTGAAGCTTGAACAACGATTTTGTAAAATACTTATATGAATAGCAGATACAAAGTATGTTGAAAATTCACAGTCCGGTCATATTAGACCAAAAAATAGGGGTAAGGTTACATTAATTCCCCGGCTGAAATTTATGAAGTAGGATTGTTTAAAACACCATTATAAATGATATGTAAAAAGTCCCCATCGACCCGACACTTGGAAAAAAAGTTATTCGAGGTCAAAGGTCACAAAAATGGGTTTTTCGCGATTTTCAGCAAAACGGTATATCTCAAAAACGGTGGATCACAGAAATATAAGTGTTTAGGCATTTTTATAGATTTTTATCTGTTCTATTATTTTTGTCTTTTCAAAAAAACTTACCGTTTTTCTGAAAATCGCGAAAAACCCATTTATGTGACCCAGGGACCCCAATTTCAGCCGGGTGGAAATTAATGTAACCTCGGATGTCTAAATTGACTGGACTAATAGACAATGACAATTTTTAATATTTTTGCCTATTAATTTATTTTACACAAGACATGCATTTAAACGCGCTAAAGTTTTAGGCTCACTAAATGGTTGCGGTGAATCTGCGGTTCATTTACGCCACATGGAATTCACGCTAGCATTTGATAAATAATATGCCATAATGCGTCTGCTACACTTTGTTACGTACCTCCCTATACGACCCGAGGCAGAGGTGCAGAATGCTGAAACACTAGACTATCACTGCATAGTCAAATTAATACATTTAGCCGATTGCTGTAAATTGATGTTTTGGCGCCTGTATTACTACTAATTTTGTTGTTATCAAGTAACTATACCGCACAACGATTTTAAATTCATTCACTGGCAGTGAAAGTCCTCTGATAGAATTTATCAATATGTATCACCTAATGCCCGTTTTAATGCCTAGGCCCGTTTTACCTAACAGCCGTTCGGCTCTTTAGGATAAACTGTGGTTGCCTAGGTTGGTTCATGGATAGATTCCAGTAACATACGTATTTACTACGTATGTTATAGGAGTTACGTTACGTACATACGTAGTTCCCTTCGTGCCTCGGAAAGCACTTTAAATCGTTGCGCGTTGGTTACTAACGGGGTTGTAAAGGTCAGATAAAGCTGGCGCTCCATGAAAATACTGATATTCAGCTGCATTCGGTTGGACTGCAAGCCGACCCCAATATCGTCGGGGAAAGCCTACCCACATGCTGAGATTTTACGAAACCCTTTTGTAATTCCATAACAAAATTGCAAAAACTTTCCGTTCTATTTTCGCAAAACCTATCTTCAAATCCTACACAAGAAAAGGTTAAAAATATGTTTCGTTATTTTATTCAAACACCATTTTGGCTGCAACATCTGAATATAATAAATCCGTCTCTTGACGACAATGGGACCTTCCTGAGCACTCCATTCACGTTGACAGGTGAATTCATAAATGATTCCCTTCATTGTGTGAAGATTTCTTCGTATAAATGTATTTATGGTGACTTAAACAGCTTTTTGGAAATGACTTCCCCGAAATTTAGTTATTTATGGACAGTTGTGTAGGAAGGTTCTGTCAGTATTTTTGGTTGTTTTGTTGTCCGTTGAATGACAGTTTTTTTTATGAATAAAACTAGATGTTTCTTTGACCGCTTGAAGTTATTACAAATATTAGAGCCATTAGAGCCATATGGTCTACGAAGGCGCGATTCTCTGAGAGAACTGTTTAAGGAAATTAACATCATGACAGTACCTTGTCAATACATCTATGAAAACATCATGTACGTTAGGAAAAATCTGCATTTGTTTAGCAAAAGAGGTGATAGACACCACTATAATACGAGGAATAGGGACCAACTAGTTCAGCCAGGTTTCAGGCTAGCTAAAGTAGACTCATCTTTCATGGGGTACTGTTTAAAATGTTACAATAAAATACCCCCTCACATTCTTCAACTGAGTGAGACGAAATTTAAAACTTGTGTAAAACGCACACTATGTAGGCAAGCATACTATAAGTTGGGGGATTACATTGATGATAAAAATGCTTGGCTCAATGCTGGTCCTGCTCCACAACCTTAGGGGCAAATAAATCGACTATCATGTGAAGTTATTGTAGAGGCTGCAGAAGATTGTAAAAATATCTTTGCATTGTATAGATTCAATGTCTTAATATTGTATAATTGCATGGCACATGTGTGAGTACTATGTACTATAAAGCCACTTTTTACATTTAGTTATATTTTAGTGACGTTGCCCTGGTGGCTGAGAGAATGTCATGCTCACTCAAATGTCTCGCTGATGGTGGCGGGTGTGTCGGATCATTTAGTTCCCTTCAAAATGGTTGAGTTGAATGGTGCTGATCCATGCGTCATGTTCGTGAACGGGCGCTGTCAGTGGAGACTGGTCATTCCTTAGTTGCCATGGTGTAGATTTTTTTTTTTTATTTGTTTATTATATCTTTACTCTGGACGCTCTTAACTTGCACGTCTTGCTACATAGTTCTCACATAATATACCATCTCAACATGAATGATATAATGTACCAAGATTTTGTAACAAATTCTGATTTAAAAGAGTGTCCATGGAGTTTCTTGCCCGTTCTTCTTCATGAGATCTACGTTAGGGAACTGGCAACTGCAGTACTTTCACAAGTTATTATGCCTTGTGATTGTGACTGTAGCGTAGGAGTGCAATGCGTCGTTTCGGGAGTTGCTGCGTCGGGCTGCGCGGCGCCGGATGTTACCGCCGGCGAGTGCTGTCGGTGCGGGGGCGCGCGGTGGCGCGTGCCGTGGCGGCGGGTGCTCGGGGTTCCGGGTCGCGGAGCGGCGGTTGCACGTTGCGGCGTGCATTTGTTGTTCCGTGATTCGGGGTTTCGGGCATTCGTTATTGCGGTTTGCGTCGCTGCGTGCTTTCGTGCTTGCAGTGTTCGTTGTTGCGGGCATTCGGTGGCGTGTGGTTCGGCGTGGTGGCTTTCGGAATGACGTATTGCACTCGTAGTTTCGTTTTTTTTGTGAAATGTTCTTCTGACATTCAAAAGTGCCTGTAATGGCTTAATTGAAATAAAGAATTTGAGTTTGAGTTTGAGATATATAACTTCTGTATTTTAATCGGTTTTTTTCCACGGAAACTTAATCCTCTTTCTAAAATAAAAGCAGTAGTCTAAGTTTCCGTTTGACACATCAACTATCTGTTAATAAAAGTCCCGTCAAAATCGGTCTAGCCGTTTCGAACATTCAGATAGACGGGCAAACAGACAAACGAGACGGCCAGAAATGGCGAAACTTTAACCGCCTTATTAATAAACATAGTTAAACCTGGTTTAACTTACGCTTGGTTTATCTCGCATGCCGTCTCACTTCAAAAATATTCAAAAGAAAGTGACGGCATGCGAGATAAACCAAGCGTACCTAAGTTAAACCAGGTTTAACTATTTTTATTAATAATGTGGTAAGGGATCCTTGTTGACTATGGAGCCCCAAAAAGGCAGAATTGATTTAATTTCAGTAAATAAAGTTAACCAGTATTATGCCCAAATGTGCGAGAATATTTATTACTAGCGGACGTCACGCGGTTTCACCCGCGTAGTTCCCGTTCCCGTGGGAATACAGAGATAAAAAGTAGCCTATGTCACCCGGGTTGAATGTAGCTTTCTAATGGTAAAAGAATTTTTTAAATCGGTTCAGTAGATCCCGAGATTACCCCTTACAATTTAACAAATATACAAACACACAATGACCATTAGTTTTGTAAACAAAAACCATAACATCATTTTATTTAACCACATAGTAAAATTTCAGCAGAATTTCACAAAACAAACCAGTTATGGCTGGTTTTTTTACCCAATAACCAAGATTCGATAAAATTATCGAATCATTGCAAAATACTGTGTAGGCCATCATCATTCATCATTTCAGCCGAAAGATGTCCACTGCAAGACATAGGCCTCCCCCAAGTGTCGCCACATTGACCGGTCCCGTGCGTCTCGCATCTAGTGGATCCCCGCAACGTTAACCAGTTCACCATCATTTACCACAAACTAAAATATTTAATAAATACTATCTTCGTCTAGCTGCCGAGGTGTACCGAATAATACACACACTAATATATTATCATCAATTACGTGTAAGTGTCTTGTAAAAGGGGGTCAGTCCATCAACTGGACACAAATGCAGATGCCCTGGATTGTTTTGAAAAAAATCTTGATTAAAATACCCAATAACACTTTGTCCGCCTCGATAACCGAACCCAGGATCTCATATCCAACGAGGCAGTCAGAACTACTAAGTTGGATAAATTGAATTCCTATCTGAAGCACATAGAATCAAATTAATACAAAAGAGTCTCATTTTGTACCAATAGTAGTAGTTTAGTAGTTTTACTACCGAGCTTTAGCGAGGTAGTAAATAGGAACCGAGTTATAATGGGATTTTAGCGCCGTGTGTTACACTGTACTTTTCACTACGATTGCGAGAAAATAAAATAGCCATGTTCAATATGAGTTTAATATGTTATGTTTATTTATTCAATTTATTAATACAATTCCAAAAATTTCGCGCCAATGCCTTTTTTAGGGTTCCGTAGTCAACTAGGAACCCTTATAATATAGTTTCGCCATGTCTGTCTGTCCGTCCGTCCGTCCTCGCTTAATCTCTGTGACCGTTAGCACTAGAAAGCTGAAATTTGGTACCAATATGTGTATCAATCACGCCGACAAAGTGGTAAAATAAAAATTAAAAAAAATGTTTTATTAGGGTAGCCCCCCTATATGTAAAGTGGGATGTGATTTTTTTTTTATTTCAACCCAAACGTGTGATATATTGTTGGAAAGGTATTTAAAAATGAATAGGGGTTTACTAAAATCATTTTTTGATAATGTCAATAATTTCGGAAATAATCGCTACAAAAGTAAAAAACAATGCGTCCGCCCCCCTCTAACTTTTGAACCATAAGTTTAGAAAATATGAAAAAAAATCTGAAAAGTAGAACTTTATAAGGACTTTCTAGGAAAATTATTTTGAACTTGGATGGAAACAACAGATGGAAACAGCAATTAACCAATATAATTTGGTCCCTGAGTCGTATGAGCGCCTATACAATCCAGAGGTCAAGTTTCATTGGTCCTTTGACGAAATTGTATAAATTATAGCATAGGTACCGTTTTGGTACGGAACCCTTCATGTGCGAGTCCGACTTGCACTTGGCCAGTTTTTTATTTCTTCTGTAGCTGCAATGCAACGCACACATTCTACCAAAGAGTTCGGCATTCAGCGCGTTTAGTTCCATTTTTAAAAATAAAACATTTTTTTTACTTGAAACTAAATCACGCACCAGCTGGCTGAGCAAGTTGTCGTACGAGATTTACTTTTAGCCCTAGGGCAATAAATGCAATTTTACGCCCGCTCTGGTATGCTATTATGACGTTCTTTTTGAGCAAGAGGAGTGAAAAAATGTTTTTGTGAATATCGGCACTTTTTAATTTTAATATTATATTTCCATTGTAAGCTCAGAAGAACTATTAATAACATTTATTAAGAACGTATTCAAACTTTATTAATTAACTCAGTCCTCAAGAATGGAAATTGATGGAAAACCTTTTATAACAACTTACTTCCGATAGGACGATTTGGAAACATCTTAAATGGAGTCTGTAATATGTATTAATAAAGCTAGTTTTATTTAAATGTCAATTAACAATTGGTGAGACAGATAAATCTAGGATATAGCCACCTTTTAACGAGTTTTTTTTTAATTATTACTGCATAATAATAATTATATCTACGTTCCTTACAAGGTCTTTTGAGGTTACAGTGACATTCCAACACTCTATACAAACGCATAAGTTTAAGTTTAAACCTTAGAACCCTACCAACAGAACTCAAAATATAATATCACATTTTCACAGTTCCTTTTCACAACAAAAAACATTTATCAACGGATTGATTGCGTCCTCACAATTCCCTCGAGGCCTGTTCATATTTGAACGCTGTTGAAATTGGAACTAAAATAACAACAGAATGTGTGGAGCTGCTCTTTTCACAAGTCGAGTATTTGTTCTGATAAGATTTGAGAAAGGTGCGCTTGGGTTTCTTTTTAGTTTTTGTTTTGTTACTTCAGGTGATATTTTAAGAATTACATAACATAACACCACGACTGTAATATCTGAAGGATAAGGCAGAGATGGAACGAAGCGTATTGGGTATAAAGCTCAGCGACAGAATACGCAATACCACAATACGCTCAAAAACTGGAATCGCTGATGTTGGAAAACAGACTGCTGGCTTGAAGTGGGATTGGGCGGGCCATGTCTGTAGGACCGATGTGCCAGAGTCGTCACGCAGTGGATGCCAGAAGACGGGCGTCGTCGCCGAGGGAGGCCTAGAAAACGCTGGCGGGACGACCTAGAAGCGTTTTTGCCCAATTGGACGGAGAAAACCGCACAGAGAGATGAGTGGAAGGCTGTGGGGGAGCTTTTGCCCAGCAGTGGGAAAATATATGCTAGAAAAAAAAAAGGCCGAGGTGTACCTTAGTACACCCACATTTCACCAGTTATGTTTAAGTTCCATGTAATAGCAGGCAAGCCTATTGACATTAAACGGGCACAAATCCAGACTCCGTGGCTGCTACAGAGAAATTCCTGTTGAAAACACACAATAATAATTTGGAGTCTCATAATACAGGCTTTTTATTTGCTTAAAAGGAGGCTCCAATCATCAACTTGTTGTTACTCTCTTGGTTACTGAATAAATAATTTTTAATTTAAATTTAATTTAATTAATTTAATAAATACTTAGGCAGTCATTATTATTTCAAGAATTATTTTTACGAGAAACAAGTAAATTATACAGTTACAAGAAAGAAGAACGATAGTAAAAAACACACCACTAACATGGTGAACGATAGAAAAAAAGCCACCATAAACATATAAGTCAAAATTAATTTTAACACTCTATTCAACGTAAAGTAATAGAATGAACATCATGTTACTTTTACCAGGCTTCTAGTTGACTTGATACATTTATGTAGGTCTACATATCCATTTTCACACTATAATTAGCCTAAATTACACTTTCCGTGCTAATGTTTCATTAAGCACCGACATAATCCTCACTATAATATATTTTATGCATATAATTATGCGAAAGTATCTCTATCTGTTTGTTATCTTTTGACCATGACATGAATATGACGATATTGATGAATATGAATATGATATTTGACGGTACGATTGGCGCAGTGGCTCAAGCAATGGACTGCTGCGCTGCGTGTCGCGGGTTCGATCCCCGCACGGAACAAATATTTGTAAGACCTACAGATAGTTGTTCCGGGTCTGGGTATTTGTGTATTTGAGTTTAAATGTTTGTGAACGCACCCACGATACAGGAGAAATTCCTAGTGTGGGGCAATGTTTAAAAAAAAAAAATATATATATGGGCATGATGATAGTTAATTTACATTAATAATAATAATAATATTCCACAACTATCACACAACGCCATCTAGTCCCAAGCTAAGCAGAGCTTGTGTTATGGGTACTAGACAACTGATAAACATACTTATATATTTCTAAATACATACTTATAGATAAATTACACCCAGATACAGAACAAATGATCGTGCTCATCACACAAACATTTGTCCTGGGTGGGAATCGAACCCACGACCTCCGGCATAGCAGTTAGGGTCACTAACCACTAGACCAACAGGCCAGTCCATTCCAGCAGATGCTTAGATTTGCATTCATCATCTGCCTAATCTTTTCCCAACTATGTTGGAGTCGGCTTCCATCTAAGCAAATACAACTGAACACCAGTATTTTACATGGAGCGACTGCCTGACTAACCTTAACAGCCCAGTAACTGGTAATACGATTCCCATTGGTAAGACTAGTAATCTGTTGTTAGACTTTCGCACTAGGGACTTACTGAATCGTCAAAGATCTACAAATGCGGTTAAATGTGCTTTTGCTTTTGTGCTTTTTTTTTTTTCCTAATAGTCATTCAAGCTGATGTGAACATAATACTAGTCCACAGAACTAATTATATTCAATTCATGAATGCATTCATAGTGTATGATTCAGAGAAACCTCTAGCTCAAAGAGCAACGGGCCCATTACAGTCAGGAGCAATAATATGTATAAACTTCCTAAAGCTCAATTTCGAATTTCTCATGAAATATCGATTGCTTTGCGATATGACCTACTATATGAGAATACTAGCTGATGCCTACGGCTTCGCCCGCGTTAATGTCGGTCAAATTATGTACTGAAACCTTCCTCGAGAACCATTCTATCCATTGGTGAAAACAGAATGAAAATCGTTGCAGTGGTTTTTGAGTTTATCACGAATAGACAGACAGACGCGGTGGAGGACTTTGTTTTTTAATACCTATGTAGTGATGGGTTCCAAAATATTAGTATTGTTCCGCAATAATTGCTTCTAAACCGTGATAGGATACATAGTAGCCAAATTACCCAAGTTACCCAATGAAACTACAGGATCGACTTCCTAATGTGGCTGAAAGTCGGTGACGCAGATAGAAC
Organism: Diarsia dahlii; assembly: GCA_949775195.1. NCBI lineage: Eukaryota > Metazoa > Arthropoda > Insecta > Lepidoptera > Noctuidae > Diarsia > Diarsia dahlii. The sequence goes on from OX459200.1 coordinate 6,917,980, forward strand.
TGAGTTGGGCATAATTGTACTAGAATGGTGAAGATAGGTGAAACTGAATTTTAGGGAGATGAAGGATTTGAATTCGATGTGTAGAATATGTAGCGGTGCTTAGTAGCGGGGTACCATCTATCTGGCAGAAACTTGATGCTCCGAAATTTATTTGGCATAACACACTTGCCATATTCTTCTTTGAACGAATGTGTTTATGGCAAAACAATTATTTTATAGAATTATCGTTTCGCAGAATGTTTAAATTTCCGAATTTTCAATGGCATACTTTTATAAGGTGTTACGTTTTTTTTATAAGGCATAATGCCAATTCTATTACAATATTTTTGAATTAATTTAAAATTAAAAAAAAAATTAAATTTTCAATTTTTAATTTTTTTAATTTTTTTTTAATTTTTTAATTTTTAATTTTTTAATTTTTGAATTTTTTGACTGGCCTGTTGGTCTAGTGGTTAGTGACCCTAACTGCTATGCCGGAGGTCGTGGGTTCGATTCCCACCCAGGACATATGTATGTGTGATGAGCACGATCATTTGTTCTGTGTCTGGGTGTAATTTATCTATAATATGTATGTATTTAGAAATATATAAGTATGTTTATCAGTTGTCTAGTACCCATAACACAAGCTCTGCTTAGCTTGGGACTAGATGGCGTTGTGTGATAGTTGTGGAATATTATTATTATTCTCTTTATTTATTTTTCTTACATACTAATTTACATTTTTAAATTTAAGTTAAAAAAAGATATCAAAAAACATTTAAAAATATAAAAAAATAGTAGTCCACCGGTGTCGGGAGCAGGGTCCAAGCTACCGGTGGTTAGGGTTCCAGAGACAGGAACCTCCTCACAATACGGGCCGTATCGAGAAGTACTGCCTTCTGAATCAGGCCCTTGATCCAACCACCAAGCGAAAGTTTTGACAGGTGGTCGTCCATGCTTTTTGCTATCAGGCCATTGGCTGTGACGACTATCGGCACAATGATAGCCGAGCTCACATGCCACATATCGACAACCTCGTGAGCTAGGTCCAGATATTTTATTTGCTTCTCTTTCTCAGCTTTCACGAGGTTCTCGTCATGTGGGATGGTAACATCGATTATCATTACGCGGCGCGCTGATCGGTCTATCACCACTATGTCAGGTTTATTGGCAACAATAGTCCTGTCAGTGATGATAGACTGATCCCAGTACAACGTGACATGGTCTTTTTCGAGAACTGGGTCGGGCACATACCTGTAGTACGGTACCTCAGACTCCACAAGTTTATATTTCAAGGCAAGTTGCTGGTGAATAATCCTGGCCACTTGATTGTGCCTGTGCAAGTACTCGCCGTTAGCCAGACGAGAACAACCAGAAATAATATGTCTGATGGACTCACCCGGACGGTGGCATGCCCGACACACGTCAACCGTCCCATCCTTCATAATATATTTCCGGTAGTTGTTCGTCAACATAACTTCGTCCATAATTGCACAGACAAAACCTTCAGTTTCCCCAAAGAGGTCGCTGAAACGTAGCCAGGACACGGACGCTAAAAAATCTACATCGGGCCCATGAAGAGCCCGGTAGAAGCGCCCGTGAAGCTCCTTGCTTTGCCATACTTCCTTGCGGTCATCAGCAGTAAGTACCACAGGTTTGCGCCAGTTCTCGTTAGCCATGGACAGCGGGGTGAGTCCCTTGTCCACTGCGACCACATCTCGGTGCATACCCACGTCGGCCTTTAAAAAATATTCTCTGAGACTGCACACCTCGCGGTTGTGGAGGGTCTTCGCGTTTAAAAAGCCTCTACCCCCGCATTTCCGCGGGATGTACAGTCTCATGACCGATGATCGTGGGTGATGCATCCGATTTGCGGTCAGCAATGTACGGACTCTCCTATCCAAGGCATCGAGTTCAGTCTGAGTCCATTTGAGTATGCCGAAAGAGTACATTAAAACTGGCATGACCCAACCGTTGAAGGCGCGCACCTTGTTCCCACCTGAAAGAAGGCTATTTAAAACCTTCTTCAGGCGTCCGAAGAAGCGCTCCCTCAACGATTGCTTCATGTCAGCTACGTTAATGCCTAACGCTTCCGACATACCCAAATATTTATAGCTTTCGGATGAGGAGAGGGATCTGAGGTGTATGGAATCCGAGAGCTGAATTCCCTCGGATTCCATAATCCCCCCTCTCTTTACATGCATGACTGCACATTTGTCCACTCCAAATTCCATCCTGATGGCGCTACTAAAAGAATCAGTTATTTTTAGTAACTCCATCAGTCGCAATCTGTTGTGGGCAAACAGTTTCAGATCATCCATGTAAAGAAGGTGAGATATGACCTGACCATCTCTCCTCAACCGGTAGCCTAGACCTGAATCCTCCAGCAATGTGCTAAGAGGATTCAGGGCTAGACAGAACCAAAGCGGGCTCAGACTGTCGCCCTGGAATATTCCCCGTTTAATCCATACAGGTTCATCGTTCCCCCGAATCTGTCGACATCCTGGATATCGAAGGACCGTCTTCCATTGCCCCATACACGACTCAAGGAAGGCGCGTAGAGTTGCATCTATCTTGTACAACTCCAGCACCCTCATCAGCCATGTATGTGGTATCGAGTCGTAGGCCTTCTTATAATCTATCCAACATGTCGACAGATCCTTGCGGGCTCGACGAACCTGTTGGCTAATGGCCATGTCGATGAGGAGTAGCTCCTTAGTACCGCGGGACCCGTTCCTACATCCATTCTGAGAAGCAGACATAATACAGTTTTGCTCAATGTGTTTATTAATTTTCGCTCTCAAAATGGATGTAAGAAGTTTATAGACCGTCGACAAACACGTAATCGGTCTATAATTCTTGGGTTCCGCGGGACTACCTGACTTATGGAGCAGGTGGGTAACGCCTGTGGTTAAAAACTGCGGAAGCGACGCAGATTCTAAGGATGACTGGAATTGGGATGCCAGGCAAGTGTGTGAACTGCTGAGCCATTTCAGCCAGAAATTGTGCAGTCCGTCCGGACCAGGTGACTTCCAGTTCGGTAACGGACGAACTGCACTGGCTATATCTAGTGGTGTTATATTTATTGCTTCCATTTCTGGAATAGGTTCACACACTCGCTCGACATCGCGCAACCAGTCAGCCTCAGTATGACAGACGGGTACCGACCAGATGCTGCGCCAGAATGAACTCGTGGCAGCATCATCCGGTCGACACACGTCCGCCACAGTTTGCTCGGGTCGCTCCCAAGCTCGGTATACCCACCTCTCATCGCTCTGGAACATGCGATTCTGCGAGTACCGATCAACCCGCCGCTTATACCGCCGAAAACGGTTGGCCCATGCATAAACCTTCTGCTTCAGGAAGTCGATGCGCTCTGTGACTCGGGACATGTAATCTTGAGGACTGATTTCAGTCCCCGAGAATGCCCGTTTCACAAAGCGCATCACACGTGGTCGTGTATTGCCCTCCCTGAAGGAGTATAGTTTGCCAATGAGCACCCTGGCCCCGTCGACACGACGCTCGATCCTGCGCTGCCAGGCCGGTACGGTTGGTTTTGATCGACTAGCTAAGTCACAATTTGGGAATTTAACATTAGCTAGTCGACATGCCGCAACAGCCCCACAGTACAAGATCGAGTGTGTATCAACGAGGTCCTCGCTGCTCTCGAATATATTCTTGAGCTGCGAGTCCAGGGCACACACCAACGCCCTATTTCGCTTATGCATGGGTAACCGTGGTAATCGGGGTCTAAGTTCGGTAGGAGTGGACCGATACTCACGAAGCGCATCCTCCAGTGCGCTCCTCAATCGGTCGTTGCACTGGCTACTTACTGTGGCAACCCTATCATCCTCCTCTACAGCAACAGTATTGGACCGCGATGGGGTCGCAACAATAACAGTCGCTGGCACCGCGGTCTGTGACTGAGTCAAGATGATACGGTTGCTCAGTACCTCTGAGCGCAGCCTATCAAGCGCGGCGTCGTCCAACATGTGATTACGCTGGATGACGCGCACCTGATCCGACAGTCGTTGGCTGGAAACGTTGATGGTTGGTTCCAGTTCCTGAAACAGAGACAGCATCCTAACACGGTACGCAGTGAGGTTAGTTCCCCCCTCTGTAGACCCGTAGTATGCGCGCATGACATTCTCGTTTATTAATCGAGTCCATTTCATGCGCTGCACACAACCACCGGTAGCGAGGACCCGACTCGGGGCCGGTTGGCCCCTAGGTCCCAAGCTGGTCGGCGGCCGGCTTCTCCCCTGCCGACGCTCAGGTGACGGTGTCGGTGTTCTTGACGTCGTCGGCGGAGAGAAATACTCGTCGCTTGAGCTCGACGCTACTGCCGTCGCCGGTGAAGCAGGTGATCCGTGGTCCGGAGGCGGCGAGGCGGAGCTGAGCGACGAGTCCGGGGATGGTGGGCGTGCGCGTCGTGCTGCTCTTGCTCTTGTAATCATATTTTTTCTTCGTAATCTTCGTCGTACATTTTTATATTGTTAAAATTTCTTGAAGTGATCTTGACATCTGTCATCTAAAAATTTGTAAATGTTCTGGCCTTTTTTCTTCATTTTGTAGTATTTTATCATAGTATTATTTTATATTATTATATTGCTAATGGTAATGGTAATATTATTATTATTATTAAAAGCTTTTGCAACAAAAGTTAGTGACAGAAACGAATCGCTGCAAAACTGACTCCACGTAGTCTCTTCTGCCCTACCCCGAGAGTGTAATCTAAGCCCGCGTAGGCGCGGAGGGGAGGGGCGAGGGGCGAGGCGGCCCGCAAGCTGAGGAGCAGGTGGCTTAAACGCGCGCCACCACGGCTGAGGCTGGCCGGCGGAGCCGGGCATCAAGCCGAAGCTGCGGCGGTATGTGTTAAAACCATCTGCGACGATAAGCTTGCGTGGGACCGCCGGAGCACCGCAGCACCGGAGCCGTGACAGAAGTCATGCCTGCTGCATGTTACACGTATGTATGAAATGAAATGCGTGCCAAAAGACGATTCTGATTATGAATTTTCTGCGAAATGATAGTTCTGGAAATGAAGTTTATGCTCAAAGATGATTCTGACTTACAAAATTATGCGTTTTGAATTTATGGTAAATGAGTGTACGCCAAATGATTTTCTGCGAAATGAAGTTTCTGCCATCCACTGCTATGCAAAACAAAATTCAGAAATATAAAATTCTACTAAAAAAGGTAGACCCCTTAGTAGCGTAATACTGCTGCGAAAATGTGTAAAGAAGTTCTGGTTTGATTGTAATTTAAATTCATCTGTAGCAACATAGCTCCCAAACGGGTGAACAGTTTTTTCTAACTTAATTGTTTTTGTCTAACGTAAATAATGAGAAATATTCAAATGAAAACGTGACGTCCTATGAAAATTGTATTAAACACAAATAATTATGTGATGCCAAAACAGCGGATTTACCACGTTCCGTGTCACGATGATGGTTTAAACAATCTTCTCGATTTTAGCGAAAATCTTTAAAATAGTAAGTAAATAGTTCAATACTACTTCTTTTTATTTAAACTTAAAGCGGATATTTTAATATAATAATAAACCATTGGGTATATTACTACGACTGGATGCCGTACTTTTTTATAGGCTGATGCTGAATTAATTCAATGCAATTTATATTACAATTCATATTATGAATCATATTACAATTCATATTACAATTCATACTATGAATCATATTACAATTCATATCACAATTCATATTACGATTCATATTATGATTCATATTATGTACAATTCATATTACGATTCATATTATGATTCATATTATGTACAATTCATATTACAATTCATGTAACAATTCATATTACAATTCATATAACAATTCATATTATGATTCATATTACAATTCATATTACAATTCATATCACAATTCATAAACAATTCATATTACGATTCATATTATGATTCATATTACAATTCATATTATGTACAATTCATATTATGATTCATATTACGATTCATATAACAATTTATTTTACAAGTCGTATTACAAATATTACAATTTATTTTACAAATCATATTACAATTCATGTAACAATTCATATCACAATCATATTACAATTTATTTTACTATTCATATTACAATTCATATTATGATTCATATTACAATTCATATAACAATTCATATTATGATTTATTTTACAATTCATATTACAATTCCTATTACAATTCATGTAACAATTCATATTACAATTCATATAACAATTCATATTATGAATCATATTACAATTCATACTATGAATCATATGACAATTCATATTACAATTCATATTACAATTCATATCACAATTCATAAACAATTCATATTACGATTCATATTATGATTCATATAATGTACAATTCATATTACGATTCATATTATGTACAATTCATATTATGATTCATATTACGATTCATATAACAATTTATTTTACAAGTCGTATTACAATTCATATTACAATTTATTTTACAAATCATATTACAATTCATGTAACAATTCATATCACAATCATATTACAATTTATTTTACAATTCATATTACAATTCATATTACAATTCATGTAACAATTCATATTACAATTCATATAACAATTTATTTTACAATTCATCAACAACATTGTCTCCTTTGGAACTGACAGTATTAACAAGAAAATATTATATATATGGAAAAACCGACCGTGGTTACCGGTTAAGGTTACCAGTTTCATAACATAAGCGTTCTTAATAATTATCTTGCCGAAACACTTGAAAATCGCTTTAATTAATTTTACCTGAGGAATATCTTGAGTACCTAACACTTACTTTATGGAAAATTCCGAATTTTCTATCTTCATTATAAAAGAAAGAAAGAATAGTAGATTATTAACAAAGGGGATAAAGCAGTGTCTTCTGTCACGGGTGAAGATTTAAATCGCGAGCGTAACGAAGGACTCGAGGTTTACTCCCGAGCGTAGCGAGGGTGTTTAAAACTTAAATCACGAGCGAAGCGAGGGATTTAAGACGAGTCCTGAGTGTAGCGAGGGATTTAAGTTCACCCAAGACTAAGACAGCTTTATCACCGAGGAAAATACTCTACTTTTCGTACCATTTGCGAAAAAATTAACACAATAATAATATGAGCATTTATTAAAAATAATGACAATTAAAAGTAAAAGTTAACATTCGAAATATTGGTCCAATATTGATAGAAAGAGTTACATTTTTGTTTGGTACATTTATTGTTGATGAGTTGATTTGAGTATTTCTCTGTTCTTGCATCTGAGGAACTTGCGTTTAAAAGCAAAGGCATCAAGCTCATGCGGCCTCGTCGGTTTTCGTAATTTTATGTATTAATCATAACTGCATAATAAATGCGTTTATTGGTACAGACACAGGGTATACGACATATAATAATAAACATACGAGAATTAAAATGAACAAATGTTCGAAATATCGAAATTTATTTTGACTAAGATAAGGTTTAAGTAGTTTATTTAGGAGTCTCTAATAAGTTCATCGGATGTATTACTTCTGTTTGTAAGCCGAAATAAAATATGAAAAAGGTTACTTTTTGCTAAAATAAAATTCTTCTTATCGTGTGGTCAGTAAAGAACCTATAATACACCCTAGTGTCTGAGTTTCTAAACCACCTCAAGGGCTTCTGACATGGTTTGATTACCGTCAATGTTCAGAATTTTTCACAAACTTTACTTAGATTATCTCTTTGACCCGTTTACTATTCAAAGCATCCACTAGCACAATGTTAGAGTGCTACATTAAGTTTCACCGTAAAATGTGATTTATCACCCCAAAAAAAAGTAGATTCCAAACCGAATCGACTTATTTTTTACCCGACTGCGGCGAAGCCCAAAAGGAGGGTTATGTGTTTTTACTTAGTATGATGTAGGTACATAATACATGGTTGACGTGAAGGGTTCGTTCACACCCTGTATAGGCTATGTAGACCATGGTAGGCCCCCATAGCACAGCATCATGCTGAGTGGTAACTTGCTTGTCGCAGTGACGTTTTTGTATTTATAACTATTTTGATGTTTACCTCCTTTTTTTCTTTGTTTGTATGCGTCAAATATTATAACTTACTTTTTAAAAGCACTATTAAATAAAAAATACTATAACAAGTCAAATAATGGTTACAGTTTTTAAATTCTGACACTGAATGGCTGCGCTCGTTGGCCATTTGTAAAAAAAAAGTTCGCGCTAAAGTACTGCCATGACATTTTAAAAGCCAACTCCTGACCATAGAATAGGATACAAATTAAAAATGAACTTTTGTACATGGCCTGCGGGTAGAAGGTTAGTGCAAAACTTTGTCTTTCGTAACACAAATGTTTATAAAGCATCGTTTTATTTCAAACATTATTTTGGGTCCCATTTGGGTTGATCTCTAATAATTTTTTATTTATTTTTTTATGACTATTGAATGATTCTCTTTGACTGCATAATATTCTGGACATAATTTAATTTCTATTTGACTATAATAATACTTATGTACCTACTATAATATCTTGACATCAATTATTATTTTATTTATTTTGTATTGAAATTTAGAATGAATACCTATACAATTTGTACGCCGTTATTAACAAAACATGGACGCTCACAACATATATTTTCAATACCTTGCATGTCTGATTAATCAGTTTATATAAACGCATGTTTGACAAATAAATGATTCTTATTCTAAGCTAAGCTAAGCCGCTCTGGGTAGGTCCATAGGTGGCTGATCACCAATTACATATCAAGTTTCCTCCGTGTCTCGGAAAGAACGTTAAGGCCGAGACATCATTTGTAGATCTTTGACAGTCGTTAGAGGTACCTAGTCAGTGGCCCGTCTGGCAGCCATGCAGTTTTCCCAGGAGGTATCGCTTTACCCAGTTCGAATTTGATCGTGGAGGTCAGAGAGGTAATCACTTCATGTTAAATACTGGTATTCAGCTGAATTCAGATAGATTAGAAGCCCCTTCCAACATAATTGTGAAAAAGGTATGCAGATAAGGTCACTTTCACATTGCTCAGTTCATTAAAGAGAAAAATTGTCGCTTTAAGCGATAAGTAACCTGAAGAAAAGAATAGACATTTCCCTAATAATTAGCTATTAGTAGTACTCGGTTCATTTCGTATAATGTGTTCTAGCTTTTATATTTATCGTTTCCAGTTTTGTTTAGCAGCCGACAGATGAAAAAAGAATTGTAAAGTGTAAAGAAAAACAAGCTTTATTCTGATTATAGTTAAAATCGTTTATAGATAATTGAAGAGTATAATTATTATTATATGTTACAGTCAAAACTCTCAATCAGACAAAACTACTTTTGACTGGTTTCAGTTAAATCCCCTATTGCGTATAAACGCGTTTATTCTATTGAAATAAATGTTAGGTATCGTACAAGGTTATCCAAAGGATCAAAAAAACCTAACAACCTAATAAGTTTCCTAACGACCTTTAGGTTATTATAATTTAGTAGAGAAATAAAACAGAAACCACCTAATAACTTGTTATAATAGTTTTGACCGGTCAAAAGCAGTTTTGACTGATTATCAGTTTTGACTGTGACATTATACATACTACCGACAGCTTGCTGCATGTGATAGCACTCCCGCTCTGTCTCGTTCTAGCAAATAACTGTTTTAAGTGACAGATAAGGATAGGAACATGGAAAGATCACACTATTCCGTGCTGCTAGATAAGACACAACTTACATGCCATCGATTTCTCTAAGAGCTCGCTTACGAAAACGCGGGGGGGCGTCGGCATGCTTTTTCCGTCATGATTTATTTATTTACCACTCATTATAGCAACATTACAGAATACATCCATTGCGATGATAAAGACATAATAAAGGACAATATAAAAAGTTATAAAATTAAAATAAACTATAGAAAATAATACAAAAACCTGAGACAAATACTATCCGTTAGACATGACAATGTTTATAGTAGCACCCCTTTGCACCCCATGATGTTTTCTTATATCGTGCAAGTGATTATTGGACGCAGGATGAACACGTGTGTTTGACCCCTGACTATCATTAACTGTGCTGGTCAGAGCTCCCTAAAATTTGCTACCTATAATCCTATATCTAGAAATTTTATTCTAATGCCTACTTAGATTTTATTCTGCAGACTCATAACTTTTCATTTGAGTACCATAATAATAGAGTATCTAAAAAGCATTTTTATAGACCCATTAAATGAAGTAGTCACACCTCGTTACGTTTATTCCATTTAGATAATAAAAATAATGTCATTTTTTTCTATATTCAAATATTATAGTTTAATAGCCAACCAACCTTACTTACAATAATATTCTATGATACATCTATTTTTTTTATTAATCTTCTTAATGCATAAAATACGACTACATCTACCCAGTTCATATAAAAACAGATGAAAATCAAATAACATTTCGCATTAGGTACTGTCTGTCTAAGTTTTTATTTGCGTAGATTTAAAGTTTTAGTTAAATATAAAGTTATTGAAAAAATATTTATGTTATCAAAACGAAAATTGGAAAGCTCTCAATCCGTTCAAATATTTAAATCAGTTTTCTTGTAAGATAAGTAGTTAAAAGACATGTACTGCAACTTTAAAAATATCTTCTTAAAGCTTTGCATAAAATATAAATGTATGAGATTTCAGAAACAAGATTTATGAATAAGAACACTCCAACAACAATCATAATAATATAAAACTTATAGATATTTCATCAAAGTTGCTACCTCCTTTTTTTTCCTATTTCATTTGATTTTTTATCTAAGTACGTACCGTTATAATTATAATAGTCCTCCTTACCATTTTTGGTAAACAGCCACCTGCTTATACGTACCTTTCGAATCACGGAATCATATTTTTACCCGACTACGGCGAAGCCAAAAGGAAGGGTAATGATTTTAACGGTCTGTGTATGTATCATGTACCTATGTATGTAGGTATGTTCCACCGTAGCGCCTAAAGTAATGAACGAATTTTAATAAATAAGGTGTCAATAGATTTGTAAGAATAGCCCGGGGGACATAGACTATAAAGGACATCATCCATTTTGGTCCAAATGTCAAAGTGCCGGCCAATAAAAAAAAGTGCTTTATTCTGAAAGAACTCGTTCGCCTTAGCATTATTTTATATGACACCAAAGCTGTAGCACCAATATACTTGGTGGTATTCATGTTAAAAAAACCTGATTGTTCATACATTTTTCCTTTCAATGAATCTGAAAAAAAAATATGTTCCAAGTCTCTTAACTTCCGAGATCCGCCAAAAGGGGAGGAGAAGGGGGGCAAGGGGGTCAATTTTGAAAAATGGTTTTTACTTTCCCGAGCCTCCTCTATACGAATCCGTAAACAAAACAGAACACGAGTTTAAAAAAAGGGGTGAAGAGGGGGGAGGCGGTGGTGAAGGGTGGAGAGCTTTGAAAAATGGTTTCGACTAACGCATTGCCCCTTTTAATGAATCTGAAAAAAAAAATGTTCCAAGTCTTAACTTCCGAGATCCGCCTAAAGGGGGGGGTGAAGGGGGGCAAGGGGGGTCAACATTGAAAAATGGTTTTTACTTCCCCGAGCTTCCTCTATACGAATCCCTAAAAAAAAACACGTAAAGTCTCTTTGTTTCTGAGATACGATAGGGAGGGGGGAGAAAGGGGGGGGTTTGGCACTTTTCCCATACTCACGAGAGTTACTTGTTTACGAATCTGTCAAAATATACCCACCTCCCCATCCACCATCTGGGAGAACAATTCTGTCAATCAGTGAGTCAGTGGTAAATTGAGCTATAAATAGTATTTTTAGAACTCAAATAATACCAAGTATAGTGATGCTACAGCTTTGGTGTCATATAAAGAAATTCTAAGGCGGACGAGTTCTATCAGAATAAAACACTTTTACTTTTGGACCAAAACTGTATGAAATGTGGATGATGTCCTTTAGTAAATTCTTTTTATGACGTAATTTAAAAGTCAAAAACTTACCTTAAAAAAAATATTAATTTGAGATAATCATAACATGTTTGGTATCAAATGAAAGGTCTTGGCGAGCACATTACAAATATGTATATCATATTATAGTTTTTAAAAACCAAACTATTGTATCTACCTAGCTGTAAGTTTTCCTAAGATAATAAAATAACGTAAAATAACAAACCAATATTTTATTCAAAGTCGGGTTTTAGATTTTTAAACTTGTTATCAGACTATCAGGTCATTCAAGCCTGCAATGTCTTAGCCAAACTGGAAAAACTTTTACAAAGTTTGCTTCCCGTGGGAAACGAACCCACTACCACCGGGTCACAAGGCAAGCGAGCGCCTAAACCATTTGACCACGGAGGCAGTGCACTTAGTGAAAAGCTGTTATTTTATAACCACAAACAGACACTTTAATTGTATTTGTTTGAATAGACTTTATCCTGTAGCCGAGAAACAAGCCAAAATCCTTGACACATTTCTAGTCATAACCAGATCGTCATCTCCAACGATTAAAACTAGCCCCAGTATAATAGACACAAATCGTCATCAAAAATTCGTATTTGTTAAATAAAATATTGGATGAAATACTCCCATTGTCTGAATACCTTGTCACTCAACGTTATTCATTAGAGGAACGTGAAATTCTGTGACAGTAACATTTATCATTTTAGTTGTCTGTTTTGAAAATACTTAAGAATAAGTTTCTTCATAAATACTTAGTGTCAGTTTTAAATAGATTAGACTTACTTAGATATTGTACCACTCAAAAATATTCTGTATAACTGTCAGACTGGTAATGCTATTATAAATATGAGTTATTCAAACAAAGGATTAACTTGAAAGTTTCTAAGAAGTTCTGAAAAATGTATTCATTTTCCGAACAGCGTTACCGCTCTTCTCCACAACAAGAGAAAATATTTAGGATTAATCAAGAGCCGTCTAATTTTGAATAATACTCGTAGAAAATCCAATAACAATTAATATGGTCGTTAGTTTATGAGAATCTCAGTTAGGTATTTGTGAATGCGATTGGAACAATAAAATTAATTATACTAATCTAATGTGTGAAGCAAAATATTTTCCTAAAACAACCACTAAACAATAATACTCCAGGGAATTTACATGATATGTGGTTCTAACTGTGTGTGTTTATACTGACATAATAAAAAAAAGAAATGTCGCCTCTTTGACGGACGCCTAGCTAAATGTTCCTATCCTAAATTCAAAAAAAAATTGTTTATCTCTTTTCTATTTATTTTTTGTCACACATTCTTCTGGCGTCCTCCGTCTTTGCAATAGGTACTCCTTTATGGGAAAATCGCTTTTTCTTTAGTGCCCTGGGTGTGGGAATACACCAACAGTATTCAAAGCATGAATGCAAGTGGCCAGGGCCCCGAGTCTGCTATTCAACAGTGTCAGAATGGTCAATCATTGATCTCATAATTGTTGATTTTGCTAACACCAAACTTGTCAAAATGAACAATTATGAGATCAATGATTGACCATTCTGACACTATTGAATAGCAGACTCGGGGCCCTGTGGGCTGTTGCATCAGTGACCCACCTTCATTTCTGTGTGTTATTTGTTTATTTTTACTAACGTAGTCGTAAGTTTTACTATCAATTTTTGAGTCATAGAATACTCGAATAAAGTGTAATTACTCTTTACTCTATTCTAATACTCCAGTGAGACAATAAAAGGTACCATTAATCCGCTAAACACAGAAATATCAAACAGAAATGACAACATAATCGTTTGAAATCCTTGTTTTTATGGCAGGGATTAAAGGAGGAGTTTTCCCTGTAACACGTTTATTCTTATACAATACGTGTAGCGGTTACTTTGGCGGTAAAGCCCGGGACATTATTGTTGTACGTGACTTTGAGCGATAAACGCATAGTACGTACTAATGGTGATAGCGAGTCTGTTAGTGGAAAAGAATGAATGTATACGAGAACAAATTAATTTGGATGAAAACTGTTGATTGCATAGGATCTCTTTATTAATGTTATGAGCGCTTTATCTAAATAACCCCTACTTAATACTATGAATCCATCTATATCTATAGCACTGACTCAAGTCCATTTTTGAACTTGGGTCGACTGTGACTCGTTGTCATGACAACACGGAGATATTGACTACCGAATTAATCCTTGAATTTCATGGCCGCAATTAATGAATCTCCAAATTACTTCCTTCCAAGGTACTTCCTCCGTCTATGAACGTTGTCTACACCAGCCATACTTGGCAAACCCATTCAATTGCATTATGCTTTAATCGAGGTCATAGTTATTGGTTATATCACGTAATTTTATTTTTTATTATTATTTATGCGAAAGTAACTCTGTCTGCCGAGCTTTCACGCCAAAACTACTGAAGTGATTGAAATGCAATTTGGTACAGAGATAGTGTAGAGCCTGAGAAAGGACATACTGCAAAGGCTACTTTTTAATGCAAAAAAAAGGTTGTAAGGGATTGAAAGCGGGGGGGTGAAAAGATTACTTTTGGTCGCAATAACCGACATCGGTCGCGATAACCGATATCCACGCGGGCCAAGCCGCGGGCATCAGCTAGCCAATGTTAAAGATGTATATAATATAATTTTGTATTTGAAAAGTGGGCGTTTATGTCAAAGTATAAAGAAACTGTAGCTTTCAATATGACATAATATTGAAAGCTACAGTTTGTAAACAAAATACCAGCCTATTTCTGTCCCGCTGTTGGACAAAACTAGGTATCTTCTTGTACAAAGAAGGCACGAGCACTATAAATATTAGGTATATATTGATTTTAAAAATCAAAGAAGAATGTCACTTTTTATCTCTTAAAGGGAAACGGGGGAGGAAATGATCACCGTACAGAAAACATAACTTTACTTTATAAGAGCTACCTACTTTCTGGTTAACGTATAAAACTGATGAAAACTTACCCTAGAATAACTTTGAACAAAGTGAGTAGATACTCACAAAATATTGTGATAGGGTGCATCGTGTGCCAGCAACGCTAAATATTTATAAGAGCTAAAATATGGAAGATGCAAGATGCTGTCTGAAGTTTTATTAACGAGTCGATACTTTCTCAGACAAAAGAATAATTTACATGCAAATTCTTCTTTTTTTATTTGCGAAAAAAAATTGCTTATTTACTACATTGTAGTAACATACACGCGAAGGGTTAAGCATGTACAGTATGTATGTACCATGTTCAGTCACATAAAAGTGGGCCATCACACCGCGTATTTGGTACATCATTGCATTGTTAGAGATACCTCCACTGAACAAAGGTCGACTAGGAGAGGGTGGCTAAATTAAACACTGGACTTGTACTAAGCGCGTATAATACTCAATTCACAGTGCTTGCTGCTCACACAAAAAATTTATAATCATTCTGACCTAGTCAAACGACGGAGAATCTTAATAGCGCGATTCAGAAAACGCCGCTCAACTAACAACGCCATCTATCGAGTCATCGACAGAACTCTTAACCTACTTTCGCACAAATTACACAATAGATGGCGCAGTGAACCAATATAAATCTAAACATTCCGCCCACCAAAGACATTATGGCGAATGTCTTTCAAGACTGACTACCGTGAATAATAATTGTTACAATGTTAAATTTCGTACAGCCTTGATGCAATGAACCTATTAAGTAACAATTTTAAAAACAATGTACTTAAAACAAACAATTTTAAAGACAATGAACTTATAACTAACACTTGCAATTTCTAGTAATATTATTACTACAACATTTAAAACACATCACAAAAAATTGTATAAACTTAAATAATAGCCCCAGTTTTTTAAAATAAACAAAACCTTATATTAATTTGTAACAGGCACTACACATAATTTAGACGTAGGTCTTTTCATAGTAGACGATGACGTTCGTAATGTCACCACCCGTGTAATACCATCAGATCCGGGATGTTTCCGTTCTACCTTACCTAACAACCACCTGCCAGGAGGCAAATTGTCCTCCTTGACCAATACTACGTCACCAACACATGGCTCCGGAATTTTATGTTGCCATTTATGCCGTTGTAAAAATTGGTGAAGATAGTCGTGCGACCATCGTCGCCAAAAGTCCTGCATCATTCGTTGTTGCAGCTGCCATCGTCTTAAGCTACCAATATTTGCCCTTTCATAATTAGAATCGGGTGGCAAAACAAGTGGTTCCCCCACCAGAAAGTGACCTGGAGTCAAAATTGTTAATTTGTCCTGATCCTCAACATATGACAATGGTCTCGAATTAAGGCACGCCTCAATTTGAGCCAACACCGTGGCAATTTCCTCAAAGGTCAGCGTTGAATTGCCAATAACCCTCTTTAGGTGATGCTTTGTGGATTTTATCCCTGCTTCCCAAAGACCTCCAAAATTGGGAGACTGAGGAGGAATAAAATGCCATTCCGTGCCATTGTTCCCTAACTCATCTGCTAATTTAGGATCAATTCCTGACTTTTCCTCATTGAATAAATGAAGTAACTCTCGCGCTGCCCCTACAAAATTAGTCCCATTGTCGCTGTGGAGTTCCGCACATCGACCACGTCTAGCTACAAAGCGCTTAAAAGCCGCCAAAAAACCCCTTATGCTTAACTCGCTTACTGCTTCCAGATGCACCGCCCTTGTTGCCATACATATAAACAAGGCTATGTAACCCTTGTAGGATTTATTACCACGACCCTTTGACGTTCTAATACTTATAGGGCCCGCGTAATCTACCCCGCTCCGTAGAAAAGGTTTGCCAGGGGTTACCCGAGAGGATGGTAGCTGACCCATAAGCTGTGTCCTCACTTTAGCTGTATACCGAATACACTTAACACAGCTCCTTGCATATCCCTTAGCCAAAGTCTTTATTCCCACGATCCAATACTTTGACCGTAAGTATGTTATCATTAATTGTGGACCCCCGTGCATAGTTTTATCATGTGCGTCGGCAATTAATAGCGTAGTTAAAAACGATTCCTTTGGTATTAGGATGGGATGCGCTCTTTCATAACCCAACTGCGACATCTCAAGCCTACCTCCTACTCTGATTATTCCCTTCGGATCTAAAAATATATTTAATGAATTTAAATTTGCGTTTTTCTGTACTAATTTTCCGGTTTTTAAATCTTTCAATTCGTTTTCGAATCCTTCTTCCTGACATTTTTTGACACATATTTCTGTTGCGCATTCTATTTCCAGTGAAGATAACTGTAACGACCTTGTACCATTACCCGATGCTACCCTATTCCTCAAGTTTAAAAATCTACGACAATATGCCATTACTCGAATCAGTCTTGATAACGAAGAAAAACTGTTCCAAAGTGAAACATCTACCGTGCTCGTATGCGCCTTGATTTCTTCTAAATGCGTGGCAAGATGTTTGGGTCTTTTATATTCAACTACCGGTTCCTTTAAAAAGGTTGGACCTTCCCACCAGAGGGAAACATTGGCAAGTTCCGCCGGAGATATCCCGCGTGAAGCACAATCAGCAGGATTTTGTTTCGATGCTCCATGGGCCCAATGATGGGTATCCAAATTGCTCAAAATTTCGGAAACTCTATTACCAACAAACGTCTTCCAACGACTCGGATGACTATTCAACCACGCTAATACCACTTCGCTATCTGTGAAAGCATGAATATTCTCCTTTTGTATATTCATAACTTCGGCTCCTTCCAAAATAAGCTTGGTCAAAAGAACTGCCCCGCAAAGTTCAATTCTTGAAATGGAGACTTCCTTTATAGGCGACACCTTCGTTTTGGCAGCCACTAAAGAAATGTGAATATTCCCCATCTCGTCTACTGCTCTATGGTAGGTACACAACTGCTGCATATGCGACCTTCGAGGCGTCCGAAAACCCGTATAACTCTTGTTTTGTTTTCTTACTCGTATTTAACCAGCGCGGTATTTTTAGGTCAACTAAAGACGCTAAATTTTCACGGTAAGTTACCCATTCCTTTACTAAATGGTTTGGAACTTCTTCATCCCATTGCAACCCGGCTAACCACAGCTTTTGTATTAACACCTTTGCTATGATTATGCTTGGTGCTAGCCACCCTAATGGATCGAATAACCTTGCAATATCAGATATAATTTTTCTTTTTGTTACAGGACCAGTTACCGGCTTAAGTACCAGAGAGTATTGGAAGCAATCGTCGCGCGAATTCCAGGTAAGCCCTAATATTTTTGTTATTTCGTCGATTTTTATCTGTAATGCTTCATTATTTCCACCTCTAATACTATTTAATAATTCTTCGCTATTGCTTTTCCATTTTTGGAGTTGAAATCCGCCTTTAGCTAGCACCTTTGTTAACTCCGTATAAATTTTTAACGCATCTTCTTTAGTTTCAGCTCCTGACATCAAATCGTCCATATAAAAATCACTTACGATTATTTTAGCGATATCTGCATTATCCCCGCATTCGTCAACTGCAAGCTGTTGAAGAGCCCTTACTGCTAAGTATGGTGCCGAGGCTGTCCCGAATGTAACGGTTATCAATTCGTACTCCTTTATTTCTTTTTCAGGACTATCCCGCCAAAGGATTCTTTGCATGGGAGTATCTTGCCTATTTACTAGAACTTGCCGGTACATTTTTATAATATCAGCCACTATACAAATCTTGTGCACCCTCCAGCGCATAATAATATGACGAAGTTCGTCTTGCAAAGACGGACCCACCATTAGGTCATTGTTAAGTGACCTCCCGTTGCTGCGCTTGCAGGACGCATCGAACACAACACGCACCTTGGTTGTGTCCTTATCCTCCCGGACGACAGCGTGATGCGGTAAGTAGACACCCTTTTTATTATCTTTATCCCTTTCTTCTACTTCTACCATGTGATTAAGAGTTAAATATTCCTGTATGACTTTAGCGTAGTCCGCTTTTAATTTATCATCTTTTGCTAACTTTGTTTCTAACCCTTTAAGTCTTTTTTCAGCTATCCTTTTGGATTCGCCGCCACTTTCAACCAGGTTTGTATCCCGTAACGGCAATCTTACAACATATCTGCCGTCTTTATTTCTTGCCGTTGTAGTTTTAAACAATTCTTCACATTTTGTTTCCTCTTCTGTAAGCATCCTTTTTGTTCCAGATGTTTCTTCCAGTTCCCAGAATTTTCTCAATAAATTATCATCTCGGACGCTGGTATGCATTACAGTTATTTTTGAGGGAGAACTTATACCTTGGTCAACTTCAAACGCACCTGACAATACCCATCCTAAAGTAGTTTCTTGCGCTAATAGAGTCCCGTTTGTATTCTTCTTAACCCCGTGCTGAATGACCTGACTGTATATTTCAGCGCCCAATAAAATATCGATTCTATTGGGTCTGAAGTAACCCGGATCAGCCAAATCATTTTCGTTCAATTCTACCCATTCTACTCTAGCGACTTTAGAGGACGGAAGAAGAGACGTTACCGATTTCAACACGTAAGCATTCACCTTTATTTTAATAGAAGAATTTACTCTTGACCGAAGATTTATTACTACTTTAGCCGTCGACGTGGTACCTTTGTCTCCCACACCGAGCACCGTATTTTTTGACGGTATTTTCTTTAAACCCAGATACTGAACCAGGGATTCCGTAACAAAGGACCCTTGTGATCCCTGATCCAGTAGTGCCCTAACCACGTGGTACGTCCCATTCTTTGACTCTGCCTTTACTAACGCCGTCGTTAGTAAGACCGTTTTGCTATTCCCTTTCGCAAGACATGAGACTACCGGTGGCGTATTGGACCCCTCCGCTTGATTAGCAGCTATATTATTTTCATTTGTTGAGGTTTCCGCTCGAGCAGCACTACTACCCTCACCAACTTCCGACCCTACACCACACGGTGGGTGTAATAATGTATGGTGGCGTCGTTTGCACACCTGGCACTTGAGAGTGTTTTTGCAAATTTTAACATGGTGGTTGTCAAGCAAGCAAACGAAACATAATTTTTTCTTGAGAACAAAGTCTCTCCGGTTTTCAATACTTTCATTTATAAATTTTTTACAGACATTTATTTTATGCTCACCTGCACAAAATGCACAGGATCCCTTTTTATCTTTCATTACGTGTAGTGCCTGTGTAGTCCTTTGGACCCTATCTACCTTAGTATCTAAATTCTCTAATCCCCTAAATCGATTAATCAAAAATTCTTTTAATTGATCAAAGGTAGGAAGATCATCGCTTGGATCTGATGCTACCTTTAATTCCCAAGCCCTTCTAGTAGCCTTGTCCAATTTTTCAGTTACAATATGAATAATTAAAAATGATGCAAGATCTATATCTAAATTTTTTATAGACTCTAAACAATCGGTAGTTGTACTTAAAAGTTTTTTAATTTCAGGTGCGGAATCTCCTGTTAATGTTCTTTGATTAAATAAACATTTTACTATACCATTCGCTAAAAATCTTTTATTATTGTACATGGACTCTAATTTTTCCCAACTTGAACTATAATTTTCAGATGTCACTTTTACATTTTTTAATAACAGTTCCGCTTCCCCGGTTAGGTACCCTTTTAGATAGTACAATTTTTGTGCATCATCTAGTCTACTATTTTTGTGTATTAACCCCATGAACAAATCTCTAAAGGTAACCCATTCGTGATATTTACCAGAAAACATTGGTATTTTCACTTCTGGTAACCGAAAGTTATGGAATTCTTTGTTACCGCTAAGTCCCAGGCTACTGTTATTCTCGCTACTAGATACACATTTATCTGCCCTAAGTAACTCTTTCAAAGCACTTTTTATTTGAATATATAATTCTTCAACCTCGTCATAAAAACAATCTTTATGATAATTCGAACTATGTAATTCGGATTTTTTAACTTCACTGATTATTTTAACATGCGTATTATAGAAAAGTTGCCATTGTTGTTCTAAACTTCCTAAACGCGTTTCAATATACGAAACTGTTAGCCTATCTTTTGGGCATTTTTTAAAGTTAATCCAAGACTTTTCAATTTTAATTTTTACATCTTCTTGGATACCGATCAATGAATCCATTTTGGAAACACGACTTATACACAAACACACAATTAAAAAATAACACAAACAATAAAATTTCTAACTACAGCACAATAAACAAACAATTACGAACACAATAAACAGTTTCAAATACAGAGAATTGTAATAATTTATGCTTCACTTATTCAATCTTGAAGATGTTCTGAACTCAAAGTTTAATTTCCAGCGAAAGTTGCACAAGTTTTTTAATGTTTAATTTCTGTGTCACATCGGGCATAGGTTCCCCGTATGACACCACTTTTGATTTAATAACATGAAAGTACTCACGATTTACACCAGATACACTCACTGACACTGATGACGTCACGTCGCGATGTACTGCACCACACAAGTGGCGCCCTCTGCTTGCTTGACCACGAACTGTTGACCCTCTTCCTTCCTTGCGCCTTCCGCCCACCAGTGATGCTTCGCCGCTTGAACCACCAACTGCTCCCGGCTCCTTCCGGATCCACCTCCAGGTACAGGTCCAATAACCTCTCACCTGGTACCCCAATCAAGGGGATGATCTGAACAGCGATCCACTGCCCAGTAATGACGCGAAGGATGGTATAAAACCACCACCGGAACCACCAAAACACTCCCGTACCACATCCGGCTCGAAGGACCATGAACAAAGGTCGACTAGGAGAGGGTGGCTAAATTAAACACTGGACTTGTACTAAGCGCGTATAATACTCAATTCACAGTGCTTGCTGCTCACACAAAAAATTTATAATCATTCTGACCTAGTCAAACGACGGAGAATCTTAATAGCGCGATTCAGAAAACGCCGCTCAACTAACAACGCCATCTATCGAGTCATCGACAGAACTCTTAACCTACTTTCGCACAAATTACACAATAGATGGCGCAGTGAACCAATATAAATCTAAACATCCACTCCAAATAGATTTTATTAAAAAAAAAGTCAGAGCTGTTATATTTTGACCGTGCACTTTTGAGGGAAACAACTGTTTTATAAAATAACCAATGAAAAATTTTACTGTAACCGTTTGTGTGTCGGTTTACTGCCACCTTTTATGTAATAATAACTAAATTGACGTGGTCAATCAATCAAATCAGTAGTGGGGGGACTTGTGTTCCACGTGCGCCTCAAACAGTTGTCAGCATAGAAGACGGGGCCACTAGGGCCTGTGCCTGCCAGTTCTCGTAGTGAGTGGCGTGGAATTAAAGTGGCCTATGTCTGTAGGCTTATGAATTCACTAAATCTTAACTTTAAACTTACAATGATCATTTATTCGAGTAAATTGTTTACTGCGTGACTTTATTAACTCTGTTTATGTTGCATAAGTTCTAAGCAGGTAAATCATATTACTGAAGTAGCTTCGTTACTCTCGCAACAGTCACGTAGTATTTTGATGACCTTTTAGTACCCTCCATTGAATTATTAAGTAACATAAAGAAAATGAATGAAATATTTGCAGTGTTGAGTGAACCCGCTGACTTTTAGAGCAAGAACGTGTTTTGGAATGTTTTATTTTTATTAAACTTACGTCTTGACTTAAGTCATGATTAATAATTCATAATCTTGATTAAAATTTACAACTTGCAGTTGTAGGTTAATTTATTCCCACTCTACTTCGTACTGTCTTTTGCCAAAAAATATTTAAAAATCACGATTCACGTTTTTGTTATTTTAGAGTTCTTTTGGGACTGTTGGAGTATAAGTAATTAATGATATAATTATGCACTAATTCTCGATACAAATGTATATATTATGTCATAAATGATTTTGTGTGTTCTTCGCTTTTCAAATGCCGATAAATCGCGGAGCAACATTTTCGCGGCTAAACAGGACCGTGGTGATAAAACTGGTTTGTAAATTTTCCTATAGACTCTGATAACAAACTAATAGTACTAGTACAAGAGGATGCCTTTGTCCAGCAGTGGACGTCTTAAGGCTCATAATAAAAATCCTAGTACGTAGTAGTAATCAGTCTGGAACGTACCTACTGTTAGGGTACGGGCACAGATTAGTACGGGCCTCCTCTTGAGTGAGAGGTTGTGGTCTATTATCCAACACGCAGACTCAATGTAAGCTGATTGATATCTTCACATTTTCGATTCAAGGATTGAATAGTCAGTTTCCTCCTGATGTTTTTCTTCACCGTTTTAGGAGCAGACGTGATGAAATAAATTACACAAAGTAATATGCCTCTACTCTTATTAATACGAGTAATCTACGAGACGAGGCATGTAAGTAATTGAATGTATAATTTAACGAAGTGAATTTATCAAATCTCGGGCGTAATCCCAAGTACCTACTCGTAGTCCCTAAACATTACAGATTAAATTACAGCCAAGCGTGTCCACAGTCGTAAAATATAATTTACGTTCCTTAGTCTAAGACCACTTTGCAAACTTGCTTAAGAATAGTGTTTATTTAGTTTACATTGTGTAGTTTGTTTTAGATTTTATTAAGTTTAAGTTGGTTTAATTATTGAATAGTAGGACCAAATACAAAATGAAAATGTGTTTGCCTTTGTTACTTATTTGCCACTAATTTTGTTGAGCACTGCACAAAGTGTATCCATTTTTACCGGTTTTACCCAACGTAAAAAGAAAAAAAGAAAGGAACCCGATCAATATACTATTACAAACCCCTTTCCATATTTTTTAAAAGTTTATTTTTGTACCTTGCAAACAAGTACCTCCAAACAATATATATTTATATTGAATGCTGTGTATACCTATTATAGACTACTGGCCCGTGTTGAAAAAATTATGGGTCATGTGAACCACCAGGTGACCTATCTAGAACGATATAGGAGCATAAAATAATAAGATTCAGCACTATGCCGTCACTTGTAAGCTGTCCAACCGAGTGCAGGTGAGAATTCAAAAGTACAGGTAGACTGGGTACATTTTGGTCATATATTTTTGTACGGCATTCTTACCATCGATAGATCCATGAAAAATAATAAGAAAACGCGTAGTGCCGTAAAAAAATGTTAGGCCACAAAGTCGGAATTTTCATTTTATTTTCCGACAATTTCCAGGGTAAATTTGGTCATTTGATTTTGTACGGCATCAGTTTCATACTATTTCAATACTGCTTCTAATCCATTATTCCGCAACGCCGTACAAAAATCATGCGACAAGGGGAAATAATCGAGGGTTGCAACCCCCTCTCTTTCCGCTGGTCCAGGGGGTGATTTGAAAAAGTACGGCTTCGGTTCCAAAACATTATCTAGCACTCAAAAGTACTATTAAAAATAATGCCGTCAAAAAATTATTGTTCATTTTAAATGTATATCAATAATTATCTTAATTTCATCGTATCCTTGATTTTTAAAGCTGTAAAGTCATTTGATCCTGTACGGGAACTTTTTTTTAACATGATATTGTAAAATACAATTGTTATATAGTATTGCCGTTCAAAAGAAACTGTTAAAAAAAAAGTTATAGAGAAATACAAAAACTGAAATTTTGCAAATTATTGCAAAAGTTTTAATATCATAGATTAATGAAATATAGCAGTTTTCTAAATTTTATCCCTTGTTTTAAATAGTATTAACATAAATAAATGAGGAAAAAATGATGCCGTACATTTTAATGCAGACCATTATCTTTTAGGCTGATGAAAATGACGCTACCATTTTAAGGTTGCACAAGCCAGTCATTTTTCCATACAAACGTAGTATATTATCAATCTGATACAGTACGGCATTAACATACTTTTGAAGAGAACAATTGATAATATGATAAAATCACTATGACGTCTAACTGAACTGAAACGGTGTGTATATTATATCCAAGAATTGAAACTGCCAATCCCAGTATCAACAGTTTTGTATACTTTTTGGTTTAATGTATACTTCAAACATTATTGATACTTAAATATATAATTGTTTTTTTTTGTTTTTTTTTTTTTGTATGATATTTTTAGTCGGCAATACGTTAAGATAAAACGTACATTTTGTGATGACAGTGGATAACTTAAAGTGTCTATCAAATAACTGTCAAATGGTGAGTTTTTAAACCAAAATTTTCAAACCAATTTGTTATGTTTTGTTGCTTATAAAGAAAAAAGAATGCTAATACCGGACTCCCAGGTGTCGCCACGATTGCACCTTTACTAGACGGTGCGCCGACTTGTAGGAAATTCAATTTTACAGCTCCCACAAAAGATTTACTTTCAAAACAATTACTGATCTACCTAGGGATTGAAATGAGCTACACGACTAAGAGAAGTCTTAAAATAATTAACAAGGAACAGTTGACGTCAACTGTTCCTTGTTAATTATTTTAAGACTTACAGACTTATAGTTGCCTCAACCGAAAATGTGCGAGTACTTCTCAAAAATATGTTGTATTTTGGAATTATCAGTGACAACATGTCTATATTTTGGTATAAATCGATAGTATACAAACCCATATTTAACATAGTTTCTAACTAGGAACCTAGAATCACGAAAAGAGTATGAAAATTAGTACAAATAAACTATCTAAATGCCGTATAAAAAAATATCGTGATGAATTTCACCTTACATTTCGATATATGGATTTTTTCTTTTTAATTTTTTCATTTTCCCCTTTGGACCAACGAAAATGTACGGCATATGAAAAAATATTATCTATGCATAAAATACTTTCAAAATAAATTAATTTTATGTTGTGTCAAATCACCCCCTGGACCAGCGGAAAGAGAGGGGGTTACAACCCTCGATTATTTCCCCTTGTCGCATGATTTTTGTACGGCGTTGCGGAATAATGGATTAGAAGCAGTATTGCAATAGTATGAAACTGATGCCGTACAAAATCAAATGACCAAATTTACCCTGGAAATTGTCGGAAATTAAAATAAAAATTCCGACTTTGTGGCCCAACATTTTTTTACGGCACTACGCGTTTTCTTATTATTTTTCATGGATCTATCGATGGTAAGAATGCCGTACAAAAATATATGACCAAAATGTACCCAGTCTACCTGTACTTTTGAATTCTCACCTGCACTCGGTTGGACAGCTTACAAGTGACGGCATAGTGCTGAATCTTATTATTTTATGCTCCTATATCGTTCTAGATAGGTCACCTGGTGGTTCACATGACCCATATTTTTTTCAACACGGGCCAGTAGTCTATTATAGGCTTACATACCAGCACTTTTATATTGTAATATTTTATGTGTAACTTCCTAATATAATATATTGCTGTTGATGTACCTAATAAATAAATTATATAAAACTTGAATATTTCGTTATCCAGTAAGTATAATTATGAATTATCTATATTGTACAAACTGAACGATACAATAAGTAGACAACGCAGTATCAAGTGTGTTTTATTTGTTCTACAACTAGCTATTAATCAGGCTAGACAGAGAACAGATGGCAGACCATTAGGAATAAAACAGGGAGTTAGAATTAAGACTTATCGACTACGGAATAAGAAATAATTTATATTGAATCAACTTCATAAAGCATACACTACTTTGTATGTTTCAGTCGCATCGCATGTTAAGATCCGGTTCAACCAATACGGACAAATTGCGGAGAGGACATTCAGATACTGAAGTATTCATAACTGTTTTGATGGTATAAGTTTCACCGATCCTTTATAGTAGCAAACTACTATGATCCATCATCCAAGTAAAATCCAAACTTCCACCTGATACTTGCTAGACTGCCTTTATGGTTCAGAGGTCGCAAGAGGGACGGCTGAGCAATGAGGTCTTGAACCAGGAAAGTGGACTGGGTACTGCCATCAGGAATTCAGTAGCAGCCACGGGGCCTGAACTGTGCCCAGATGATGGGCATAGACTCACCCTCTCTAGCAAGGGACTTAAACATAATTGGCAATATGTTCGTTATTTGCCTGACCCTTGGAGGATTACAGGCGTGATAGTATGTTATGTGTTCTGGCGTATACTGAGTGATTCTTGATAAAGAAAACTCCTAGAATATATCGTTTATCTAACCTAGACTGGACTGGACTCTAGCTAAACATTCGCTCGAATTCTGCTCAATAATGTCCAAAGAGTACCTACTCATTCCAAATTGGAACAGCGAGTCGGATTACACTCCCAATTTACAAAATACGGATAAAAGTCAGAAGCATTTCGTAAATCCTCTTTTCCGTAATGAGCGACTCTAATCAACGTAATGTAATCTATGACAAATCCATTTGGTAATTACGTAACAGTCGCATCAGGGAGCGACCTAAATATTCCATCCTTTTAATAAGACAGTACCAGGCTTTCATGAGAATCTAGGAGTAGCTATAAAGATACAGAATTCATGAGCGTGACAATGCCCCGGTCAACGAACTCTGCTCTTGTATCGTCTGGCAAAACTGTTCGGGAGAATTGGTGCGAAATATTCAAGACATAATAATGTAGTTTTAGTGAAGTCGCCGTCTATAATGTGCATTGATATTGATCAAAGATAGCGCTAGACTGAGCAAGTGTACCTAGACGGAGATATTACACGAGTAAAATTATTTCTTTGATTGTGAAAAAAAAAGTAAAAATGTCAAGTATCATAAAATCTTGTTTGCGATTATAGGTACATTTCTCACTTATATTTTAAGTTTACATTAATTACGAAACCGGTTTGGGTTGCACACTTAGTTTCGCAGATTGAACGAGCATTCATATTAATGTTACCTACTTGCGAACTTAGACAAATTTCAGAACGCCCTAAGTCCTATTTTTATATCATCATCACCATTATCATTTATTTTTACCCACGACGGAACGGAGACGGTATATGCGTTTGGGGTGAGAGGTTGTTTGTTTGTTTGGGTGTTTGTGCAAATACATGTTGCCATTTTTCTCCAAAACTACTAGTCCAATTTTGATGCAGTTTTCAGTTATGGGTTCGCGTTTGATTGGTGCATGTTCTTAGATAGGTGTTACGGTGACATCTCACCAGGGGGCGCTGCAGCAAAATTTTTTGTGCAAATCAAAGTTGCCATTTTTCTCCAAAACTACAAGTCCGATTTTGATTCAGTTTTCAGTTATGGATTTAGGTCTGATTGTCCTTTTTTCAATTAATTTTTACCCGTCGTGGCTTTTTTCAAAAATTTTTATTTTGCTTTTTAGATTTAAAACATTCATAGATTGTTAGTAAAACATAAAACTATGTCAGTTACACAAATGTAGGCTCGACAAAAATTTATAATCGGGTAATCAAACTTGCCCGCAATGACATACCGCGATTGCAGTGAAGCTACTTGTTAAAAAAAAAACGGAACGTTTTTCTGCCTTGAACTAGTCAAAATAAAACCCATAGGACCTACCGTTTTCTAAAATACTTACAAAAAAAGTTGAACGAGGGTCATGGAGAAAAGTGGCGAATATATATTTTTTCTTCTCAGTTCGCAAGATTAAATGTTGCGTGTAATATAACGACTTCGCCATGGGGGCTAACATTTTCTTTAAGGGCAACATTTATAAACACAATATTTTACAGATTACTTGGTTCACTTATGGATGGTATTTCACTAAATTGTTTTGGTATTTTACCAAGGTTGTTTTATTGCTTACATTTGTGGATCGACTTCCTAAACTACTCATATTTTACAAGTCGCAAGATCGAGGAAATATTGTCTAATTCTATTTTTGGGTTACTTTATAAATATATAATTTGGATCAATTAAAACAAGACAAGGTTAGAGTATAAAGCGAGTACAGGACGAGTGCACCTTAATCATGGATATTGTTACCTAAACGATTGATATACTACAGATTCAAGAGACGTTATGAGTGTCAATAATAATGTTCAATCAACTTACTGCTCTGAAAATGAATTCAGTTCTACTCCAAGCAAATATCTCTATGTTAAGTCTTGGTGACAAATGTGTAAATCGTGTTGCAGAATATATTTTAAAAAGCTCAGAAAATGTCTGGATGTCAACACATTTCATTTCCTTCCTTCTAGCTGTCAAAACGGTGTTATGGCGCAGTCAACTTGGCACCGATTCGCAGTCAGCAAAAATACGTCAGAATTCTTTTGAATGGTCAACACAAATTGAGGGGGCGGGGATATAACAATGGGAACTGATGTGTTTGTATGGAAATGCATTCACAATACGTCAGTCGTCAGAGGGGAAAATATTTGTACGGAAGATTATCATTGTGCTTCAGGCATTCTGATCAATTTATTATACTCGAGTCAGAGGGTGATGATATTGTTTGTGCAAATATTGATGGTTCTTCTGAGCTCCTGATTTTTGAATTGATTATGGGTTATGGATTTTTATATGCAGAAAATCTTCTGCATTTATTTACATTAATGTAGATCACGCCTGTAATCACCAAAGGGATAGGAAGAGGTATCCACCACCACGGGAACAGCACACTCACATTTCGCAAGTTATTTTTAAGTTCTACATTAAAGTGAGCTAGCCCATTGTCATTCTTCTTCTTCTTCTTTTCGTGTCGATTATATACTTCCATGTTATACGGTTTGGGCCCAGTAGGTAGCCACGTTTATTGCAGCGGCAGATGTACTGTTCAGGTCACCAAGGGTGCATGTATACGGACATCTGGGACACTCCAGCAGGTGAGGCATTGTTTGGTCCGGAGCGCCGTACTCGTACTCGGTGTTGGAGGAACCAATGATGGTTCCTCCAACACCGAGGGTATCTCCAACATCCATTGTCATTAACCGGGCACTAATCCAGACTCTGTGGCTGCTACTGAGAAATTACTTATGGAAAAACCCAATAACACTTTGTGAATCGAACCCAGACCCTGATCATGCTTATCAGTCACGCTTGCTACCACTACATCAACGAGGCAGTCTGTCATTAATTTTCAATTATCATTCAAATAAATAAATAAGTAATTAATTGAATAATTTTATATT
The DNA here is from genome assembly GCA_949775195.1 of Diarsia dahlii. NCBI lineage: Eukaryota > Metazoa > Arthropoda > Insecta > Lepidoptera > Noctuidae > Diarsia > Diarsia dahlii. The sequence goes on from OX459200.1 coordinate 6,947,730, forward strand.
TCATCATAATTTTATTTGTATTTATATTTCGATTTTAAACTTAATTCCAACCATTTTTTTATTCAGTATAACATTCCTTTTTTAATCTTATTTTACTTGACTTATTTTGTCATTCTATTCTTTAGTTCTTATATAGCATGATTGTTTAATTTAATATTGTATGTATACCTAAATTTAATTTATTATTTCTAGTATAATATGTATTTAGAGCATTGTATACTCGATTATGTGTAAGCTGTGGTTACCTGTAATTGAGCGTACGTTACAGAACCATGTAGTATGTAATGGTATGAATTTTGAATGAAAACTGTAATGTAACTTGTTGGTAATCCAAATAGATAAATAAATTAATTAATTAATATTTTTAACCCGATCTATCGGAAAAAATTACCAAAAACCATTTTAAATAAAGCAAATTATTCCAAACCTATCGGTCACATTAAAAAGGTTCCGTAGTTCCGCAATTAAAACTCCTTGCACATAACAAAGTAATGACCGGTTTATATTCAGGTCAGTACGTAAATATTTAGGGTCAGGGATCAAAAACAAACAACGTTTGTGCTTTCTGTTCGTGACTTGTCTGTTACATAGGGAAGTAAACAAAATAAGGAACAATAGTTCTTTGATTCACTTTTCCCATATAAAGGTTAAGTCAACATGAAATATTTTCTGTTTTCTGAAATAACCTTGCGAGCCGTGTGTTAAAATTGGTGAAATAACAACGTTTTTTTCGGATTTTTTGTGTATTTTATGGGTAATATGGAATCGCTAATTTTGTGCTATCGTCAGAAATGAACAGTTGTCAAGTTTGAATTCATAAATAACAACAGAAAATGAGATCTGCTTAAGTTGTTTTTTTTTACTAGTGACATGGTGTCTAAGATATATCCTACTAGATTCTTGACCGAATAATAGACGCGAAGGATATGCAACGGATATTTGGAATCCGAATATTGAAACTCAAAACTTTACGATGTGTGTTAGGTTGCTCAGACGAAATTAGAAACATAACGCATGAAATCTCCGGAAGCAGAGGTGTACCAAATAGCATACCCACGTTTCGACAGTTATATTTGTAAGTCTCATTGTGATATGAGGATAGCGAGCCTTAGGCACATATCCAGAATCTGTGGCTATTACTGACAATTTCCGGATGGAAAGCCTTAATAATCGCCTCAGGAATCGAACCCAGTAACTCATGCGCAGCAGTCAAGCTTGTAACCACTGGACCAACGAGGCAGCCTTTCATTATAATGTAAGTATGAATATATTAGAGCAGCGGTGGCCCAGTGGTGGTGGCCCGGACTTACGAACAGTAGGTCGTGGGTTCGAACCCAGGCAGGCACATTACTTTGTGTAATTTATTTCATCACCACTGCTCTCAAAACGGTGAAGGAAAACATCGTGAGGAACCAAAAAATTCGAAGACATGTGACATCTACCAATCCGCACTGGGCCCGCGTGGTAGATTATAGCCCATTCCCTCTCAAAAAGAGAGGAGGCCTGTGTCCCAGCAGTGGGAACATTAATAGGCTGTTGATGATGAATATATTATAGCGATACGTTAGTATAATCCATAGATTCGAAATTCTTCTGTTTTTCAGAAAACCGGGAATCTTTTCATAAATAAGATTGTTACTTAATAGTTTTTTTCAGATGATGTTAGCTAAATCCAAACAAAATTGTAGCTTTCGGTTCAAGGTCCTGTATTATTAAAGATTTACATAATCAAAGTACAAAAGGAACAAATGTAGCAGAAAACGGTCCTATTTGTTTTGACCCCAAAAAGAATATTTGGGCTTGACTTTTCAAATAACAACAGTTACATGAAAAGTCAAATTACAAAAACGAGGAGCTTGGAACTAGATAACAACAGACTCAGGTCAATCTCCAGGTTATGCCACGCTTGCCTCGGTTGGTCTGTGGATGGGTACCCATTTCTTACCAAGTTTCCTCGGATCATTCTCATTAGTTCCACCAGCAATTAGTTCCATGGAACTACTGAGACTTTTTTTTCTCAGTAGTTCCATGCACTTTGATAATGGAACAAATGAAACAAAACTTAATCGAACTTGTCTCACTAGTTCCACCGTAGTTGTCCCATGGAACTAGTGAGAACTTTTTTTTCTCAGTAGTTCCCTGCACTTTGATAATGGAACAAATGAAACAAAATTTAATCGAACTCGTCTCACTAGTTCCACCGTAGTTGTCCCATGGAACTAGTGAGCACTTTTTTTTCTCAGTAGTTCCATGCACTTTGATAATGGAACAAATGAAACAAAATTTAATCGAACTCGTCTCACTAGTTCTACCGTAGTTGTCCCATGGAACTAGTGAGAACTTTTTTTTCTCAGTGGTTCCATTGTTCTTCTTAATGGAACAAGTGAAACTAAAGTTAATCAACATCATTCTCATTAGTTCTACTTTTTAGAAAAATATCATCTAATATTAATAAATTAATAAAACGCAAAAAAAAATAAAAAATTAAGTAATTTAATGTTAATCATTTTTACAAACAAATCTGGCCAACGACGTAATTTCAAGAACGTAATTACTTAATCAGGCTCATTTTCTGAACAAATTACGATACAGACGTAGGTATGTTATCTTAATTTGTCCAAAAAATGAGGAATGCTGATACTTAGCACCTGAAATTATTTCCATTTGTGTTTACACAAAATTATTTTTAATTTTATTGTATTAATTTCCTATTCTCAACGTTTTCATCATATTATTCTACTTTTAACACAAAATGAATGGTCAACAACATTAAATTACTTAATTTTTCATATTTTTTTACGTTTTATTCCTATATTAATATTAGATGATATTTTTCTAAAAAGTGGAACTAATGAGAATGATATTGATTAACTTTAGTTTCACTTGTTCCACTAAGAAGAACAATGGAACCACTGAGAAAAAAAAGTTCTCACTAGTTCCATGGGACAACTACGGTGGAACTAGTGAGACGAGTTCGATTAAGTTTTGTTTCATTTGTTCCATTATCAAAGTGCATGGAACTACTGAGAAAAAAAAGTCTCACTAGTTCCATGGAACTAATTGCTGGTGGAACTAATGAGAATGATCCGTTTCCTCTGTGCCTCGTAAAGTACATCACACACCGTGATCACACACAAGGTCAGTGGCCCGAAACTTCGACAACCGATCTTACCAACGGGCGTCTTATTATCCAGTACAAACTGGATTGTTGAGGTCAGATAGGCAGTCGCTCCACATTAAATACTGTTATTCAGCTGCATCCAGTTAGACTGGGAGCCGACCCCAACATAGTTGAGAAAAGGCTAGATAGTTAGCAACAGTGCGGAAGACGAAACTTACGGTAGAATAGGGTTGTTGACACATATTACAAATTCATATAAATGTATGTTTCAAAAATCAATGATAGTTTTTAAAATCCTAAATTAATCATTAAAGAAACTAATTTTTTGTCTTTAATTAAATAAAATTATTTTAAATCGGGTTATTTCATGCCCATTATCACGTGACTACGAACACCAATCAGAGCGCGATGACGTCACGATCCGAGAAACAAGCTGATCTATCTGTCATATCGAAGGAAAAAGTATCAGCGTTGAACGATTTTCTTCAAATAACTCATTAAAATTACTACTTGTACCTACGAAATCATAACACAATGGAGACTGGATTTATGAAAGGAAATGGTTTTATCTTACCGAAAATTGATTCTTTGATGGTGGCAAGTTTCTTTGCAACAAACACGAATTTTTGTGCGTCGGAGTTTCGAAACGTAATTTAAAAATGTCTTTGTAAGTATTTTTAAAGTGATATACCTATTTAAATGAATGAAAGAGACTTGCTTACTTACTCATTTTGTATGAATCCGCATTTATTATACATAAGAACTATATAAACTTGTCATTTAGCATCAACAAAATAAAAAGTAAGGTTATGCAAATTTTTTGTATGTAACTGGTTTATTTACGTTCTTATTTTGTTTATTCCAGATCTTTAAAGGAATCTTATGGCGATGATGCCGTAGGTTACGTGCAGTTGAAGAGAGATACAAATATTTGTACAGTAAAGTGTCGAGTGTGCCCTGAACACAAAGTTCGGGCTAAACCATATGCAGTCACTACCATTATAGATGAAAAAAAACAGTGTTGTTGTTAGTGCACAATGCCACGATTGTGCTGCATCAGCGGGTGGGTGCAAACATGCTGTGGCTTTTTTAATGTGGCTGCATCGAAGAAGTGAAGAGCCGTCTTGTACTCAGGTCGAATGCTACTGGAAAAAGTCTCAGCTATCCAAAGTGGGAACAACACTGAAATTTGTAACAACTACAGAGTTATCCAAAGGGAATAACAACTATTCAACTACTTCAGATGCCAGTGTTTTTAGTAAATTTGTGGATCAGGCTACAGTGCATGGTATTCAAAACTGTGAATTATTAAGGTATGTGCAAAACAATATCAATGACCTACAAGGGCTCTCTATGTACCAGTTAGTGCAGAACTATAGAGAACCATGCAGTGAAGACTTCATAAAGAAAATATGTGGTTTATTTACTGTTGAATTACTAAAAAAAGTTGAAAAAAACACAAGGAACCAGGCTGACAGCAACTTGTGGCATGAATTAAGGTTTGGCAGAATAACGGCTTCCAAAGCTTATGAAGTTAAAACCTGCAAAACATCTGATGGTACCTTAGTTGCCTTGATTATGGGTGGCAAAATTCCTGACAACTCCAGCTATAAAGCGTGGCAAGGTTTTATGAATCGAAAGTTCTAAAAACAGAGAAAAAAAATCCAAAAATGTGGTATTTTTATTAGCAAAGACTTTCCTATGATTGCTGCCTGACCAGATGGAATAGAAGACCAGTATATCATAGAAATTAAATGCCCCAAGTGAGAAAACCATGAAAAATTATATAAATAATGGGAAACCCTCAAACAAATGTTATGACCAGATGCAAATTCAAATGTATGTTTCTGGATATAAAAAAAATACTTTTGTGTTGCATGTGATAACTTCCAAAATAATAATGAAGTTAATGTCATATTAGTGGATTACAATGAAGATTAAGTATGTAAAAACTTTATTATTATTTTAGAAAACACATAGGTATCTACCCTGTATTACATGATACCACAGAAAGTGATTAATTTTAAATAAAAATATTGAATGCATTTCAGTGTGTTTTATTTCCAGTTTCACATTTTGTTACATGAATTGAAAGTCTTGTGTGTGTGTTTTGAAAGTGTATGTAAATCAAGTGTATGTTAAGTTCGCCTTTGTACCTTTTTTTGTGTGCGAGAAGTTTAAATAAATAAATAAATAAATCTATATGTATTAGTATCCACCAATTAATAAACTGAGTGTCAAGATAATTACTCCTTCCTTATTTCATGTGTTTGAAAGTATCTCTAAACAAGTGTGTAAGGAACAGGGTTGTTATAAAATAAAACCACAAAAGACAAGACCATTAATTTTATTTATTTTGGTCTTGTCAAACTCAAACTCTATTCCAAACACTAGGTCCCTAGGTCTTCATGAAGAAGAATGGTCATGAAACTCCACGGGAACATCTTTTAAAGTATTATACAAGGACAATGATAATGGATGTCTTCTAGCCATTGTTAACCATTTTCTCCTTATTTGTGCCCTTTTTGGGACGCTTATGAAAAGTTTTTGTGGCGTACAGATTGACGTACTTATACACATCGGCACTGCACAACATTTGTAAATCGTCGTATTCATTTTAGAGCTTTTTTTAAAAGTATATTCTGAACCGAACTGAAACAAGATCCGTGAAATTTGACAGAACGTAAAGTTTTCAAAACGGCCCGTGACGTCATCACAGCCACTTGACAGTTTAGAGCGTTTTTAGCGCGAATTTTTGTAACTATTTTTATTTACGTGTTTTATTATTAAAATAAGTCATAATTTTTCAGATAATATTTTTTTTGTATATAAATAGGGTCTATCTTTAAAATAAAAGCGATTCCAAAAATTAGTCAACAACCCTATTGGTGTTACCACAATTTGAAATGCGGTTATTCGGTATTGGCTTCGTCTAAGATACGGTTATTCAACCGGTTTTGGTTTGTTTCTACACCAATTCCCAGTTTAATTGGGAAGGGACTGAACCTATGAAGATAATTATTGTTTGTACAAGACATGATAGACTTTCGTGATTATAAAAGCCAGTTTCACCCCGTGTGGTATTATAATAATGAGGTGAAATAAGCATCATAGTATTTTATTAATTGGACTAGAAATTCTGCTCCTTTTTGATTGGTTAAAATAGTAGAACGCGCAGCGCCAATAAGGACTTAGCACTTAAGATTTAATCCCACTTCACACTTACTACATGTCCGATTGTCCCGAGTTTCATAGCCTATGTCTCTCTCTATCTGCTGAAAGGGGATAGAACCGATGTGGCATATCAACCTATCCACCATTTTGATTTTTTTTCGAAATCGTGGCCCACGACGAAAGTGGTATAATAATATAATAATAGTTTATTAGTACATAAAACAACAGCAAAGTACATAGAATGTTGAAACAGTGGATTGTACTACCAAGCTTGAGAATAAGGTCATTATTCCGGGCTCCTAAACTAGGTACGCAGACCTGTATCTTAGGAGTCGGAGATTTTGCGGCATCTATTTATATAATACAACCGTGACTTTTCTGTCTTTTTATAGTATAGCTTTTAAAAGTAACACAGCAAATAGATTGAATGATTGTGCATGTGTGGGCTGTGTATATGAGTGTAATGTGTGTGCGTGTGTAGTGTGTGTGTGTGTGTGTGTGTGTGTGTGTGTGTGTGTGTGGGTGTGTATGTGAAATGTGAGCGTTTGATTTAAGTTTCTTTCAAGGTAAAGTTAAGTTAGTTTAAGGTAGTTAAGATTCTATTGTTAAAATATTTTCTGTTTCGTCATAAGATAAGGTCAACAGCCATTTTATTAATTTATTTTTAATGTCATATAAGTTATATCTATACAACGGGATGGTTTTATTTATTTTATTATAAATACGCGAACTTTGAGTAAAGAATTGTCGACTTGTAAAAGCAAAACGACAGGGGTTTGCTTTACATATAGGGAAACCATGGCGTCTTAATAGCAGATGTTTGTCTAAGGGAAGGTTGGAGTGTCTCCGCAGGACTGAACGAAGAACATACAGTTGTCTCACTGTGAGAACTTCGGCCTCAGAATATAATTGATCAGTGGGGTAGTCTCTAGGTTTAAGGAGCATCACTTTAAGAACCGCTCGCTGTGCTCGTTCTGCCGGGAGCATTGCGGTTTTGTAGGTTCCGCCCCACACCGGGATGCAGTACATAATGATAGACTGGCAAAGGCTAAGGTACACAAGAGTCAGAGTTTCGGAATTGGCGGAGTGCCTGAGTTCTTTAAAAATATGTATAAGTCTTCTGATTCTAGTGCAGAGTGCCTCTATATGCGCCTGCCAGTTGAGTTGCTCGTCTATTATCACTCCCAAGTACTTAATATTAGGGACTACACTGAGAGCAAGACAGTTACAATCTGCCGACTGATAAGGAAGACAAGTGTGAGCTTTAATTGTATGAGAGAAAAAGGATGGACTTATTGAATGTGGACGGGAGAATCTGATTAGTTTCGTCTTATTTAAGTTCAACGTCAGCAAGTTATTAGACAGCCATGCCATAATTAACCGAAGCGAGTACTCTGCTCTATCCCTGGCTTGCTCCCATGTTTTACCAGACACAAGAATCGCAGTATCATCTGCATAGGAGAAAATTTCACAATCAGAGATAGAGAGCTTGCATAGGTCATTGATGTATATTAGGAAAAGGGTTGGTCCCAATATACTGCCTTGTGGAATACCATAGGTGAGCTTTTTATATGAACTAGCGACGGTATCAATGACAACGCACTGGGATCTATCACAGAGGTAGTCCTCGAGTAGTTTGAGAGTCACTCCACGCACTCCTAAACTTTCTATCTTTGAAATTAACCGAGGAACAGAGACCGTGTCAAAAGCCTTAGTTAAGTCCAAGAACACGCCATAGCAGTTTAGCCTATCATATAGTTTACTTACCAGACTATTAGCAAAAGCAGCAACGGCATCCTCTGTGGAAACTCCCGGTCTAAAGCCGTACTGGTTTGAAGCTATTAATTTATGCTTTTCCAAAAAATTTACTAAGCATTTGTTCAAAATTCTCTCCAGGATTTTTGAAAGCGTACTCAGAACGGAAATAGGTCGATAATTTGTGACACTGTCTCTGCCCCCGCTTTTATAAATAGGGTGGACGACGGCTCTTTTAAATGCTTCAGGGAAGATTCCAGAGTCTATGGAGAGGTTACAAATATGAGTGATTACGGGGGTTAATTTAGTACGCGAACTCTTGACAACTCTGGCCGGAATATTATCCCACCCTGTAGCGCAATCGCTACGGAGGTCATGGATAATTCTACCAACTTGTTCCTCATCCACTGGCAGGATTACAAGAGAGTTAGATAATTGACTGGCTGGTGGTGGTGGCGCAGTGATGGTGTTGGCACCAATTTTCAACGCTAGCTTTGTACCTATATTGACAAAAAAGTCATTGACTTTGTTTGCCGATGTTTTAGTGTCAACTGAATCTTGCAGAAGTTCACGGGGAGAACGGGTTTGAACATTAGTATTAGTGATAGATTTAATCACTTTCCACGTTGCCTTGGGATTATTTTTGGCTTTAAGAAATTCTGCCTTTTCAAAAGCTCGTCTCAACTGTTTGATTAAAGTATTGCAAAAGTTTCTATACCTCGTGTATGTGGTCTTAAGTATTGAGTCATCAGGCTTTTTCCTGACTTCGATATGCATTCTATCTCGGTTTCTTAAACAACGAACCAGGCCGGTACTCATCCACGGTTTCAGAATCTTAAATTTTTGACGTGTTCTGGTTACTCGGGTGTGATTAGTAATCACACGCTGCAAATTATCAATGAACAGATTGGTTGCTTGATTGGCGTTTGTACAAGTTAAGATAGGGTCGAAGTCGGTGTTGTCTAATTCTATACGGATAGCTTCATAATCGTACTGGGAAGATATCCTTGCTATTTTACATCCCGCGCCAGGATTGAGGAGCATAAATAGGCAGATAGGCTGGTGGTCAGTAACGTGAGAGTCTAGGACTAGCACGGTAGAAGTCTTCTTCGATTTAAGCATTATATGGTCTAGACAGTTGTTAACTCTGGTCGGTAGAGAATGAGCTGGGAGTAGCCCAAGAGTGGCAGTGTGAGTTAAATAGTCACTAGCGTGCCGGTCACTAGTTCCCGATTTGATGTCGACATTCATATCACCTATTAAAACAATGTTTACGGAGGATTTCAGAGAGGATATTACGCTTTGCAGGCTGTTATAAAAGTTATCCAGCTGTTGATATGATGGAGAGCGATAGACAGAAACTATTGCCGTGGAGCCTAAGCAGGATACAATGCAGTTAGCGTCCTGAAACGGTGGTTCAAACGTGTCACATTTTAAACTTTCTCTGATATACACTACCACTCCGTCATTTTGTTTAACATTATTAATTGTAGCGTAAGATGAATAGCCATGCACGATGGGAATCGGTCCAGAAACCTGCAACCAACACTCCGTCAGAACGATTGCATCAAACTCAATTTTTGTTGTTGAAATCATGGTAAGGAATTGATCAAAATTTTTATTTATGCTTCTGATGTTCACATGAACTATTTTTAAGTTATTATTTAGCATCGGGACTAAATCAAGGCATTCTTCAGGAGAGCATTGGAAAGATTGAGCAACCGAGATGTTATCCAATTCCTGGGAAATTTGATTTAAATTAGCCATTGGTTACCGGGAAAATTAAGTACAAAATACGAGACATTGGATTCAGTTGAACGATGTGACAATACGCAAACGGTCTAATAGATAGCTTCTTGCAATACCGTGACAGTCTTTGTGATGAGAAATAGTAAAAAATTGATGGCCCGCCCGCCATTAAACGGTAATATAGCCTGATGACGTAATTATAATTGTTGGCTTGAATAAAACTGTGAATTTGTGTGAAATGTGTTTGTAGAATAAGTGTTGCATAAATTGACAATAAATTGTTATAGTGATCAAAATAAAAATAAAACAGTAAAACAAAATTATGGTAAATGCACGGATTAACGCGTGTTTGCGTGGTTGTAAAATGTATGGAGTGAATGTTAGAAGTGGAGTAATGTATTACAGCAGTTTTTATAAAGTAAGCAAATAGTCGGATTGAATTAATAGTAAAATTTAAAAACAACTTAAATAATAATAAAAAAGCTACGAAACATGCATAGGAGAGCGCGTGAACATAAGGCGCTATAACATAAGCATACACAAGTAAAGATAGTCAATCCCTGTTTTTTAACGCGGCTAAACAGTTTTCAGAGGTGATTTGGATAGGTTTGTCATCTGGATGAATTCTCATAAGGATTCGGCCATTCACATTCCAACAGAAAAAGTTATGTGTCTTAGCATATTGACGACACTCGTAAAATAGTTTTCTCATCGATGGAGTAAGATGTTCAGCAGCATAGATGGGTAGCTTATGACCTAACAAACCAATTGTTTCTGTGTTTAGCTTCTCATTTAGTGGACGAGCTTTGTTAAATTGCTTAACGTTGGACAAAAAATCATTTCTACCAGAGACAGTCGTAAATTCTGCCACTATGGAACGCGAAGTTCCAGGTTTACCTGGTAGTCGATAGATGTCACGGAAGTTTGATTTATTGATGTCCAAGTCTACAGCTTTCCCTACTCCCGACACTATCGCAACAAGATCTTCTTGCTTTTCATTTTCTTGCACTGGTACATTGCGGAGTTCAATAGTGGCTGGACGAAATTGAAGGTTAAGTTCCTGGATTTGTTTTTGCAGATGATCAATGGTTTTTTCTTTTTTGCGTGTTTTTATTATCCAGTTCAGAAAGCTTTATTTTCATTTCCTCATAGTCCTTGTTTATATAGGCCATGCTGTTCTCTAGGTCTTGGGTTGTCTTTTGTATTAACGAGCATTGGAGCTTTAGTTCGGACACATCCTTGACCAGTAATGACAAGATTTCATCCTGTTCGGTTTTCCAATTGGTAAGGCGCTGGTCATGGTCATTTTTCCAGCTATTCAGCATTTCCATTAGCTCGATTTTAAGGTCATTACAGATGCAAGGTGAGGGAGAGTTTTCTAGATTGCCGGGAGAGTTTTCAAGGCGTTGACGTTTACTTCGGTTGGTGACATTTTCAGTCTCATTCGCCTTAGGTTTTGGTTCCGTTTGCAGTTTGCCTTGTTTAGAAGTTTTTTGTTTTGGGTTTGACGGAGGATTGCACTGAGAAGCCATTGTGTACTGAAGTATGTTAAGCTGAATAAGAAGAGGTTGCAAGCAAGTAAGCGTTGGCCTGATACTTCCAACGTAGCAACAGTATTTGAAGCGAGGATTTACCACACGTTGCAATGAGTAAAGCTGTAGGCGTCAGCGACAGGACTGTGACGGTGAGGGTGACGTCACCCGCTCGCAACGGCTACGCTGCTTTCGCTGCTTGGTGAGTAACTCACGTGGCGCGGTGGGCAGGCGCTCGATCCGGACGCAGTTGGTCGCACGTTCAAATCTAGCGCGAGCAGGACGAATCACAGTTTCACCAAGTTTGTCGTAACACACAAATATTTAATTGTCTCTTTCTAGGACGGCCCAGTGGGAGGGATCTCTCCATTAAAACACACTTAGCGCGACAAGGAATTACTTTTCGGAGTCGTTAACCAATCACAAATTAGTACAAGTAAATATCGATACTCGAGGAGCAAAGTATCGCTACGCACGTCCACTGTGCTCCGGTGCGCACGGAGGAATCTCAAGTAAATATGTCCATCTTTACCTTCAAATATCTCGGTAACGTGACACTTTAGGTACCGTGTTACTGGACATTTTTTGTTCGTCTATATATGTCCTCTATCCATACATACCACTTTCATCGTGGGCCGCGATTTCGAAAAAAAATCAAAATGGCGATGGGTCGATTTGCCAGCTCCCATACAAAAAAGTTCAAACCCCTTTATTATTCCTTTACTAACAATGATATTATAAAGAAAGATACGCCATGTTCATACTGAATGACGTTCAGATATCGTTGCGTTGTCATTAAACGGCTGAACGCCAACGTCAGACTACGACAGCGATAGATAATACGGAACATAATAAGATAGAAAGAGATAGCTAGTTTTTGTGTGTTGCTCTTGAAGTACACTAGAGTATCATAGAGTCGATTTACCACAGAAGAGACATTGAATTTTTATGACTGTTACCAATGTACAGCTACTAAGTACTGCGAATGATTATTAATATTTTTACAATTTAAATTATATTTTAGATAGGTACTATCGAATATTTGTATCAAATTTCAGACGCTTGAGTCCTTTTGGAGTAATATATTTATCTTCTTCTTTAAAATGTGCCGAACAAATTGTGCTACGTTTACTAGGCATCCAGTCAGGTTCACTTCTTTCCGCCATAACTATGCTAACCCATTTATTTTTTATCAAGTCATCACTTGGAAATCTGTAAAATAGTAAAACATTATGAGAAAATATGTTTTATCTAGGTACGTTACTACGTACATTGCAATTTTACTAATAAAATATATGACAGCCCGCTATTACTTATCTCATTCTATATAATTTTAATCATAATAATTGAAAGCGCAACGCTATATATTGTGCCTACCATTTCGCTTCTGTTTGATTCATCTATGACGCATGCTATTTGTCTCTGTCACGCAGCAGATTGTCATGCTATTCTCTATCCTTTACGAACCATCATGTCAATATACGAAATTTATTTGAAAATGAGAAATAATTCGTGAAAACAATACAAATATGATATATTTTTATTATACTTACGTATGGTATGAAACTCCAAAACTCTTATTTTTCTTGGAACCATAGTTATTGCACTTTCTTATGACACAACATGGCATTTTTGTTACGCCGCGGACTCGACTTACTTCGCTCGCTGCTATAACCCGACTAAATGAAACTGCACCAATTAGCGTAGTTTGTCCTCAACAATTTGTGCGTGCTAATGCGATATCTACCTCTTTTTATTTATAATATCATTGTTTACTAATATTTATAATCTCTATGTAAACTTTCACATCTAATATTAGCTAAACAAAATTTACCAGCCGTTTCTTAACTATTTTGTGGTCGGTTTCTAATCGAACCGGATGTAGCTCAAAGCCAATATTTTACATTAAGTGACTGCGCTGGATGACAGACGCACGGGACCGGTCAATGTGGCGACACCTGGGGGAGGCCTATGTCCAGCAGTGGACGTCTTTTGGCTGAAATGATGACTGCCTGAGCAGCGGTGGCCCAGTGGTGTCGGCCCCGACTTACGAACTTACGAACAGTAGGTCGTGGGTTCGAACCCAGGCAGGCGCATTACTTTGTGTTATTTATTTCATCACCGCTGCTCTCAAAACGGTGAAGGAACATCGTGAGGAAACCGGTATGTCTTGGAACCAAAAAATTCAAAGACATGTGACGTCTGCCAATCCGCACTGGGCCCGCGTGGTGGATTATAGCCCATCCCTCTCCTATAGAGGAGGCCTGAGTCCCTGCACACTGGACATTATAGGTTCATGATGATGATGATGATGACTGCCTATTTTAAACCCTTAGTAAGTCTAGTTAGTCAGACACTGTCACTGACTACCTGTAATGACAGTCAAATATCTACAAATTACAGCCGAGACGAAATAGCTCAACCTTCTTTCCGAGACATGGAGGAAACCCAGTCTTAATGATTACCCATCCACGGATCAATCTTAGCAAATGCTGCTTTATCTTAAAGAGCGACCCTTAAAGCAGTCGACTCGCAGCTGTTACTGTTTTAGCGAAAAACTCCTCTATATTTATGTACGTTAGAATTGAAAATTATTTCTCAGATGCTATTTTATCATTCTCAAGCTAGTTGTTAAGAACAAAGAGTTTCTCGGACTCGTACATGCTCTGTTTAGATAACTTATAGTCGAGCAAACTAACCATTTATTTATCTGGGACTCAAGGAAGACGCAGTTTTATTCATAGTCATGTTATGCTCTTGCACACGTGATTCATATGTAGTATGTCCCCTCATACGATATATATAAGAATTTCGTTGCGGAATCCAAGACAGTTAAATCGTTTCTCTGGGACTTCGTCGAGCTTCATTGTCTCGGCGCTTTTCTTGTGGTCGCCACTGTTGATTCTGGCTAACAGGAGTTACAGTGGTTTGGGAATAGAGTGGCGGGCCTGTCCCTAATAAAAAAAATAAAAACATAAGGATGATTAGGGTGTTACAGTAATAATCTTCTTCATAAAACATGGGAAAGGCAATTAATTAGTTCATCCACAGTTCACCACTTATGTTTTAAGCCTCAAGAAATAGGGGGCGAGTTTATTGCTGTACAAATTCAGACTCCGTGGCTGGTACTAAATTTCAATAACACTTTTCCCAAACTGGGAATGGAACATATGTCATCATGTACAGCAGTCACTAGCGACAACTAGACCAATGATGCAGTCTTCTTTTTCATCTTCTTGATAACAATATTATATTCACTTATTAACGGGCTATGCAGCTATGGAAGAAAAAATCAATGTTCAAAAATTCATCCTATTAATGTCGCATAAAAGCGGGTATGATAATTAACTTTTTCACTTCTCTCGCTCTAAAATTCGTCTTTATGTCGTGCGTAGGCGACATAAAGTCGCGTTTTATGCTCTAGAGCATAAAGTAAAATCTTCGTCGAAGACCAAGGTAATCGGCACAGGTAATCGGCCCAACAGCCACAGGAACAACTTCAACTTCATAGAATAACCTCTTTAATTTAATTCGTTTCGCTAGTATTCTAAGAACAAGGGATTACTGCTTTTCATTACGAATACAAGGAAAGTTGATGGAAATAGGCTTCCCCCAATTACCTAAATCGCTTGATGGCAATAGGCTTACTCTTAATTAGGTTGGTTGATGGCAATAGGTTTGCTCCTAATTACATCATTTGATGGGAATAGGCGTACTCTTAATTACATTGATTGATGGCAATGCTTGCTCTCAATTACCTAAATCAGTGGATGGCAATAGGCTTGCTCCTAATCACATCGTTTGATGGCAATAGGCTTGCTCCTAATTACATCATTTGATGGGAATAGGCTTACTCTTAATTACATTGATTGATGGCAATAGGCTTGCTCTCAATGACCTAAATCAGTGGATGGCAATAGGCTTGCTCCTAATTACATCGTTTGATGGCAATAGGCTTGCTCCTAATAAGATTGGTTGATGGCAATAGGCTTGGTCCCAATTACATCAGTTGATGGTAATAGGCTTGCTCCTAATTACATTGGTTGATGTCAATAGGCTTGCTCAAAATGTTTTTATAACTAAGCAGTAACGAGATAAGTCAGGTGTTATGTCAAGTTTCCTACTGAAAAAGAAAGTTAATTGGCGGGAACCATAATTATTTTTACAATATTTACAAGTTGCTGTTGCATTTCCTCGCAATCGAAGTGAAAAGTAGAGTGTAAAACTCGTCCATAAAACCCATTTTACTCTCTACTTTATATCCATCCTCGCTCGCAAGCTCGCATCGGATGGATAAACGTCTCGCGCAAAATGGTGTGTTTTATGCACTTGGTGTACAATCTACTATTTGAGCATACGGCAAATATTTTGTTTACCATGAAAATAAAATGCGATATTTTTACACCATTTTGAATGTTTTCCTTGGGCCTTGGGCAAGCTTCCAAATAAATACTTGTCCAAGCAAAGTATTGCAAATGTCAGATTAATCCATTTATGGACGCCTTGACAATCTTAGGGTATTTAGGGAAACACGAATGTGCTATAACTTGAAAAATATTATTTCAACGACAATTTACATGATAATTATTCTCTAATATATCTAGTAGTCGCAAGTGCGACTGCTGAGCATAAGGTCCTAGGTTCAATTCCCAGGACGTGCAAAGTGTTATTAGATTTTTCCATCAGGAATTTCTCAGTAGCAGCCAAGGAGTCTGGATTTGTGCCCGGTTGATGCCAATAGGATCAATATGTGACGAAAACCAGGTTGTTACGATTAACCGAGACAATGCTGTATCAAGCCCATTTATATCCGGGTACTGTATTACCGCTATTCATTCAACATGATTATGCACGCCCTCAAAAGACGAATAAGGTCCATTCTGCAAACACAAACAGATTTACCCACTCAAAATTCACAAAGTCATGGACACCGTAGTGAAACGACATTGTCGTAAGTTGAGACGACGCTTCCTGTATTTCAGAATATTTCAGTCGTCCATTGTGAAGCGGATATTTTCGCCAAAACCGTTAGACAATGCATTTTCTAAAATGTTCCTTTTACGTCACGCTTTTAGATACTTTTGAGTACCATTACAGGCTGATGAAACATAGTGTTTATACTAGTTTGGTTTTTTTTTTTTAAAAAACGTTGCCCCACACTAGGAATTTCTCCTGTATCGTGGGTTTACAAACATTTAAATTCACATACACAAATACCCAGACCCGAAACAACTACCTGTAGGTCGTACAAATATTTGTTCCGTGCGGGAATCGAACCCGCGGCACACAGCGCAACAGTCCAATCGCTCAGCCACTGCGCCAACCGTGTCGTCTAATAATATCTCTAACAGATGTCTACTATCGAGGATCGAAGAGTAAGTAAATTTTTAAGGATATTTTAAACAACAAACGTGATGAAATCGCCAGACAACGTCCGTCTGTTTTGAGGTTCGATCAAATTCATCGATGATCATGTCATGGGTTTTCAATCGAGTGCTTTCATTCTGATTTCATGTCCCTCAAGGGGTCAGTGACGAAGCATTCTCAACCAGCATTCGCGTATCTCCAGATGTACCTACGCACGTATACCTACAACGAAGCAAATAAACGAACACTGCGTTTGTTTTAATCGTTGTCGAAATCTGTTGTATCAAGTACTGAAGAAAGTACAGGTGGTTTAATCAATTTTTTTACGTATCTTTGTCCCCCAATATACATTTCCTACTTATCTTCACGGTAATCTTAGAATGGCTCATCTAGCAATATAAATCTTTGGTTAAAAATACAAGTCACTCTATTTCTTTGAGGTGCGAGAAACTGCAACTTCCATTTACGTTCATATTATATTCAGGAAGTGTGTTATAATGTTTTATACGCGTTCAGGTAAAAGGGTGTATGGCTCCATCCATACACTTGTTTTTGTAAGCGGATGACAAAGGAGTATAAAGTAACGTTTTGAACACTGCCTTTATAACCCGGAAAAGATTGGATAAAATGCTGAGTAAAATCCAGTAACAAAGCTTATCAAATCTCTTGGCTTTCTAATCTTCTTTTGTGATTTTAGCAGCATATTAAGATTATCTTTATCTGGTAGGCCAAGCAGGCATGGTTTTTATGGCATCAAGTTTTTTTTTTACAACATTCAAGTGCTTTTCTTTTATTTTGATTGAATTTGTGATATACTTACCTACTTACAAGGTGTCTACCGCGTCGATGGTGGTGTGTCGAGATCGCCGATCATGTTCACGGGGCAAACGTTGTTAGAATTTGCATTTAAACAAAGTGGTTTGGAAGATAAGGGATGATTTTGGTCAGCAATGGGACGCAATATAGGCTGAGGTGGGAATATAGGGTGTCTTGAGAGACATCTTGTATTTTTTCAAAGGCGAACACTTGTGTTAAAATAGTCATCATCAACAGCTTATTAATGTTCCCACTGCTGGGACACAGGCCTCCTCTCTTTGAGAGGGACTGGGCTATAATCTACAACGCGGGCCCAGTGCGGATTCGTAGATGTCACCTGTCTTCGAATTTTTGATTCTATGTTTTAAGACGTCAGTCATAGTAGGGCCCCTGGTCCTATTTGGCGTAGCCGTGATATGCACACTGTTTTTTTTACAGTTTAATTTTTAGTTTCTTTTTATAATTTTTATTGAGACATGCCGGTTTCCTCACGATGTTTTCCTTCACAGTTTTGAGAGCAGCGGTGATGAAATAAATTACACAAAGTAATGTGCCTGCCTGGGTTCGAACCCACGACCTACTTTTTGTAAGTCGGGGCCGCCACCACTGGGCCACCGCTACTCAGTTAAAATAGTCAGCACTATAATATCGTTCTAACTGCTAGAAAACTAGCCTATTTTCTATGTAAAGGATTGGATTTATTTAATTATTATTATTTATTCAATCTTTAACGCCGACCCAATGCGGGCTCTTGGGCGTCAAAGGTTATCGAATTTTGTTTTCAGGACATAACGGTTTCCATTGTGTTTCCCTACAACGCATAGGTTCTTCATCTCTCATAGAAAATTGTATACTTTTTAAGAATAATGATGGTGAATTAAATAACACAAAGTGCTTATCTGACTTGGTACTAATACTTCACGGTGTGTTATATTTAAGAGAAGATAATACTGTTAGCACTCAAACTAATGGAAGCATTACCACGCATAATAAGAATAAAGTCTAGACGGAATGACCCCATTTTCGTACCCCGTAATACAGGTATCTCGCTACAATTGCTGTCAGTGGAATTGGCCTACAGCCTCTACCAGAAAAAAAAGTCATAAAGTAGATTTTACTTCATCCGACCTGTATTAATAGTATCATAAATTTTATATTTACAACATATATTTTTGTTATCATAACGTAAATGAAACTTGTATCTCTGTTCCCTTGGTGACCGTTACTGTAATGTTAGTCCCGAAATACTGAAATATTTCGAGTATTGTTCATGTTATTTTTGACTAGACTGTCTCGTTGGTCTAGTTGTCACAAGCACGACTGCTGAGCATGAAGTCCTAGGTTCGATTCCCGGGTCGTACAAAGTGTTATTAGGTTTTTCCATTAGGAATTTCTCGGTTACAGCCACGAAGTCTGGATTTGTGCCTGGTTTATAGCAATAGGCCCTCTATTACTTAGCCCTACAGTGGTCGCGTATCTAAATGAGACAGCAGTAGTCGCGTGGACTACATACGTAGTCCATTTTTAAATTGAAATAAAAAAAAACCTGTAAACGTTATTTCTTTATTTTACCTATGAAAATATAATCAGTACAGTTTTCTTAACTAGATAAAACTTTTTTGCAAAAAAAAAAAGTTTTTGAAGTCGGTTGTTTTTTTTGCAAAAAAGTTTTTTATTTTTTCATTTTTAGTTTTAATATCCTATAGAAATATTTACTATACATTTAACATTCGACTAAGAAACCTAACATTCGACAAAAAATCACGAAACACGTAATACGTGCCTATGAAATTTGAGGGTTGCCCTCGAGTTCTCTGGAATTCCATCACCAGGTCCTGGTTTCTATATCATAATACCACCCTTAAAATATCTCCTTCACAATAAAAAAAGAATCATCAAAATTGGTTCATAAACGACGAAGTTATTCTCGAACACACATAAACAAAAAATGTTCATAAATTAGGAAAAATCTTCATAAAATGAAAAGTACTAGGCCAAACTATACTAAATTTTTATGGAACCAAATGGCAACTACACTGAAAAAAATAATTAGTTGAATCAACATTTATTCAACCTATTTTTTGTGTTAATATAATTAGAACCTACATAGAAGATTTGTTGAATCAAACAAACTGAAATTGTTACTTTTAAAAGGTAAAGGACATCATCCATTTTGGTCCAAATGTCAAAGTCCAATCAAAAAAAGTGCTTTATATTCTGAAAGAACTCGTTCGCCTTAGCATTTTTTTATATGACACCAAAGCTGTAGCACCAATATACTCTCCACTCGCCCGCTCCCCCCTTCGCTTTACCGGTACCACCACAAGATAGGTTTCGACGCCTACTATAATACGCAACGGAGGTCGCCGGCTCGCTTCGCTCGCCACCTCCCCTCTTCCTTCCACTCAAGACCTGCCTTTCGCTTTAACTTCCGAGCCTCCTCTATACGAATCCGTAAACAAAACAGAAAAAAAGGGGTAAAGAGGGGGGGGGGGGGAGAGCTTTAAAAAATGATTTCAACTAACGCATTGCCTTTCAATGAATCCGAAAAAAAAATGTTCTAAGTCTCTTAACTTCCGAGATCCGCCTAAAGGGGGGGAGAAGGGGGCAAGGGGGTCAATTTTGAAAAATGGTTTTTACTTTCCCGAGCCTCCTCTATACGAATCCGTAAACAAAACAGAACACCAGTTTAAAAAAGCGGTGAAGAGGGGGGGAGGGGGTGGTGAAGGGGGGGGAGGGGGTGGTGAAGGGGGGAGAGGGGGGAGCTTTGAAAAATGATTTCGACTAACGCATTGCCCCTTTTAATGAATTTGAAAAAAAATGTTCCAAGTCTCTTAACTTCCGAGATCCGCCTAAAGGGGGGGAGAAGGGGGCAAGGGGGTCAATTTTGAAAAGTGGTTTTTACTTTCCCGAGCCTCCTCTATACGAATCCCTAAAAAAAAACACGTAAAGTCTCTTTGTTTCCGAGATACGATAGGGAGGGGGAGAAAGGGGGAGAAAAGGGGGGGTTTGGCACTTTTGCCATACTCACGAGAGTTACTTGTTTACGAATCTGTCAAAATATACCCACCTGATCCACCATCTGGGAGAACAATTCTGTCAATCAGTGAGTCAGTGGTAATTGAGCTTTGTAGTATTTTTAGAACTCAAATAATACCAAGTACAGTGATGCTACAGCTTTGGTGTTATATAAAGAAATTCTAAGGCGGACGAGTTCTATCAGAATAAAACACTTTTTTTATTTGGCCGGCACTTTTACTTTTGGACCAAAACTGTATGAAATGTGGATGATGTCCTTTGCAAATAGTTGAATCAATTTTGTAAAGACTAAGTTCATTTGCTGATTCCACTAAACATTATGTTGACATTAACGAATTATTAGTTAAATTGACCGTTATGCGATTATACATGAAAAAATATTATGTTAGCTTAACCCATTTTTTTGGTTGTAACAACAATTAGATTTTAACTTTTTTTAATTTGTTACATTGAATGTAGTACTACGGTTGTCACAACGTAATTTTTTGTTGACTCAACTGTTAAGGAATCAACATTCAGAAATTCAACTATTAGTTTTTTCAGTGTATTCCGCATTAAACTAAAAAAGAATCACGTAAATCGTATCATAAATCGCAGCGTAATCGGTGTACATACATAGAAAAAAAAAATACCGATCGAATTGAGAACCTCCTCCTTTTTGGGAAGTCGGTTAAAAATCAATAAATCTTAATTTCGACCTTTGTGTCATAATTGCTAAATCAAAATTAAAAACTTCTCTAAATTGACTCAAAAATCATAGGTGTCGCTTCTAATTGAGGAAACAAAAGAACTTTTTCCTAAAACTTATTGTTTTTTATCATTTTATGTGCAGGAAAGACACATTATCTTCATATGATCCCCACAAATAAACTTTTTTCACGTTGTGCACGACTTGGTGGCTTATCTTGGTGGCTCATCATCAGGTGGCTCATCATCATCATGACTTTCATCCAACCCCTCACTTACGACGTCTTGCTTATGCTCAGAGTCATATTCATGAGTCTGCTCTTCGAAATAGTCAACTTCTTCTTCAGAGCTTGACTCAGCTTGGTAATATTCCTTGACGTCATCAGCTTCGTTCAACCACGCCTCAATCAGTGCAACTTGACGATTATGCATTTTTACTCTAAAAAGGAATTAAAAGTAACACGAATTTACTAATTAATACGTAACATAATATATAATACAGCTCAATTTAAGCTAGGATTTTACGCGAATTATACGATAAAAAAAATAAAAACAAAAAAATAATCACTTGGAAAAATACTCACGTAATTGGTCGCGCGGACTACCTGTGTAGTCCAGGAACTTTGCGGAGCTCCTGTGACAAGTTCGCTTGAGACCCTGGCTTGTGATTTGGTGAGTGCGTTTGTCAATTATTCATTTGAAAGTACTTAGCGGCACAAGAAACTACCGCTTACAGTTTTAAAGATATTTATGATTTTGTTCCTGTGGATTACATAAAATGTAGTCCACGCGACCACTGCAGGGTTAAATATAAGGCAAATTGTGGGTGTACTAATAGATACACCTCAGTCTAACTCATCAGGGATTACAGTGTAATCCCTGATGAGTTAGACTCTGTAATCATTATAGGCGTGATGTTGATGTTATAAGTATTATTATTGACTAGTAACCCTTATCTGTCTCGCACGACTGTATTTCGTTACTCCGAAGTTCGAAATACCGAAGTACGGTATACAGAAAGTTCGTGAGTCCGAATTACGTTAGTCAGAATGTACGCTATGACGAAGTACGGTATTCAGAATGTTCGTTACTCCGATGTACGTTTCTCCGAAAGTTTGCTACTACGAAGTACTGTACTCAGAATGTTCGTCACTCCGATGTACGTTACTTCGAAAGTTTGCTACTACGAAGTACTGTAAGCAGAATGTACATCATCGCGAAGTACGGAACTCCGAAAGTTTGCTATGACCAATTACTCAATAATAATTAAGAATATTCCTCATTAGAGAGTATTTCGAATTAGTCAAGTATTATAAATGATGATTATTGTGCAAATAGGTTTTACAAGCCAGTAATTCTCAATTATTATTGAGTAATTGGTCATAGCAAACTTTCGGAGTTCCGTACTTCGCGATAGTGTACATTCTGAATACAGTACTTCGAAGTAGCAAACTTTCGGAGTAACGTACATCGGAGTAACGAACATTCTGAATACCGTACTTCGTCATAGCGTACATTCTGACTAACGTAATTCGGACTCACGAACTTTCTGTATACCGTACTTCGGTATTTCGAACTTCGGAGTAACGAAATACAGTCGTCTCGCACGATTGCAATCTGGCGATGTATCAAAAAATGGAAATTTCATCGATCATCGGTTACGTTTCAGAGAATGTGCTTTAGAATTAGGTACACAATTTAATACACCTATCCCCCTTCTATCGTCGGAAGAACAGAGATATGGCAAAGCGACACTGTTATATGGTTGAATTTCCACGAACCCGAACAATACGTTTTACTTACAAATGTATTTGTACGAACCGACAGTCTATAAAATTTACTTACAGTATTTCTGTTTTCATATCATTATAATCATAATCTGGATCTATTAAAAGTTTGAGTGAAAAGGTTTCTTTTATAGAAGCGTGCTACACCATAGGCCGCATCTTTGCTGCATATCAGGCGAGCTACGGTCAAACGCTATTATGTAATAAAAAAATTAAAAATTAAAACACACACGTGAAAGTTACGGAATCGATTATCTCGGTAAAAAATGTTTATCACATCAAAATGAATAAATTGTGAAGTTCAGAAGAACCAACACTGGTATTAGTCGAAGACTTTACTCAAGTCAGTCTTGACACGTCTTCATTCCGACTCATGAGGCATATTGTAATAGATTGTTTGTAATTTATCATAAACGTCAACATAACAATATAGAATTACATTAGAGATATCTATTAGATTGATTACAGTGACAGAGTCGGCACTTAAAATATGGATGTAAGTGTTCGCAATGACTGACTCGAAAAGTGAATTGTTTTATAAAATGTAATAGACAAAATATAACATAACACCTGGAGTGATAATACACCCACATTTCGCCTGTTATATTTGAGTCCAGTATATACAGACATAATATATTACCATTTCCACATAATGTAATGTTTGTACATAAACTCCCTTGGGACGCGATAAAATGGTAGTTTGGATTGGGTTAATTATATTTTTATGGCTTTTTGATCGTGTTTGTTGTATACAGTTGTTTGTGCTATCTTTTTATGGCCAAATTTTAGATTTCATTAGCGTAATCTTCTTACTTTGTCTCTACAGAATGTAGACATTAACGCGTGAACGTTTACCATGAAACGTAAATTAATACTACAAACTGTCTCGTTGATCTGCTAAGCTTGAGGTCCTGTGTTTGATTGCCTGGTCGGGAAAAGTGTGATTGGATTTTTCCATCAGGATTGTCTCTATATGCCATGGGAAGTTTTTAATTAAAGGTTATGATACTCTGAGATAATGTAGCAATGTTTCTAATAGTGAAATAATTTTCGTAATTAGATCAGTGGTACCCTGGATTACTCCATCTAAACTTACAAACAAACAAACTTTATAATACAGATTGATTAACATATTTTATTAATAATTTTGTGAATGTGTAATCAAATCGATTCGATTACAATCCAAGTAGCACGATAAATTATTGGCTCGTCTATCTAATAGTTAACTAATTTATCAGATAACTAAAATCACATTTTATCGGACTAACGCTTTCAAACAGTAGCTTCCATTCGATTTAAGAGGAAATCAATGAAGACTATGTTGGTAGCTACTCTTACTAATAGAGAAACCAATTAAATTAATTAAAAGAACGAAAAGGACTCGGCTCGGCTGATTGCAGTGTCGAACATGCAAGGACTTGTCAAATTGGTTAAACCTGATGGTTTTCCTACAGTTGGCAAAACTTGGTCTCAAACGGAATCCAAATTCAATCACATTACAAGGTCACATAATCACCAATACCCACCTTCCTCAATTCCATCCTTTTCCTCGATTACAATCTTCCCCAAAACAATTGAAGAAAGGTTCTTAAAAAGGCAAGTAGAAATGGTAATAAACACATTCCAATAGCATTCCTTGGTACCAAAAGCGACGGAGCAAATGAATTACTGCTCAATCATAATTTTCTCGCAAAGGAAGAAATTATTTATTCGAATCAATGGTAGCGGAATTTTCCGTATTTTCTGAGATAGATAGTAATAAAATCGAGTATATTACGCAGAATAAAAGTGAACATCAAACATTTGTGCCAATGTTGGTTAACGTCAAAAGTGAGTTGGTTGTAAACATTGGTCGGTAAGGCCAAATGTTAGGATTGTGGATATAATATTTGCATGTGCATCAATGGAATTGAATGCTGGGTCACGTCTAGTGGTTTATTTATTTATTTATTTATTTATATATACTTTATTGTACACCACAAAAATACATAACAGAAGAAAACATAATATACACTACAAAACATACAATGGGCGGCCTGTGGCCTGTGGTTCCATGGAAGTATCGACTATCTCTTTAATATATTCTGATATATTCTATAAAGCATAAAAGACGTTATGTTACGTGGTCATATTATTCTAAGATGTAGATCGTAGACGCTTATATGAGTCTTTGTTAGTTTTTTCTTCGCTACATATTTGATTTTTTGAGTTTTTCATATTATAAATCTAATTGCAATCTTACACTTTAACCCGTTAGTCATTGACTGAACTTAAGTCAGACTTGTCATGCCCACATTCCACGCCATCATACATAGGTACTCGATTATTATTTGACATAAACGCTTACTTTTCAATATTAAAGACGTCATGTCGTCTTTTACATTGATTACAGTGACATATATTATGACATTATTGATTAAAACAGAATGTAACTATGGGTCCGACAAGGATGACTGATATAGGAGGCAACGTACATATACAGAGGAAGTTCTTCTTCTTCCTCTATGTCTCTCTGTTGTAATTAATGTATTTACTGAAGAGAAAATTCAAGATATTGTACAAGAATAATTATCCAAAAAAATCAACTTAAATGTTATGACAGTGACAGTCAACCCAACTTAAAAATGAAGATTCAGTCGGCACTGTAAATGTAGGTGTTAGTCTTTTTGACTACGGCAATTAAGATCATAAAAAAATTATATTTCAGGATGAATACAGGCTGGATTCTGAAGGAGAATATGATTAGGTATTATACTAGTATAGTCTTTATATGTTTACTGATATAATACGAAGGGTTTTGTTATTATAGTCTGTATTGTGTGGAAACTAGCAATTGGTTCGTTTCGAAATATTTATCGGATTCGATTAGTCAGTGCCAATTGTTGTCTGCTCGTATTCGGATGTTTGTTAATCAATCTGATAGATTACAATATATTATACCTACCAATGTAAGCTGTCTGTTAGGTAAAAACAAGTTCTGTATTTACTTTAGTAAAGTTATGAGTAAGTTTTGTTTTTTTTGTTGTATCGGAAATCATCAAATGACCCCCCCGCTCTGGGCAGAGCGGTACAGAGAGAGTCAGACTTCTACTATCTAAAAAATAAAAAGCAAAATTAAAAAAAAATTGAAAAAACCCACGACTGCTAAAAATTAATTGAAAAAAGGATAAAATAACAAAAAACCCAAGAATGTCCGTCGGGGGCTGCCATTAAATGAACTAGTTTTGCAATGTTCAGAAGAAGAAAACACCCACCTTAAAAAAACCCAAGAATGTCCGTCGGGAACATTCTTGGGTTTTTTTAAGGTGGGTGTTTTATGTTATTTTATCCTTTTTTTCAATTAATTTTTAGCAGTCGTGGGTTTTTTCAAAATTTTTAATTTTGCTTTTTAGTTTAAACTTTTTAGTTTTATTTTTTTGAACTAGTTTTGCAATGTTCAGAAGAAGAAAACACCCACCTTAAAAAAACCCAAGAATGTCCGTCGGGAACATTCTTGGGTTTATTTAAGGTGGGTGTTTTATGTTATTTTATCCTTTTTTCAATTAATTTTTAGCAGTCGTGGGTTTTTTCAAAATTTTTAATTTTGCTTTTTACTTTAAACTTTTTAGTTTTATTTTTTTATCTAAGAACATGCACCAATCATACCTAAACCCATAACTGAAAACTGAATCAAAATCAGACTTGTAGTTTTGGAGAAAAATGGCAACTTTGATTTGCACAAAAAATGTTTGCTGCAGCGCCCCCAGGTGAGTTGTCACCGTAACACCTATCTAAGAACATGCACCAATCAAACCCGAACCCATAACTGAAAACTGAATCAAAATCGGACTTGTAGTTTTTGAGAAAAATGGCAACTTTGATTTGCACAAAAAATGTTTGCTGCAGCGCCCTCTGGTGAGTTGTCACCGTAACACCTATCTAAGAACATGCACCAATCAAACCCGAACCTATAACTGAAAACTGAATCAAAATCAGACTTGTAGTTTTGGAGAAAAATGGCAACTTTGATTTGCACAAAAAATGTTTGCTGCAGCGCCCTCTGATGAGTTGTCACCGTAACACCTATCTTAGAACATGCACCAATCAATCCCGAACCCATAACTGAAAACTGCATCAAAATCGGACTAGTCGTTTTGGAGAAAAATGGCAACATGTATTTGCACAAACACACAAACAAACAAACAACCTCTCACCCCAAACGCATAAACCGTCTCCGTTCCGTCGTGGGTAAAAACCACCCATGTTCCTCTTTAGCCTTTTGTGTCGAGCCCGCGGTATCTCCTTCGAACAACCCGCAGCCCCGACGGGCATGAGTAAGACCTTGATGTTGGTAATTTACTTCTAAACCAATCAAGTTATTTATAAATGAGGTCTTGACACATCCAAATCCAACCACAAAGTAACCTATTTAAAAAATGCAATTTCAATATTGGTTTAAGTGAATCGGTATCTTTCAGGCAAACGTGCTCCATCCTAGGAATTATCACTTCACACCAGGCACGTTGCGGCTAAACTCAAGCCTATTTAGTGTAAAATAAAAGAAAGGGCTGATATCAGTATTTCTCGATACACAATTAGAACAAAACTTCTTTTAATGTTTAAATAACCTACCTGTAACTTGATTTTAGTCAATTTGATCATAGTAGTAGGTAATCTCGACTCACTTCCTAAAGAATCTGTATTGAAACTCTCGTGATTTCCCACAGGACCGTGTCTAAGATAAGACGTCAAAACTGAGCGTATCAACTAAACCGATAAGTTATAGTAAGTAAGTTTCGTATCTATCTTGGACTTTAGAATAAAGACTGATACATGGAAGTAAACGTCAACGTCGTCAACTTAAAGGCGTTCGTGGTGTGAATACCAACGTGTTATCTGTGCTTCGTTTGGAGGACTTTTGGCCGCAGGTAGTAGTGTTCCATCGCTTTGATGGGCTAGGACAACGTGGACGTACAGTGACATAGTGTATATTGTATGGAAACTTGATTTAATAGTTTGAAAATAATTAAAGTAAGACTAAATATTATATAAACCAAACTAACCTAAAAACAAACTAAGTAGAAAGGGCATCGAAAAACTCCTCCTCAACGCTGTCAGCAGGTAAAGTACCCAAGAGACTGGCAGCGTTGCCGCGTTGTATGGCAACACTTAGCCTCTGGCCAAAGAAAAAGCCATATTGTATTAAATCATATTATTATTAAATGAATTGAGCTAAGGGCAAGAGAATCATGATGATGTCATTTAACAATTCGGAAGCAAAAACTTATTTAACAAAGTCCTGCCTCTCGTTTTAATTTACCAAATTTCAGTAAGAGGTAAGCTTTAGAGGAGGTTAGCTTAGCAATATCCACATTGGTTGGGAAAAGTAACTAAGTAACGGCTAAAAGCCGAAGTATTATAAGCCGGCTGTACAAAGGTGAGGTCGGTAGTAGTTGGTTTAATGTAGCTATATAGTTTTTATTTGTTAGAACATAACCAAATGCGTTGATTGGAATTGTGGAAAAACTGAGGGAGCGCAGCGAGCGGTGCTACGACACCGGCTGGTTAACGCTAGATATGAGTTGGTTGCATCAAATCGACATTATGAGAAAGCTAGACCTAGACAAAATTTAAATATATTTGATTTGTTATTCGGACTTTATCCGAAAGTTAGGGTAATAATAGAAAAGTTAACCCGGATCCCTTAACTTCCTCCAGCACAACATAATCACAAGATATATGCGATGTTACGTCGTATCGTGACTTTACATAGTATAATATAATTCGGAAAATACTGGCGCAGGATTGCATCGACAGTTTTCCAGACACGACATTGTCGCGACTTGTTACGATTTACGATGTAGTGTGGAAATCTACGATAAAGTATCGCATCGACATAGAACGTCGCTACTTTCGCATGTGTTTTTGCCCTTACATGAACATATTCACACAAGCAATCCAAGTTAAAAAGACTTACGAAATATTTGACGTTATAAACGAAACCGACATAAATATCATTTCAGCTGAGTAATATTTTTCTTCACACACAATATTATCCCCTTTGTCTCAATAAAAGACCATTGCTAATCCGAGAACAAAAGAAAAACATGGTACCTACAAGTAACACTATCTAGTAGCTACAGAATCTAGATTTTCTTCGCGTAAAAGTCGTAAAAGTGGACCGAGGGAAACGAATTATTACATAGCTTCGAGCGCTTAAAGCTGAAGAGACTGACATGAAATAGCCGCTTATCAGCGTAGTAGTTTTTAGCTGTGTTATAGTTTATGGGCACTAACTTTCATAAAACTTTTTAATTAAGGTGGAAATGCCGGGGTAGCCCGTAATTTATTATCAAACGTAAATACTACAATTTGGAGATCAGTATCAGGCTTTCTGTTTTACAAAATATAATTATTTGCATCCGTAACACGTATATTACCAGAATTGTTATATCATCAATACGACTCCCTATGTTAATTTAATGCAATAGGGTAGTTGGCAAAAAAAATCTAATAAGTCTGACAGATAAATTTAAAAAAAATATTGGACACGTATTTTTTCACGTACTTAAACAAAAAATTAAGACGATACAGTACTTCGGAAAGTCGTGCGACGTCACAGTTTGGTCAATTTTACCAGACTATGACAAAAACCCCCTCTCCATGATCTTTGACAAGCTTAAATTTCGTCAATTTTTATTAATTTGATAAAACAAAAAACACGTAACTAATATTTTTCGCTAATCTAACTGACGGACTAAACAGAACCATATTTTTTTAGTCAGTCAAGTACCCTATTGAACGACTATTTCAGGAAATCGTCGAACTATATTTTGTTTAACACACAATCTGGAACTACCTGATCTAAGTTATAACTTTACTTCTATGACCCTTGAATGAACAGTAATTATAGTGCACTATATTAAGTAGTTTTCAATCCCGTCGGGGCCGCGGATTTTTGTACTAGATGACGTGGCCTCGGCGCAAGGGCAAAGAAGGAACATGGGTTCGGTTTTTAGTCAGTAGAAGTCTGACACTCCCCTTCGCTCCGCCCAAGAGCGGGGGGGGGGGGGGTCATTCGATGATTTTCCACCCACCAAAAAAAAAAGTAGTTTTCAATCAATATTTTTGGCGTAAAGCTATTTTTTTTTTATTTGGGACAAGCCCGCCACACTATTCCCAAACCACTGTAACTCCTGTTAGCCAGAATCAACAGTGGCGACCACAAGAAAAGCGCCGAGACAATGAAGCTCGACGAAGTCCCAGAGAAGCGATTTAACTGTCTTGGATCCCGCAACGAAATTAATCAGAAAAGAATAGCGGAGGAGTAGGAAAAAACATAATTTCCACTTCCCTCCATATCAGCAGGAGACAGAACAGAACAAGGCCAATAGGCACACAGGGACGTATACAACTGGGATAAGCCCAGTTGCCTAGCACCACGGATATTATTGTCATTAATATTACTGGGTCCTAAGTTGTGAGCTGTTATATTTGATTCCAATAATAGGTATGACAAAAATGCTTGAACGCACGGAAATTTGTTCTAGTTTCTACAAGGTCCGTATAGTAAATAACTCCGGATGTAACCTGTACACTATTTAACATAATATTACGTTCATTCTGCCAAAGACTACACTCCCATAAAATGTGATGTGCAGTTTGTTCAAATTCGCAGTCAGATGTAGAACATTGACAAAAAGGCGAGGCAACAAGCTTGAAGGAAAATAATTTACTCTTAAAGTTACCATGACCTGTGAGAAATTGGGCGACACAGTGATCCACCTCCAGCCATGTCCTGGCCAGCCGCTCACGAACGGATGGAAAGAACTGGTGGAGGCGTAAAGCTACTTAGTTTGATGTAAAAATGCTTGGTTGACGGCTACGTGAAGGGTTCGTTTACCACCTTTTATAGTGTTTATAACTGAAGCAGGTTCCAGGTTTATGCTTAACAGGAACTGTGTCGACTGATAAGTAGGTACTAGAATAAATATTCTGATTTAATGATGGAATAATACGCGCGGATGGCAGTAGCGTAAAGTTTTAATAGACCATTTAAATTGTGGCGGTTTTATGGTTTCAGACTAATAGCTTTAGCAACGTTGTTGGGTATCTACCTGGGAAAATAGCCAATGTATTGTTTAATGATAAAATGAGCCTACCCAAATAAGTGACAAATAAACTTTTATTGGTAGTAATAAAATATTATCTATTTCGTTTCTTGTCATATTGAACAATTATACGATGGACTACGATTAAAGGAACAACATTGGGACCTGCTTCTTCCTCTTCTTCGTGTCGGTGATATCGAAAAACTTCATATTTACATTTAAATATCATTCCTACTTATTTTGGATTAAAATAATACATTTATTAAGTGTCGTGATTCCACGCGCCTACTTTACTTGCCAAATTAATGTATCTTCATTGAAACGTATTAAAATTTTCTGTATTACCACTTTAATTCATTCATTTTTCATCATTAATTTAATAATTAATATTGTATATTCCCATAAATAACATTTCAGGAAATAAAATAAATGTTTGGTGATAAGGGTGTGTACTTTTAATAAGAGGAATATAATTACCATTTCTCTCTCTCTTCAAGTGCCTCTCTCCGACTAGTGACGGTTGGCTGTCAGCTCCACATATCCGACTCGGTCTTTTGCCAGTCTAAAAAGTTCCGCGGCGCTCTTAACTCCCGTCCATTACCGAATATTGCACAGCCACGATTTCTTTCTGCGACCCACTGAAGCTCTTTTGATGCCACTTTGCCCATCATCATTTTCATTATTAATTATCATTTCTGAGTAATAAATAATTGATCACTGAAGATCAATTGTACCTACGTAATTAATCATCAATGACCAAAATACAAAACTTCTAGCTAAAGTAACAACTGAATAATACAAAGGTAAAGCTTAATTCGACGGGAGTTACGGTCCAAGGGACCAATCTGTCTCTATTCGTCAGACCATTGGCGTTAAACAAAGCTCACCGTGGTCAGTGATTGCTAGATGGCAGATCAGTTAGTACCTTTCAA
Source organism: Diarsia dahlii (assembly GCA_949775195.1). Taxonomy (NCBI): domain Eukaryota; kingdom Metazoa; phylum Arthropoda; class Insecta; order Lepidoptera; family Noctuidae; genus Diarsia; species Diarsia dahlii. The sequence goes on from OX459200.1 coordinate 6,979,779, forward strand.
AGAGGCCTTTCGGAGTAAATTAATGGTTCGGAATCTGTGAATGGTTTTGTTGATAGGACTGTGTAGCAGGACGATTAAGAGTTCAAATTGTCGCTAATAATGCAATTTGAAGTTGTTGTTATCTCTCATTGCCTGTAATCCGGAGGATTGCAGAGGTGTGCCTAAAAGAAAGTAGGTACACCCTCATTTCGCCAGTTATGTGATTCATGTAATCGGGGGTGAGTCTTGTATCATCAAGTAGAAAAAACTCAAGATGAAAAATACCATTTTTCCCGATTTGGGAATTCGATATTATTTATATAAAATAAAATAAACACTCTACTTATTCTTTGTTTGTTAATAGATATGATACAGTTACGTAGCATAATTCAATGAATTATAATAAAATCATGGACTCACTTGAATAAATAGACGTCCATTAGTTTAAACTTCTAAATAAAATCTTCAGACAAAATCCAAACCAGATTCAAAATTCAAAACAATCTAAGCAATTCGTTTTTTTATCAAATTGTTTACACAAAATACTTTTTGTAAGTTAATTTTCTTCAGTCGAATGTCTGATTTGATTTCAAAGTCACGTGACAACTCTTGGCGTCCCATTACCCGAATGTCGGTTACAAGGACATTCCAAGGCCTAAGGCTGCCTGTCCATTGGCACAATGTAGAGAAGCGGAGCGGAGCGAGGAAGTAAATCACAGCTGGGAAACAGAGCGGACGGAATTATACGTAGCGGTGCAGTGTTGCGAACTACAAGGTGTAAATTGACTCTTCGGAAAGCCGCAAAATTTATTGCTGAGAGACGGTTTTTTTGGAAAAAACTACGTAATACGGTAGGACTTAACGCATCAAGCATTGTGCTGATTGAAGCATTGAATAGTAGAGGCAATGGAGGTATTTAAAGTAAAGAAAGAAGAATGTTTGACCCACAATATTTCAGTAACTAGATAGTTTACAGGTCTGGTTTAGGACAAAACAAACCAGGGAAACTTGTTCTCATTGCAAAAAGAAGAAACACGCATGCTGCGCCGACCCCAAATGAATTTGGATAAGGGCAAGAGAATTATGATAATGTTATTTATCATAGCGTTCTTTTTTTTTTGTCGAGAAGCACTAATTGCTTGTGGAGAAGAGCTAGGCCGAGAGTACGTGACAAGTGATCAAAGCGGGTGGCAGTTGGCAAGGGTGGCAAGTTCACTTTAATTATACGCAAAATGTTACACAGACTTTAAATTTTATTGCCAAAATGCAGCTAGTATTCGTACAGCTCCGCTAAACTCTCTTCTCTTTGCTGCCCCTGTGTACAGGTAGCCTAATGGATTGGTGGTAGTAATGGAACTCGATTGAAATTTTGTGGTCCTTTTGGTGTAATATTTCTGGTTGTAACTGAAATGTCAAGTCGAGACGTAAAGGTTAAGTTGTTAGAACAATTGAAATTTCGAATGGTAATATTTAGTACTTAATGTTATGAAATATTATAAGTATTTTTGAAAAATATTTTTTTTTAGTGAGCATAAGAATGAAATGTAACACTGATAATATTAAATGATATTAAAATTTGTGATATCTGAACTAGTATTGAAGAATGAAAAATTCATGAGATTAAGCTACCTGGCATTTAAAATCAGTCTCATACACATCTTTCAGTTTCTGTTTCGTTTCGAGATGGTGAAGATTATATGTAGGTGATAAAGTCTACAGAATGAAAAAAAGTCGTCTATACTCACCTGGGTGAATTCATTTCAACAAAGTGAACATTTACCTCTGCTCATGTCGAAATATTTTACCTGGAAGTTATTACCGAGATCCTTCCAAGGTAAAATGATGAATAAAAAAAAACTGCTTTATTCGGGTGATATCACCCAGGTGAACATAGTGGAATGAACCTGTTCAAAATCATGTTTAGCGTTTTTGCACAGAGTGGCAACCGCTGCAGAAAACGGATTAAATCATAAAAATATATAATCCACAGTATTGGTACGGAAACACCAACAAAAAAAAACCCGAAAAATATAAACATCACTACCTACCTATTAAGGTAGATGAGTGAGACGCAACTTGATAAAGATATCACGAGAACGCGATACTGACACCCCTTAAATACGGAAAGCCGATCTCTAAAGTAGATTGTTGAACATTTTTACAAGCTTGTTAACAGTATTCACGGAACGCTCCCTTTTTCCGGTTGGTGCAAAATTGCGTAAAACAATTTATATAAATACTAGCTTTTGCCCGCGGCTCCGCCCACGTGGATGTCGGAAATATCAAAAATGACGATTTTCCATACAAACTTTCATCCCCTGCTTCAACCCTCTGGGGGTTGAATATTGAAAAATCCTTTCTTATTGGATGCTTACGTCATAAGAGGAATACGTGTGCTTAATTTTAAGGTCCTTAGCTCTCAGAGTTTGGCCTGTCCGTTGATTCTCAGTCAGTCAGCTTTACCTTTTAAATATACAGTACCAAATGTGTTTTCGCGAGCACCACCACATTTCTCGATCTGGTGGCTAAATACACCTGCTCGGGTTGATCTTCAGGTTAAACTGAGTTTACCTAGATTGGTCTTTAGATGGAAGATCACTCATCCCACACCGAGTTTCCTCCGTACCTTGAAAGACACGTTAAGCCGTTGGTACCAGCTGTCGTTGGTATAAACGCTATTCCATTTATTTAATAAAATATCGGTTTTCGAAAATGATTTATTGCCAAAAAAATCCTTGCTTTCGTTATCAGCTAGTTTTCGATATTGCTAATTAATTAGGTGAAGGGTCAGAATTTCCGTTTAATTTAATTGATTTTTTAAGTTACAAGACTACGCAACAGCTTTTACGGGGCTATCCCTTCTGAATGTTTGTCATAAGTACGGATTGATTACATAAATACATAACAGTTTTTACTCTAGCCACACTTGGACTGTCAATAAAACTAGTCAACATTCAACTAGCCGGTATAATATTCGAATATAGCCCGTAGGTAAGCATTTTCACCAGTTTCAATTTTGTTGGTATTTTTCTCCAGTTCAGTATTGAGTTACTGAGCGGTTTTAGGCAAAAAATGATGGATAGCAGAATCTGACTTGTGTCAACAAGTTCGGTTTCAAAATCGATATTCGCGAAATGAAAGTTTGTTGCTAGGGATTTTGTTTTTCATAACCTTTTTGTGATGGTTTTTCTTTGTACCTAAGTGACAAAAAATATTGGCCCTTTGAGATTTTGATCAATGTAATTTCACGCTAGTTCTGAATCAGTTTCGTTTTAGTTGAAACTGATCTAGTAGTAGAAGTAAAAGCAGTTAACTTCTGGTTAACCTGAAGATCGAGAGATCGACCCGAGTGGTGGTTCTATAGTAGTGAAAAAAATTGTAAACCTAAGGACTTCTTTCTATTATGGCTTCCAGCCACCGTAGGCGTGGGCCTGTAGACGGTAAATAAAGGGCTAGCTCACCGTCCGTCCGTCCTATGATGATGACAGGCCGTGTTGATGGCGCGTTCGTGTTCCACGCGTGCCTCAAAGAGAAGTCAGCAACATTGCTGAGCTCCGCAAGGGCCTACACCTGTCGGGGCTGTGGATTGGTCGAAAGAGATACCGCGGCCTAGGACACAAAGGGCCATGAAGGTACACAAGGTACAATAAGGGTGGTTTTTAGTCAGTAGAAGTTCGACACTCCCTACAGCTCTGCCCAAAGTCATTTAATGATTTAGGTACCACGCTCCAAAAAAAAATACCTACTTCTTTCTATTAAAACAATCTCCAGATCGAACGAGCACCAGACTTGGTCTGGTTTATTTAAAAACCTCATTTGCCTGTCAACGTTGTATGTTCGGAGTGAAATTACGGCTTGTACCACATACAGCCAGCAATATCGCTAACAAATTACTTTAGTCTTCATGAATATTTCATCGTGTAAGGCCTGGGCGATATTTATCTGAAAATTAAACGTTACTGCGACCTTTTTCATTAATTTTCTTAGTTTATGTCTGAAAGGAACTAGGGGATGAGTATTTGGAAATTAAAGTCGTTTTTTGTGTTTGCCTGTATGTACTTGTTGACCTTTTTTACCTCGAACGGATTTTTTAAAAACATCAAAATCCCTCCCGCTCTTAGACAGAGCGAAAGGGAGTGTCAGACTTCTACTGACTAAAAACTCCCATGTTCCTTCTTAGCCCCTTATGTCGAGGCCGTGGTTTCTCTTGTGAACAACCCGCAGCCCCAACGGGATTCGCAGCCCCGACGGGGACATGACTTAACAGTATTGTAGAACATAACATAACATAACATCACGCCTCTATTCCCCGAAGGGTTAGGTAGAGGTGTACCTAATAGTAGACCCACTTTTCGCCAGTAATGTTTAATTCACATGTAATACAGCACGGTTAGCGCAGTGGCTCAAGCAATGGACTGCTGCGCTGCGTGTCGCGGGTTCGATCCCCGCACGGATCAAATATTTGTATGACCTACAGGTAGTTGTTCCGGGTCTGGGTATTTGTGTATGTGAGTCTAAATGTTTGTAAACGCACCCACGATACAGGAGAAATTCCTAGTGTGGGGTAACGTTTTTTTTAAAAAAAAAAACAAAAAAAAAAAAAATTGTGGGCGAGCTTTTTGCCATCAACCGGGTGTAAATCCAGGCTCCGTGACTGCTATTGAGAAATTCCTGATGGAAAACCCAAATAACACTTTGCCCGACCTAAGAATCTTACCCAAGACCTCGTGCACAGCAGTAGCGATTGTGACCCCTAGACCAATGAGCTAGCTAGCTATTGTAGAAGTAATCACGAAAATATTTACTTGTTTGTTACGCACAGCGCTACCTACGACCTCGACCCTGATTCGCGACTTAGGCGCCGCTGCATAATGGGAACGGCCAACACGCCGACGCAGCATTTCGTGACACGCAACCATCAAACGAATGACCTACGCCCAAATACTCAAACGTCACTCAATTATAAGTAACCCTCAAAACTCCTGCTAGCTCTGTCACTCTGCGTTAAAGTAACAAAGACAGCACGAGATTTAAGTGCAACTTATAATTGAGTGACGTTTGAGTATTTGGGCGGTCACGCAGAAATCATCGACTCAGCGTCCAATACTTTCTACGCTTCAACACCGAAGAAACGAACTGAGTCAGCACTCCGTTGCACGTATCGAAGATCACCTAATAACCTGAATCAAAGCAGTCATTCATTCTGTATTCCAACATCGAATAGGAATCATTAGGCTCGTCTAGGTTATAATTAATGTATAATTTATTATAGATTAAGTAGTCATCTTTGGTTTGATTTCAATCCCCCGATTGTAGCTAACGTAATTTGTTACATTGATGTAGTGACAACAAACCTACTTAATAATATCATAAACAAGCTGATGCCCGCGGCTTCGCCCGCGTGGATACTGTAAAAACAATCCTTGATGCGGATTATATATCATTCTAAAATTTCAGCTCGATCGGTGCAGAACTTTTTGAGTTTTTGAAGCGTACACAAACCAACATAACATTTTTATATATTATATATAAGAATATAAGATATAAGATAAGATAAGAAGAAGAAGATATAGAAGATATGAAAGTTTGTGAGAATGGATGGATGGATGGATGTTTGGATGTTTGTTACTCATTCACGCAAAAACTACTGAAAGGATGTGGATGAAATTTACAACACTGATAGTTTATAACCTGGATTAACTCTTTCAGGGTCAGTGGTTAGCTACGCTAACCATATTTCGTATTTTTATTATTTAAATTCCGGCCATCTAGCGATTATTTCATGGACTTTCATAGAAATACACCTTACGCTCTATTTAGTTTAGGCAGTAAGTGGCGCCGATAATCGTTTGTGTTTGTATTGTTCGTTTCAACAAAATTCGTTGACAGTGGTGGTTACCGTAGCTAACCATGTGATTCCTCAAATTGTTCAAAAAAATATCTAAGTGAAGGCACTTAGATATTTTTTTGAACCATGTTTTCAGTAATGTTTAGCCTAAATACAACTAGAAAAAACATAAAAACATGTATATTGTAACTTATGTGAAAGTGCCCCTGAAAGAGTTAACAGATGGGACACTTTTGATCCCGGTAGTATGATCCCATGGGACAATTATCGAACTTCACGCGGTTGAAGCCGCTGGCACAAGCTAGTGTATCATAACGAAATCTCTATGTGTATTGTTTTGTCATAAAAATGCAAATGAGTGGCCGATTGCTTTTTTAGATAAAAAGTTTTTTATTTTTTATTTTATAAATGTATTTGAAGTTTCATCAGCATTAGTATTCTAAAGTCTCTCTTCGTTAGTGTAAAAATAAACTTGAAAACCAAATCGTGCTAATAAATTGAATAATTAGATCTAGGTCGTCTGTTAGACATAAAACAGTTTTCGAAAACAAGTTTAAAAATCTAAAACACGACTACGAACAAAATATTGGTTTGTTATTTACATAATACGAGTAAATAAATAACACAGACTAGACCGCGAGAACTGTTTGACCGTAATCTAAACGTATATATTGACTAAAACTATAATATGATATACTGATATATTTGTAACTAGCTGATGCCCGCGACTTCGTTCACGTGGACATTTTGATGTCTGTTATCGAGTGGTTCTAAGCCCAAATACTGAGCATGTGGTCTGCGGTTTGATTACCGAGACGGGCAAAAGGCGCCGCGCCCTCAGTAGCGGACGCGGAGTCTGGTTTTGTGCCTGTTTGATAGCAATAGCCCATATTACGTCTACAAACGTCAAGCGCCCCCTATTACATGGCGCTTCAACATTACTTAGCCATTCGTTCTTTGGTGTCAGCACTGCCTTAATGAATGAAAAGTGTTTGTTAATAAACAAACACTCTTTATTATTTATATTAACCTCAAAATTAGGAAAAACGTGCATGTTAAGTTCATTATCTGTTGGCACTGGATGGAGACATTCTTCTGAAAATATATTTTTCCCATTAGAAGCAGCTTATTTGCAAAGACACCTGCTTCGTGGTCGTTATACAGTTGGACGCGGATGTTGCACGTAAGATGGAGATGGAGCTGCTGCCGCAAACATGTTATGATTATTTAACTAGACCAACTTACTGTGACCTATCTAATATGTATAACAATTTTTTTTTTTTTTGGAGTGTGGGAAATCAACAAGTGACTCCTCCAGCTCTGGACCGACACTCCCTTTTTTTTTTTGTTGGGTGGAAAATCATCGAATAACCCCCCCCCCGCTCTTGGGCAGAGCGAAGGGGAGTGTCAGACTTCTACTGACTAAAAACTAAACCCACGTTCCTTCTTCGCCCTTGTGTCGGAGCCGCGTTAACCTTTCGACAAACCACAGACCCGACGGGCGTCGGCCTTTGCGGGCTCCTTGCTGACATCTCTTTGAGGCGCGCGTGGAACACGTACGCGCCGCCGACATGGTCTGTTGCCGTCATGACGACGGCCGGACGGCGAGCTAGCCCGTTACTCACCGTCCACAGGCCCGCGTCTACGGTGGCCGGAGGTCATCGCGTGACCCCCGACGCCCGGAGCGCCTTCCGCGGCAGCTGGGACGTTGAGAGGTTCTCTCCCTCTCTCGTTCCGCCACCTCCTTCGCTAGCATCACTGCTTCGCAGAAGGAGGCGACGGCGTCCCATTCCTCTTCGCCCCGGACCATGGCTTGCACCAGGGCAGGATGCGAGAGGTCGCCGCCACCGACCGCCGCTACGAGAACACGGCGGGGCTCTGCCCAAGCAGGGCATGCCTCCACAGTGTGCTCCACCGTGTCATCCGATCGATCCTCGCAGTGGAAGCATCAGGGCGTTTCCTCCCGCCTGATTCCGTACAGGTACCTCCCGAAACACCCGTGTCCGGTGAGGACCTGCGTCAGACGGTAGGTGAGGGCGCCGTGGCGCCTCTCCAGCCACTTCTCAAAGAGGGGACTTACCGCCACTATCGTGGCGTGCCCTGACCGACACTCCCTGTGTTAGACTTCTACTGACTAAAAGCCACCTGTTACTTCTTAACCTTTTGTCTCCGGAGACGCGGTATCTCTTTCGATCAATCCGCACCCCACCACCTCAACCAACCAGGCGAGGGTGGATGACCTATTCACAAGAGTAGCTGTCTTTAATTCCCAGATCACACAAATCCATTACCTCCCAGCATGTTCACACATACACACTTAGTCATTAGCCCACACCTATAGGAACCTATGTTCACAGATGTAGGGCGCCACAACCTCGCAGTACTAAACGTTCCAGATGAGATTACACTGAGATGTAGTGCCAACCTGATTAATGCGCTTTGGATTATTGCTTGGTTACATATAAGCTGGTTGTGATTTTGAAAAGATGGTTTTAAAAGATTTTGGAGAAGTTAAAGTTGTGTTCAGTAAGTTCGAAGCATGTCTTTAAAATGGCGAGCCATGTACCTCATGTCATAGGTACCTATGTTCACAGATGTAGGGCACCACAACGTCCACAACCTCGCAGTACTAAACGATCCAGATGAGATTACACTGATGTAGTGCCCACCTGATTAATGCGCTTTGAATTGTGCCACAGAGACGCCGCGATAATTGCTGGGTTTGGTTTACTAATTTGTTTGGTTATGTTTGAGGTGGATCTGATTTTGATAAAATTTTAAAAGCGATAGAAGAAGTTAATGTTGCATTCAGAAAGCCTTAAGTACTTATGTGTTTAAAATGTTGTGCCAAGCATGTAACTCAGGTCGTAATTAGAACATATGATTGCTTCGTTGGTCAAGCGGTCTTAAGCGCGACTGATGAGCATGAGGTCCTAGGTTTGACTCCCAGGTTGGGCAGTGTAAGAGTGTGAATCTGACTCACGCACCGAGGGTTCCATACAAACGTGTACGTTGTTGGTTTATACATCACAGCAATCAGTTTTCAAAGATTCAACCAAAATCTTAAGAATGTTGACAAAGTGTTCTTGAGAAAACGGTCTTAACAGACTGACGGACAACCAGTTGTGCCCATAAGGGTTACGATTTTCCCTTTCAGGTTTCGGAACTTTGAAAAAACATTGGTGGCGCATGGATATTGTATCTATTATTTGAGAGCAAGTTTACATTGTTATTTATTTGTTGTAAAATTATGATAATTTTCAACTGTGTGTTTACAATAATCTGCTAACTGTGTTTAATAAATTATTTATTATGATTATTTATTACTATCACACAAATCTGCCGGAAATAGTCCCTATAATCAAAATACCATTCACATTACAGAAAAAGCTATAACCATCCTTATTACCACTGGTTATATCGAAACGAGCCGTCAACGGTTAAGGGTATCACTTTATTATTGTACCGAAGGAAATAACACATTCATATCCATCCTACAACGCATGTATTTGCTATATGGAAAAATGTGCTAAGCCGACATGCCTATATTTTTACTATTATTAGACAGATAATGGTTTTCGTAGAAAAATCGAGTTATAAAGATAAAAACTTTCGTGGCGATTACGTCACTATTTTTTTTTAGGAATTTTGCAAGATTGACACGGATAGTGTCAATCTTGCAGTGACCAGTTCCGTGCGTCTCGCATCCCGCAACCTTTACCAGGTCATGGGTTCACCAGTGGAAGGCCTTCCGACGTAACGTGTTACGGTTCGCGGTCACTACGCCAGAACTTGTCAGCCTCATCGGCTATTCGTTTTTTGAGCAACGTGCGCTGCCCATTGCCACTTTACTGTGACAATTCTTCGGGCTGCGTCGTCGTCGGTAACTTTGGATCTATTGGGAATGTCGTCATTTTTTATTCGATTGTGAATGAAAGTTCGAGCATTTATACACCTAGAATATATTAATAGATTCTCAGTTTCATCCCTAAAGCATTAGGTTAAAGTTTGATTGAGAAAAATTAGCAGTTATGGGTAATTAATTAACGTACTGGTATCTATAAAAGGGAAAATTTCAACAGATAAAAAGTCTTACATTGTCCTACCAATTGGGTGGTCTCGTTAAGTTCAGCAGCATTAAGTTTATTATATATAATATTATATATATAATATTTTTATTAACAGTTTGTTACTTAATATTTCGTCACAGCTAGTAAAACTTACTTTGTAATACTGTGGATTCGGAGACAAAGGAAATAATAAAATATTATAGTTTTATCAATAAACAACAAAGAAAAATTTGTAAAATGGTATATTTGTTATCTTTGTATTGACGCTTTTCCCATCGCAATAGCAAAACAATTTATCTATCTATCTCTATCTACATAAATAATAAAAAGAGAAGTCCTGACTGACTCATCAACGCCCAGCCCAAACCCTTGGACCTAGAAAGCTGAAATTTTGCACAGAGGTTCCCTTTATAATGAAGGCATTAGGATTTTTCGAAATTTAACCCCTAAGGGAGTTAAATAGGGGATGAAAGTTTGTGTGGCAATCGTCACGCCGTGGGCAAAAGCTAGTCAAAAATATGATTTGTTTGATTTGATTGAATCATGAAGATACACTTATATAGATAGATATAGTTTCATATCATTACGTTTTTAGAAAAGCTCAAAAGTCTAATAACCAGTCTTATCAATACTAAATTGGGTTGTAGAGGCCAGATTAAAATATAGATAATCATCTGTATATCCATCTAGTTAGACTGGAAACCCGATGGCAGAAGATGTCGTGTAAAAAAATCTCGTATTTTTAAAACGAGCATCCTCCCCTCCTTGCTATTTTCGGGTTCGTCTCGTTCCAGTGTCGTCACATCCAAAGGCACTACTTATCTTTCCCTGTATGGATTTCAGATCAGATAATCTCCGTGACTAGCTGAAAACTGCGTTACAACTAAGTTTTGTTACATTTTCACAGTTCGACCTACATAGAAAAGTTTCCATCATTTGTTTTGACGATAGAGCGATATAAAAAATATATCTTGCAATCAAGGCGAAGAATTTCGGAAGGCCATTGGGAAATGAAGAGGAAGGGTCGCTTTCCTCATTTTTGGCGTGTAGGTAGGTATAGATATGTTATAAATTTTTGTAACAGTCAGATTGATGAAATTATTGCGATATAGGCGTTTTAAAATGAGTAGGTACTTAATTAAATAGATACACATGATTAGTTATTTCTCGTGTGTTTAGTTCTTTCTCGTGTGCCCGGACTTGCATATTTACTTGCAGTTGAGAAATATTTCTTAGGCATGCAGGCTGGTTTCGCGGTAATTGGTGGTAGTTAAGTGGTAATTTAACAAAACGCTTATGAACCCGAAAAATTAGAGGTGCGTGTCTTGGCAGTACGACGGTTACAGAACTAGATTATCACTGCTGTTTAGAAGGTTTCATATTTATTTTTTTACAAAATGAATAGTCAAACATTCTCGGAAATCCTTAAGTTATCTTCTTGAATCTAAAAATTGAGTTCTCACGGTAAGTCCATAAAACTTTATTCTGGAGTTACTGTTAACATACTGTAATTATCATTATCGATTTAGGTCGTTCTAGTAAAGATATACTGAACAGGGAACATCCTAATTCTTAGTTCTTATCTCCCGGACTCTCCTTGAGAATTTACTTAATAAATAATAATAAAGTTATATGAAAAATTCTCCCATCCCATATACACAACACAATTTCAGTACTAAAGACTTTCTCTCAGAAAGTAAATCACGTAGTACCATCAGTGAGACAAGTTGCTATTATGACAGGCTACATTGTGGCAGTGGTATTGTTCATAAGCCGTATGCATGGCGCGCACGTACAGTTGGCATTTACAAGTCGCTCCTATTGCGTATTGTTGTGGAACTTGGAACTGTATTATCTTATGAGAATTCTGCTGGCAAAGACCATAGCATTGTCTGTTTTGCTAATTAATTTTATTAAAGGTGAGGTCCTGGTTTCAATTCTCAGTATTCCATTCGGAATAGAACTTTCTCAGTAACAGCCTCGGAGTCTGAATCTGTGCCCAATTGATGTTAATAGGCTCGCCTCCTGTTACATGGGACTTTAGTGTGTACTTATGGATAAACCTCTACACTCAATCACGCTAGAACGACTGATCGGACCTAAATAAAGTTGGCACATAGATAGATTTGAATCTGGAATAGCACATAGATTTGGTCATCATCATCATCAGCCTAAAATGTTCCCACTGCTCGGACTCAGGCCTCCTCTATAAGAGAAGGATGGGCTATAATCTACCACGCGGGCCCAGTGCGGATTGATATAGATTTGGTATTTAGCTATAAATACGCTCACTAAGATCCACTTTCACCACTAATCACTAAATGTGTTTAGCACTAAACTTATTTAAAACATCGTTCCGTCTCTGTCAATTCTTTGAAGATGTCAGAGACGGAACGATGTTTTAAATAAGTTTAGTGCTAAACACATTTAGTGATGAGTGGTGAAAGTGGACCTAAGTATTATAATATTTTTTTTTCTTATTTGTTTATTTATGTACACAACAAAGGTATTGCTTATTTCATAAGAAATTTCTTCCTGCAGACCTGCGAGAGGTTCTATTAATTAAGTCAAAAATTATGAAAGCTGGCATAATAAAGACCAAAAATGGACAACGCAATTACATTTTCGAGTAATCTTAAAAAAAAACATACGTAGTAATTTATATTTCACGTTCAAACGTTAATTCCCGGAGGTTACTCTTGAACAGTCGAACAAGCTAGTAAGTATACAGCCAGCTAACTTGCATTTACTTTAAGAATTTTAAATCGTAAATTTTTAGTCTCTAAATGTATCTGTATGAACAGATACATTTAGAGACTGATGTCAAACAATACAGCGTTTAACAAAATTGCATTCAATATTTTCAATGTACTAGAATTAAAAGATAATGACAATTGTCAAAGTACCTTGAAAACTGCGAATCCAGAACAGCCACAAGTGGCCTATTTTTATTGTGCATGGGCAAACGAGGTAAATGCGGTCTAAGTTCGGTCGTCATGAAGCGATATTCCCGAATCGCACCCTCCAAAGCACTCCTTCTTATCTCCTTATTGCAATGGGTACTTTTCAGCAACCTTGATTAGTTTGTTCGACTGTACACTCTCGGTCTACATTTGCTTCCATCTTATTACTTAGTCAGACGTCGTTCGTAATTCATCTCAGTCTGTTTTCTCGTCCTAAAATTAATGACCGAGGACCCCTCATGAGATTTTCTTTTATTAAAGAATACCTTTTGAATTTTTGATGGTTTCGCGGTTAATGTTAAAATTATATAATGACAAGAAATGACGAGCTATATGGGAAGTTGAAAATTTAGTTGTAATTACATATATCATCAGGCCTGTTATCCCTGCATAGTTAGGCAGAGGTGTAACTAATTGTACACGCTACCATGGCTCACTAGCTATGTTTTAAGTCCCTTGTAATATTGCTATCAACCTATTGCTATCAACTCGGCATTAACTTAGTTGTTGCTAATAAAAAAATATCTGGATGGATATATCCAATAACACTATTCCGCCCCGGGATTCGAACCCAGGTGATCTTGGTCAGCAGTCGCGCTTGCACTGAGCGACAAACGAAGCTGATTAGTAATCTAGGGCCCTAGACCAATTATATTTAAATCATACCCGATTTCAAGGGTTGAATAAAAACTAAAAGTCTAATTTGTTAATTTTCCCAAAAAGAATTTCTCCAACCAATAAGAAGTTTCAGTCGAGGAAGTAGAATTTGCTATCAACCAACCAACTAAATAGTTCTCTATTTTAAACTTTATAAAACTCCTCTATCTTAAGACTTAACGTTGTTTACCACCATTAAGAACTAACATTCTAACTTCCCAATGTTTTTAAGACGGGCTATAAATCTCTTCGCACGAACACATGCTTTATTTTAGACTACCTAGATAGACTTTAGACAAACGACCACTATACCAGATAAGAATGGTACAGTTCAGAATGTCTGGTAATTGTAGCCCCTTCCGACTCTACACTTTTATTTTATCATCGTAATGGTCTGGGAGCTGACCAGTGACCAACCGGTACTGGTCACACGTGCAAAACTCAATGTAGGTATTTATTTCAATTACACAATTACAGGCACTAAAGCAAAGTTACAGTCACAGTCACAAGGAATAGTAACTGAGATTTCAATGGAAAGTTCTATGGAGAAGAATGGGCAAGAAACTCCATGGAAACTTATTTAAATCAAACAATTGTTGCAAAATCTTCATTCATCATTCTTGTTGAGCTCACATATTATTATTATTATAGGTACGAGTATGGTAGGATAATGTAGAAATGGAATACGGCCTACTCTATTTTACATGAAGGAGTATAAATAAGCACTAGGAATAAAAAAGGGAATCGACTGTCGTGGTATGGGCATGTGATGAGGAGGGATGAATCGCATGTGACTAAAAAAGTTATTAATATAAATGTGGATGGATGGAGAGGGAGAGGAAGACCAAAGAAAACAAGGAAAAAGGAATAAATGATAACGTGACGACTAACAGGGCAGAGTGGAATGAAAAAACGTGTTGCGCCGACCCCAAATGACATGGGATAAGGGCAGGAAGATGATGATGATGAGTAATAAGCACTAGGAATGATTTAGGTTTTAAAACGCTTATGAAGACGTAAACCGTAAAAAAGGTCATAAATCAGTCGTTGACAAAAAAAAGCTATAAAAAACAACTAAACATCACATCACGTTAATCGCAAATAATATATTTATCAAAAGTAGAAAAAGAAAAATGTATCTTGAACTGTCATTATCAAATTAGATAAAAGGTTGTTTTTTATGGCTAACAAGATGTTGGACACTAGCCAGATAGGCTGACGACCTCAAGAAAGTAGCGAGGGTCAATGTCCAACCAGAGTACGACTTGAATTTCTAGTTTGTTGTACTAGGCCTTGTAACTGAAACTTTTTAGAAGATTTTTAGTTGTCTTTTGGGAGATGCATTGAGATTTGCACTTTGAGAAATAAATTAATTAGTAAATTAAATAAATAGGGAGCACTATTCCTAATCATCATCATCATCAGCCTATTAATGTTCCCACTGCTGGGACACAGGCCTCCTCTCTTTGAGAGTGAATGGGCTATAATCTACCACGCGGGCCCAGTGCGGATTGGTAGATGTCACATGTCTTCGAATTTTTGGTTCTAAGACATGCCGGTTTCCTCACGATGTTTTTCTTCACCGTTTTGAGAGCAGCGGAGATGAAATAAATTACACAAAGTAATGTGCCTGCCTGGGTTCGAACCCACGACCTACTGTTCGTAAGTCGGGGCCGCCACCACTGGGCCACCGCTGCTGTCCTAATACGAGACCCGTCCTATTCCTAATACGAGAGCAATAATAGTAGGTACCTTCTCTTATTAGTTACAACTCTTACTGCCCTTCGAGGATTAGAGACGGGATGTTATGTTCAAATAACTACACAAAATCATTCGCCAGCTTCCCGACTTTATGGCTATTAGCTTTAGTTCCACGTTGCGGTGTCAGTGACGACTGTATCACTACAGAAGTTAATAAAGGGTCGTACGTTGCTAATGTTATTATCTGCTCGGCTAAACTTATCGTTATAAAGTTTAGCGTTTACGTTGAAATGTTGTGTTTGTATGTAAGTTACGTTGTACTTTATACTAGAAGACCTCCCACTAGGTGGAACGATGACCTGGTGATAACATTGCGGGGTTCCGCTGGAAGCGAAATCCACGGGACTGGTCAATGTGGCGACGCTTGGAAGAGGCCCTTGTCCAACAATGGGCGGTTCTTTCGGCTGAAATGATGATGATGATGACCCCTTGGCATTCAGTGATACGCATTATTGACGGCACGGTTGGCGCAGTGGCTAAGCGATTGGACTGCTGCGTTGTATGTCGCGGGTTCGATCCCCGCACGGAACAAATATTTGTATGGCCTACAGATAGTTGTTTCGGGTCTGGGTATTTGTGTATGTGACTTTACATGTTTGTGAACGCACCCACGATACAGGAGAAATTCCTAGTGTGGGGCAACGTTTTTAAAAAAAATAAAAATAAATAAATTAAAATTAAAATTATGAAGCTACAGAGTCTTCTTCGGAATCGGAGAATTAGCCTATAGAAACGAATTCCTTTCCTAATATTAGAATTCGTGCCTAAGAACGAAAGCGCTATGACCTGCGACATACACTTGTGAACGTACTTCATGAAATTATTAATAAACTGAGCCTATTTGGTGAAACCGCAGTGAGACCCTGTCGCACCTGCGACCTCTGTGAACTGGGCTATACATGGTGGAGTTTAAACGTGAACTACTCTTCGTTTCATGTAAGATACCTACTGTTATACAGCTCCATCCAGTTAGACTAGAGCCCAACCTCAACTTACTTGGAAAAGACTCAGCTGATAAATCCTTCCTACTAATATTATAAACGCGAAAGTTTGTAAGTATGGATGTATGTTTGTTACTCTTTCACGCAAAAACTACTGAACGGGTTTGGATAAAATTTGGTACACATATAGTTTATAACCTGGATTAACACATAGGATAGTTTTTATCCCGATTTTATCTTCCAGTGGGATAATTTTTGAGTTGTAGCGGGCGAAGCGGCTGGCAACAGCTAGTAGGTTATAAGCCATGAAGTCTGGCGAATGTGAAGCCCACAAGTATCTTTTACAATACACAGTACAGTTCAGTATTTGACAACCAGTCTTACCAAGGGGTATCGTATACCCGTCGGGGCTGCGGATTATCGAAAGAGATAACGCGGCCTCGTCGCAAGGGCGAGGAAGGAACATGGGTTGTTTTTAGTCAGTAGAAGTCTGACACTCCCTTCCGCTCTGCCCAAAAGCGGGAAGAGTTATTTAATAATTTCCAAAACCCCAAAAAAAAAGTTGTATCGTATTAGGGACTCAGTAGGTAGGTATTAACTGGGTTGTGGAGGTCAGATAGGCAGTCGCTCCATGTAAAATACTGGTATTCAGCTGCATCCGGTAAGACTGGAAACCGACCCCAACATAGTTGGAAAAAGGCAAGGCAGATGATGAAGTACCTTTTACAATGGTATATTGAAATCCTGTTGAATTTTCGTCAAAAATAAAACCTCCACCCCTATATTTTTATTTTCGTTGGTGTTACAAGAACACGGAAAACAAAGCTTTGGCGTGAGGTTATATCGTGAACATTGTTTGTTCGCGGATAAGTGTATGTGGCAATACTGGCAACGTGCGACTAGATAGATTGCGGTGATAGGCGCTTTGGGAATAACGTGCTATGTTGCCTTTTGTGCCGTTGGTTCCTAGAAGTCACGGAAGTTTTTCAGGAAAATAATAATTGGAGCATTAAAATTTGCTCCCGGATTTGCCCATGCAAATTCATAGTTTTAATAATATCTTTAGAAATGAAAATAATCCTTTTTTTTTTCTTTTTTTTGATGGGTGGGAAATTATCAAATAACCCATTCCCCCGCTCTTGGGCAGAGCGAAAGGGAGTTTCAGACTTGTTCTGACTAAAAAGAGCCACCCATGTTCCTTCTTCGCCCTTGTGCCGAGGCCACGTTATCCCTTTCGGTCTGTTGTCGTCATAAGACGACCGGACGGCGAGCTAGCCCATTACTCACACGGGCCGTCCACAGGCCCGCGTCTACGGTGGCCGGAAGCCATCACGTGGCTCCCGACGCCCGGAGCGCCTCCCGCGGCGGCTGGGACGAGAGGTTCTCTCCCTCTCACGTTCCGCCACCTCCTTCGCTAGCATCACTGCTTCGCAGAAGGAGGCGACTGCCTCCCATTCCTCCTCGCCCCGGACCATGGCTTGCACCAGGGCCGGACGCGAGTGGTCGCCGCCGCCGATCGCCTCTACGAGAACACGGCGGGGCTCTGCCCAAGCAGGGCACACCTCCACAGTGTGCTCCACCGTGTCCTCCGGTCGATTCTCGCAGTGGAAGCATCCGGGCGTTTCCTCCCGCCTATTACATAAATACTATTTTATGCCCGCGGATTTGCCCACGTGGAGTTTCGTAATTGTCCCACGGGGGTACCTACAAGTGTGCAGCTCCGGATCAAACAATGCCCCACCAGCAGTTGGAGAGTCCAAGGTGTCCTTTTACCTGCACTCTTGACGACCTTAATAGCGCCTCTAGTCTGCCGCTGCAATAAACGTGGGTCCAAACTGTGTAAAAGTGGAAGTAAAATCGATATGACAATAAGGAGAAGAACCTGGATATTTAAATAATCTGTGTACCAAACATCCAAATCCGCGAATAGTAGTTTTTGCGTGAAAGAGTAAAAAAATCTATAAAACCAAACATCCTCACAAACTTTTGCATTTGTAATATTGTAGTACTAGTAGGATAGGATAGGTACGTGAGGCCACCACACATAGAACTTATCGTATGAAAATATTCTCCGGTCTCGTACAGATATGAATAATTGATAGGAGCTCCGGAAAGATTTATGCGTCTAGCCTTCGGTCAACCGGCAAAGAATCGCGTTACGATAACATAATCATAATAACCACCTAAATATGATCTGGGGAAAAACTGTAATGTATTTCTTTGGGGTCTAGGTAAAGTAGGCTTACGGTCATTATGAGTTTTTAAACTGACATGGTCACTGACACTACTATTAATATCATAAACGGGATATTTACCATGTTTGATTGTTGTTTCGAGTTCCCGATATTAATAACCCGTTTATGATATTAATAGTAGTTACGGTCATTAGTATTAAAACCAGTAAATACCGATCACTTATTCAGGTGAAATTATGTACGTTGTCTGGCCAGCTTAAGATAGAAAATATCATAGAATTTGCGTTATTTAACAATAAAAATTAAACCGTGCTTCACATCAATAAAACCATTAATGATCTTAGTAATTGAATATTCTTAAAAAAAGTTTTTTTAAACATCGCCTTTTTTTATTTTTCCGCCTTTACTAGAATTTTGTTAGGAGGAGCTCGTGGCTTAATAAAAACAGCTGCTCGGATTTAATCTGCAGGTCAAACCGTGCTTGCTTAGGTTGGTGTTAGATGACCCATTACATACCGAGTTTACTCCGTGCCGTTGGTCATGGCTGCCATTTGTAGGTACTCGTAGATTATTGACAGTCGTGATAGGTAGTCAGTGGCCTGATTGGCATGTGAGTGATCAACGGCATGTAAAGTCAAGTCAGAGGCCCCCTTGGGCGGCATAATACTCGGGAATTTCAGCCTTACCAAGGAAAATCATATTACCTAGTACTAAATGGTTTCTGGAGTTCTTATAGGCAATTATTAGTTTTCATCTGCTTTCGGTTAGACTGAAAGGCGACCCTAACATACTCGTAGTTGGGAAAAAGGCTAGGCAGAAGGCGGTTTTTCTAGCCTCATATTATTATTACTGTCATTTTACTGAAAACATAAGTAAACAATTTGTGTAACAGCATCTCCATATTACATTCCCCACAAATCTTGTAGATATCTCTAACATACTAACGTCCACAGGTCTTCAAACATTTCATCCGATGAGCTAAGTCAAGTGGGGTATTGCATCCTCTTTGTGGACTTACCCCTTCCTAGCACCGAGTGAATCTCGAAAGTGTATTAGTTTTGTACGACTTTTTAGTGCAACCTATGCAAATACGCCGTCGGGTAGTATTGCTTGTTTTATAAGGAATTGTTACTAAATTGGTAAGAGTTACATTTGTAGGTATAGGTTTTGTAGTTGCAGGTTAGTTGTTATCGGAATTGCATAATAATAAATTGTTTTGTTTTTGTAGGAATGATTGGAAAACTTATGTTTCGCGAAAATTCTTGGAACACGAAAATATTGTGATTCACTAAATCTGAAGACAAACACACAGGTAACTTTTATTATGTGGTTGTCAAATGACTGAGCATTCAATAGAGGTATTTTTTTAAGCTTATTTTTTGTTAATCATAAGCTTATTTTTTTCAAATATGGTTTTATCGCTACCATTCTGAATGTGCTACCATAATTTACTATTTTACTGTCTCTTACTACAATATTTCACACTACCTTTCTCCAACCATTCTCACCATTGCCCTGTAACAAAATCTTGCGACAGACAGTCCTATCATTTTCTCCGAAGCTTTAATGAAGTAAACTCGATACGACAATAATTACATCTTTGTCTGCAGAGCTCGGAAGCGTTGTCACGCCCATTAGGGGGGACTGACAACTTGTTATAGAACATTGATCGTAGAAATAAATGGGACAGGTGATGCGTTGTAGCGGTCCTCGATGCATCGGATAGATCTGAAAAATCTTAATTGGGTTTTTCAGTAGCATGGCTACTTAGCAGCGGTGGCTCAGTGGTGGCGGCCCCGACTTACAAACAGTAGGTCGTGTGTTCGAACCCAGGCAGGCACATTACTTTGTGTAATTTATTTGATCACCGCTGCTCTCAAAACGGTGAAGGAAAACATCGTGAGGAAACCGGCATGTCTTAGAACCAAAAATTTCGAAGCTATGTGACATCACGTGGTAGATTATAGCCCATTCCCTCTTAAAGAGAGGAGGCCTGTGTCTCGGCAGTGCGAACATTAATAGACTGTTGATGATGATGATGGCTACTAATATAATCACGTAATAGGCTCGCCCTCTATAACACGACAATTAAGACCAAACCATGACCTATGAAATGAGGGGTACACCTCTGGCTAAACATTCGGGGCAATGAAAGCATTCAAGCGAATGTCAAGAAAACCAATTCCAGTAAACTGACGAATCAACCTTGTTTCTACGCTCCATGTTACTGTAGCTAGTCAATCGTGACCATTAATTCTGTGAAAGCATTTGGACTTTCCCATTCGGATTCGTGGACACGTCACTTTGTGTGTCGACTCCCTCATGTTTCGGTTGATAGATTCGTTTATTGGAGGTAGATATACCACTGGAAGGTCTGGAAGGTGGGAAGTACATACCTTTGTCCTGTAAGATAGCGATAATCTTTTGGTATCCAAGTTGCAGATAAATAGCACGTGGTATTAGAGTCTTGTCTCTGGAATAATGTATTGAGTAAAAACAAAGCTTAAACTTGTACTCCATGAGTATTATTTAAACTTGAAAATTGTAGTTGTTCTTGCTCTTTTGAGGTGAATAGCTGTCTTACAACTCAAATTTAAAATCATAATGATATGTGACAAGTCCAAGACACTCTTTGCGTATTTTATAATATACTAGCGACCCAACCCGGCTTCGCACGGATTCATTTAATGTACACATAAACCTTCCTCTTGAATCACTCTATCTATTAAAAAAAATCTGCATCAAAATCCGTTGCGTAGTTTTAAAGATCTAAGCATACATAGGGACAGACAGCGTGAAGCGACTTTGTTTTATTACTATGTAGTGATAGTGATACTGAAACCACCATTAGAATGAAACAGATAGAGTGCCTCGGGAGTTTAGTGGTCGCAAACGCAACTGCTGAGCTTCAAGTCTTGGACTCGATTCCCGGGTCGGGCAAAGTGTAGTTGTATTGTTCTATCAGGAATTTCTTAAAAGCAGTCACGGAGTGTACATTTGTGCCCAGTTAACGTCAATAGGCTCAGATGGGACTTTATCTGTACTTTAACTGTGATGTACTATTAGGGACATCTTTGCTTAACCTTTCGGGGACAATAGTCGTTATGTTATGTTAGAATGAGAGAATCGCAGTCAGGAAAAAACTAACTTGCGAGCTATAACGGCTTGAAGCGGGTTGTTTGCGGTTTGTGAGCAGTTCAAGTTTTCAAAACTAATTTTACTCACCACCGCGGATACTTCATACATAATCTAAGTTGAGTTTTGTTTTCTACCACAGTTTCCCATATTAGTTAAACTTGCAGAACTTCTTATGTTTATTTTATATCGTGCTCAATTTCCTATGGAAAGCTCAGACTTCCTTGTTGAAACGTTAGAAATTTAATCTAACCAACAATGAACACCATTTCGTGCGGAAGGCAGTTAAAATTCATGACGCTTTGGCGTCCCCATAAGTTGTGGTTTCGACAGGATAACGGTCCTTGGCTTTTAAAAATATTTGCAAGCGTTTCGGCTGGATTCTTGTAGATATATTTTTTAGCAGCATGCTTTGGAGAGGAAAAAGAGTAAAAATTGCGTTTTGTCGGTGTTAAAATTTAAATCATCATTATCTTGCCTTTAGTTCATTTTATTTGAAGTCAGGGCAAAATTTTGTCCTAATCCATACGTTTCTATTGATAGTCATCTTATTAGTTATGAATACACAGATTAGCTATATTATTATATTTATCATCTTTCACTTAAGGGCCATGGTTCGCGCGTATGGTTGGTAAAACTGTATTACCATTACAAACCACACGCACGCACTTCCCCACAGTTTTGCCTGCGGGATTACACGGTGCACACAGTACATCGCGCGTGTGGTTTGTAATGGTAATACAGTTTTACCAACCATACGCGCGATGTACTGTGAAGTGTGAACGAAAACTGTGGGGAAGTGCGTGCGTGTAGTAGGCCCATTAGTATATCTGTCGATGCAGCATTAGTCTTCCTCTTTATTCCACTATCATAATTAAATTCATACTCAAAACCTTTGTGAAGTTATTAAAATACAGTAATAAATACAGTAAAGTTGCTGATTTGGGATTATTTACTTTGCATCAAATACAGACAATTTATTATCATATTTTGTGAATGCTCGTGCATAATTATTGTTCTTCTTTTTAGTTTCTTCTACCTCAAAAATGGTAAATCCAATCAATACGAGACTACAAATTATCCGTCACAAAACTTAGAAGCTCACTTGACAAGCTCTGAGTCACAGACATCTTTTACAACAACAGCTACATGAGGCTAGAAGTCAAATTTCAGAACTCGAGACAACAAACCTTAACATCACAGCCTCGCTGAACCAAAGTCTGTTCAGTGAATTGGTGCCTATTGTACCGTCAATGTTTTCTAATAAATGCCAACCTGACACTATAGATTTGACAGGTGATGATGACCTAAAGGCTAATAAATCAGTGCGGGTATTCTCAAGTAAGAATAAACTAAAAAAATATATTAAAATAAACAAATACATTGTCAAGACTAAAAAAATGGTAAAAAAGCAAAAGTTTTTCATTAAAAATGTAAAATTAAACAGGGAAAGGTTAAACCTTTTAAGTCAATTAGATATGTATTCTTTAAATTTAAATAAAAGTAATAGGAGATACCAAATAGACACAGAGAACTTGCAATGTGAAATTGACAGTCTTCAGGATAAACTAAATTCTCTTAATATTAAATATACAGCCTCCGAGAACCAATTAAGGGAATATGTATTGGCTATGAATGAGCTAGTAAGTACACAAAGTAGCAACTGTGATCATTGCACAAGTCCATCTGTTGAACCCACACTGGCCCATTCATTGTCTGTTTGTAATACAACAATACCGCAGTCCTGTGATGGTCTAATGTTTGACAATATTAATTGTTTACCTGAACAGATTGTCAATAAAGAAATCATAATTTTTTCTGATGAAATTGGAAAGGATTTAGGCCGCTTGTTGACAAGTAAGAATCCGGGATCTTCAATTATTAACTTTTGTATGCCTGGCTGTTCCTTAAATTTCATTATGAGAAAAATTATTAATTACAACTTCAACCAAGATTCCATATTATTGATATTTGTTGGTAATAGAGGTAATGTGAACAAAGGGGAATTGTTCCAATATTTTAATTCATTGAGTAAACTTAGGCTAGGAAAAATTCTAATGTTCACATTCCCATACAGTCAAAGTTTGCCACAGGAAGAAAACCTCTTAAGATTTGAAATTAACATGACATTACATAATTTGACATTTAATAATAATATGTTTCATTTAATTGATATTAATAATTATGTTGGTAATAATTTATATTTGACAAAAGATAGATTCCTAATAGATAGGTACTATCTTTCTAGGTATTCTAAACGACAGATAGCGGTGTCACTGTCTTATTATTTTAGTATAACAGCCAAGAACTTAGCGAAAGAGATTGCTTCTATTGAGCACCATGACATGTTGAATAATCCAGTGAGAAATTCAGTGCATAATATTGACATTGTAAATCATTTAAATTAGAGAATAGGACAATAGAGGCAAACTCTAGCAATCATGTACAATCTCACAAAACTATGTCTAATAAAAAGAGCTTAAAAACAAATACCATCAACCTGGTGCATCAGAACATTCAAGGACTGAGGAACAAAGACTTAGAATTAGAACTATTTTTGAATTTTAATAATATTGATATTCTTTGTATTACAGAACACTGGCTTCAAAGCCACCAGTTCATGATTAGTTTTAGTAATCACCAGGTTGGTAGCACATTCAACAGAGTTAATGCCATTCATGGTGGATCACTGATTTTAGTAAATAATCAGATTAAATTTAAAGACCGAAAGGACATAGTGAGCCTATCTGTTGAACGCATTATTGAAATAGCTTGTATAGAATTGGAGCAGTTTATTATATTAAGTGTGTACAGGCCCCCCTCGGGATTGTATGACTGCTTTGAGAAGGTAATGGATGAAGTGTTACACAAGATTTGTAACACAAACAAGTCCATTATCACTTGCGGTGATTTTAATGTAAATTTATTAGAAAACTCAAGTTCTTGTAGTAAAATTATGAGTCTGTTTCAGTCCTACAATCTCGTAAACCTATTTTTGGAGCCTACAAGAATAACGCCTACTTGTGCCACATGTTTAGACAATATTTATACTGATGTTATTCCTATCCATAAAGAAATTATAAATGCTCTAGACTCTGATCATTGCGGTCAAATGATTACCATTGATAACCAAAAAATCAAAGTGGCTAAAAAGGATATCACTGTTAACCCAAAAACTGTAAGATACTTGGAAACATTTAAAAATAAACTAATAAACAATTTACCATTATTGTCTACTGACAATCCTCATCATCAATATGATGAATTTTTTGATATGTATTGTAAGCAATTTAATTCCACTTTCATTCCCAAGACTATCTCAGTAAATTGTAACGCATCTTTTAGTGACTGGGCTACCATGGGTATTCACAAGAGTAGAACAAGGCTTTATGAGCTGTATAGTGAAAGAGTTTTTGTAAATACTGCCGAATTTAATTTATATGTTAAAAATTATTCAAAACTGTTTAAAAAAGTGTGTCATATTGCTAAGTCACATTATTTGAGCTCCAAAATTAGAAACAGCAATAATATTGTTAAAACTACTTGGAATATTATTAATAATGAAACGGGAAAGTCTAGTAAACGTAATAGTGACTACAGCTTAACAATTAATGACAAAGTAATTAAATCAGATTCGGATGTCGCCGCGGCTTTCGAAAGTTTCTTTTCTGACATTCCCGTTTCAACGACGAAATCCTTAAACTCGTCACCTACTGTTGCCGAATCTTTGCTAAAGGAAAATGTTAAGGCTTGCGACTCAGAATTTCATTTTGAACATGTCACATGTAGAGATATATTAAAAACATTTCACACCTTAAATGTTAAGAAAACTGCGGATCTGTGGGGTAACTCTGTAGAAGTTGCCAAGTCTATTATTGATATTGTAGCACCTACCTTAGCTTCTATTTTTAATAATTGTATTGATTGTGGCGAGTTTCCTGACCTTATGAAAAATAGTAAAATTATTCCTTTATTTAAGGCAGGCAGTACATCAGACCCCACAAATTATAGACCTATTTCAGTGCTGCCTACTTTCAGTAAAGTTTTTGAGAAATTAATTTTAGACCAATTACAAACATTTTTTAATAAACACAAATTATTGCACAATAAACAGTTCGGTTTTACGAAGGGTCGCTCAACTACTGATGCCGGTGTCGAACTTTTAGGACATATTTATAATGCATGGGAAGATAAATGTGATGCTTTGGGCATTTTTTGCGATTTATCCAAGGCATTTGATTGCGTCCTTCATGAAACCTTAATCAGGAAGCTCCGCCACTACGGAATACGAAACAGCGCTCTGGATCTTCTTATCTCATACCTGAGTAATAGGATCCAAAGCGTTGACGTGAACGGAAAAAGATCACCCGGATCTATTATAATAATGGGAGTCCCACAGGGCTCGATTCTTGGCCCTTTCTTGTTTCTTATTTATATTAACGATTTGCCTCACCTCATAAAGGATAACCACGATGTAGTGCTATTTGCGGATGACACTTCGCTTTTATTTAAACTTAAACGACAACAGCTAGTTGTTGACGATGTAAATAGCGCTATTTCGAAAGTGGTGCATTGGTTTAACGCTAATAATTTGCTTCTTAATGAAAAAAAAACCAAATGCATTAAGTTTACACTACCTCACGTTAGGCAGGTGAAGACGTGTGTGTTGGTAAAGGGCGAAGAGTTGAACCCTGAAGATAGCACGGTGTTCTTGGGCTTAACTTTAGACGCTAAGCTTCAGTGGGGGCCTCATATAGATAAATTGTCAAAAAAGCTGAGCTCTGCAGCATACGCAGTTAGAAAAATTCGTAATTTAACCAATGTAGAGACAGCCCGATTAGTTTACTTCAGTTATTTTCATAGCATAATGTCGTACGGCATTTTATTGTGGGGGAATGCCGCTGATATTCAGACCATTTTTGTTTTGCAAAAACGGGCGGTTAGATCAATTTATAAATTGAGTCCAAGACACTCTCTCAGAGAAAAATTTAAGGAAATTAATGTAATGACTGTTCCTTCTCAGTTTATTTATGAAAATCTTTTGTATGCTCACAAAAATATAAAGCTGTTTAAGAAATATAGTGATATTCACAATATAAATACAAGAAATAGACATAAATATATTGTACCCACAACAAGGCTCAAGAAAATAGGTGGATCTTTCAGATGCCAATGTATTCGCTTTTATAATAAACTACCAAGCCACATTCAAAATTTAAGCCTTAATAAATTCAAATCCTTTATAAAACGTAAACTTTGCCAGAAAGGATTTTATACTGTTAAAGATTATTTAGAGGACAAAAAAGCTTGGGATTGAACTGCTCCAATTTGAATCGAAATTGAATTGACTTTATACCTATTTTATATTATTTTTTTACAATTTGACATTTTATGAATTTTCTTTATACACATGACATTGTTTACTTTTTCAAGTATGATATTATTTTTTTGACCAATATTTACATGTTAAATATTTAATTTAATTTTTTATTTAGTTTTGTGTATATTGACATTTAATAACTTGATATGATTATTTAATATGACAAATATTTTATTATTTTTATATTGTGAATGTGAGGACCATGTGGGTCTTTCTCTAATTTTAACTATTGTCTGGCAGTTTGAGTACTATAAGCGACCCACCCAAATGTCCTTTCTCTGGTATTGTTCGTCGTGACGTTGAGCTCCTTGAGTTATAAGTCGAGCTCCACGATAACTGACAAATGCTTGCACTGACTGGACGGGTCCACTCAAATCTGTGTGGTGCTTTATTCAAAAGACCATCTCAGACACTAATCTGCATGATCTTCATGTATTTTATTATTTTCATATTGTGAACGTGAGGACCGTGTGAGTTTTTATTTATTTTTAACGATTGTTTGGCAGTTTGAGTACTTTAAGCGACCCACCCAAATGTCCTTTCTTTGGTATTGTTCGTCGTGACGTTGATCTCCTTGAGTTATAAGTCGAGCTCCACGATAACTGACAAATGCTTGCACTGACTGGACGGGTCCACTCAAATCTGTGTTGTGCTTTCTTCAAAAGACCATCTCAAACACTAATCTGCATAGTCTTCATGTGTGTATTATACCAAGATTATGTTTGTACCTTGAACATATTGTAAACCCAAACGATTTTAAAAGAGTGTCCATGAAGTTTCTTGCCATTCTTCTCATGAGACCAACGCTTTGGAATTGGCAACTACAGTACACTCACGAGTTATTATGCCTTGTGACTGGGACTGTAGCTTAGTTTATTTAGCTTCAGTAGTTCAGTAGTTTGCTGCCGCACTCGGAGAGCTTCAGTGGTTGTTTGGGCCGTCGCTTGGTAAGGGTTTTTGGCAGTTTTGTCATACAAAACTATGTCAGGCCTTTGCTGGGTGGCGGCTTGAGTAATCGTTGGATATCTCTGAGTGCCGCAGTTAGTTTAATTCGACTATTCAAAAGTGCCTGTTACTGGCCTACTTGAAATAAATATTTTTGACTTTTGACTTTTTGACTTTTGACATAGAAGAAACTCCTTTTTTTTCACGAGCCAAATGCTTTTTAGAGTCTAAAGTTCTTTAAAGTTTTCAGGACACGTGTCTCCAATTTGGTGGCTGAAATGAGTTGGTGATCGGAGCCTGCTCGTTTCGAGCACTGTTTTCTTAAGAAATTAAGTTTTCTAGGAAAATGTTCCACAACTTGAAATGGGCACTGAGATTAAAATGTTTTTTTTAACCGACTTCCAAAAAGGAGGAGGTTATCTATTCGTGCGTATGTTTTTATGTGTTTTTTGTCCACGCATATCTCCGTCAATTGTGAATCAATTTTCAAAATTCTTTTTGTGTTTAAAAGTGTATACTGTCGAGGTGGTTCCATTGTCACCAAGTCAGGATCTGATGATTGGATTCCTGAGAAATTGAGGGCAACTCTCAAATTTTATAAGCACTTATTACGTGTTTCGTGCTTATTCTAAAGCTTTTTAAGTATTCGCATCCAACAGCCATCACTTCATGTTGTTGAGCTGATGATAGGAGGTACTACTCCTCATCGGTTAGGAGTTGAAAGCAATAGGTAATACGAAGTCGAGGGCTTACCATAGTCACGAGTTTGTAAATACCAATTTCTGCACGTGTACCTATCATACAACGTTTTTCAACACATTTGCGAGTAAACAGTACAATTATGTAATGAAACAAACTTTTGTTAAATCTATGTCATTATTGATTTTTAGAGTGGTTTTTAACATTGAGACCACATTGAGGACGGTTTATACTTCACACGTAATTCATTGAAGTAAGCCATCAAAACATTTTCAGAGAATGATTGAGTATTTCTTCAGTCTTCCATGCTATAAAATTATTGTAGGTGACTAAATAGCGCTCTCGCGATTTTGGCGGCAAGTGACTGTTTTCTGCAATTTGCGCCTCATTTAAAATATCAGGTGGAGTAGATTCCATATTAATATCGGATTCGCTTGAACTCATATTATTTTGTTTTTAAATATCAGTCGGAAAGTCGCAACAATCTTTGACGTTTTAATATTAAAATGCCGCGCATTTGCAAATGGCGCCACATGCACGTGGTGAAAATTAGAACTACAACTTTCATCGCATTTACTCTTTAGTATTAAAGTTAGACTAAACGTTTTGAACAAAAGCGCTTCCAAGGAGGTTCGTTAAGTCAGCTTATTTATTCTAGTAATGTGAAACTCCTTGGTGGAATTCTTGTATAACTTTTTATGGAAATTAAAAAAAAACCGTAAAGAATTTAAGTAGATACTTAAATTTGTTTTGGAAAGGCGGGAAAACGTTATAGAGTGAAGGCGCGCTTTTTTGATTTTAAAATTTTTTATTTGGCTTTTTTCACAATTCTTTGTAAATATTTATGAATAGTTAGTTTCTAATGTAAGTTTGTATAAATAATGGTTAAGAAGAGAAAAAGGAAGGAGGGGGAACCGCCTCCGGATCCCCATCAGGTATTATCCACCGATTCTGACTCGGCGGAATCGGCGGTAACTTGCTTTTCTTTTAGGGAAACTATTGCAGACAAGGATCCGAAAGAAAAGTATAAAATTTTTAAGGTAAAGGGATACACACGCAGCTACCCTGAAGATACTAACCAAAAAGAGTTGGTTGTGTTCTTAAATCACGTAGAAGAAAATAAACCATTTAGTGATAGGGATCGTATGGCTTTATCTAAAGGAATACGTGAGCATGGAGTTTCAGGAGTCATGCATTTGCGTTCAATTAATAAATACAAGGTTGGCATCACGTTTGATTTGCCAAACAACGCAAATATGTTTATTAAAAATAAAAAAAATATTAGATCAATTAACACTAAAAGCATCCATCCCTGCCGCAGACACAGAGGTAACTGGGGTTCTCACTGCAGTCCCTGTCGACATGGCCAATAAGGAAATATTTTCATTGATCGGCAGCTCCAAAAACGTAATACAGGTCAGGCGCTTCATGCGCAGGGTAAAGGGTTTCGCCGGTGTTGAATTTGTCCCAACACAGGCAGTTGCTGTTACCTTCGCCTCCACCATTCTTCCTCCTTATATATATTTAGACTCATGGCGCCACGAGGTAAGCAAATATATTCCACCTGTTAAACAATGTCTAAAGTGCCTTCGATATGGACATATCGCTAAATTTTGTCGCAACACCGAGGTTTGCTCAATTTGTACATTAACACATAATTTTAAGAATTGTCAGGTCGACCCAAAGGATGCTAAGTGTGCAAACTGCAAGGGCGACCACATAGCTATCTCCTCATCCTGTCCTTTAAAAAAACAAAAAATAGAAGAAAACAAAATAAAGTCAAGAAGTTCCACATACTCTGATCTTTTTAATATTAACGCTTTTCCAGCTTTAACAGCAAAAAATTTAGATGTACAGATTAATAATTTAATGAAATCTGATAAATTTATAAATATTTTAGTAGAGACAATTACTAAAAATGTCCAATAAAGATGTCCCTATAAACACATCATCAATTAAAGAGGTTGTAAAAAAAACTTTAAGTACTAAAATTTCTTCACCTTCATAATGGATATTAAATCAAATTTAAACATAATGCAATGGAATGCACAAAGTCTTAATAGCAACAAACATATATTTACCAATTTCCTCTATACACACAATATTCACATTGCAATAATTAGTGAAACATGGTTCAAATCTGATCAAAATTTTAAAATTAAAAATTACAATATTGAATGCAATGATTGTGGTAACAAACACAACGGAGTTGCCATATTAATTCATAAAAGTATTATTTATAATAAAATTAACACTTATTTTGACAATTCTTTACAAAATATTTGTGTAAAAATCACAGTTAATAATAAGGAGATGAGTATTGTCAGTTTCTATAGTCCTTTAAATTCTAATCCAGCTTTCACTATGGATAAATTTGATACATTGGTTAAGTCTATCCCTGGTCCTTTTATATTTGCTGGGGACTTTAATGCTCATCACACATCTTGGGGTTGTGGTTCTGACTCTCCACGTGGTCGAATTGTCTTGGAAGTCATTGAAGAAAACAATTTAATTTTGCTTAATAATGGTCAGGCAACAACTATTGGCTCTCTAACATGGCGTCCTAATGCACTGGATTTGTCTTTGGTTTCTTCATCATTGGCACTTAATTGTGAATGGCAAGTACATGATAGTCCTCTGGGTAGTAGTTATCACATCCCTGCAATTATAAAAGTAGTGATTAGTAATAGTCAAAATAATGATTTTTGTGGAAATTGTTCAGGTACTTAACATTTGC
The DNA here is from genome assembly GCA_949775195.1 of Diarsia dahlii. Taxonomy (NCBI): domain Eukaryota; kingdom Metazoa; phylum Arthropoda; class Insecta; order Lepidoptera; family Noctuidae; genus Diarsia; species Diarsia dahlii. The sequence continues at coordinate 7,011,089 of OX459200.1, forward strand.
CCACCTACTCAAATTACAAAATGGTAGATTGGCAAATGTATAGTAATAATGTGGATGAATTATTAGTTGATTTCGAAACAGTTAATATATATCCTCTTGATTCTTATCATCATTTTTGTACAATTTTACGTACAGCTGCTGCTAATTCCATACCAAATTGTAAGGTCAATAAAAATACCAGCAATCATTCATGTCCTACAAATAGGATTAGAAGAACTTCCCTTCCTTGGTGGAATCAGAAGTGTACAGAGGCTGTATTAAATTTCAAAACGTCATATATAAACTTTAAAAATAACCCATCAGAAGAAACATATATCCAATTCAAAAAACTTCGAGCATTAAAAAAAATAATTATAAAAACAGAACGTCAAAAAAGTTGGATGTCTCTATGTGAAACTTTCAACAGATGCACGCCAATATCCGTCATATGGAAATTCATGCGTAAATATAACAAAACATATAATTTTAATAGTCATGAAAACGACGCATGGATTTTGGATTTTTTGAAGAAATATACTCCGGATTTTGTTACACAAGCCCCAAATTCTTTGTTTAATAATAATACTAACTCCAGTCATAGTTTTCTACTTAATCCTTTTACAATCAGTGAATTAATATCTGCCATCTCCTCTCGAAGAGACACTACTTATGGTCTTGATGGAATGCCATACATATTATTTAAAAAACTTAGCATTACTGGTTTAAAAACATTCCTTAAAGTCCTGAATATGTAATGGGAAAATAATATTATACCTGAAGAGTGGAAAGTGGATTGTCTTGTACCAATTTTGAAACCAGAAAAATCCAAATTATGTCCAGATTCCTATCGTCCCATAGCACTTACTTCTTGTGTTGGTAAACTATTCGAGCAATTGTTGAAGCAGCGTTTAGAATTTTATGTTGAAAAATATCATATTCTACCTTCTAATCAATTTGGTTTTCGTAGAAATCGATCTGCTAGGGAAAGTGTTTGTCAATTGCAGCTTGATATACATTCCTCTCTATTGGTCAATAATAATTTGGTTGGAGTTTTCTTTGATGTGGCTGGGGCTTTTAATAGTGTAAATATAGATATTTTATGCCATGAACTATTACAAATAGGTATCCCTGGAAAAATTATAATATGGGTCAGAAATTTTCTGAGTAATAGAAAAGTATTTGCTAAATTTAATAGACACCTTTATGGTCCTAGACTTGCTTCAAAAGGAGTTTGTCAAGGAGGTATTTTATCACCTTTATTATTTATATTGTATATACGTAGTTTAAATTTAATTTTAGGGTCTCAAGTAAAAAATTTACAATTTGCAGATGACTTAGTTGTTTATGCTTCTGGAGCCAACTTATCACAGGTTGTTCAAATAGTCAATGATGCCTTGTCAAATCTGTGTAAATATTTTTCTTACCTTGATCTTAATGTCAATCCATCAAAGTCTAAGGTGGTTGTGTTTGGTAAACAGTGTCATAATATGCCTCCCGTGCAATATAACAATATTGCATTGCCCAATTCACAGGAAGTCAAATTTTTAGGGGTTCTTTTGTCGTATAATTTAACCTGGAACAATTATACCAAACATATAATTAGCAAAGCAAATAAAAGTTACAATATATTGAAATCTTTGGCTGGTTCATACTGGGGTGCAGATCCCAAAATTTTGCTATTGCTGTATAAGTCTTTGGTTCGTAGCCATTTTGAATATGGTTTTTACTGTTTTGCTGCTGATACCAGAATTGTAAATAGTTTAGATGTTCTGCAAAACAAATGCTTACGTGTTATAACTGGGGCATTCAGAAGTACTCCTATAAATGCAATGCAGATAGAATGTAACATTCCACCTTTAAGAATCCGGTTTGACTATTTGAAAGAAAGATTTATATTAAAACTTTTTAGTGTTTCTAACAATAGTCTCTTGGCCAATCTGTTGCATTTCAATGCTAGATTAGATAAAAAGTCATTTTACATGTTACAGGATATTCATAGTTTCATACATTTTATTAAAAATATAAATATTCATCAATCATCTCATATTCTGCCTTGTTACCATGGAGCTTTTATTGCAAAATTTCCAGACATAAATATAATTATAAAAAATAAAAAGGACCTGTCCTCAAAAGAGGAAGTAAATGCAATGTTGTCGGAGTGGTCAAATCATAAATTTGTGTATAGTGATGGTTCCAAAAATGATAGTGCAGTATCTTTTGCCATTTATGAGCCAACCTCAAATATAGGCCTTGGTCGAAAAATTGATAAGAATGCTAGTGTTTTTACAGCTGAAGCTGTTGCTATTCTGAGTGCTTTGAAACATATAAAAAATTGCAATTCAGGTCACAGCAAGTGGGTTGTGGTAAGTGATAGCATGAGTGTTTTAAAAAATCTAGCTAATAATAAATTACATGCTAACACCAACTACATAATTTATGTGATAAAAGAGCTATGGATTGATTTGTCTCATTCTAATATTGAAGTTAGTTTTGTTTGGGTGCCTTCGCACATTGGTGTTGCAGGAAATGAAAAGGCTGATTATCTGGCTAAAAAAATAGTTGATCTGGGTGAATTAATTCCAAATGTCGACGCTGATATGAGTGTTTCTATACCGCATACAGACGCTGTTGGTCTCTTAAGACAGCGTATGTGTCAATCGTGGGGGAGACATTCATACCAGACCACACAAATCGAAAATAAAGGCACTTGGTATGCCTATCTAGATAAACAAATAAACACCATACCTTGGTTTTGCAGAAATAGTAATTTTATAAACAGAAAGTTTTATTCATTTATTTGTCGTATGCGTTTTGGTCATTGTCGTTTAAATTATCATCTTCATCGTCTTAAAATGGTCAACTCTCCTTATTGTGAGTACTGTCAATCGCAAAAAGTTCAATCTTTGCATTATATCTTCTTTGAGTGTTCGTCTTTCAACATTCAGCGCCTTGTGTTGTCGGATGAGCTTCTAAAAGTTTATGGAAAACCTGATAAGGTCCCGCAATGCATTCAGGAGCTACTTATGAATGCCTCAACGTATATATATTTGTACAAATTTATAACAGAGACTGTAAATGATATCTAGGTTACATTTAGTGTTTTTTTCTATCTACCTATTTAAATTTTATTGTATAATATATTTTTACCTCTAGATGTATTGATGTCTATAACGTTAACGTAGTATTTTTAGGTTATGTTTTTTTTTCCAAAATGTACTAGCTAAAATTTGGACATAAACGTCAAACCAATTTGACTTGACAGTAAAATGACGTTTAATTACTGATTTGACAAAAATGGATAAGACTATGAAGAAAAATGGATGGACATAATATTATATAAAGTTTATGAAAACTGAAAAATGAAATACGAAAGACATTATTGTATAAAACTTATCACGTAAGAAAATACTTGGACGTAAGACTAGGCAATATGGTCGAAAGACTTTAGCCTTCCCTTCGGGGTAAACGAAAAAAAAATAAAAAAAAATAAATGTGTTTTTCTTATTGTTTCTTTTTACCATCGTCCTTATGTTGGTGGTCTGAATGATTTCTGAAATTTCGTCCACCAATTTAAATGGGACCTTATATACTTATTTAAAATAAAATATTTTGAAAAATTTCCTTTACTAATCTAGTGAGCACTCGTAGCCCAGAGGTAGCGGCCCCAATTTCGACCAGTATGACGTGGGCTTAAACCCAGGCTGGCACATTACTTTGTGTAATTTATTTCATCACCACTACTCTAAAAACGGTAAAGGAAAACATCGTGAGGAAACCGGTATGTCTTAGAACCAAAATTTCGAAGATATGTTGTATCTTCTACCCGCACTGGCCCGCATGGTAGATTTTAGCCTATTATTTTTCATAGAGAGGAGGCTTGAGTCCCAGCAAGGGAAACATTATAGGCTGATTGATTATGCTAACCAAGTTTTCAGTAAACAAGTTACTCTCAAATTCTTCCATAACTTTCAATTGACTATTTTACAGCCTTTATTAGGTTTCCTTCTGTTGCTAACTTTAATAAAATTATACCCAAGTTTATTACGAGAACATCAATTATTCAGATTTATGAAGTTACAACCCTGAAGTTGTACTAATTTTGACTCTTATTGGTTCAACGTTATAAAGGTCAACATACCATGATAAGTTACTTAAGTTTTAATAGAAGTTTTTAGAGGTCAGGGCTAGACCCAGCCACGAGGATATGGGAGAGAATAGAATTATAGTAATTGGTTTTGAAAGAACGCACCAAAACGTTTTTGCTTCAGCAAATATATTAAGACCAAGTGCCCACTTTTTTTCGATGTCTTGCCGAAGACAGCACCACGCTTCTAGTATAATAATAATTAATTATTTTTAATTACTTATATCTTCTTAGTAGGTACGTCGATGGCAACTTAAATCAAAATGGTCCAGAAATCAGCTACTTCTTTAAATATATTTTGCCTGAATCTTGAGTGCGTTTACAAATATTTAAACTCACATACACGAAAAGCGTGACTAAGAACAACTACCTGTAGGCCATGCAAAATAATATATTTTGTTCCGTGTAGGTATCGAAACCGTGACACACAAATAATCACTCAGCCACTGCGCAAACTGTGTGAACAACTAAGTAGGTATATTGCATGACATAGATTTAAACAAAACCATATCAGCTTTTCATTATGATGTCTGGAAAAATAATTCAATAAAAAATCCGAGACTAAAAATGAATACATTTAAGTGTATAACGTTGTGTGGATGTTTTCAAACTTCTATTAGACTGTCTGTAACCGAGATTACCTTGAGACACATCAAAGGTCGACGTTCAAACTTCAATACTCTTGAAAATTAATACCCAGGGACCCCAAACGTTTATTTAATTTCTTTTGAGGGAGATAATCTTGGATAAAAGTTCGCCATTGAACATTTATTAGGTATTATAATTTAGTCGCACAAGTATTCCATTTTTTTCGCTAGCACACTAAGCCCCAGACTTAATATTCGCTAAAATTACAGTAGGTAACATAACACACAAATTAGAATTAAGACTAAAAATAGATCTTATAATTTATTTTATATCCTAACTTGTAAAAATTAAGTACATGTTATTTTCAGCTGATAAAACTTAACGATCCATGAAATTAAATATTTGAGTCTGGAATCAACAGTTAACCTTAAAAATTCAAGGGCAAAGTGATATTGGGTTTTTTTATTACTGAATATCTCAGTAGCAGCCATGAAGTCTGGATTTGTGCCCGTTTGATGGCAATGGGCTCGCCTTTAATACATGGGACTTAAAATTTAACTGGAAAAATGTGGTTGTACTATTAGGTACACTTCTGCCTAACCCTTTGGGGATTACAGGCGTGATGTTATGTTACGTTCCAAGGGACGCTTTCACCATTGACACTTGAACACAATCAGTATATAAACCGCGTTCAAGACCAGTCAGCTTTTACCATCGTTCAGTTTCATTTGAGAAATTCACTCTAAGCATTGATTAAACGAAGGTCCGTTAAGGGGAATGCGAGAACCGGATAATAAAGACCGGGTATACTCGACTTTCGGCCTCCGTTGAGGAGAAGCGGTGAGTTGTCGACCCGTGAAATTAAGCCACCTGCTGTTATTCAATACTGTTTTAACATTATGAGACTGAACTGACTGACTGACTGTTTGTTTTACGGTTCTATCGACAAATACACATTTATAAATACAGAAAATTGTAAAATAATGGTATTTTGGTTTAAAATTTTGTATTATTTTAGGCTTTTTTTGCCTATTTTTAAGGTGTTTTTTTATAGGACACCCGAATAAAAAAACAAGATGGCTGCCAGTTGCGGGGTAAGGATTATTTGTGTACGTGTATGTGTGTAATGAGGACTATGCTCTAATAGTACTATACCAAATAATATACCCTTCAAGTATCGGTAAAATTTAACCAAATTTACTGTATTAATACACAATTGCATCATAATGTATTCAATTCATTATGTAAAAGAATGTAAAGAGCAAAGTTTAAATGGTTTCTTTTTTTATTTTACATGGGCTTCTCTTGTCTTCTTCTTCCTCTTTCTTCTTTTTCTCTTGATTTATTTTTTTATTTTTTTTTAATCTTTCGTGAGATTTCACTTCTGCCTTTCATTTTCCATAATTATATGAAACACGGGAAGTCTGTTTTCACATAAAGTAGAAAAACAATTTCATATTCATTTGTCTTTTGTGTGTAGCCTGCCATACCAGGCAAACTGTGAGTGACGGCTAACCACTTAAATTGAATTGATGGTACCTACATGTGGCAGACGGGATTTTGTTCTAACGTCTTGCGAAGTTTTTTAATTCAGATGAAAAAGTTAAAGTCTAGTTTCTCGTCATCTCTTGGGATCGAACTGAGTCATGACAACGAAATATATGGAACGTTGAGGAGCTTTATCTTCAAGGTTAAGGAGAGGTTGTCTAAGTCAATCCATGGATGGTTGACCATCATTATAAAGTATCATTACCTTTTTTTGTAGGGTGGAAATCATCAAATGACTCCTCACGCTCTGTAGGAGAAGTCATCCTCTCCCGGGAGGAGAGGTAGAAAAGTGTCAGACTTCTACTGGCTAAAAACCACCCATTTTCCTTGTTAACCCTTTGTGTCCGAGGCCGCAGTATCTCTTTCTTCCAACAATCCGCAGCAAATTATCATTACCTTGGAAGACGTCAACATGTCTTTATAATAACAGCCACTCGTATCGATATTTAAGTTAAGCTATGCTTACCTAGGTTGTTCCGTAGATGGGTGGGATGGGACCACCATTACCTCACCTTTTACAACCTTCTTGTAAAGGACCTTCAAAATCTTCTTTCAGTCATTTCACTGTTCTTCCTAATAACGTTTGAAGATAGCAGATTCATCTAACGAGAGGTCTCAGCAAATGGGAGGCTTGCATGATTAATATTATTAATGTAGGCTAAGGAAGTAATTAAACATAGACATGCAAGGAACAGATTAACTTGGTTTGGGTATCACTTGGGTCAAGTTAGGTCAAGATAACTAATATTTGTATATGGTAGGTACTCTTCCCAATACATCGTGTCTTAAAATTTAACATAGTTTCAGATTGAGCCTGGACTTAAAATAAAGTTATTGATTGGTATAAAAAAATCTATTTACATTTTGTGTGGAAGTGGATTTAAGAGGTTGCGTCATGATAGCTTCAACCGAGCGATAATTTTTATGAAACTACGGCAAAGCCAAAAAGGTTGTGATTTTAGCCGTTTATTTATGTAGTTTGTTACATTTTGAGCTACATTTTCACTGCGCCTATTTTGATGAATATTGTTTCAATCAATCCGATAGAGCCCACGAAAATAGTATAAGATTAGAATAAACCCAAAATCCTGACAAATAAAAACTGTGTAAAAATATAAACATGAAATAAATTTTTTCTCAAAAATGGTATGTAATGTTGCCATAACATCTCTAAAAAGTATCCAGAAAGTGAACTTTACCGGAGACTTATTCACAACTGTCCAGTAAGAAGCGAGATTTTAAACTTGGAATCTCCTACTGTCCAGTAAGTAAGTATGTAATTTACTTACTGGACACTAGGTCATCCTCTTTAGATCTGTTTAGAAAAAAAAACATAGTACCAGACACAGATTAGAGTTTAGCCATTATAACATGGTTATAGAAGGGAGGTTCCAAATATATATCTATCTCTCTTTTTGGTATGACATTTTATGAGATACATATATTTTTGGAACCTTAAACAGCCATTTTATACGTTGCGTTTTGTACTTAGTAATGTTGTAGAAATATAGTGTGGGATTTTATGATTGTATTTAGTAATTTCAGTTTATTATTTAAGTTTTCTCTAAAGTTGTTTCCTAAACTGCCTCGTTGGTCTAGTGGTCGCAAGCTCGACTGCAGAGCGTGAGGTCCTAGGTTCGATTCCCGGGTCGGCCAAAAAGTGCTATTGTGTTTTTCACATATGAATGTAACCTTCAATATTAATTAAACGAATTTGTTGTTAAACTTTCTTTAATTTTTGAGAAAAGCATTATACAAACCTCAACCAGTAAGAAAGCCATCCTGGCCTCGTATATAACCAGACCTCACCTGCGGTTCGGTCCGGTTAACTCATACTTGGCCAGGAAGGCTTACTTACTGGATTCTGCTCTACTTGTAGCTGGGTTTTAGTTTTCAACTTTATTTTTATACCCTATAATGATGATTAAACAAACAAATATACAATAATAATTATTACTAAGATTTGCTTAGTAATATACAAAACATCTGCACTCACTGTTCAGTGCACATTTTCATTTTAAACGTGTGTTAACGTAGCGAGTAAGTAAATATTAATATACACCGATTTCGCGCGAGATTTCTGTTTAACATTCATATTACCGAACCAATATGGAGTAGATTTAAACACTCGTGCATACAACTGTGAGTGCTTCAGTATTATGTAAAATCAAGCTTCAATTGATTCGATCTTTCGTCGATTTTATTTTTTACACTTGTTGATTTTTGGAGTCTATCATTTTATTTTATCATTCTTTAATGGATTTCGGCTAATCCATCTTCTTTATTTAATCATCGTTCGATAGATATTAATCTCAATAGCTCGAGTCGATACATTAAAAAAAACATACAGTAATTGCAGTAATCTGTACCTACCACTTTTACAGTTACAAAATAAACTAAATAATAATTATGTATCTTTGAAGCACTAAAATGTCCATGGTGGGAACCCATTATTATCAGTCACTTAAAATCCAATTGCAACTACAACAAAAAAACTAACAAGTCTACAACTAAGAAATCTTACCATAAATGTATGTATTTAGTTACGGGTTTACAGCCCTATGCTGCAAAAACTTTTTGTAATATCCAAACATTTTCCCCGCAAAACAGAATAGTGCTAAAAACTACCGAAAATTTTCAAAGCAAGAAATAAAGTGGGAATGTGCGCATAAACCGAGGTCCTTTCTAACATATTCAGCTTCTAATCGACCCTGCGTAACTTGTTTACTGTACTTGCTACTATCAAACAAGCAAGCGTCCGATGCGCTAGAACGGTACTTAAAGTGGCTAGTGTTGTCACGGAATAGATAAGTACAGAAGAATCAATTTGAAACGCGCAGTTAGTTACGGTTTAAAGGCCTGGTATAGTGTTTCAAGTGTTTTATGACGGTTATACCAGTATTTATTGATCATCATCATCATCATCAGCCTTTGTTCCCACTGCAGGGACTCAGGCCTCCTCTCTAGGAGAGGGATGGGCTATAATCTACCACGCGGGCCCAGTGCGGATTGGTAAATGTCACATGTCTCCGAATTTTTATGGTTCCAAGACATGCCGGTGTCCTCACGATGTTTTCCTTAACCGTTTTGAGAGCAGTGGTGATGAAATAAATTACACAAAGTAATGCGCCTGACGGGGTTCGAACCCACGACTCACTGTTCGTAAGTCGGAGCCGCCACCACTGGGCCACCACTGCTCTTTATTGATCGATCATATATTGATCGTGTAAGACGAAATAAACAATTCTCCGCATACTGTTCGTAATAAAGAAGAACAAAGAAGAACGAACAACAAAGATTTATTTATTTATGTGTACGGCAAATAATATAGCTTTAATAAAAATAAATAAATGGCCCGACAAATGTACCTACATAGTTCAGCTACGCTGGATGCGAAATTCATAATGCGTAATGCTGAAGCAAATTTTGTACAAAATCATTACAAAGTTAAGACATTTATCAAAAACGAAATGAAACACAATATTTAAGAATATCTTCTAATACAGTGTTTGAAGGATGATATTATGATAAGAAAGGATGTGTTTGCTGAGATGGCGAGTAATTAGAGATGCATGGAATAAAAATAAGAGTTGCTGAACCGACTCCAAATGGGGTTAGGTTAGGATAAATTGGATTAGGGTAAGATAATGATAATGAAAGCTCGAATATTGATTGGAAGTTACTAAGTGTTTTATAATTAATATTTGTATTAGAAATCGTCACGCCACCTCTTTCTAGGTCGGCCTCGGCGGCGCCGTCCGTCTTCCGGCATCCATCGTGTTGAGGCCTTTGCCCAGCGGCCATCTTGCATGCGCCTGACGTGAGGGCTGGTTCGAAGCGGCACAAGATAAGAGCTCTTGGAAGGAGTTGGGGGAGGCCTTTGCCCAGCAGTTTGACAGTACAGGCTAAACAAAAAAAATAAAAAATATTGTGTATACTCCAAACTGCATGTTACTTCTGACATATTTTACTCCCTGACAGCCAAGTAGCATTGTTTTATCGAGACTTTACGGTTGTTTTTATTACCACTGTCTATTATAGTCGGTGGGGTAAGACATAAAATCTTTGTATTGTCCTAGTAATAACTTATCATAGTCACTGTAAAACGCAATAACTGTATGTATAGTTTAGTGGCTTTGTATCACGTAAGTTAGTGCGGTACAAGTACTGGTCCAGTCTGAAGTTTGTGGGCTTCAGATTGTTCAAGTAGAAAAATGAATGAATGATGATGATGGATGAATGTTGAATTATTCTTCATTACAGGCTTTGTGGGTTTTGGGCCAAATCTCAGACTCGAGATCTATAGTGTTATTCCTGGCGCACAACTGATCTACAGGATAAAGTAAGTAAGAAACGGAAGTACGAGTATACTCGATAACAGCATACTATGATTGTCGTAAAAAATAAAATAAAATGTTGTTAATCTTGTAGGGCTGTCGTTTTGAAGTCGCTTATCAAAATGATGGTTTCGTTTATAAAATAACACAACAATAAAATGTTGTTGCTGGAAAATAGTGGCATAGTACAATTACACACAGACATGGGCTGAATAGCTGAAAATAAACCCTAAGGTGAAGAAAACGTTATACAATAAAAAATACCTAACATAAAACAAAGAATTTATACTTGTAGGAGGTACCAAAACAGAGAATTATAGAACGATAAAGAGTTCAGAACCCACTCTGTATGACCCACTGAACGTGCATTTATAAAGATTTAGGTCGAGAGAAGGCGAGTAGAAAAGAAATTGGTTTTTTGTTTTCATATAGCGCTAATTCTCGCTATACTCGTAGGACTCTGTGTGACCCCAGTCTATTTTTTAAAACGACTTCAGAAGTAGGAGGAGGCTTTAAATGAAGTTGCATTTTATTTGTTTTTATGAGATCTTGCAGAGAAGAAACTGTATATTAATGCCTGTTCACATTGATGGGTGTAATTTATCTATAATATGTATGTATTTAGAAATATTTAAGTATGTTTATCAGTTGTCTAGTACCCATAACACAAGCTCTGCTTAGCTTGGGACTAGATGGCGTTGTGTGATAGTTGTGGAATATTATTATTATTATTTATTATTATACTGTAAGCAAGGCCTTTAAATCGTGCTAGAGAGGAGCCACGGCGCCCTCACCTTCCGTCTGACGCAGGTCCTTACCGGACACGGATGTTTCGGAAGGTACCTGCACCGAATCAGGCGGGAGGAAACGCCCGGATGCTTCCATTGCGAGGATCGACCGGAGGACACGGTGGAGCACACTGTGGAAGTGTGCCCTGCTTGGGCGGAACCCCGCCGTGTTCTCGTAGCGGCGATCGGCGGCGGTGACCTCTCGCGTCCGGCCCTGGTGCAAGCCATGGTCCGGGGCGAGGAGGAATGGGACGCCGTCGCCTCCTTCTGCGAAGCAGTGATGCTAGCGAAGGAGGTGGCGGAACGAGAGAGGGAGCGAACCTCTCAACGTCCCAGCCGCCGCGGAAGGCGCGGACGGCGCTCCGGGCGTCGGGGGCCACGTGATGGCTTCCGGCCACCGTAGACGCGGGCCTGTGGACGGTGAGTAATGGGCTAGCTCGCCGTCCGGCCGTCGTCATGACGGCAACAGACCGTGTCGGCGGCGCGTTCGTGTTCCACGCGCGTGATGGCATAGTCAAAGAGATGTCAGCAAGGAGGGGCCCGCAAGGGCCGACGCCCGTCGGGGCCGCGGATTTTAGTACTAGATGACGTGGCCTCGGCACAAGGGCAAAGAAGGAACATGGGTTCGGTTTTTAGTCAGTAGAAGTCTGACACTCCCCTTCGCTCTGCCCAAGAGCGGGGGGGGTCATTCGATGATTTTCCACCCACCAAAAAAAAAAAAAAAAAAAAAAGGCCTTTAAATCGTGCCCTTGGGTCTTATACAAATACAAATATTTTAAGTTTTCGTCTTTGAACTAAAACCAGACAAAACCAATCAAATAAAAGACCTAAGAACCGTATGGCTGTAAAAAAAAAATATAGAGTAGGCCTTTTATTAAGACACAGACACTTTGAATACTAAACTACTATAATTTTATTGAACAGCTGTCTCCAAACTTTGCCATGCAGGCCGAAATTAGATTTCAAACAAAGAAAATAAACCGAATTGCGAAAGTCTTGGAATTATAATAATAATATTCAAATGGGCCTATGTTTCTGCTAATTTCTTAGTGGTTTGAAAATTACGAACCTTCAAAAGCTTTTGAACAGTACTGCTAATTTTTGCGGCCCTATAAACAAACAGCTTAAATGAACTTGTGATATTTATAAGTAATAACTATACTCGTGTTGATTTTTAGGTTCAGCGGTGCTTGGCAAGGTTGCTCATCATGTCATGGGTGGTTAAACCATCCATGACATGATGAGCAACCTTGCCAAGCCTTGGGTTTCCTCCGTGCCTTGGAAGCCGTTGATTTGGTTTAGGCTGTCATTTTTAAATATTTATTTGACAGTCGATACAGGTAGTTTACAGGTAGACCTCAGTAACGTTTCTCAACAGGTGGGTCTTAAGATGAACATGGACAAGACGAAAGTTATGTTTAATGACCGTGTTCCACCCGTACCGGTAATTGTTGGGAGCGATACTCTCGAAGTTGTTGATAGTTATGTTTACCTGGGACAAACTGTTAAACTGGGTAGATCGAACTTCGAAAAAGAGGTCGCCCGAAGAATCCAACTCGGATGGGCAGCGTTCGGGAATCTACGCGACATCTTTTCGTCCAAAATTCCGCAGTGTCTCAAGACGAGGGTGTATAACAAGTGTGTGTTGCCAGTGATGACTTATGGCACAGAGACATGGTCCTTAATTAACTGCTGGCGGCTCAGAGTCACGCAACGAGCCATGGAGAGAGCTATGCTCGGAGTTTCTTTGTGCGACAAAATCCGGAATGAGGAAATTCGCCGAAGAACCAGGGTCACCGACATAGCTCGCAGAATATGCAAGTTGAAGTGGCAATGGGCAGGCCACATCGCTCGAAGAACGGACAACCGATGGGGAAGAAAGGTTCTCGAGTGGCGACCACGAACCGGAAGACGCAGCGTTGGCAGGCCTCCCACCAAGTGGACCGACGACATCGTGAGAGTCGCGGGCAACCGGTGGATGCAAACGGCAGGCTGCCGATCTTTATGGCGATTTATGGGGGAGGCCTTTGTTCGGCAGTGGACGTCTAATGGCTGATGATGATGATGATGATGATGACAGGTAGTTTGAATTCAAACAATATGTTGTATAGTTGACGGACTAAAAAAATATGATTCTGTTTAGTCCGTCTGTTAGATTATGGAAAAATATTTGATAAATGTTTTTTGTCTTATCAAATTAATAAAAATTGACGAAAATAAAACGTGTCAAAGATCGTGAGTGGGGGCTGGTGACGTCACTTTCTGGTAAAAAATGTACCAAAATGTGATGTCGCGCGACTTTTCGAAGCAAAATACGTGTCCAATATTTTTTGGAAATCTATCTGACGTACTAATAAGATTTTGTTGTCAACTACCCTATTCAAAAATACAAACAAAAAAATTACTGAATGTTTTCGCTTTCAGTGTTTTTCATTTGTTTATTCCCGGGTCAACGTCCTTGTTACTCGTATTACTCTGACAGGAAGAGATTGCATTCGCATAATTGCTGTGACTTGAAGTTTTACTAGTGCCTCTTAGAATACGGAATGAAATCGTAATATTGAAAACGAGGAAGCTTTCCTAGATTCATCCAATAATATTTCTATCATATTGTTTTATGAGTGAGAGTGAAAGCTCAAAGAAAATACTTGTAGGATATTTAGATGTAAACATGGATTGAGAAGACCCGAACATTTTCATTCCAAATTATATCAAAGCATAACAAGATTCCCTCAGTGTTGTCAACAATAAAAACAAATGCACACCGCACAATGTACTTGAACAATTTACAACAGGGATATAAACCAAATGAAGACTAGCAGAGATTTTACAGCCTTTAACTAAAGTTCTTACGAACTCTAAAACGGGGTTTTCGAGTTCAACACAAAAACTTCAGCTGTTAAGTAAACCAGTGAACGTGTTTATGTACTGATGAAATTGTTTTTGTTGTCTCTCGGATGTGTTCCTTGGGGTATATTTTAAGATCTGACGAATGTTATGGCGGGGTGAAGGCACTGTGATATGTGCGATTGCCCCTGATATACAATAGAATACGCCTACAGTGTAATGTTTGTCAAGCATAGTATCTGACTTGGTCCGAAGATAGTTCCCTAAGGTACGTACTGAACTACTAGTTGTTATATAACAGAACTGTCTACAATTTGTTCTGTGTCATTCACGATAAAAAATATGTTTTTTTAATTAGTACTAAAACATTGTTAGTATAAATATAAATATTGTTTTGAATGCTGTGTAGTGTGTAGTACCTATACTTAATACTTCTGTCATCCATTATTTATGCCGCATGATCTGTGTACATCTTTTGTATGAGATCCTAAATAAATGAGTTTAACACGTTAAAAAGAAATTCCGGATTTCTTACATTTATTATGCATTCTGTTTCTTAAACCATTAAGGGCCGGTTTTTCAATCGCATGGTTCCGTGATCGCATGTTAACTTTAACCTGATGAATAAATTAATGTGATGTTGTGACGGATTGTCTATACAAAAACTGTCAAAATAACAATCATATTCGTCAGATAAAAGTTAACTGGCGATTGAAAACCAGCCCTAAAAATACTTAATACGTAATAGTACATTGTTACCTTAGGGCTGAAAGTAACTTATTTAGTCCCCGAGACGGGGTTTGGCGCCTGAGCGCAGCGAGGGCGCTAAATATATACCCGAGGTTAACACTGTGCTTTTCATTACGAATACAAGGAAAGTTGATGGGAATAGGCTTGCGCCCAATTACCTAAATTGAAAGAAAGAAGAAAGAAAAAGTATTTATTGGTTTCACACAGGACAAAACAAATTGACAAAAAAGTAAACATAAGAGAAACACTTAAAATCGGTGGATGGCAATAGGCTTGCTCCTAATTAAATCGGTTGATAGCAATAGGCTTGCTCCTAATTAGATTTGTTGATGGCAATAGGCTTGCTCCTAATTACATCCGTTGATGGCAATAGGCTTGCCCCCAATTACATCAGTTGATGGCAATAGGCTTGCTCCTAATTACATTGGTTGATGGCAATAGGCTTGCCCCCAATTACATCAGTTGATGGCAATAGGCTTGCTCCTAATTACATTGGTTGATGGCAACAGGCTTGCTCCAATAACCTAAATCGGTGGATGACTATAGGCTTGCTCCTAATTACATCGGTTGATGGCAATAGGCTTGCTCCTAATTACATAGGTTGATGGCAATAGGCTTGCTCCTAATTACATTTGTTGATGGTAATAGGCTTGCACCTAATCACATTGGTTGGTGGCAATAGGCTTGCTCCTAATTACATTGATTGATGGCAGTCGGCTTGCTCCCAATTACATCAAATAATTTGACAGCTGTCAGTTGAAAGCGATTCTCCCTAGGGCTGAAAAGTAGTACTTTCAACCCGCTCCGCAGGCATGTTATGACCTACTTTCAGCGTATGAGTAATGAAAAGGTTTATGACACAACGATTTGATAATGAATTTCTTGGTTTCCAAATTCAAATTTCAATTTTGTAAAAATGAGCCAGTATTTTAGTCACTTAGCATGAGTGTTTCCAAGTTCAAATGTTTCCAAGAAATCAGAATATTTCTTCCATTGCCATTGGCTTGAATATTATATTTTGACAGAATTTCTGTAAAACTTTTTGTTAAGCCACGGCACTCGCTATAATCTTGTTGTCACGCAATATTTCTTAGAAACCCTTTTGACAGTGTGCACAATAGAGAAACAACAACATTTTTGTTGTTTGTTTTAGTAGATAGAATTGTTTTGTCGTGTCAAAATCGGCACGGAATTGAATCCTTACTTATATTATAAACGCGAAAGTAAGTTTGTTTGATTGTTTGTTGCCTTTTCACGCCTTAACTACTGAATCGTCGGTCCTGCAATTTTACTCAGACGCTCTGTTTGGTGTACAGAACCGGACAAAGAAAATACTTTTTATCCCGAAAAGAAGTACATACACTAAGAAAACATCAACGTTCGTATGATAATAGATGGCCCTACGTGTCTTTCGAATCGCGATTGAATTTTATTACCATGGAAACTATAATAGTGCAGAAATGTTCCTGAAATGTTTAAATCACTAGCGTTACAATACGTTTACTTTACGGGTCTTGCTAGGCCCACTTGACAAACTATTTACTGAAATCACTATACATATTACAAACTACTGCACCGATTTTCATCGATAGATTTGTTCTCGAGAAAGGTTTTGACTGACATCAACGTGGGTGAAGCTGCGGGCATCAGTTAGTGACTACTTAATTAAGGAAACTCCACACTCAGAACCCTATGCACTAAAAGGTAAAGGTTTTAATAATAAAAAATAAAATATTTCCAGTAAAAACGTCTCATCTCTTTGACTTGATTCCTTGCCAATAAAGGTTAAAGAACTAATTATGTTGGGGAACACATAAAAGTGACTTTTATGCCTCTTACTTTGACGTTATTTTCTTTTGGAGCTCTCCAGGAGTCGCGTACAAGACTTATTGGTTTCTTCATAAAGGTTTGATATACCTAGAATGAAAGAAAATGCGTTTATTGGCATAATACCAGCCCAAGTATAGCGAGAAATAATTAGATCTGAGGCCGTTAAGGGGTATTTATTGCTGAAATTAGTATTTTAAGGCTCAATTTGCTATACCGATGGATTTAGTTACATATAAATAAAAGTGTAATGGGGTGTATTATTAGGAAAACCATAATTGTATTAGTATCGGTAGATACTATTAATACCACATATTACTATGTACAGTCACGGACTATAATTGATAAGCCACTTTCAAGATTTCCAATTTTGCAGTTTTATACATTCACGAGATTACACGATTAAACACAAACTCAAACCGAATGCTCGGAAACAAAATGACAAATTACTAATAATCGGAAATAGTCTTATCCATAGAGGTTGAAAAATGACTTTATAAGTTGTCAATGATAAATCCATACAACGGTGCTTACGTGTATCCCATCTATTTGATTCTGACCTCCTTTGAAATAGTCCTCATTAGATACTCTTTATTTCTGAAATCCTATCCGAAGACAGAGTGACAGTTGAAATGTCGATGTCAGAAAAGATTTGGAGACGAAAATTTCGAATTTTGGTGAATCGTAGCCGTAGTTATTAACGCGAAAATGCCAGCTGCAATTTCTGAAGAAATTCGCTATAGAATCATAACAATGCATCAGCAGGGTCTGAGCATTCGTGCAATTTCGAGAGATCTGCACTTGACGGTGAGCTTATTCACTCATTCTATATGTTTTTGAATTTTTTTAAAAAGGTAATTATCTAAGTCCATTAACTTGAAAGTTGTTATTTCTTTGTGGGTAAGACGATACGCCGAAGAAGGACATATAAATGATCGTCGCCGAAACAACCATCGCCCTTCTGCATTAAGCGAAGCTCAGAGAACTGAAATGCTCCGCGAATATGAAGTTGATGGATTTATACCAACGCAGCGTTACGCGGAACGTTTTGATGTGAATCCCAGAACTATCCGAAGGCATCTTCACTCAATGAATTTGCATCATAGGATTCCTGCCTACAAAGTCGATATGACAGACGCTCATAAAACCGCACGTGTAAATTTTGCACACCGATTTTTAAATTTCGATTGGTCATCAACTATTTTTTGTGATGAGAAGTCATTCCAATCAAGCGATCATGGCCGCTTACACCTATGGCGATATAACAGTTCACGGTATGATGCAGATAACGTCATACGAAATAGGGAATCAGGAAGGATAACTGTTAATATGTGGGGTTGGATGAGCTCCGAAGGTGTAGACGAGCTTGTTCAACTACCACCTCGTGCAAATGCCGTGAACTATATAAGGATTTTGGAAGATTTTATGCTTCCGTCTGTAAGGATTGTGTATCCACAGCACGAAATGGAAAATATTAATTTTGTTCACGATAATTCTGCCATACATCGAGCAAGGACTGTCAGGACCTGGTTTGAAGCACATCCAGACATAACGGTGATTCCATGGCCAGCTAAATCCACGGACCTGAATCCCATAGAAAATCTGTGGGGTTTAATGGTGTAGCGATGGGATCACCGTAATGAACGAAGAAAGGAAGATCTGGCTCAACATTGTCAAGAAGTATGGGAGAACATGCGAGGGACTGATATTTGCACTCGTCTGGTTAGCTCCATGCAATCACGACTGCAAGCTGTAATAGACAGCCAGGGAGCATTTACAAGATATTAAGACAGTCCAACAGTTTTGATTCTTATTATACAAAATAAAATAATTATTCAAATAATATAGTGTTTTTTTTGCTTAGCACATTTTATGACGTTTATAATAGCTAAAACGTAAACTCTTTAGCAGAAATAGCAAATAAAACTTCTTGCAAGATGGCGGCAGTTAGGTGTTATCTATGTTTAATACATAATCATAATTATCGTGAACGTCATCTTGGACGCTACGCGTTCGGATAAAATCGTGGTTTCGAGTTTTTCCGATGTCTATATTATACCAACTATAATTTCTCCGTACACCAACGTTACTATGGCTACGCTAAAACAATTGTCGCTAGGTTACGGTTTCTACACCTGCAATTCGTCGACTTTAGGTAGTCACTCTGTTCTGTGTACGAATATAACCGATTAAACCCGATTTGCATTACACGGCTAAAATACGAATGGTGGCAAGTGGCTCATCATTTATAGTCCGTGACTGTACATACTAGATAGTCACACGTCTTCTAATTTTTGGCTCTAGGACAAGTCGGTTCCCTCACTATGTTATTCACCTTCTACATTGTATGAGACAAAATCTTTACAAAAACTTGCATAACATCACACCTGTAATCCCAGAAGGGTTAGGCAGAGGTAGTCTCATTAGTGCACCCACATTTCGCCAGTTGTGTTTAGTCTCATGTAATAAAACGAGACTATCGCCTTCAACCGGGCACAAATTCAGACTCCGTGGCTGCTACTCAGAAATTTCCGATGGAAAAATCTAATGACACTATCTCCGACCCGACTTTAAAATCGAACCCAGGACCTCATAAACAGTACTTGTGCTTGCGAACACTAAATCAACGATGCAGTATATCATAATATATCTAACATAGTAATATATAGCATATCCAATCCCTTTTTCCTCGTATTCGTTTGCGAGTCTAATAATTGAAAATAGAAGTAATACAATGATTTCCGATCGTCCCTAACAAACATTTAATAAATACCACAACTCATGTATTTGGGAACAAAAGTAGCCTCAAAACCCCACATTATTGAGTAAACTCGGTGACAAACAACTAAATGGAATCCTTTATTATTTAATAATTTAACTTTCCTATTTATATTAGCTTGTATGTTCATCACAATTCTGAGGAACTTTTTCGTCTAATCTGTAGTCTTTCTGACCACATTGGATTTGGAATACAGCCAAAATATTATACTTACAATAGACAGAATGATCTAGTGAAAATATAGAACTCCCATGAGTTTTTTTTTATCTTAGGAAAATAATCATCATCATCATCATTTCAGCCAAAAGACGTCCACTGCTGGACATAGGCCTCCCCCAGGCATTTTTGGGTTGGCGATCGCAGTATGGTTGTTACAAAGACACAGAGAACGCTGCTGCCCATTCTCTGGTAAGTCCCTTAGTCGCCTCTTACGACACCCACGGGAAGATATGGGATGGTGCTATTCTTTACGTCCGACACCACACGGAACGAAAATAATATGGAAATGAAAAAATCCAAAAAGTTTGAAGATAACATGGGAGGTAGTCAAGCGGTTTGGGTGTGAACACTCGAGTGTATTGTAACTTATGGATAAGACTAAGGGGAATGCATACTTTTTTCACAAATAAGTAGTTTTGTTTTTCTCAAAAAAATAAACAAATTTAGTTTTGATTTTTTGCTAGTTTTGTTTTTCTCAAAAAAACAACACTACAACGACTACGACTGCTACTACTACGATTGTAACTATTTTCATGTTCACATCATTAATTACAATTTTGGTATTTGCAATCAATGAAAGAACATTTTGTTTTGGTATTTTGTGTCTTGTCTTTGTTATTTATTGAACTTGTGTTTCTTTGTTATTTATTGAACTTGGTATTTTGTGTCTTGTCTTTGTTATTTATTGAACTTTTATTTTGTGTCTTGTCTTTGTTTTGGTATTTTGTGTCTTGTCTTTGTTATTTATTTAAGTAATATCATAAATATTAAAGAAGGACAGAATTATTGCATTGTTTATAGCTTTTTCTCAAAAATGGTATGTAATGTTGCCATAACATCTCTAAAAAGTATCCAGAAAGTGAACTTTACCGGAGACTTATTCACAACTGTCCAGTAAGAAGCGAGATTTTAAACTTGGAATCTCCTACTGTCCAGTAAGTAAGTATGTAATTTACTTACTGGACACTAGGTCATCCTCTTTAGATCTGTTTAGAAAAAAAAACATAGTACCAGACACAGATTATAGTTTAGCCATTATAACATGGTTATAGAAGGGAGGTTCCAAATATATATCTATCTCTCTTTTTGGTATGACATTTTATGAGATACATATATTTTTGGAACCTTAAACAGCCATTTTATACGTTGCGTTTTGTACTTAGTAATGTTGTAGAAGTATAGTGTGGGATTTTATGATTGTATTTAGTAATTTCAGTTTATTAAAAAGTTTTTTCTAAAGTTGTTTCCTAAACTGCCTCGTTGGTCTAGTGGTCGCAAGCTCGACTGCAGAGCGTGAGGTCCTGGGTTCGATTCCCGGGTCGGCCAAAAAGTGCTATTGTGTTTTTCACATATGAATGTAACCTTCAATATTAATTAAACGAATTTGTTGTTGAATTGAATTTTTAAAATTAATTTTTTTTTTTTTTTTTTAATTGAATTTTTGAGAAAAGCATTATACAAACCTCAACCAGTAAGAAAGCCATCCTGGCCTCGTATATAACCAGACCTCACCTGCGGTTCGGTCCGGTTAACTCATACTTGGCCAGGAAGGCTTACTTACTGGATTCTGCAGTAATGTACTAATAAGTAACTTGCCTTATTTCTACTTGTCGCTTGTTTTTTTTTACTTAATTTGAAACCTTTTCCTCTCACCTGATAGAGCTAAAATGTTGCAAACACTCAGAGACACACACAGTTACACACGGATACGGACTCGAAACCGTTTAACGCGTTCAATTACTCGGCTTTAGCGTTGCGGTTGTTCAAACCTAATTTTCTACTTGCCATTAAAGAAAACCTTATTTTTGTGAAAACAAAAATAGTTAAAACTGGCCAAGTGCGAGTCGGACTCGCACATGAAGGGTTCCGTACCAAAACGGTATGATATAATTTATGCAATTTCTTCTTCGAGCCAATGAAACTTGACCTCTGGATTGTATAGGCGCTCATACGATTCAGGGACCAAATTATATTGGTTAACTGCTGTTTCCATCTGTTGTTTCCATCCAAGTTCTTAATGATTTTCCTAGATAGTCCTTATAAAGTTCTACTTTTCAGATTTTTTTCATATTTTCTAAACATAGGGTTCAAAAGTTAGAGGGGGGGGGGGACACATTGTTTTTTACTTTTGGAGCGATTATTTCCAAAATTATTGACATTATCAATTCCAACAATATATCACACGTTAGGGTTGAAATTAAAAAAAAATCACTTCCCACTTTACATATAGGGGGGCTACCCTAATAATTTTTTTTTACCAATTTTTATTTTACCACTTTGTCGGCGTGATTGATACACATATTGGTACCAAATTTCAGCTTTCTAGTGCTAACGGTCACAGAGATTAAGCGAGGACGGGCGGACGGACGGACGGACGGACAGACAGACATGGCGAAACTATAAGGGTTCCTAGTTGACTACGGAACCCTAATTATATTTTATTTTCTGTTTTTGACCAGCAATGGAAAGGTTTTGAGTTTTATGTAAATATCTTACGAAATTAAACGAGAAGTTTCAAGTTTTCGTTTTTCATTTCACATTTTCTGACATTTCAAAAACCTGACACAATTCTATTCATGAAAGAATAATTTTCCTGGAATGAATTATACAATGTACCGTCTTTGAAATAAGAATAACCATTTAATATTTTTCGTGACTTTTTGTAGTCAAGTTTGAAACTGACACGTGAAAGCTTTGTACTGTGTGAAAAGATCTTTATAATAGTATTTCTTGCCTCGAATTGCCCTCAGGAGGGTTTCGTCCGTTTCGGTCGAGCTACATCTCGAGCAATTTATTCTCGTAGAGACAGTGATGTCTCAACTTTAGAGCAGTTTGTGGATAGATTTGTTAATTCGCCAAATCCGTAAATAGTTGAAAATGAACGTCGAGTTCATTTGGCGTGGTTTAGGCTATTCGTTTAAGTTAAAGTGTCGTTGCTAAATTTATCTACGTTCTGTTTTGTTTAATTTTAGTTTTATTCTGTTTTACATACAACAAACATGGTGGTACAGTTACTTTTGATATGAAAAATCAGCTAAATAAGCATGGGCTAAATTCTGTCTCTCTAATACTTTTCTTTTTTAAGAGTTATTGAGTTTTATCAGCCCGGTTGATGGCAATAGGCTCATCCCCAATTACATGAGACTTAAACATAAATGTACTATTAATGAATGATGGTGTAGAATGATGTTTATTTTATGTTAATTGTACAGTTTAACCCCTGAATGAGCATGGATCCCGTCGGGGCCGGGATTTTTGTACTAGATGACGTGGCCTCGGCGCAAGGGCAAAGAAGGAACATGGGTTCGGTTTTTAGTCAGTAGAAGTCTGACACTCCCCTTCGCTCTGCCCAAGAGCGGGGGGGGTCATTTGATGATTTTCCACCCACCAAAAAAAAAAAAAAGCATGGATGGATGGATGGAAAGAAACAAACAGATTTGACCGTATTTTTTCATGCTCTTCAGAAATCTCTCAATAAACGGTTTGTATACTCATCGGATTTGTATTCACCAACATTATTATGTTGGTGAATACAAATCCGATGACCTTATATAAAATTAATTATTGCATGTTTGTTCACAACTAAAGTAAAACAAGAAAAAAAAAGTAAACAAGACTGACTAACAATGCACCATCAATGTAAGAAAGCATAAAAAAAGAAAATAAATACGTCAATGTTTCACGATAATCGACATCGTAAACATTATTGCACAGACCTACCTATAAAATGTTCATGACATTTGCCCAGTGTTGGTATACTGAGGTATACTTCCGCTGTTTCGGGGAAAATAATTGTTCGAGGCGAAGTTGTGGGGAAATGAAATCTAGCAAGTCAAGAAATATAGCATTATCAATCAATCATTGAGCTTAAATAGTACTTTTTAATTAATAACTGTCTAAACATGCTGTAAAGAGTAGTGTAGGAACGTGAAAAGACAATTTATAGAGAAATAAAATTTTAAACCTGCCGGGTACCATAATGAAAATAAACATAGAACTTATTGATTACATAAAATGAATAATCTGTTGGGTACATAATCTGTGACCATTAACGCAAGTATTCATTCACACTACATTGCGCCTAAATACATACAATCATCACGCAAATCACGCCGTAGGAGTTAAAACGCTCTGATTTGATTGAAAATCTAACCATTTACTCCCCGTTTGTAAAACAAACATTTTTAGGGAAAAAAGTAACAAAACAAAAATAAATGGGGAAAATTTACAGACCAGATCGCAACCCTGAATTTTCCCATTTAATACACCTCTACGCTTTCATTCCCCGTACTCGGAATAAATTCCCCATGCAAAAGGAAGTCAGTGAGCGAAACAGGAATATTATAAAGCCATAAACGACAATCTGACATTAAAAGCGGTAATGACGACTTAGAATACGGATGTTTAAAATGAGTTATAAAGATAAGTGAGCCATTTAAAAGCATTGCTTGTTAAATAGCGCTGTTTATTATTTAATGAAAATTGTTAAGTTTTATTTTATTATTGATCTTTAACCACTACACACACACACACTACTTGTACTATCATGTATTCTGTGCTTTTACTAACAATGTACTTAATAATAACAATAAACTAAAAATTGGCGAGAAAAAACTTCTTTTCACTGGACAACTTCAACTTCCCTGACAACTGGGAATGAGCCCAAGAGACTGGTGGCGTTGGCAGGTTGTATGGCAACATTTTTAGTGGCTAAACGCTTTATTATAGAAGTAGTTATTGTTGTTTTACTTACTTTGCTTGATCAAACTAAGAAAGAAGGTGCAAACGAGAGCTCATAGATTTCGAAGCGTTTGGTATTGTCATACGCTTTTCGATATCTAACATAAATACTCTATTAGGTAGATACATTTTTAAATGCCCATTATTGGTATCGCAAGTCAATTTATTTGTCTTGTCACATATTGACATAGTTAAACTTGACATAGTTAAAAAATATTGTTTTTTTTTTTTTGTAAAAGCGTTTGCTTATGTTTAGATACCTTAGCAACAAGCTTAGTACCTCAACAAAACAAAGGTATCAAACATTTAGATTACTACATACTGTGTTTAACAAGCACTTCAGACTAGAAGGTACAAAACACAACGTTTTCAGGTTTAATTCAACTTAACTCCTTTTTCAACACCTGAATAAACGCTACGCTTCACTTCAGATAATACAAACATCCTCCTGTTTTTAATGGCCTGTACTGTCCCACTACTGCGCAAAAGCATCCCCCAATTTCTTCGATGTGCTCTTTTTTAGTGCCTCCTCGAACCAGCTTTCGCGGTACGGGGCCAGATTGTCTCCATATCTCTTTCTAGGCCTTGGATGCGGAGTTGGTCTTCAGTCAACCATCATGCTCAGACTTTTCCCAGCGGTCAATATGTTTACGGCTGACGTGACCCACCAAATCCCATTTCAGACGAGCAACCTTCCTGCCTTCCGTTACTTTCGTATTATTTTATTCAATATCCAAAATCCATCAACACTTTCCGATTCTCCATCCCTTTTTCAATACAAAATTATGAAATCCCACAATCCGTCCCTTTTATTGTTAGACAGCATTTTCCATAAATGGAATAGGGAACCCACTAAAGTGGTCTAAATGGCCAAAATTTGTCAAGAAGTTAAGAAGTAAGTTATGGTATCCATTGTTATAAAACCCAAGGGGCGTAAGGCGCACTTATCAAAGACTAACGAAGATTTATTTTGTGACGTCCCGTATTTTATCCCTATGATACTCGTGTTTTTATGGAGACAAAAATGTTGAAAATATTCCTTTTTTATTCCCCGGAAATGTGTGGTTGGATGAGTAATATGTTTGTTTTGCTTGCAGTTTTGGGAGAGGGATTTCCATATGATTGTAAGGGGGAGTTAAAATATGTGTCGCTGTCTTAAGACAAAGCATTGTTGTGTTTCGTCCTGTTATCTTTTGTTTGAGAGAGTTAACTGAGAAATGAGAAGACATTTTTCATACAACAGTATGTCATAATCGTTTAAAAACTAGTGCTAGTGCATTAAGTGTTAATGCCAAAATGCCTTTGCCTGACTCTTTTTTGCGCTGATCCCAAGTAACATGAGACATAGGGCAGGAAGATGATTACTTGTATTTCAATTACAGTGGCATTACAAATAAATATTTTCCATCTCTTTCTACGCTAATTAGTTAAAGTAGAGACACTAGCACATCAAGCTACTTCAATCTCTCAGATTCCTTTAATAGAATTTTACCTTTATCGCTAAAGCATTAGGTTCAAGGTTATTTGGCATTTAACGGCTTTGGGTAGCTTGCTGTGCTAGTCTGTACAATCCCTATACAACATAACTGACGAAAGTTGAAATGGCAACACCATCAAGTTTCCAGAACTTTCAAGGACTTTTAATCATTCACAGATAGAAACACAAAAATCCACTAACATTCCTAACAAAGCATAATTAGATTACCAAACCCTTAAAACTTAACCAACGGAAATTTTAAAGGAAATTAGTGGTGTCTTAAAAATTTTCTACTTGACATATTTAAGTTTGTGCTTTCTGTAGTGTCAGCATGAACTTTTAATGGGAAGCCTTGCGTTCGTAACTTGTGATATTATTCTTAGCTGGCTAAGTCATTGGGATAATAGGCGACGCTTGGAAAGCGTAAAACTTGTGTTGTTATACAGGATAACTTGTGTTACTCGTGTTGGGTTAGGTCGTGCCTTTGTTGAAGAATAGAGAGAATATATATTGTCGATGGTAATATCATGAATGGTATTTTTTCGCCTTGGAAATTCAAATTTGGTAGTGTGAAGGTAAGAAATACTTTATTCTTAGCTGGCTAAGTCATTAGGATAATAGGCGACGCTTGGAAAGCGTAAAACTTGTGTTATTATACAGGATAACTTGTGTTACTCGTGTTGGGTTAGGTCGTGCCTATGTTGATGGGTAGAGATATATTGTCGTTTGTAATATTCTGAGTAGTATTTTTAAGCGACACGACAAAAATTTGGATAACAAAGGTGTGAAGGGTAACAAAAATACCTTATTCTGAGCTAGCTAAGTCATTGGGATACCTAATGGGTGACACTTGGAAAGTGTAAAACTTGTGTTGTTATACAGGATAACTTGTGTTACTCGTGTTAGGTTAGGTCGTGCCTTTGTTGAAGATATTGTCGTTCGCAACATTCTAAGTGGTACTTTCACGCTTTGAAAATTTTGATTTTGGTAGTG
This sequence comes from Diarsia dahlii, assembly GCA_949775195.1. NCBI lineage: Eukaryota > Metazoa > Arthropoda > Insecta > Lepidoptera > Noctuidae > Diarsia > Diarsia dahlii. Next base: position 7,038,105 of record OX459200.1, read on the forward strand.
TGTAGGTAACAAAATTAAATACCTTATTCTTAGCTGACTAAGTCATTAGGATAATAGGTAACGTGACGCTTGCAAAGCGTAACACTTGTGTTTTTATACAGGATAACTTGTGTTACTCGTGTTAGGTTAGGTCGTGCCTTTGTTGAAGGATAGATAGATATTGTCGTTCGTAATATTCTGAGTATGTTTTTTTAGGATATGTAGTGTGAAGGTAATCATCTGCCTTACGTTTTTTCAATAATGTCGGAGTCTAACCGAATGCAGCTGAATTTTACCAGTATTTTATATGGAGCGACTGCCTATCTGACTTCCACAAAAGTCTCAAACTGAAGGTTTTCAAGAAACAGCCTGATTTTCTTTGTGTGCTATTTAATATACGACTGACTGATACGACTGGCCTGTTGGTCTAGTGGTTAGTGACCCTAACTGCTATGCCGGAGGTCGTGGGTTCGATTCCCACCCAGGACAAATGTTTGTGTGATGAGCACGATCATTTGTTCTGTGTCTGGGTGTAATTTATCTATAATATGTATGTATTTAGAAATATATAAGTATGTTTATCAGTTGTCTAGTACCCATAACACAAGCTCTGCTTAGCTTGGGACTAGATGGCGTTGTGTGATAGTTGTGGAATATTATTATTATTATTAATATTATGTTTATAATCATTAAGTTATCTTTCAAATAATGATGATGGTTTCAATTTCATAAACAGATGATTTATAAGTGGCACGCACTTATAAATCATCTATTTCTGAAATTGCTGGTGAATAATTTGAAAATTCTATAGCGTCAACGCAACGGTATAGCAAATATCACACAAAACTCCAACCAATATCTCGAAGTAATAATTAATTGTATATTTAACTTAGCTAAATCACCGATACTGTGGAACTTCAGGGGTTTACTTACAAAAACATAATTTATACAGCTAATTAATTACAATTTAATGTTAATTTTGGTGAAAAAGCAAAGATAAACGCTAGGGGAGAGATTCAGTGGTTTATGAATGACGAAGTTTATAAAACTGAGTGTAATAATAATAATGAGTTTTGCGTTATCTTGTGGTTTATTAGTACCCTCACATATTCTGTACGGTTTAAGATTTGATAATAATGTTTTTCAGACATAATAATACACTCACTTTTCAAACCTGCGTAGCAAATCGTAGCTCGCTACGCCGTAGCTTGGCGTAGCAGTTAGACGCAAGTTAAGCTACGCCAAGTAAAGCGAAAGCATTATTTTGTTCTCAAATGGGTAAATGACGCACCAGCTGTGGAGATTATAGGATATTGACAGATATATGGAGCCCTTTTTACGAAAAATACAAACACAGACTAGAAATGGTACAAAAAAAATTTCTTCGCACTACTCAGTATAAGTGTTTCCATACCAAGACTTCCTATGCAGATCTGATGAAACAGTACAAAATATTAAGCTTGGAGCACAGGCGTACACTGCTGATGGTTATGATGCTGTATGGCATATGCAACAATAGGTTTAATTGTATGGAGCTCTCTAATAGGTTATGTTATGTGGTACCTAGGACTGTTAGTCGGCGGGAGGTGCGAGCTCCGCGCTTGTTCTACACAGAGAAGTGTAGAACAAACGCTGGCGAGCGAGCTCCTCTCCGCCGATTACTAGAAACGTACAACTCACATTTTATAAACGTTGATATTTTTGCGCATAATCAGACCCAATTTAAAAAAATGGCAATCGAATTACTGGCTGGTCATCCTTAACGATGACTGCTTCTTTTTGATGTAAGATTGTGGATTAGTGTGATCTTCCAGGTTTTATATTTTTATGCTCTTACTGTCCCTTCTGTATACGTCCGTTTCCTTATTTCTTAAAAACCGATATGATTCCGTGGACAATACTGTGGGTTATGCATTTGTTTACTATTTTTTCTAAACTTAATATTAATATTGTAATGTGTAACTGTTTTTTGTCCCAAATAAATAAAATAAAATACCTTTTTTTTTTAGCGGCTGGGAAATCATCTAACGAGCTGCTCCCGCTCTTGCCAGAGCGGTAGGGAGTGCCAGACTTCTACTTACTAAAAACCACCCATGTTCCTTCTTAGCTTTTGTGCCGAGGCCACGGATTAGTCTTCATCCATACCAGTTTGACTGAACATATTAAGACATTGACATAAGAACAAAATTATCACGACACAAAAAATACTATTCAATCGTTCATAGTATAAATGTATCAGCAGTGCCCAGGTAGTATAATAAAAAATAAACATCATCAAATATTGCGGCGCTAAAGATCTTGCTTCGCGGAATTAAATAGGTAATTCGTCTCCGCGTTGAATCGCAGTATGGCTTTTTAAAAATTCAGCCGTTGATGCAGACGGGCTTAATACCTTCTACTCACGGATTTAAAATTGAGCAAGCAGATGAAGTATTTCTATCATTTTATGCTGGCTTATGGCAATGAGGAATTTTTAATTAAAGGGGATTAAATTATGTTGGAGCAGCGGTGGCCCAGTGGTGTCGGCCCCGACTTACGAACAGTAGGTCGTGGGTTCGAACCCAGGCAGGCGCATTACTTTGTGTAATTTATATCATCACCGCTGCTCTCAAAACGGTGAAGGAAAACATCGTGAGGAAACCGGCATGTCTTAGAACCAAAAAATTCGAAGACATGTGACATCTGCCAATCCGCACTGGGCCCGCGTGGTAGATTATAGCCCATCCCTCTGCTAGAGAGGAGGCCTGAGTCCCTGCAGTGGGAACATTATAGGCTGATGATGAAATTATGTTAATAGTCTATTTAGAATAGAATAGAATAGAATATGTATTTATTCGCTAATGGACAGCAGCAACACAAAAGAGCAGCACATATATAAACAAATAACAACAAACAGTTTGACAAAACAACAACAACATTATTGCCTATTTACAACACCCTCGGGCAATAGTTAACGTAGTCGGGCAAAAGAATATTTAAAAAGCCTTCGGAATACTATACAAAAGTCGGTTTAATAACGCACTGAAGCTACCTTGGTTTGCAGCGAATAAAGCATATTTGCTAAAGCGAAACTGGACGAATTTTGAGTTAATAGCGAACAGATAGATAGACAGACGCGGTGAAGGACCTTGTTTTATAATATGGTAGTGATTTATCTATGTTATGCATAATGACGAAGTTTATAAAACTGAGTGTAATAATAATAATGAGTTTTGCGTTATCTTGTGGTTTATTAGTACCCTCACATATTTTGTACGGTTTAAGATTTGTTAATAATGTTTTTCAGACATAATAATACACTCACTTTTCAAACCTGCGTAGCAAATCGTAGCGAGCTACGCCGTAGCTTGGCGTAGCAGTTAGACGCACGTCAAGCTACGCCAAGTAAAGCGAAAGCATTATTTTGTTCTCAAACCGAGTACTTATGGGTAAATGACGCACCAGCTGTGGAGATTATAGGATCATCTATGTTATCAAAAAAATATTATTTATGATTATTAATCATTCTCCTGCCCTTATTACAATTATTTGGGGTGGACTCATGTCGCATGTCTTCTACCTCCATACTTCTTTAATACTCGTCATTTGTGCAGTCACCTCCTTTCTTGCCATGTCCTAGATTATTACGCAACTTTTCAGCCACTGGCGCAACTTTCAGACTTCCTCTTATAAACTCACATCTACTTTAGCATTCTCATCTTTCATTGGTGCTTTAATACCTATGATCTAAAATAAAAATAAAATCGTAGAGTAGATTATAAATGTAAATTTCATTAATAGCTTAAATTAAAACGCCAAGAAAGTTCACATAACTCGCCAGCAGTAAGTCTCAAAGCCATTTGAATATTTCCCCACCGTCGGAAATAAGGAATTTCGCGTTGTTAAGTAAATCTTTAATGTCAACATAAAATGTAGGTAACTAAAGACTTGGTTTAGTGAGACGTTAAGTTACTGTAGTAGCCTTCTTAGAGGACATCTTACTGCTGAAACTTTTTATTATTTAACCCTTGATCCGTCGCGTTTGAAATGCCAGATTTTAGCAAAATAGAACTGTGGTAATGTGTTATCCAGTAGTTGAGATTCTCCTAAAAAAAGTCTCAATTAACACTTGCCCCAGCGACAGTAATAGGGGATCGGACAAAAAAAAACTAATTAGTCCGTCAGATAGATTTCCAAAAATTATTGGACACGTATTTTTTCTTTTTTCACGTAAACTTAAAATGAAGACGATACAGTGCTTCGAAAACTCGTGTGACGTCATATGATAGTACATTTTGACGACACAAGTGACGTTTTAAGCCCCACTCCAAGATCTTTGACGCGTTTTATCTTCGTCATTTTTTATTGATTTGATAAAACAAAAAACACGTATTCAATATTTTTCGATAATCTAACTTACGGACTAAACAGAATCATATTAATTTGACCCAGTCCGATCCCCAAGCAAACATGTGATTCGACAGGGATTTGAAAAAACCCCGTGCGACGACTGTATGCGTCCGCGTCAGTCAAACTTTGGTGTTATTTTTAATTTAAGGACAAATGCACAATATTTCAAGGTATTGTTAGATAGGGACTTTGGAGACGAAAATTAAGAAATTTTTGGTGTTAAATAGTACAAAAAAGGGGTTTCAAATTTTGTTTTTAAAATAGCAGTTTTTTTTTTTTGTGGGGTTAGTGCCTAACCTGATGTCAGAGTGTTATACCACCCATGAGCCTCTGACTTAGTTGAACTTGCCGTCGAGAAATATATCTGAGTCATGCTGGTATCTTCGCGATGTTTTTCTTCACCGAAGCAAGTGAATAATTTATACAATACGCATATGAATCCGAAAAAACAGAGGTGCGTATATGGGGTATGACCATGCCCCATGACTTGGCTGTCCGACGGTATACCACTCACTTCTACTTCTGTCTATCACTGCTAAAATCAATGGCTAATACCAATACAAACAGGTACTATATGAGACAAAACCTTCCAAAGCTTCACTTCCGACGTAATTTATCCTTATCCTTACATAGTATAAAACAAAGTCGCTATTTTTGTCTGTTTGTTTGTCTGTATGCTTTAACCTCTAAAACTACGCAACGGATTTTGGTGCGGTTTTTTTAATATATAGAGTGATTCAAGAGGAAGGTTTTAGTATATAATTTGAACGACATCCACGCGGGTGAAGCCGCGGGCAACAGCTAGTTAATTATAAAGGGTGTTACAGTACCCTTAACGCAAACGAAAGGCACTTGTTCTCCCCACTACTGCAATATTTTTTTTGTTCTAGACCATACCTGGGAACCCCCTAGTTTCGGAGATATTGGGGGTCAAAGTTTAAAATTTTTAACAGCTGTTTTTGTAAATACTAGTTTTTCAGGTTATAACTTTACTTAAATTACCTCCATGACCCATTTACTATTCAAAGCATCCACTAGCACAATGTTTTAAGAGTACTTCATTGAGTTTTAACGTAAAATGTGATTTTTGACCCCAAAAAAAAGTCATTTCCCAGCAAAAAATTTTGCGTAGGGGTACTTAGCTTGATGTACAGAATGCTTGGTTGACGGGTGTGTGATGGGTTATTTTACACCCTGTATAGGTACCTAGATATTAATCAGATATAAGTATTATAACATTTTAATAAAAGCCATACGGAACACCATTCATGATTAATTATGCTATTAAAAAAGTTACAGAGCCTTGTTCCGCTCGCTATACCACTTTGTTGCCTCATAAAGTATAAATAGGTACAGGCTTAATTATTAAAATAAGCTTTTATTTTAGTAGGAAGTACGTTAACGTTTTGTTTAAACTTTCATTCTATAATTTTGAAATGTGTGTTCGGATATAATTATATTTCACAGTTATTAACAAACTAAATAAAGAAGTAGTTTTTTTTTTAATATGAGCTGTGTGCGTAAACATAATTCCGCTTTTATATAATTATTATACAATACAATCCATGTGGAACAATATTAACCTCGAAGTCTGAATTTGGCCCCGGTTTTTGGCAATAGTCTCGCCTCCTAGACTTAAAACATAACTAGCGAATCGTAGAAGAGGTATTAGGTAGACCTCAGCGAAGAGTAAACAGGTGTAATGCTATGTTATGTAGAACTGATCAGGGGCCCAACTATGACGTCTTAAAACAGTCCTAAATTATTCCTAATCCAATGTGGAAAAGAGATGGCGCTAGACACCCTGTATAGTTCTGTCACGTTTCCACACTGGAATAAGATTAAGTTAGGACTGTTTTAAGACGTCATTGTAGGGCCCCAGGTCCTAAAAGTCAAATTATAGAAGTCACCTCTTATGATTTTATTTATCGTGTGGTTAGTGCTCTAACTGGTGTAAGAGTTTTATGCTTCTGACTTGACTTATAAAATACTGATATAAGCATTAAGTTGCCTGAAAGCCGACCTCAAAGTTACGACCTAGATGTCTCACTTTTTAAAACCCTTTTCAGCAATAAATAATTGCTAAAATATTTCACTTGTCTCTCATCTTTAGTTACAATTAATGAGTAGTATCAACGTAAAATGGGGTGAAAAGTAATGAAAGAAGATGTGCTTTATTTCTTTCAAAAAATATATTTTTGTTTAATCATCTTGCTCTTCATAATTTCTTTGTTGGAATATTAATTAATAGGGTTGGATTTTTTCTTTGTTCAGGGATTAAACGTTACTTTTATTGTGGAAATAATGTATTATCTTGCTTTCAAAGTTGTTGCTTTTAAGGTTTAATTTTGCATGTCGTTGTTAAAGTTTACAGTTCATGATCAAATAGATAAGTTATCACACATCTACTTCACGAGCTAGCTGCTGCACTGCGTGTCGCGGGTTTGATTCCCGCACGCAACAAATATTTGTACTTATTTAAGTTATATTTTTGTGAACACATGCACCTAGGTACTACAGGAGAAATCCCTAGAGGGACTATCGATACAGCCTTAGTCCACTGGTGGACATAGGCCCAAGTGGCATCGCAACACACTGTTCCTTATCTGGGTCAGGACCAAATTTTTGACGTAATCGCACAACGGAAATAACAACGGAATGTGTCACACTGGAAAATAAATGTCGTCAGATTTTTATAAAATTTATTTGTTAAATGATAGTCGTAAGATTTTAGGTAGGTAAGTGGTTCCACTTACCTACCTAAAATCTTACGACTATTTACACACACCCTAATAATTCTATTGTGCTACATTTATTTTCCAGTGTGACACATTCCGTTGTGATTTCCGTTGTGCGATTACGTCAAAAATTTGGTCCTGACCCATCTTCCACAATTATATCCAGTCTATCCCAACTGTATTTTATTTTAACGGAATGTGTCACACTGGAAAATAAATGTAGCACAAAAGAATTATTAGGGTGTGTGTAAATAGTCGTAAGATTTTAGGTAGGTAAGTGGAACCACTTACCTACCTAAAATCTTACGACTATCATTTAACAAATAAATTTTATAAAAATCTGACGACATTTATTTTCCAGTGTGACACATTCCGTTGTGATTTCCGTTGTGCGATTACGTCAAAAATTTGGTCCTGACCCATCTTCCACAATTATATCCAGTCTATCCCAACTACATTTTTAAGGTTTTCCATCTAGCTATCATCAGCCATTAGACGTGCACTGCTGGACAAAGGCCTCCCCCATAGAACGCCATAAAGATCGGCAGCCTGCCGTTTGCATCCACCGGTTGCCCGCGACTCTCACGATGTCGTCGGTCCACCTGGTGGGAGGCCTGCCAACGCTGCGTCTTCCGGTTCGTGGTCGCCACTCGAGAACCTTTCTTCCCCATCGGTTGTCCGTTCTTCGAGCGATGTGGCCTGCCCATTGCCACTTCAACTTGCATATTCTGCGAGCTATGTCGGTGACCCTGGTTCTTTGGCGAATTTCCTCATTCCGGATTCTGTCGCACAAAGAAACTCCGAGCATAGCTCTCTCCATGGCTCGTTGCGTGACTCTGAGCTTCTCTAAGAGGCCAGCAGTTAAGGACCATGTCTCTGTGCCATAAGTCATCACTGGCAACACACACTGGTTATACACCCTCGTCTTGAGACACTGCGGAATTTTGGACGAAAAGATGTCGCGTAGTTTCCCAAACGCTGCCCATCCGAGTTGGATTCTTCGGGCGACCTCTTTGTCGAAGTTCGATCTACCCAGTTTAACCATCTAGCTATGCTTTTTGTTAACTCTACTTTAGGACTCAATTGCTCCAACACCTGTTTCTGTCTGGTCTGATTTAATGACTCTTAACAAGTCAATTGCCACATCACTATAGATGTCGCGTGAAGCAGTTCCGATAAAGACGTTCACACGATGTCATATGATGGTGTCTCATCGTTATGTACGACCCATAAACAGCATAAGCAGGGTATTAGGTTCTAGTATTTGTTTTGGCCACCAGTGGAGAAAACTGTCTTTTTTTATTTTGGTCATAGTTCAGCATTTTGGCTTGGCAATGAACGTGTGAAGACAGGAAATAAACGATAAATAAATATTTTCTTAATAAAATTACGAGATAGTTTGCGAGAAAGTTGGATGCATCGAGACGTTACTTTATGATATTTTCCAAAGTGGATTAGACACTTTCATTGGAAGTTTGTAAATAAGTCAATTGTTAAGACAAGTCCAGAAGTAGGTTAATAGACAAAGTTAGCCGTTATTATTTGTTTTTATTAAGCTGTATGTGCTGTGGCTTTGGTAGGTCGGATTAAAAATCTCTCGCACCTTGTTACATGGGACTTACCGTAACTGGTAAAATGTGGTTGAACTATAAGATGCCCAGATCCCCGAATACCTAGGCACCTTTAGTACATCCACATTTTGCCAGTCCAAACCTACAGGCGTTGTTATTCTTTTTCCCAAACGAGGTGGATCTACCTGTCATGTGTGCTAGACATTTTTATCATCATGTTCTATTTCATTGAATATGTCATGGATTTTAAAAGTCTTACAGACAATGTGTTTGTAGTCATTTGTTTATGCAGTTTTCTCTTATCAATTTTTATTATTACTAAGCAAAGCAAAAGTTACTAAGCAGAAGAATAATAAAACTTTGAAAAGTCTTCTCGTAATGATAAGTCAAACTTATCTTTAATAAAAGTCTAATACAATTTACAAATTCTGACATCTAGTGACACTTAAAACTTTAAATTAAAATCAAATCTTAAGTTTAAGCAGTAACTAAGTAATAAATAATTTTATTTTATTATAAACTAAGTTTGAAAATTCGCAATCACTTTTCATTAAATAATAATAATTGTGACGATTCAGACATACTTAATCTCTAAAAATAATATAATCCGATACTAAGGCTTAGTATCGGATTATATGATTTTAAAATACAGGGTGTTTTAATTTGACTTAAGATTAATGGAAACGAATGACGACATTTAGACCTGACATAAAGAAAATTCTTTGCCTGACCCAGGAATTGAACCCAGAACTCATTCCCAGTAGTCGCTCTTGCAACCATTATATGAACGAGGTAGTCCACAACGAATCTAAATATAATTTTTTAATCACATACATGATTCTTACATCTAACCAAGAGCTTAAATGTAAGAATCATCATTAATTTGTGTGAAGCCTGTAACCAATTTTGTTAGGTGCGCTTACTTCACTATGTAATTAGTTCTTATGAAGCGACTGTCTTAGAACTGTCTTCCACAATCCAGTTACTGACTAACATGGTGAAAAGAATGGTTGTTAGACTCTTGAATTTCTTAAGACTAGTAACTACTGTGACCCATCTACAAGTGATAACCGAAGAAGTGCCTTCCGAAGTAGAGTCTCGGTCAGGTCTCGGTATGGTAGTGATGGTCACCGATCTAAAGAATGACTTTGACAATAACTTTTTCTTCAAATTCAAAGCATTTATTACAAGTAGGTCACTTACATACACAAATACAATGTAATGTAGCTACAGTCCTAGGCACAATGCATAAAAAAAAACTATGAATGAACTGTGGTTGCCCAGTCCAAAGCTTCGCGTCGACATCTATAAAGAATAACAGACAAGAAACTCCATGGATCTCTTTTAAATCAGAATATTATTATTAAACATTGTTTACATTATTCCTCTTGCAGATCAATCCCTGGTATTTTTAAATCCTCAAACTGTTATTTTGCTATGAATACCTATGATTATTTATTTACTGAATTAAAGACTTGCAAAATATAAACTCTTATTGACTCTTACCGACGTAGCCGGAAGAATCACCAGACTTAAGTGGCAATGGGCAGGGCACATTGCTCGCAGAACGGATGGCTGATGGGGCCGAAAAGTTCTGGAATGGCGTTGCGTTGGAAGGCCTCCCACTAGGTGGACCGATGACCTGGTCAAGGTTGCAGGAACCCGCTGGATGAGAGACGCACGGGACCGGTCAATGTGGCGACGCCTGGGGGAGGCCTATGTCCAGCAGTGGACGTCTGCCGGCTGAAATTATGAATGATGATGATGATAGACTTGGGCAGGATACCGAGCAAGGCGCAGTGATAAGGCTGAAACCGAATGGTATCGAAGAACTGGCAAAAGTAATGTGAATCTTTCAGAGGCGAGATAGATGGGCAGACGACATAGTTGCCATCGGAGGAAAAACCGTAGATGAGGCTGGCACAGGAGATTGGCACAAGAAAAGAGCGGCCTCTACCCAGCAGTGGGTGTATTCAGGCTGTGGATGATGAAAATAAAAACACAGACCCGCTTTCCTTAGTTATTTCAGACATAAATATTGTACAAATGGGTCTTTAGCACGTAGTTATTAATTATGGTCTCTTTAGTTTAAGCATCGTTAACAAACCCTGACCCATTTAAATCAAGAAAGTTTCTTCTAATTTAAATATGAATTATTTGAAAAGTTCTATAATAGTTCTATTAATAATTTTGGGTAATTATCATTAGTTATCTTGGCTACATTTGACCCATTTGTAATAATTACATGACGTATAAATTTGGATAATAAACTAATCTAGAAGTTTTTTATCCAACGTTTTTGTTAAATAATTATCTTTAATTACTTCGTTGAGACAATAAAATCTCTCAAACCCAATTAGCAAAATCAAACAGCTTTAAAACTTCAAAGACAGCAAAAAAACCTATTTTTTTTTAAAACCGGTTGTTGTTTCTGAATAGTTGACAAAAAAACAAGGATAACCATGCTACCTACACAAGAAGCTGATAATAAAAACAAAACAAACACTCTTATAAAAATAAATCAGTCCACATAGATCTCCGGGACGAGAATAAAACGAATGAAACAGTCAAGACGACATTTGATAAATTGCAAGAAATAAATATTTTTACTGCAGTGTTCCTCAAAAGCCCGCGTATAATCGTGAACATGCAATTTCGTAGCAACACCATACATTTTCCTAGAAATGCTGCATTTTTCTGAGCTGACGTTTTTTTCCAACTTTTAAAATTAACACCACTGCGGCCCGTATTACATGACACGAAACTTACTTGCTACACCCTGTATACACTTACCAAGCTTTAGTTAACAGATAAACATTTTGATACAACCATGATACAACTTTATTCCTTGAGCAATAAAGTTTAAAATAGCTTGAGAATTTTTTAGAGTCGCTTTTGGAGTTACTTTCTTTTAAAAATCCTCTTTTCTGAAGCTATTTACAGCCTGGACTGCTTTTTACTGGTTTACTTAACAACATGACTGCATTGTAAGAAAAATATTATTATTTTGAAACCTGGATACTGGGGCGCTATCTCTGTTAACCGTATTACACGAAAAGGGTTTGTGTTTACGGAAATATTCCGTGTTCCTTCGTTATAAATGTCCATGTAGTGAATTTAAATTGCGTTTTAAGTATCGCATTTAAATTCTTTAGCAAAACTTTTGGAGTTTCTGTGGAATTATCTTCGTGACTTTGTTTTTTATGTCTGGATTTGTGATTCTGTCTGTAGACGTACACCCATATTTTATAGTGCTGATTCAAGTTCATTTTGAGCTTGGGTCGACTGTAGTCAAAAGAGAGAGAGAGAGAGAGAGAGACTGAAATTGATGGAGCTGCAAATAAAGTACTTCCTCCGTATACCTATGTACGTTGCCTCCTACATCAGCCAACCTTGCATTACTCACAGTTGCATTCTGCTTTAATCAATGCTAAAGATGTCATCTGTCACTGTAATGAATGTTAAAGATGTCTATTTTGTCAATGTCATTCAATCTTGAAAAGTGGGCGTTTATGTCAAACTATAAAACAACTGTAGCTGCCAATATGTCTAACGGGGTAGAATGTAGCGTGTCAAGTTCAGCTTAAGTTCAGTCCACGACCAAAAAAAATAAAAAATAATAATAGATAAAAAAAATAAATAAATAAAAAATCGTTTTAAAAACGCGATGTTTAGTATCAATTCTTGAAAAGTAAAAGTAAATGTGATTATTTTTAATCCTCTTTCGTAGGTTCTAAGTGAGTAAACACAGGCTTAGGATAAGGGTTGGTTTTTATAATTCTAGAGCAAAAAGTATAAAAGAGACAGAAAAAAAACCACTACGCTAACAAGTCTCAGACGTTTTTTTGTAATGAAGACCTAGGTTCAAAATATATTCAACGAAAAACTGGAGTGATTAAATAAACATCAAGCTCTTTTCAAAAAATATTTGTGAGTATTTTCATTATGATTATTTTAACGAAACCCCTCATTTTATATTCAAAGTACTTTTCATTTTTAAAAGGTACGGTTTCGGCTCGTTATTTTCTAAAAACGATAATAATTATGCTGAAAGTATACTGAGGTAAATTTGACAAGCTTATCAGCTAGATGCTTGCATTTATTTTGACTTCGTTAAACAAGTAATAATGTAGGTATTTATGAAACGATCATTCAAATTTAAGTCAAGCGAAGGATCCCTTGTTTAAATAATAACAGCCGCTCGGGTTTATCATTACGTTAAGCCGTGCTTAACTGCTCTTACCTAGGTTGATTCGGGATGGGTGGCTACGCATTACATATAATATTGTTGCATTTCTGTCGGTAGATAATGAGACCATTTTGAAGCAAAAGAGAATGCGATGAAATGAGATTTGGAAACCTTAAGACCAAAAACCATTAATTTATCAAGCAAGGGTTTTGCAGGGGTTACTATATCCCATTGACTTAATCCTTAAGAGAGTCTTATGTCACTTATGGAATGACATGGGGAGTCTTATAGTAACCATGGGGTGAAATGGATGTAATAGATTCAAGACCAACATTTAGCTAATATATTTTTTTTTTGGATTGTTTAATTTTTGACTACCTATACTAAATATATAAACTAAACTAACCTTAAAACAAACTAACTATAAAAGGGCATCGAAAAACTCCTCCTCAACGCTGTCAGCAGGTAAAGTACTCAAGAGACTGGCAGTGTTGCCGCGTTGTATGGCAACACTTATCCTCTGGCCAAAGAAAAAGCCAGCCCTTGGGTCGGAGGAAGCGTCAACAAGGCGTTTTGAAATATCCTTAAAAAGGCTGTGTGCACTAGGACCCCACGGCCCTAAAGTTTCAACCCCAAACGGCTCGAAAATATAGTTTCCACAAAGGTTACTATATTTACGCCGTTTGAGGTTCTCCGCAGCCGCAGCGGCAGCGCCAGCACAACACGAAGAGCTTGGAAGATGCGATGGCGCAAGAGTATCGACGCAAGTTGCGTCCCATACTAAAGGCCTACCCATCTTCCAAGGAAACAACGACATGCCGTCCGGTCTCTTGTCATCGTCGCGTGCCAAGCCATTTGGCTCTAAGACAGCAGGGACGCCGACGGTAACAAGAGTTCGTCGGATGATGGGTTTTCATCAGCGATTTCTCAATAGCAGTCACTAACTTAAACATAACAGTACGAAATATGAGTGTTCTATTAGTTACACCATGGGTACACCTCATCCTAACCCTTCGGGTTACAGCCATGGTGTATGTTATGTGAAACCAGTAAGCTGAAACTGAAGCTTTCATCTGATAGTCTAATTCTTTTAGAAACATAGTTGGAGTTTCGTTTTTACATCATAGTTTACCCTTTGGAATAAACAAGCTGACGCTATGTTCGAAGCAGTAGTTGAGCAATTGGTTCCTAGGGAATTGAACCCGCAAATATTTGCAAAGAGTTTTTCCGGGATTGAGTGTTGGTAGGTATACCCTCATGTACAATCTATGAAGATACCGGTGAAATGCTAAGTGGATACATAGGGTACATTTTGTAACGAAACGGTTTATGCATGAGCATGTAAGTAGTTTTTAAAATGTACTTACCGTTTTACTTTTTTTTTGCGTGTTCGAAATCAAATGACTCCTTCCGCTCTGGGCAGAGCGGTAGGGAGTGTTAGACTTCTATTGACTAAAAACCACCCATGTTCCTTCTTAGCCCTTGTGCCGAGGCCGCGGTATCTCTTTCGAACAAACCGCAGCCCCAACGGGTTACTGTTTTCCCGGACTTGGAATTGGTACAGAAATACTCACAAAAATCATAAATACTTAAAATTATTTATGATTTATTCTAGATCGTGATAAGTGTGAGTCGTGTTGATCCCTTGTACTGCAAGTTTGCAATGCCGTTGTATTTTTATCTAATTCGCATATAATGATATTATAATGTGATTATTTAGGTGGACTGCCAGCATGAGCTTCACTATGAAAATACAGTTATTACTTTACATATTATAACCAAAACCACTTACTTAGTCAATATTAAAATTTTCAAAACCCGGCGATAAAAGTCTTAACGGGCTTAATAGTCTAGAAAGTAGAACTTAGTACTTTTTCTGAACAAACACCTGGGCTTCGAATATGAGCTTTATAAATGGATAAAGTATCACAAGTAACTTGGATCTGAAAATGTGTGTTTATCCTTTTAAGAATACTTTGGCACTTTTACTGATTCTGGAATTTTATCGCAGGTTTTTCTACAAAATCATCTCTTTACTGCACTATAGAAAATTGGATACCTACCCTTTACGCACATGGATACATACATTCACACATTTTATGTAATAGTGGGCAAGCCTATTCCCATCAGCTGGGTACAAATCCAGACTCCATGCCTGGTACTGAGAAATTCCTGATGGAAAAACCCAATAACACTTTGCCCGACCCAGAATATATATGATATATTATACTCCTCATGCTCAGCAATAGTGCTCGCCACCACTTGAATAACAAGGCAGTCCGTCTGTTTTATAATGTTTAGATTTTGACGCTTAACACGTCTGCATAGTTCTGCTTGCTAAATTAACTTTACTGCATCATTATTTAGATTGTGTTTTCAGGTGAAATAATAAGTTAAAAAAAAAATAAGTATATCTCTGTGAAAAATATAAATGTGTCTCTTATTTTATAAATACACTCTTGAGCTATGTCGGTCGTAGTAAGATACATCTCCATCTTCCTGTACTTATTTCGATTGTAAGGAGATTGAAAACGATAAATGTATTCCCAGCAGAAGTTTCAGCAAATGAAATGTACATCTGAAGATTCATAAATATTTTATCATGTTTGAGAGCTACCGTTTTGATGATTGAAAAAGTTTTTTTTTTCCACTTTGTGACTTTTTAATGGAGTTTCTTTTTTATATCCGGAGTTGTTAGTATCGGAATGTTAGTGACTATGTATTTTTAACTTACGAATGAAGTGAAACGGAACAAAAAGTTAGAAAATTCGGGCAGTTGGTTGGTAGGTAGCATTAATACTTTTTGGTTCCTGGATCCCCGTATTTCGATACCTCAGTATATTGGTGAAAGCATCTATTAAATGGCAGGAAAATAAATATGAGGAAAGTATCTATTTTAAATATGAGAGCGGAAAGTGGACTGTTAGAAAAGTAGGAAAATAACAAAATAAACGAAGAATGCCCGTAGGAAAATTATTTACTTGAAACGGGGTGATTTCAGCGATGGCAAGTAATTCACAGGGAAGTATGGAATAAGACATGCCGGCGACCCTAAATCAATTGGGATAAGGGTAAGGGCAAGCAAGCAGGAATCATAATAATAAAATTCCTGTCTCGGCCGGATCGGGCAAGTATCAGCGGCCGAGTCGCCTACTAAGCCTCTCTATAAGAAACAGGAAAAACGTAGACAAAAAAACAAACGAAAATGACGCAATTGACCACTCGTAAGTCTATAGATTCTCTTTCAAATATCAATAATACCATGTTTACTATTTTCTAACACCCACACGCAATAACAGGAAACATGGTAAATATAATATTAGTGTCCCTTTCAGTTAATAGACTTATATTTATTACAATAAGGTAGTTGACATAAACAATCTAATTAGCCTGTCAGATAGATTTCCAAAAAATATTGGACACACGTTTTTTTCTATTTGCTCGCAAACAAAAAATGAAAACTATACAATCTTTCAAAAACTCGTGTGAGGTCACATAAATACACTTTTCATCATTTCAGCCGAAAGACGTCCACTGCTGGACATAGGCCTCCCCTAAGTGTAATTTTTGCTTAGGGGGGGTTTGCCATAATCGCCACGCTTGGCAGGCGGGTTGGCGGGTTGGCGATCGCAGTACGGTCGATACAAAGAGCACAGAGAACGCTGCTGCCCATTCACTGGTACATCCCTTAGTCGCACACACGCAATACACTTTTACCGGCCGTCAAAAGCCCCACTCATAATCTTTGACGCGTTTTATCTTCGTAAATTTTTATTAATTTGATACAACTAAAAACACGTACCCAATATTAATTTTTCGATAATCTAACTGACGGACTAAACATATTCCTATTTTTTTTTTTGTCAGGAAACATCAATATTGTAATTACAACCGTAACTGTGAAAACAAGCTAATTTCAATATAGACCACAACTTCAATTTCTGCTTTCCCGATTTCCATTACCGTCCAAAACCTATTTAAAGCACCTAATTTTACATCAAAAGCCTGTCGAACATGCCATTTCCAAAATGATGTAGGTTAAAGTAGAAACTACAGTGAATTAATTACACTGGAATACCACATCACGGGGGTTGACTCCAATTTATTATTATGGTACAAATAACTGTAGACTCAAATATTTGATCCGCAGAATAGAATGTAAGTAAACTATCGTGCAAATAAACTGGCACAGAGACGTGAGTTTGAAGGACGTGTTATTTTTACACAATGATCAATTTTGAATGGCAAATGTAAATTAATACTGTCTCATATTGGTCGTAAGCTCGACTGCTGAGCATGAGGTTTTGGGTTTGATTCACGGGTCGGGCAAATTGTTAACGGGTTTTTCCATCTGAATTTTTTCAGTAGACACGGAGTCTTTTTGTGTCCGGTTGATTGCAATAGGTTCGCCTCCTACTGCATGGGACTTAAGCATAACTGGCAAAATCGGGGTGTACTAAAGGGTAGATACACTTGTGCCTTACCCTTCGATGATGACCGGCGTTTGGCATAGGAAAATGTGTTCTCAAGAATAGGTATATAATGCTTTTAAAAAAAAATATCACTTTTATAAAATTAAATAAAAAGCAGCCTCTTTGTACTATTACAGAGAGGCTGCTTTTTCTTAAATATTAAGTAAGTGACAGTAGACCTTCGCTTTTCTATTATACCGAAGGTTTACTGTCACTTACTTAACTAAACAAAAACTTAAAAACACAACAATACCAATTTGGAAGTTTATCCCAAGGAGAGAAAATGTAGCAAATGATATTTATCTTAAAATATACTTAATGCATTAGCAAAGCTTCTTTCTTTTGTAACAAAAACTTAACTATTACCAGAAATGTACAACATTAAACTAAATAGGTACTGTTCAAGAAAACGTCGCACTAAGTGCTTGGGAAAAAATGTAGTCGTATTCTCGCTTAGAAAAGCTTGATAAAAAAGTAAGTGTTTATAAAATTAAGTAGTCCTAGATAGGGGTAGTGTAGAGGTATTTATAGAATGGATATAATAATTAGTTTACGCAAAATTGTTGATAAAAATTCCTAAATTAATTGAATTACGATGGAAGTAGAAAATAAGCGGTACATAATAGAATGTTGCTCATTCCATTCAAAATAGCATAACATAACAATACGCCTGTAATCTCAGAAGGGTAAAACAGAGGTGTACCACCCATTATACACACACATATTTCACATAAATAAGTAATTACAAACAAAAAAAAAAACAAAAAAAAAATTACTCATACGCATGACATATTAATATAAACACAGAGTACAAAACTGTTTCACGTTCGTGATATCACCATCTCAGGGCCAGTTGAAAACCAGCGTCGGGCACTAGCTGCTCGGCAATTTGCTGAACCTGGTCCTATTTGGCGCAGCCGTGAGATGCACGCACTCTTTTGTATTTTTTGTTTTTCAATTTAGTTTTTTTTGTTAATTTTATTGTGTGTTGTGTGCACTTATGGCCTATAATAATAATAATAATAATAATAATATTCCACAACTATCACACAACGCCATCTAGTCCCAAGCTAAGCAGAGCTTGTGTTATGGGTACTAGACAACTGATAAACATACTTATATATTTCTAAATACATACATATAATAGATAAATTACACCCAGACACAGAACAAATGATCGTGCTCATCACACAAACATTTGTCCTGGGTGGGAATCGAACCCACGACCTCCGGCATAGCAGTTAGGGTCACTAACCACTAGACCAACAGGCCAGTCCTATGCTGAATAAATGTGTTAATTAGCACATTCACATTTCGCCAGTTAGTTTAAACATAGTAATAGGGGGTGACCCTCTTGCCATCCATTTACCTAACGAAATTCGAGACGTTTGCCCCCAAAATAATTTATTTTTTGCTTTACCTTGATCAGATTACCTTTATCAAGTTTCACGGAGTCATGTGGAATGACTCTGTATAAACGGAAAGTTTAACAGTAACTTATTATTTTTGCCCTATAAATGTAAACGTATGTAATGTGGAGCGGCTTTGTCTTTTGATATTTCATAATGAGGGTTCCATATCGATCATTTATTGAAGCGTAGTTTCCTGATAACGTACCGGGCCATTTTACTTACTGTTTCGATAGATACACAGCTTGGTAATACAGATAATGCAACTTAGTTACTACCTTTAGCAAAAGAAAAATCTTCATTGCTTCCATCATCTCATCTCATCGTCACATTTTTTACACTATTGCCCCAAAAAAGAGTGTTATGTTTTTCAAATGGTGTTTATTCTGTTATTAAAACTAATATAGTTAAGTACAAACTAAAATGTGTTACTGTTACAGGAAATATAAAAGTACAGACAGGAAGAAACGTTATAGGTAACTACAACATAAATTAAGGTTCGCGCGTGATCATACGATAAAAGTGTTCTATGACGGTAACGTGAAGACGTGAGGGGTAACTAGATACAACACATCGCCGATATAAAATGATTGATTGAGAGCTGAATAAAAGGATTACCGGGGAAAATGATTTCCTAGAAAACCTTAAGAGTCTTGAGTTATAAGGACAGCTAGAAAATGAGGACAAAATGTGATGCCTGTTTAAGAAATCCCTTTTCTTCCAAAAGCTTTTTTTGGTGGGAAATGGAAAATTATCAAGATTTTCTTTCCCGTAACAGCAACAGAAGTAAAATTAAGTCGATTGTTTTAAATATAAATGTAGATTAAGAGGCGACTGCTTTTGAGAATTTTATACTCGTAAAAGAAAATCCTGTATTCCTAACTTGGTTCAAACGCTCACTCAACACAAAAAATAGTCGTTTCCCAGCAAAAACTGTTACGCAGAGTTACTTAATTTGACGTATGGAATGCTTGGTAGATGGCTTCGTGAAGGGTCTGCTTACCCCTTTTTTTGAGGGGTGGGATGTCATCAAATGACTCCAACCACTGGGTAGGCCGGTAGGGAGTGTCAGACTTCTACTGACTAAAAACCACCCATGTTCCTTCTTAGCCCTTGTCGAGGCTGTGCCGACGGGAGTCTGCTTACACCTTTTTTTTTTTTTTTGGTGGGTGGAAAATCATCGAACAACCCTCTAAATAAGCTCTTGGGCAGAGCGAAGGGGAGTGTCAGACTTCTACTGACTAAAAACCAAACCCATGTTCCTTCTTCGCCCTTGTGTCGGAGCCGCGTTAACCTTTCGACAAACCACAGCCCATACGCGCGACGGGGTCTGCTTACACCTTGTGTAATATTTCCACTCTTTTGGCAACACTCATGATATTTGAAACGCTTACAACACGCACTCGTGCTAATCGCATTAGATCACTCTGAGGATGTTCAGCAGTTTGATTGACAAAATTCAATCTCAATTAGGATTAAAGTAAGTTACTACAAAACAAGGATTCTCAACAAGTTACGTCTTAGTCTACGCGCGAGTTCAGTCCACTGTCGTCTCCGGTCTCCGGGCTACAAGTCCGCAACAATGGCTGAAATAGTTCCTATTGTATAACTTTGACCACAAAGTTTGTGTACCACTTGTGTTTACATGGAATGCTAACAAATTGACTTGTAAGTTTACGGCGCTGTTGTGTTTGGGTTGATTTTCTTGTAATTGCACACGAGTGAATACGGAATAGGTTGTGTGTGTCAGTTACTTAATTCGAATTTATTTTTGGAGATTTTATTAAGTTTTGTTTGGTTAATTGAGTTAGTTGGTAAAGAAGTATTTCGTTTAACAAATCGCCTCAAAGGAAGAAGTCTAATTCAGACTCAACTTTTTAAAACTACATTATAGTGTTTTGAGTCAGATACTAGATTTTTAATCAGTTATTACACGAGCAATCGTTCATCATCAAAATCATGTGCGTGCCCCTGTCCCATGTTAGTTGGGGTGCAACACGTTTTTTTTTCTGCTATTCTCCTCTGTCAACCGTCACGCTATCATTTACTCATTTTTCTTTCATATCATTCTTTACACAATCCATCCATTTTGGTTCCTTGGTCTTCCTTTTCTTCTCCATCCATTAACATTTATATTCGTCACTCTTTACGGCACATACATGAACAAACGTTATTAGTTTTAAAATATCATATTAAAGATCACTTCTTTTCATCCCATTTCCTCGTAATATTACTGTTCAAAACCAACAGAAAAAGGCGAACTTGTACGAAAACGAATTGTTACAGGAAATCACACCGCATAATTCAGAATAAAACATTGCACGGAAAATTATTTTAACACCTGCTGCCACCACTACAATCGGACGGTTAACACAAGGGACTGAAAACAGGAAACATTAAAATGAAAAATTGTCTAGCTTATCTAAAAATACTGGACCGCCTGATGAGAGAGCAATGCAAATGAATTACCTGACCCAGATTTTAGCACTTTGTCGCTGAGAAAAATATCGTTTCGTTTTTCAAAAGCTTTTTTATATCAAGTGTTACTATGATAAAAAAGGCTGAGTCAGAAAAAACGTAGACATAGTATAGTAATAGACAAGTCACTAAAGGTGTATTTTACTAATGTAATTGAATTGTGATTGTCATCATTGTCATATTGTCACTGACAGCTCTTGAACTCTGTTCAGATCTGTTGATTAACATTTCAGTAGATAGACTGTATTAGGTATATTTGCTGCCGTTTACGAAGTCAGTAGCGGACATTGACCTACCTACAATTGGGTATTTGACAATTTTTTTTACTTGTGATTTGGATACAGTAAATTAATAAAAAGACAAAAGTAAAAAAAATGTGTAATATCTTAAAAAAAGGTTTAGTTTTTACCGATTTTAAAGGACGTGCTAGACAGAGACAGCGCTGCATAGATGTGACGTCATTTAATTTTGTCATACCACCATAGAATGTTAGGTAAGGATACGACAAGGATAGAAAGTGCCCCCACAAAAAACTTCTAAAGTGTGTAGCTACTCCATTTTTTGATCGATTTTATAACTTTGTTTATACATCGTATTATTTTTTTTAGTTATTTATAATAACATAAAATTTACGTCATTTTTGACATTTTCAAGTACCCAATTAGTAAAGTTCCTAACTTTGAAATCCAAAAATAAGCCTGTTCATGTCTTGAATCGTCATCTATCCTGGTCTTCAACTTTTTTTCTAATGAAAAACGGTAATTATGTATGATTCATTTTGTTTTGGTTCGTACGAAGAGATATTAGGGAAAGGGCAATGACCGCTATTGACATTTGAACTGGCAGCAACTATAGTTCCCCTTTACAAGATTCGTCAGACACTAACGTTACCTTATAAAGCTTACGCTGGCGGCTTATCTATTCTACTCTATCTACAGGAAAAAGTAAGTAAAGTAAAAAAACAAGAGTGATGGATGTCGCTAAAGAAACTAAAAAGGTAAAGGTTTTTTTACATTGTTTTAGTTTAGCTACGGCGTTGGCGATCTTGTGAAGTACATACGTTCTGGTTTTCAGACATTGTTTAATGGACGTAAGGTCCGTATAAAAGTAGGTACCATTTTGTAAAAAAATAATCTCTTTTCTTTTTATTCACATAAAACATAACATCACGTCTTTAATCCCCGAAGGGTTAGGCCAAGGTGTATCTAATAGGGGATCGGACAAAAAAAAAACTAATTAGTCCGTCAGATAGATTTCGTATTTTTTCTTTTTTCACGTAAACTTAAAATGAAGACGATACAGTGCTTCGAAAACTCGTGTGACGTCATATGATAGTACATTTTGACGACACAAGTGACGTTTCAAGCCTTTCTTTGACACGTTTTATCTTCGTCATTTTTTATTGATTTCATAAAACAAAAAACACGTATTCAATATCCTTATCCTTACATAGTATAAAACAAAGTCGCTATTTTTGTCTGTTTGTTTGTCTGTATGCTTAAATCTTTAAAACTACGCAACGGATTTTGATGCGGTTTTTTTTAATAGATAGAGTGATTCAAGAGGAAGGTTTTAGTATATAATTTGAACGACATCCACGCGGGTGAAGCCGCGGGCATCAGCTAGTTTTTCGATAATCTAACTTACGGACTAAACAGAATCATATTATTTTGACCCTGTCCGATCCCCTATTGTACACCCATATTTCGCCAATTATGTTTAAGTCCCATGTAATTGGGGGCGAGCGTTTGCCCGACCCAGGAATCAAACCCAGAACCTCATGTTCAGCAGTCCCACTTGCAGCCACTTCACTGCTGTTATTTTCAAACAGTGTAGGTAGAATTAAATTATTTGTTGAAATATGTATTTTAGCTTAGATTTAATTTTACGCAAAATTAAACATAAACTTCCCATTCGATTCTTCTGCCAACATAAAAATCAAAGTAATAAACTATGAACAAATATGTGTAAATCTTAACCCAGAAAGCGATTTTCTAAGCGTCGAAGTAGAGGCCAAGTCACGGGGTCCATACCCAAGTCACAGAGTACTGAGTAAATAGAGTGACATTGTACCATGTAAACTTTTGTTTTGGACACTAATTACAAGAAAACATTATGTACTAATGAAATTGAACAGCATTTGCTATACTACGGGCCACTATTTATTTATATAGGTGAGTGAGCTTAAACGTAAAATGCATTGAAATATCAAACGCAAATAAACAATGTGCCTCACCTTCGGGGTTTAAAGTCATTTAGTGCGTCTCTTCGCGGCGAGAGCAAACATTGTTTTTTGAGCTCAGGACTAACACATCATGGGAATAGCTTTGCCTCAACTCGAACCGTTTGGGGCTCTATCTATAAAACTTCATGCAACGCACACCTTTAAGCATCTTCACTGCATCTCCTCGTATCAGAATGAGCTAGTACAAATGAGTTGACGTGATGCCAAATGTGCCATGAGTATTCTGTGAAATAATTTCGGTGAGCATTTCATTGGCTATGTACTCCGTACCCTGATGCGCTAAGCCAATGCCAAGATCTTGTCCTAACAAACTTGTTGACAATACACAGCCCCCGAGATATCTCAGCTCTTCAGTTGTTTTATTTACTTTGAGCAGCATATTGGAATTGGAAAAGAAAATACGAGAGTTTTGTCCCTTGTTTATGATTTCAAACTATTTCTGAAGACCTAGTGTGTGCTCATTTTATAGTTATTACTCTACTGATTGGTAGCAGTGAAAATTAAGGTCACAATGGCTGAATATTTTGTGGCTAGAAGGATAGAAGATTGGCCATCCATTCTGTTACATGGAGTCTTTCTAGGTAACCCAAGACTGAGCCGTATACTAATTATGGCACAATAGATTATTGTCATAGGTTATAATTATGGGACTTCAACGTAACTGGCTGGCTGTAGATGATGGTGAAGCTATTGAAGCCTTAGTCTAGAGGTTTAATTAATCTTTTAGTCAGAGAAAGTGCCGAGAAAGAGTGCTTAGTGTATAAATTTTCAAATAATCTAGTGGAAAATGTCTCATTAATTAAGTTTCTAGTCTAACCAAAACAGTGAATGGGTGTTAAATCCTAAAGGAATTCTTCGAACAGTGCAAGGATTAAGATGGGAAGCTGCGAGCGTAAGATTCTGATCAGACGTTGATTGATGAATCGCATGTTTTTGTTGATAAACTCTCCCTTTAAAATATCGAAGTCAATGCTTTCGATTATAGGGAAAATTCCTCTTGCTTTTTTATTTTTACTTAGTATATTTACTGAAGGTGAAATCATTCCGTAACTAAGAAGTAGCCTTCGAGAATGATTTGTTGGTAGCCAAAAGCAATTTCCTGGCTAGAATCCCAACAATCCACACGGTGAATGATTGAAATCAAATAATAATTCATTTTCAGCCTTGTGGAATCGGAAGTGCCGTATTATAGTTCTGTGCCCTACCCAGTTCACGTAAATGGCAGTATCACATTGCACTGGGACAATTTCATTATCACTGAGAGAACTATTGTAGCCAATTAGCCTGATATAGTGGTGGTGGATCGATCAGAGCGGTGCGCAGTGATTATTGACAGGAAAACCTCGTAAGAGCCGAAAGATAAACAAATCAAGTATCTTGACTTCGCTCGCGAGGTTGTCGACATATTGTGTATTGTGGGATGTGAACTCA
The DNA here is from genome assembly GCA_949775195.1 of Diarsia dahlii. NCBI lineage: Eukaryota > Metazoa > Arthropoda > Insecta > Lepidoptera > Noctuidae > Diarsia > Diarsia dahlii. The sequence continues at coordinate 7,063,006 of OX459200.1, forward strand.
GCGATCATTGTTCCGATAATCGCTTCAGCCAATGGATTTTATTTGCCAAGAGCCTCGACCAACATCTGAGGAAGCTCTCGTTAGGCAGCTGGATCAAAGGCTTGGTTACAGAAAGCTGTACTCCTGGACACGGCTCGTATCGTCAGGAAGTTGCTTTCTCTGAAGCCCTGATCGCCGGGTAGTTTTGACCCTGATTGGCCCTGATTTGTATACACGTGGGCTACAATTTTTATGTTTTAAATGTTGTTTTATTTGCTATATATGAAATATTTTAAAACGTAAAAAGTTTATTTAAAAAAAAAGGGAATAACGTGTATTATAATTATAGAAGTAGGAAAAAATAATTTGGAAGGATACGAACGAGTTGGAACATAGAGTTGGAAGGACACATGGCTACTATAAATAAGGGTACATTGAATAGGTACTATCCCAAAATATCTTAGTAGGTATTTACCCAGAACCCAAGCAGTTTCATAAAGATCTCCCACAACAAGTAAATAGTGCGGGACATACACATCTCCAAATCTTAAATGAAATATCTATTGCAGTCAAAACTCTTAATCAGTCAAAACTACTTTTGACTGGTTTGAGTCAAAACCCTTATTGCGTTAAAACGCGTTAATCCTAATGAATTATAATATGTTAGCTATCGTAAAATGTTATCCAAATGGTCAAAAAATAACCTAGCAAACCTAATAAGTTTCCCAACGACATTTAGGTTATTATAATTTATTATAGAAATAAAACAGAAACCACCTAATAATTTGTTATAATAGTTTTGACCGGTCAAAAGTCGTTTTGACTAGTCAAAAGTAGTTTTGACTGATTAGCAGTTTTCACTGTGACTTAACTACTAACGCAATATTACAGTTTCTAGTAGATTGTTTACTAAAATACTCTGTGACCATTGTTTTGGTACACAAACCAAGTTTCTGTGTCTCTGTATGCTAAATTTGCTCCACAATGTGGATCTGTCCTGAGACTGTAGGAGCTTAAACGATACGTCTGTTTACAAAATGACGGATTGAATGTGAGAATATTATGTAGTTGATTTTTAGAGCATATTTAGGTAGATAGTGCAATCATATCCACCCAATACATACCACTCCGTATATAATTCGTCCGTGCATCAGAGAGTACGTTAAACAGTTGGTTCGGTATGTTCTTTGTAGATCTTTGACAGGCATTATAGGAAGTCAGTGGCACCAAATTATTTACCTCCCCTTTTTGCCCCCTTTTCCCGTCATAACTTTTCCAAAGTTGCCCCATTTGCCCCCTTTCTCCCCCCTTTAGGCGGATCTCGGAAGTTAAAGAGACTTGGAACATTTTTTTTTCAGATTCATTGAAAGGGGCAATGCGTTAGTCGAAATCATTTTACAAAGCTCCCCCGTCTCCCCCCCTTCATCCCCCCCCCCTCTTCACCCCTTTTTTTTAACTCGTGTTCTGTTTTGTTTACGAATTCGTATAGAGGAGGCTCGGGAAAGTAAAAATCATTTTTCAAAATTGATTCCCTTGCACCCCTTCTCCCCCCTTTAGGCGGATCTCGGAAGTTAAGAGACTTGGAACATTATTATTTCAGATTCATTGAAAGGGGCAATGCGTTAGTCGAAATCATTTTTCAAAGATCCCACCCTCCCCCCTTCACGCCCCGCGAGCTGCGCGCAAATACTAGTTTGTATATTATACAGATCGTGAATTCGTGATACTTGCGTTATCTAGATATAGATAAATCTGTAGGCTGAAATATCTGCTAGCACGTAGAACGCTATTCCCAATCAAATCGCCACAACTACTAGAAATATTTATTTTAATTCTACCTGGCAGCTTGTTCCTTTTCTGGATCACCTCAAACCACCAATTTAGGCAAATTTTCACCTGTATACCTGTTTGTTAACAAAAGTTAATATGAGCCACTTCCCGGTTTTCAATTAAGCCGACATTTTGCATAGGTTTAAATGATTTGTTCCGTATGGTGTCGGACGCAAAGAATAGCACCATCCCATATCTTCCCGTGGGTGTCGTAAGAGGCGACTAAGGGATGTACCAGAGAATGGGCAGCAGCGTTCTCTGTGCTTTTTGTATCGACCGTACTGCGATCGCCAACCCGCCTGCCAAGCGTGGCGATTATGGCAAACCCCCCCTAAGCAAAAATTACACTTAGGGGAGGCCTATGTCCAGCAGTGGACGTCTTTCGGCTGAAATGATGATAAATGATTTGTATATGGATGACAATACATGCTCAACTAAGTAGCATAATTTGTCTGCGTTTACCGGTAAACTTTATCAAAGAAAAATGCTGTAAAATATAAATAATACAGAAAGTGTGAAACATCAGCTAGCACGTAGAACGCCATTCTCAATCATGTCACCACAACTTCTAGAAATATTTAGTACAATTCCGCCTGTAGTTCTAAACTGCTATTTATAAACGTTACACGTACCGACATAACTCTCACATTGGTATTGTTTGAGTCAGATTCAAGCGTTAGAAACACTTTATTGATAACATGGATGCAGAAATAAAGAGTATAAAAGTACCCTTATCGAAGCCGAAAGGCACTTGTTTATCCCATCACTGCGATCATTTTTTTTGCTAGACCATTCCTGGGAACCGCCTAGTTACGGAGATATTGGGGCCAAAGTTCCAAATTTTTCACAGCTGTGTAAAATACTAACTAGCTGCAGCTGCTGCTAGCTGTAGCTGTGTAAGTACTAGTTTTTTAGGTTATAACTTTACTTAAATTTACTTTTTTTTTAGGCAACTGGGCTTATCCCAGTTGTATACGTCCCTGTGTGCCTATTGGCCTTGGTCTGTTCTGTCTCCTGCTGATATATAGTGGAAATTATGTTTTTCCCTACTCCTCCGCTATTCTTTTCTGATTAATTTCGTTGCGGGATCCAAGACAGTTAAATCGCTTCTCTGGGACTTCGTCGAGCTTCATTGTCTCGGCGCTTTTCTTGTGGTTGCCACTGTTGATTATGGCTAACAGGAGTTACAGTGATTTGGGAATAGTGTGGCGGGCTTGTCCCAATAAAAACCAAAAAAAAAAAACTTTACTTAAATAACCTACCTACATGACTCGTTTACTATTCAAATCACTCTAGCACATTGTTTTGAGAGTGCTACATTGAATTTTACCGTAAAATGTGATTCTTCATTAAAAACAAGTCATTTCACAGCAATAATTTTCGAGTAGGGGTAATTAGTTTGATGTTTGTGCTTGATTGACGGCTTCGTGAAGAGTTTATTTACACCGTGTATAAAGCCTGGAATACACATGCTACTAAACCTCAAAAGCATACTTTTTATGAGAATACTTTTTTTAGCACATCTGAGTGACATTATCTTAAGCCGCGTCCCCACAAGAGCCACGCGGCAGAGCCTCGTGAGTGTGGACGTGAGCGAGGCCTAAGTCGCGTGGTCTAACAGGATCAATTAGCGGCATCCTCACTAAGGCCGCGCGGCTCCGTGAGGCCAAGCCGCGTGAACAGGAACGTTTCGGGTGATGTAAGTGGGGACGCGGCTTTACAGTATTTTATGTGATACACTGACAGGAAACAACAAAAAGGTGGCAGCTCGATAAAAAAAAACATATAAATTGTAAAACCAAAGAATATAAAAAAAAAGGTTTTAGGCCCGTAATCCACCAAAGTGGAGAGGAGCGGAGACGAGAGGAGATGTGCGGAAATCGGCCAATCACTTTAGTTAAAATTTACATCTGGTCTTTCGCCCTTCCTGTGATTGGTCGAATTTGGCACATATCCTCTCCGCTCTGCTCGTCTCCGCTTTGGTGGATTACGGGCCTTATGCGTCGTGCTAGTTAGCACGAAAAATAGACCGGCTTGCGATTAGGTAGCATACTTTGAAACAAGCATGCTCTTTTCGTATACACGTGCTACTTGTATGCCAATAAGTGACAGCTGCGCGAAACTAGCATGATTTAGTGCTACAACGTAGCATGTGTATTCCAGCCTTAATACAAACTAGTCTAGTACAATATGGAAACTTTTTGCAATGATTAAAATTTCCAACAGCTTCTACCGTGAATATACAAACAAAAATTCCCAGTAACACTATTAGAATGCTTTAGAATGCTTTATTATCCATAACAAAACAAGGCAAGGCGAGTAACATAGGCTATATTTATTACAAGTTTAAAAAATAAATGATCATCCCGTGCAAAGCCGGGACGGGCCGCTTTAATACTTTATAATAATAATCACCGCTGCTCTCAAAATGGTGAAGGAAAACATCGTGAGGAAACCGGTATGTCTTAGAACCAAAAAATTCGAAAACATGTGACATCTGCCAATCCGCACTGGGCCCGCGTGGTGGATTATAGCCCATCCCTCTTCTAGAGAGGAGGCCGGAGTCCCTGCAGTGGGATCATTAAAGGTTGATGATGAATAATAATAATATTTATTGACAAGTTGTTACTCACAAACATCAGTGTAGCCCTGGCTCTTGTACTAGGAGTTCCTGTATCACAAGAGCCAGACACTAAAGATATTAATTTAAAAATGGAAGATAAGTTTTGACAATAAAAGCCGGGAGCTTTCAATGCTAATTTGTGCACATTGTAAAAAGTTTTGCCAAATGAAAGTTGTTCGGAAACTGTGGACACCGGATACGATGTTAATAATTTGACCCACATTAATTTTAGTTTCTGAAACTGTCGTAATTTTATTTTCTGAAATTTCTACCGTGCACGTACCTATTTTCAACATTTACTCCTTTGTTCTTTTAACAGTTTAGGCGATAAAAACTAATAGCAAAAAATTTGAAATCGACAGACGACAACATCAGATCAGTTTACAGTTTTATTCTGTTGACGGTATTACAGCAGCTATGAAAAGTAACAACAAAGAATTTGAAGTCATCAATCAAATTGAGAGCAGCTAAAATTCAATAAATAAATAATCCTAAATAACATTTTTGGATACATAAACAACTTATTATGAAACTAATCCTAAGACATCATAGATTTCTAAAGGTATTCGTTTCGAGGCATCTGTTAGGGTACCTTGTCCATAATACGTAGTAGCATCTAGCTAGAATAACATTATAATATGACTTATCAATATGTAGTGCAAGTTAAAAGCAAATGTTTGATTCTCGCTTGTGAAAAAAATACTGTGTTTTATTCGACAGCGACTTAGATAACCGACTTAAAATAAAGTTTTTTTTCTATTTAGGATCTATGAGCTTTTTTGTATGTCGATGATTTTATAAGTTCTATTTCAACGAAAAATACGGTGGGAAATGGGCAACGATCTTCACTCACTAAATGCCTGCCGGATAAAATCGCCGTCCAATTAAAGCGAAGTTAATGTTATAATTATTATTATTGTTCGCTGGGTGAACATGGTGACATCGCACAAAATGCATGCATGGAATCATCATAAGACGGACTGACGGCAAACCAGCCCATTAATTACCACCCACAGGCCCACTCCTTAGGTGGCTGGAAGCTGTCTCGTGACCCCCGACGCTCTGGGCGTCTCCCGCACTCATTCGTTCCGCCACCTCCTTCGGCAATACTGCTCCACAAAAGGAGTTGGCGATTTCCAATTTGCTCTCGCTCTAGACCATGGTTTGATCCAGGGCTGGACGGGAAAGGTTGTCGTCACCAATAGCCGTTACGAGGACTCGGCGGTGCTCCGTCCAAACAGAGAAGACCACCACGGTGTACTCCACCGTGTTCTCTGGCCGATCCTCATAATGGAACCATTTCTTTGCCTTATAATAATCGCTAGTGCTTATGAATCAGATCGGTATATAAACACGCAGTCGCATATGTGATTTGGCAGAAAGCCCAAGTGTTTACAAGTTATTGTCGGAAATATAGTCCACTAGTGGTCTACTATTTAACAGGGCAACTTGAGTTTTATTGTCTTTTAGAAGAGATGTGTTTGTTCTTCAAGATTGAGATACGAGGTTTAGAATGAGAGGTGTTCTGGCAATCTTGCCCACAACAAAAAAGTACACAAGTAAGTTACATCTGTAACTCTGGATATTTTTTTAAATAAACTTGTGACCTATACTTTTTTGTGTCCACTGATGCTGTTCCTTAAAGTACAATCGACTAAAAAATAAAAGATCCAGTAAATATTAATGATACAATATCATTAAAAAAAAGACAAACAAAGTTAATAAGAACTTGACGGAACCCCACTTTGACGATAAAACTTATTTTTATAACGGTTAGCTGTAACCTTTTAAAACTAAAACTAGACCTATATTAATCTCGGCTCGCTCTCATTCATAACGCTCCTGGGATTCCTACCACCCTCATAATTCATTCTTTTAAAAGCAATCTCAAACAATATCTGCCAAGAGTTTCTACCCTATAAAGGCCTGAACACCGACATACATTTTCTCACTTCATTTATCTTTATAAAAGTGAGTCAAACCTCCTTTTACCAAACTTAACCTGCCATTAAAGCCAACCGAATGACACGTAAAAAAGAGCGGAAAATATGGTGTAAAACAAATGTGAGGATGTTAACGGTGAATAAAAACTCCATAGAAAAGAAGGGTTATAAATTCTTTGCCATAAAAATAAGTATAACAAAGAAAGATACAGAGGGCTAGGATATAAAATGTCAATATAAACGAGACTGTATTACGTGTATGGAATCAGGCGTTGCTTTGTCAAGTGTGAAAATAAGGTGAAATGTTTGAACATACGGATCTATAATTTTAACACAATATTCTTAAGAAATTGGTAACTATGGAAACAAGTACCTACCAGATTCTTATCCAAAGCATGAACTACAGTTAGAGGTCCAGCGGATACATTTTATGTTATCTCCAATTAATAATCGAGGGTCGAGGGACCGAGAGTGGACCAAACGAATACAACCAACAGTTTTTAAGTTATTTATTGATCCCAGATTGAATTGTTTTAATTTTGTGTGTGTAAACTAGTGGGAAAAAATATTCCCACTAGTTCTATCGTAGAACTAGTGGGAATGATCCACCGTTTCCTGCTCAAGTTTCGACGTTTTTTTATGATTCTAAAAATACTTTGAATTTCCTTTTATTAATTACTAGCTGTTGCCAGCGGCTTCACCCGCTGCAACTCGAAAATTATCCCACGGGAAGATAAAAGCAGGATAAAAACTATTCTATGTTTTAATCTAGGTTATAAACTATCTGTGTACCAAATTGTATCCAAATCCGTTCAGTAGTTTTTGCGTGAAGAAGTAACAAACATACACACTCACACTGTCACACACTCACAAACTTTCGCATTTATAATATTAGTAGGATTAATCATTTTATTTCAGATAAAAAATTAATCCATATAGGTACATTCAATTACAATCACATTATCAAACTAAACAATTCACATAAAATAACTATGATAAAACAAGATAAATTATTACAACTATTGTGTTTACCTAATTGATTCATAAAGAAAGCGTGCCCGGTGCCCATTAAACACCGTATGTTTCCAAGACAAAGGATATTTTCTAGCATCGCCTCCAGGTGTATCCGTGACCGCATTGCCAACGTGTGCTCATATGTTGCCCATTCTCTTTCCGTACGTGAGTAAAATAAACTTTTACAAAACTTTTACTTAAGAATTTCTCTCGCAGACATCTTCGTGGTTTACAAAACGAATAGATTGGTAACGGATTTGTGGCAATTGAAAATTTTATGTTTTTTATTAAATAGATTTTTCGTATTGTTTGAAGTAGATTATGAGCTCGTTGCTCGATAATAACAATCTCTCGGATTAATCTTAAGGTTAAGCCTACCCAGGTTGGTTATGAATAAGTGACCATGCATAACGTAGGTACCTAGTTTCCTCCACGCCTCGAAAAATTAAGCCCTTGGTACCGGCTGTTTTATTATATAGGTCTGTGACAGTCGTCACAGCTGGTAGGTAGTCAGTGACCCGAAAATCTCGACAACCAGTCTTGTCAAAGAGTATCGTTTTACCAAGTACTAATGGTTATGTTGTGGAGGACAGATATGCAGTCGTTCCATATAAAATACTGGTATTCAGCTTCATCTGGTTAAACTGGAAAAGAATCTCAACAAATTAGGGAAAAAGGCTAGGCAGATGACAAAACATTATGAATAAACGGTATGAGCATAATCAATCTGGAATGTTCCAACTGCTGGGACTCCAGGTCTCCTCTCTATGAGAGGGAATGGGCCATAATGCACCAAGTGGGACCAATGCTGGTTGATATCAGCGGTATGCTATTCAAATCTATATATATATAAATGTTATGTTGGTTTAAGTACGCTTCAAAAACTCAAAAAGTTCTGCACCGATCGAGCTGTTTTAGAATGATATATAATCCGCATCAAGGATTGTCTATACAGTATCCACGCGGATGAAGCCGCGGGCATCAGCTAGTAATTCATAATTGTACACAAACGGTTGACTTCCAATAAAATACTTTCAAAGAACTCCTACACAACCGTAAATATTTTATTTCATGCAAGTAACTACCTATGTTAACCGGCTCGTTCCAAACCAGTGAAAACTTGCAGGCTAAGGGAAAACTTGCAACTTTTAACGATGCATCTGACGTACGTCTAGCCCCACCGACTTTTACCGTATTTTGCAACATCGAGTAAAAAGTTTTGATACCTTCGATATTTAGTTGCTGGGAGTTTTGGCTATTAATTTTAGTAAGCAAAATATCACGTCTGTAGTCTTCAAGATTTTGTAAAATATATACTTTTGCTTGTAAGCTTTTTGTTTGCTTGAACTTTTCCACTCTACGGTTATTTACACTTTTCTAGATGTTTTACTTCTTAACATAACATACCTACATACATACCTGTAATCCCCGAAGGGTTATGTAAAAGGTTTGTAGTACTTTACTATTTCGCCAGTTATGCCTAAGTCCTACGTAATAGGGGGCGAGCCTACCACTTTCAACCGGGCACAAATCAAATCCAGACTCCATGCAGGCCGCTACTGAAAAATTACTGATGTAAAAATCCAAAGCATGCTCAGCAGTCGCGCTTATGTCCACTACACCACGAGGCAGAATGCTTGTTCACGCCAATAAATTCAAGATGGTGGGATGTCCCTCGTTTTCTTAGGTTCCTTATATCTTCCCGTATATCTTGTACGCATAGCTTCAGACAATAATCACCTAGTATCTTTTACAAGAGAAACAATACATTCGAATTTTTTCCCCACCACACACTTAAAGACATCAATAAAGGTCACATTCCCGTAACCCAAGCTTTTTAAACTTGAATTGCCTACCTCCACAGTTCAGTCGTATCACGTACCAAAATAACTGCCCAACAACAGGTGTCTTAATCTCTTTATTAACCCTTACAAGGGTCTTATTGTTGAATTTTATTTCTATTGTCCAACTTTCTTCAACGTCATGTGACGTCAGAATTCGAAAGTGACGTCGTTGCGGGGAAAATGGGGAGTTTAACCCCTTTCATGATGTCAAACGTCTTTGTGATAGAGATAATCCTGTTTCTATTGTCTTGGTTCATTTTGGTAAAGCTGTTTTGTGGGAACTTGGATGATGAAATCAAATTGGTAATAGTTAGGGCCAGGCTTGTATTTTGTTCGAATAATAGCAAACACCATAAGTTAGACTATCTTTGTCTATGAGAGCAGTGGTGGCCAGTGCGGCCCCGACTTACGAACAAGCTCGAACTCAGGCAAGCGCATTACTTTGTGTAATTTATTTCATCACCACTGCTCTTAAAATTGTGAAGGATAACATTCTGAGTAAACTGGCATCTCTTAGAATCAAAAATATTGTCTGTTATCCTTTCGAATCAATGCCATTGGGGTAGCAATTGCAGAAGCCACCTGCTACGATTCTTATAACTTACTTCAATTCATCCACGTTTACTTCGGCCATACACACGAGCCGATGCAACCCAAGTTTTCAGAAGCACAATGTTCCCCAATCTGTGCATGTCTTTCTATGACTTCCCCATCCCTTCGTTCCCATTCACATTTTTAGACATTTTTCGGGATCATTCCCACTAGTTCTACTGCACAGTTCTACGATAGAACTAGTGGGAACTTTTTTTAAATATTTTTCCCACTAGTTCTACGATTCACGGTGGTACGAAATCGTAGAACTAATGGGAACGAAAAGTCAATGATTTTTTTCGTTCCCACTAGTTCTACACTATAAGGGTGTTACAAAATCGTAAAACCAGCGGGACTCAAGTTTCTCATTCGTTCTATCACACAGTTTTAAAAAAACTATTAAAGCAAATAATATTATAGGAATAATTTAGATTTGATTAAAAGATTCCAATACCTCCTTCCTACTTCTGTTCTCCTGGTAGTTTGTGGGACTTTACTACCTATCCTTTTTTTTGGAGTATTCCACATTGGGCACCCGCTTTAACGGCACCTGAGGTAATGGCACCTGAGGTATTCCACATACGGCACCTGTCAATATTTTTCGCAGGTGCCATTAGTGGAATAGTTTATTATTTAAAATTTTATTCCACATACGGCACCTACGGATCAGTAGGTACCTACTACTAGTGTTGGGGGGTGGTTTGTCTGAACGGACCGCTGTCAATTCTTTCTTTTCTTTCTTTAAATAAATAAATAAATAATATCCTGAGAATTTTCTTTAGCTGGTATAATCCAAACCCAAGTTGTAAGGGTTTAAAATACAAGTTTTTAATGGAAGTTTTTTACTTTAAACTCCTCCACGACCCCCGTAATATTCAATCTATCCATCAGCACAATGTTTCGAGTACGTTACATTGAGTTTTACCACAAAACATGATTTTTCACCCCAAAAAAAAAGTAGTTTCCCAGCAAATTTTTTTGCGTAAAGCTACTTAGTTTGATGTACAGAATATTTTGTTAAAAAAACGACGAAGCGCGTCGAAAAAAGGTAGATAATGCCCTTGCACTTCGCTTGGCTCGTCTTGGCGGGGGGGGTACTTCCGTGCCCCCAGATTTGATTGACATAAATGTTTGTCGTTATAATTTGAAAATGTTTTGTTTTGTGCCAGACATTTCAAAACTTAAATCTCTTTGTGTAAAGCAAAGAGGTTATATACCTACTTTTTCGCCGGTGATCAAGATTGTCTCAGTTTGAAAAATAATTATCTCCCAGTGTTGTTTTACCAATATACTGTGTTTTTTAAATGCCTGGGATAGATATATATACACATAAAACATAGGTCACATAGAAAGCAAACAACAAACTTTAATACAGCCCTAGATTCGATTGTTGTACGTTAAGCACTTATCAATAAATTATAATTATTGTTGTTATTTTTACCAAAACCTATCAACCTACAGAACCCTGGGTGGGCGAGTCCGACTCGCACTATTGTCCGGTTTTTTTTATTCTGGACCTTTTAGTTACCGAGAAGTTCGAATGGTTTCGTAAGATTTTTTTCAAACAAAAAATCTATGGCTATTATATTAACCATAAAAACGACACCCATGACGAGAAACGAAACCTGAAAAGTATTTGTTTTTAAATTCTATTGTAAGTCAAGGCTGATTTTACAACACATTTGTGATTAAGGATTAAGGAAACTGACTGTGATATTAAAACCATGAAAACGATACCCATGATGGAAAAACCATAAAATTTCGTTGCACCATCTTGGATTTTCATTTTGACCTCATTAGTTATCAGGGACCCCAAAAACCATGAAAACGACACCCATGATGGAAAATCCAAAAAAAAAAAACCATAATTGCTGCAATCCATGCTATTTCAGTCGCGCAAGTGTCCATTCGCGCAAGAGTGTCCTTTCGCGCAAAAATCTATCCGCGCAAGATAAGAAGTGTCCTGGCGCGCCAAAGTCTATTCGAGCAAGTGTCTTGGCGCGCAAAAATCTGTTCGCGTAAAAGTCCAATCAACTCGTCCCAAATGGGCCGTGGGCATGTGGGACGAGTTGATGAATTACTCCAATGAATGGGACTGCCGCTTTAAACTTATTATTGTTTATTCATTTGTTTTTTTTTTACACCGGTCCGTTCGGATGTACACATTTTTTGTCTACGTCTGAACGGACCAGAAAGAATTGACAGCGGTCCGTTCAGACAAACCACCACCCAACACTAGTAGTACCTACTGATCCGTAGGTGCCGTATGTGGAATAAAATTTTAAATAATTAACTATTCCACTAATGGCACCTGCGAAAAATATTGACAGGTGCCGTATGTGGAATACCTCAGGTGCCATTACCTCAGGTGCCGTTAAAGCGGGTGCCCAATGTGGAATACTCCTTTTTTTTTCATCTACAAAAAATATGTTTTAAATACCTCTTGCCTACTTCTATTCTCCTGGTACTTTGTCGGACATAACTATCCTGGTTTACTATCTCCAACAAAAAAAAAGTGCATGGTATTAGAAAGGAATAATTTAGATTTGATTCAAAGATTCCAATACCTCCATCCTACTTCTATATTCCTAATAGTTTGGACCGTAGTTGTACCCTAAACTGTGTGATAGAACGAATGAGAAACTTGAGTCCCGCTGGTTTTACGATTTTGTAACACCCTTATAGTGTAGAACTAGTGGGAACGAAAAAAATCATTGACTTTTCGTTCCCATTAGTTCTACGATTTCGTACCACCTTGAATCGTGGAACTAGTGGGAAAAATATTTTTAAAAAGTTCCCACTAGTTCTATCGTAGAACTGTGTAGTAGAACACTAGTTCTACTACACATTTCCACTAGGGAATGATCCGTTTTTCGCATGGACAGCCTACAACCAGTTAATCAATATCTATAATCAATAATTTAAGCAGAAATAACGAGTAAAAACATTAATTAAAATTCACAGATTATATCGTGGTTATTGTTTATTTTATTTTGCCTATCTCCGACCTTTTCAGCCCCTTTTACAAGCCCTGTGGTCAAGGGTAGGTAGACCGAATGAATAATGTTTGCATAAATACTACACAGTAATAGACCCTCTTGTATAATATATTAAATGTTTATCTTTACTAGTTAACATTTCAAGTATCCCAACCGTAAATTTGTTGCTTTTTGTACCTGGTGAAAACTGTTATAGTAGGTTCTCGACCGTAGAACCTCGTTATTTTTTATCTCCTACGATTTATGTTCCTGCTTTTATTATTTAATCCGTATTTGGTTTAAATATCCTGACAAAATTTTAAATGTTTATCTTAATTCAAATAAAGCGAGGGTTTTGTTTGAATTACGATAAGCAGGGAAATCTTTTGTTGTAAATAAAAAAATAAAGTTTATTATTACTTCTGTTAACAAAATATACCTAATGACTGCTTCGTTGGCCTAAATAAGGTCCTGGGTTCGATCCAACGTCAGACAAAGGGTTATTGATATGTAATTCACCATCAGGTATTTCTCAGTTGCAGCACAGAGTTTCGATTTGTGACCGTTTCATGGCAATAGGCTCGCCCTTTATTACATGGGACTTGTTGTATTTGTGCCACTTGCCGAAAATCTTCCACCTGGACACGAGTTGCCATGGCTAACCTAGAAGTCTCTAAACAGACTCCGGACACAGGTAGGCCGAAGCAAGGAAAACCTGTTCAGGTGGAGACTCATAGACGACTCTGCCCTGGAGTGTAAATGTGGTCTTGCCCCACAGACTATTGAGCACTTGATATCGTGTCCAGCCTGTCCTGTTACTTGCACATCACAGGAGTTGATGTAGGCTACTGAAAGTGCCAAACTCGTCGCCAAATTTTGGACCGACTCTATTTAAATTGTCATCGACACGCTAAGAAGAGACATGGGACTTAAAACACAACTGGCATAATGTAGGTGTACTAATTTATGGGTATACATCTGATTTCTCTTCGGGGATTACGGTCATGATGTTTTATTTACGAAATATACAGATACTAAAGCCAAACATCATAGAATTTGTTTCATATTGAAACAAGGAACTTTACGTAGATGAAGTTACGGCCAAAATCTAGTCTAAAATACACACTGAAAGCGACATCGCTTCCAACCAAGGAAAAGGTAAAAGAATTTCCGTCTTGCCAATTTTTAAGTAGCTCACAAGTGCGATTTGTCCAAACCTTCTAAGGTTATGAACAAATGGCTCACATTTTATCTCTAGAACCAGGCTTTACGCAATATTGAGTACCACAATCAGTCAACTGTTTCCAAGACGAATTATTTGTCTTTCTAAATTACGTCATAACTGAGTTCGCGTATCGACCAATTGGTCCTGCGATTGATCGCATGTATTTAGTCTCAATTTAGGTTCTGATAATAATATATTTGTCAGATTGTTAGGATTTATTCCGTTCGGCTCATACATCATGTGGGCAGAAGATGGTCGTGGAATGAAAACACATGGGGGCGATACACTGTTTTTATCAAAGTAACAAATTACTTGGAATTACAATTTGACACAATAAAACGGGGCACAATGAATCGAGTACATGTCTAGGACGTCTCAACTTTACTGTGATCAAATACTGAATGTTTGTCGTTGAGGGCTTAAAATATCATGACTTTGTAGAGGCTATGTACGTATGTAGACTTGTAAGAAAGAGTCGTGATGTCACCACTGGCGCTATGTGATTCGTTCTATCTTCGTAACAATGATCGAGTTTGGCATACTTAATAATTTTTGTTATGTTTTATCATTTTTGCTAAGTTTATTTAAGTAAGGTTAATAATAAATGTAGATGCCGTATTCTCTCTGTCACTGCGATATTTTTTTTTGTTCTAGACCATAACTGGGAACTTTCTAGTTACGGAGATATTAGTTAGTTAGAGGTCAAAGTTCCAAATTTTTCACAACATTTTTGTTAATATTAGTATTTCTGGTTATAATTTTACTTAAATTACCTCCATCCCGTTTACTATTCAAAGCATTTAGTAGCACAATGTTTTAAGAGTGTTATAATTGAGTTTTACAGTAAAATGTGATTTTTCACTCAAAAAAAAAGTTGTTTTCCAGCTTCCAGCAATAATTTTTGAGTAGAGGTATTGATGTACATAATGATTTGTTGATGGCTTCTTGAAGGGTCCGTTGACACCCTGTATCATCATCAACAGCCTATTAATGTTCCCACTGCTGGGACACAGGCCTCCTCTCTTTGAGAGGGAATGGGCTATAATCTACAACGCGGGCCCAATGCCGATTGGTAGATGTCACATGTCTTCGAATTTTTTGGTTCTAAGACATGCTGGAAAACTTCCTTCACCGTTTTGAGAGCAGCGGTGATGAAATAAATTATACAAAGTAATGTGTCTGCCTGGGTTCGAACCCACGACCTGCTGTTCGTAAGTCGGGGCCGCCACCGCTGCTCTATTAGGCACATGTTGAACCTTGTAACTAAAAGCAAGGTAACTTTACTTTAACAGCACAATTTTCAACCCTCAACTTATTTACGGCAAACTTCAGTCGAGTTTCCATTTATTTTTATTCTTGAAAAAATGAGGCATGTCTGCATCGACGGCCATCATTCTCCTTGTCTCCGTAATAGCAGATTTTTTGCCGATTGTCTTATTACGGGCAATTTCCTTAAGTGGCAACCATCTTAGATCTTTGTGTTCGTATTTTCTCGCCTGGCGATTCGAAGAAAATAGTATCGTCTGCTCCGAATGGATTAGGACCCTCGTACATTAATTAACAATGTTTGTATTTCATTGTTTTGCGTTTATCAAAATGCATGTTCTGTTTGTTAGAGGTTTTTTTTTGTGATTTATGTCCGTCGAGGATTTTGTTTGCCCTTAAGTGCTGTTAAGATTGTTTTATTGTTGTTTACGATTGTAAAATATCTTCGATGTAAATTAAAACTCAAAAATATTGTAGCTATTTGTTTTCTGGCCAGGTCTGATGGTTTGGCATAAATTCGAGCAATGAAGTTTGCACCTTATTAAGACGTGACATCAGCATGCAATGTTTTGACGAACCGAAGTATCTCCAAAGACAAACGTACTTATCTGTAAACCATCTCATAGCTGGTATTTAAGTTATACTTCTCTTCTGAAAAATACAGGATGCATTCAGTTCCTTATTTTGAATCATAAAATATTCCACCAGAATATTTCAGCTTTTTTTTTAATTTAGTATTCGTTTATTTCAATACAGTCATATAAAATTACATTCTCTGTTTGCAGCCCCCTTTTTTTTGTGGGGTTGGAAATCATCAAATAACTCCTCCCGCTGGGCAGAGCGGTAGGGAGTGTCAGACTTCTACTGACTAAAAACCACTCATGTTCCTTCTCAGCTCTTTGTGTCGAGGCCGCGGTATCTCTTTCGAATAATCCGCAGCCCCGAAGGGCGTCGGCCCTTGCGCGCGTGAAACACGAACGCGTCGTCGACACGGCCCGTCGTCGTCATAAGACGGATGGACAGTGAGCTAAAGTTTTAAAACGAGTCCTTCTAAAATTAAAAGAAAACTAAAATGAATATGAATTTTGAAATACTATATCGAACAACGCGTGAAATCAGCTATTCACTCATCAGTCATATCGCGTCGTTCGCTACATGCATTTTGCCACGGTAACGATACATTGCCTATGAGGAAATAAAACAAAATCAAATTTCCTGGATTCCCTTTTGTTCTTGAAATTATTTCTTCTATTGTTCCTTACACCCCGTATATACGATATCTAGAGAGACTCGAAGTTTCAAGTCATAAAAGAGGTGCACTTAATGCTTTCTGGCGTCCCAGATAAAGTGTTTCCTAGACTTGTTTTTAACGCTCCCTTTAAATGAACTGTGAGTAACGACGGGCTATTGACCGAGGGTCTATTAGGGATTAAGTTTTACGGAGCGGTAAAGTAGTATATTTACTGGCGTTGAAAGATTATAATGAAACGATATTTTATCTTTAGCTGCGTGGTTAGATAACAGATTTTTCAAAGTTATGAGAAAATTGTTAGGACTGCCTCGTTGGTCTAGTGGCCGTAAGCCTGCCTACTGAACATGAGTTCCTGGGTTCGATTCCAGGGTCGGGCACGGTTTACAGGTTTTTCCATCAGGAATTTGTCGGTAGCAGGCACGGTGACTGAATTTGTACCCAGTTGATGGCATTAGGCTCGTTCCCTGTAGCATGGGACTTAGGTAAACTAAACATACTTAACTGTTGAAATGTGGGTATACTGTTAGGTACGCCACTGCCTAACCCTTTGGGGATTACAGGCGTGATGTTATAACTTCTTTCAGGATAAACCTGTGGACACTTTTTATTAAAATATATCATTCGGTAGGAGGCCTATGTCCAGCAGTGTCCTGAAATTATGATGATTAGGTAATATCACCAGACAGAACCATGGGGAAGATGTCTATACTTCCTGAACCATGCTCAAAAAATTATTACAAAGAAGAACCTGAAATTATGGAAAAAGGAACTTAGAAATAGGGTTGCATGGTTTATTTTTTAACGAATCCTTTTCCAAATTTTTGACAGGACCGAAACCGACGTACGCCTCGACGCGACGTAACATTCACCCATGTTTCAGTAATGTCAGTTGACATGATTTCGTATTCATGCGTCCTATTCCCAACGTCATGTTGGGTACAAAGGATTTCCTACAGTTCCATCCACATTAATATTTATAACATGAGCTTACCTTTGTAAATGTTTTGTTCACTTACAGCTACAGGCAAATATAATAGAAGAGACTATCATGCACTTTGATTCTGAAATTAAATTTCTCTTTTTTGGGTCGTGTTGAGGTCAAAATGGGCATTACTCTTTTTTAAATTATGAATCATTCCGTGCTTTGTAATTTCATTTTCAGTTTTTCTTTACTTGGGCACATAGTATTATTTAGTATTTTAAAGTGACAAGGTCACTATCATTATTGTAGACTTTACTTTGTTTTCTTATTTTATAACTTAACTTACATTGTATTCTTTAAATTTAATTAAATCACTGCAATTGGTCGACGCATGTTATAACTTGTAACTAAATATATTTATACATGTGGAAGCTTGTAATTAGCAAATGAAACTACTTATGCATGATATTTATAATTATTATTAGTCTGTAAGCTTTCTTTAAAATTAAATAAATAAATAAATTAATTAATAATGGTCGAGACCGTGGTTTTGTTTTCCAAATTAGGTAGGTATAAACGTGAGCTTTAGATTCACTAGCCTTTACCCGCGGCATCGTCCGTGTGGAATATGGAAAGTACTAGGTATCGGATAATAATTATGTAACCTTTGTCGTAGGTAACCGAGGTCAAAGCTTATTCTTTTCATGTTCCTTTCATCAAAATTCAAGGTGTGAAAAGGTTACAGTCAGGAAAGAGTTTCACTCACATTTATAATAGGGTATTTCACCAAAAAAATCTAATTAGTCCGTCAGATAGATTTCCAAAAAATAATGGACACGTATTTTTTCTTTTTTCACGTAAACAAAAAATAAAGACGATACAGTGCTTCGAAAAGTCGTGTCAAGTCGTGTGACGTCACAAGGATAGTACTTTTTTACCCACAAAGTGACGTGAAAAACCCCCACTCATGATCTTTGACAGGTTTCATCTTCGTCAATTTTTATTAATTTGAGAAAACAAAAAACACGTATCCGATATTTTTCGATAATCTAACAGACGGACTAATTAGAATTTTTTGGTAAAATACCCTATTGTGTTGGTACGAATTTAATTATTATAGGTCTCTAACTAGATGGACGCTGGGTCAGACCAAATACGGAAGGCGAAGAACGGAGTAACCTTGTGCAACTTGGGATAGGCCATGTTCACTGATGTACTTCATTTATTCAAATAGTGTGAATATTAGTTAGAGAGTGAATATATTGTTGGCTCAAAGTCACGCCATCAGCCAGTAGCCGTCCGGTCAACGTACGGTCGTCGTGCGGTAACCGACAGAAGTTCATAAAACGAGGCGAGCGCCGTTGCAACGGTCACTTTTTGCTTGGACGGCGCTCGGAAAGGACTTGCTACCCGACTATTATCGTGTGCTTCGCTATTTTTGGTTTATGTTTTTGCTCGTGTACTGATTATTCCATTTTGCTAGTGCTATTTCTATTTGATTATTGTTTAAAATGTTTGTCGTGATATTTTTGTAAAAGTGTAATCTAAACGATATTAAACATTGTTTATTTTGATCACGTATTTCACTTCTGATTCCTAACAATATAATATAAGGTCTTACCAGTTTTTACCCGGCCCGGTCGACAGCTATGTATGGACCACTATATGGAATTGGAGACCTGTTCCCGACGAAGGTTTTTGTTGTCTCAACCGGGCTTTTCTGTGGGTGCCTGAGTGTAAGGCCTCCAGCTGCTACAAACTAAGCGACCACACGCTAAGGGCAGCCCCTGTGAGGTACGGTCAGCATCAGAAGTATATTAACACTACTCAAAGTTTCAAAGCTGTTTTTCTTGTTAGATATTACTCGTTACCACATGTTATTGGAGTGTAAGGACTGTTTTAACGAATAATCTTTTGAAACATTTAAAATAATAGCTAGAGTCCTGTACATAAAAGAATTAAAATTTGGAAATGTTCAGCTACTTCTGATGCTGACCGTACGAGCCTTTTTTTTTTTTTTGGTGGGTGGAAAATCATCGAATAACCCCCCCCGCTCTTGGGCAGAGCGAAGGGGAGTGTCAGACTTCTACTGACTAAAAACCAAACCCATGTTCCTTCTTCTTCGCCCTTGTGTCGGAGCCGCGGTAACCTTTCGATATCCACAGCCCCGACGGGCGTCGGCCCTTGCGGGCCCCTCCTTGCTGACATCTCTTTGAGGCGCGCGTGGAACACGTACGCGCCGCCGACACGGTCTGTTGCCGTCATGACGACGGCCGGACGGCGAGCTAGCCCGTTACTCACCGTCCACAGGCCCGCGTCTACGGTGGCCGGAGGTCATCGCGTGACCCCCGACGCCCGGAGCGCCTTCCGCGGCGGCTGGGACGTTGAGAGGTTCTCTCCCTCTCTCGTTCCGCCACCTCCTTCGCTAGCATCACTGCTTCGCAGAAGGAGGCGACGGCGTCCCATTCCTCCTCGCCCCGGACCATGGCTTGCACCAGGGCCGGGCGCGAGGACCGTACGAGCCTCGGCTTATGTTTGGTTGGTAAAACTGTATTACCATTACCAACCACACGCGCGATATATGTTACTGTGTGCACCGTGTAATCACGCAGGCAAAAGTGTGGTGAAGCTTGAGCGTGTGGTAGGCCCATTAGGGTGTCACTGGGACAGGAAGGGGACAGGCTGGATCGGAGTGGTATCATTATTTAGGGGCTGATTTATAACTGCAAAAGAAACCCTAAAAGCTCACAACCACGTCAAAATAAATTTCAGATAATCACCTAAGTTATCTAGACAGCAGTGGCTAAACCCTATTTTAACTCTATTTTCATCGAACTTTGAGCAATTAGTCTTGCAAAACTTGTGTTGTAAGGCTCAAAGTTGTCACAAACCTATTATTGACGCTTGAATAGTCATTATAGTTTACGACCAAACGCTCTATGAATTTTGAATTTAGGTACTAAAGTTGTAGCTGGCTGTCGATCGGACTATTATAGTCAAATTATCATCTGTGTAGCTTTCGTCCCAAACTATGTTGGGGTCGGCTTCCAGTTAACCCAGATGCGAATTGTTTTTTACACTTTATTATAATATATAAGTCTATACACTTACCTATATAATTAAATAAATAAAAATAAAAAAGCCTTATTATTTCCTATAAACCTTATAAAACATGATTCTTAGTCTAATGTTAGTACAATACTTATTCTAAAGTTAATCTATAATGTTGATCTATATCTTATCCTACAATATTGTTATAGGACCCCTTGATAGGGTATAGGCCTCCTCCAATTTCTTCCATGTCTCCCTGTCCTGCGCTGCTCTGGTCCAGTCTTTCCCCGCTACCGGTACTATGTCATCCACCCATCGTTTTTGTGGTACCTATATAATTAGTTGACACAAATTACTATGCTGTTTTACATCCGTAACATCACTATCTCAGGTTCAGTTGAGAACCAGCGTCGGGCACTAGTTGCTCGGCAGTTTGCTGAACTGGACCTATTTGGCGCTGCCGTGAGACACACAATATTATATCTTTTCGTTCCCTATTTAGTTTTTATATTGTTTTGTTGTGTGTACTTGTGGCATGTGTCAAATAAATATGTTTTCTTTCTTTCTTTTCTTTCTATGCAGCTGAATACCAGTATTTTACATGAAGCGACTGCCTAGCTGACCTCTACAACCCAGTATGTCATTGTACAGATTGGTAAGACTGTTTGCCATACTTTCGGTTCACTGACATTACTACTGAAAAACACGTGGTGGTAAAACTCAACAACACTTCGCTCGTCTTGGGAAACCCTTATGCTCAGCAATCGCGCTTGTAACTACTAGACCAACAAAGAAATTGTACGAAACACAATAAGCGGCAGCAATAACAATAACATAGCGACAGTTTCTAATATACTTAGCTCTACAAAAGAACACTAACCAGATTACAATGCATTTTCATTTTATCAGCTAAGTGAGGGTTGAAAGACGATATCAACCTGTTAATACCATTTGAAGACGCTTACAACCCGTAACGCAAGTCTTAAAAACGAATGGTCAGGAAAACTTAGACTAAGTTCGGATCAATTGCTCAGAATGGACTTGGCTAAGTAACTTGATTCCCTTGGTGAGAATTCCCGTAATATTGCAAATTGCACTTGCAGTTTTCGTAAGCGGATGTGTGCATTCTAACGCTTTAGTAATTTTAGGACCTCCCTAGTGGTTCTTGGTCCATTTGGTAATAATATTCCGTGAATTTGAATTTGTATGCGTTCATTTCAGTTTCTGCAAACGTAGTTTGTGTACATTCATTTAGTCTTGGTGTTGTGAATTTTTTTGTAGTCAGGTATTTATTCTTTTCTATGGTCAGTAGGTAAGGTAAATACGTAGTCAAGTTGTATCTTTTTGTTTTGTTTTATTTACAGCCATTTTTGCTCACAAGTTAAAAATAAAAATACAAAAATCTGTAGCGTAATAACTTCCCATTTCATAATTTAACTTTATAATAGAATTTATAATAGCAAGCTCCTCTCAATTTGATTGTTGGTTTAAAAATTAAGAGAGCTTATTAAAAGCTTGGAGTTTCAATCTTTTAAGAAGTCACTTCATTTAATGTTTAAAGAACTCCTTCTTTAACTCAAGGGAGTTATACTTACTTTACATTTTATTTTTTTAACTTAAATTCAAACGTGGTCCATAAAGCGTTGTGCTATACAACGCTTTAATGACCACGGGACAAACCTTAGAACACGAAATACAAAAAAAGTAGTATTTCGATTTGGTCGAAAGCGATCAAGGGCATTATGGCATTTTTCTTAAGAACGGTGAAAGTGCAATTTTCTACATGACGACACACCATTGTCGGCGACAATAGTGTTATCCATGGTTTCTTAAGGGAAGTCGACGGTTAAAGGAATTATATTTTTCCCTTAGCTATATTTTCCTTCGTGGTTTTTTCAGTTCGCTTTAATCCCCGAATCATTAGGCGGAGGTGTACCCTAATAGTCGACTACGCCAGTTATATTTATAATCCCGTGTTATAAGGAGTGAATTCATTGCCATCAACCGAGCACAAATCCACACTTCGTATCTCCTGCTGAGGAACTCTTGAGGGATGACCTAAGGATCGAATCCCGGACCACATGCTCAGAAATAGCGTGACCACTAGACGAACGAGAAGGATATTGAATGAATTTACCTATACCTACCTATATCATAAGAAAGACAAAGAAAAAATCACACAATTCATAAAAATGGGAAAGCTTACATAACCGTGTGGGTGCTAAACAAGTTTGTTACACCTGAATACTGAAACGGCTTGACGGATTTCGATGACAGACTCTGTCTTGGAAAAAGAAAAAATCCGAACTTGTGCCCGGTTGATTGCAATCCCCCTATTACATGGTATACCTCTGTCTAACTCTTTGGGGATTACAGGCGTAATATTATGTCATGTGTTTTTCATAGTAAATTATGTTTACCTATTGCATAATAATTAAGTTTTAGTGTGTAGTACCTTATATTTTTTGGGGTATGGGAAATCGCATAAGTAGACTTTGTTAGATGAATTCATTCTAATATTGCAGCAACAAATGCTATTCAATTTGAGACCCATAAATTAACCGATTGTTAGCTTCAATATAAATATAATAGGTGGATAGTTTTACATGGAAATTGTTATTATTTGAATATTTAAAGAATTAAATTACTCGTTTCTATTACTAAAAAAAAACACTACCTACCTACTTGTTGCGAGTAAAAATGAATTAATTCGTTTTCGTTACATATTTTTTAGTACAAATAATAATTAAACTTAAATATTTTTACTTTCGTAAAACGAAGATAATTGTTTTTGACCCCCGACGCAAGAACGACGGGGTGTTATATGTTTGACGTGTCTATCTGTGTGTGTGTGTGTGTGTCTGTGGCATCGTAGCTCCGTATCCAGTTAACTGCTGCGGCCGCCGCGCGCGCTTACGTCACCCCGCCCGGCCTTGGCAAAAAAAACGGTCGCAGCTGCGCGCCGGCCGGCCGGGCTCTTATCTTAATTTTTTGTTGACGTGTTATAAACAATAGACGCTTCAAGTAATGTTTTTGTTCAAGCTTATGAGAGACCCTTTCAAGTGGTGTCAAGTGTTTGTTAGTATTTCGTTTCAAATTTATTATATTATTTCGTAAACATTGACTAGGGTTGGCAAAAAACTTATGTGATTTTATGTGAAATTTAAAAATTATTATTTCAAAAAGTAAATCGATACCGTATATATTGTATGGCTTTTATTGGTGGAAGGGTTCTATTTACGTACGATAAAATAAAAATAAACATAGTTGTTGGTAGAAAAATATTATTATATTTTTTTTTTTTAACCAGTATTTATTGCCGACGGGGAATAATTTAATCACTTAAATTAAATAATTTATCACAAATATACTGTTTCACGTAAATTAAAAATTTTGCTACTATCTGAAAGATAATTTAATAATGTAACTTACTTGTAAGTATTATGCTGATAGGTTTATACAATAAATTAAAATATGGAATTAATTAATTAATGAATTAAATGAAAAAAATGCACTCGACATTGTTTGTTTATTTTTTTTTTGTGAATTTTGAGTAAACACAATACATACGATGTTATTGTTTTCTACAAGAACCGCCCCTATGACGACCCCCTGACCAAGAAATACTCT
Source organism: Diarsia dahlii (assembly GCA_949775195.1). Lineage (NCBI taxonomy): Eukaryota > Metazoa > Arthropoda > Insecta > Lepidoptera > Noctuidae > Diarsia > Diarsia dahlii. Next base: position 7,087,154 of record OX459200.1, read on the forward strand.
CTTTAATTAAATTTATTTATTTTAGTGAATTTTTAAAAAATATAATTTTGAATTTCGCGGACCGCCATGTTTGTTTTTTTGCAAGGTTATGTTGAACAAAACTTAAAATCTTAACTTTAATTTACTATCTTTTGTATATGTTTTTGCTGAAAACTATTGTCTAGTAAATATCCAATGTGATAACTATTACTTTGGATACGGAATTGGTCTTAAAATTTCATAAATTACGAAAGCATTCTGACAAAATTCTAACACCGTTACAAGCACCCGTAAAATCACTCAGAAGTTAAAATATACTTACATTTAGGTTAAAATCCGGTTGCACACACATACACTGTATTATAATTATCCACAAAATCACTATTTTATTCAAAAACACTCACTCAAAACCAATAAATTACTTGAAAATACACTAGAGCATCCGTCAATCGCGCGCGTCATTCATCGGATTTCAAAGACTGACATTCAACTTTTTTTTTTAAATCGAATTGACCATAGTGGTATAGTGTTGTCGTGTTTTTAGCATGAAGAATTTAATAAAGTAGCGGGTAGAAAAGAGAAAAAGGATTGAAACTTCATGGGATAGAAGGAAACAGATATAGTCCGACGCCATGGAACTACTACTACTAATTGTGACAAATGTCACAAAGTGGCGCTCGGGCCGTTTTGACGGATTGTCCCAAATGGGCCAATTTGGCGTTTCAGTGGGTATTTGTCTGCGAGTGGATAATTAGACAGTGGTAAAAAAAATCTGCGGTAGATTGTATGATTTGTTATTTTGAACTGGGTGAAATAGGTTAGGTTAGGTTAAATCTATGAACAACCGCTACTTCCAAGTTGCTCGCAGAAATTAGTTAGAATAAACTTAGGTATTATTATAATACGTAACCGAACGAACATGTCGTCGGCGCCGATCAATCGCGTTCGCGATAAACAAATGTGGCGGTGAGCCTCTACTCGACTAGGTTTTGTCCGTGCATTTTCTTAAAAAATATCAAGGCCAAAAGCTAATCCATTTGAGTACATTTTTTTACTGAGATAGATGAGGTATTGTCGAGTAAAATGCATAAACAAAAGCTCATCTAGTAGAGTCTGACTCGTGACTCAAATAAAAAATTGTAAATTTGTAAATTCGCGTCCCGTTTTCACCCTTTGCTTAATTTTAAACAATTTTTTATGATATTCGGATATTATTTTCAAATCAAAATTGCTTGTTGCTGCACTCACCGACGGTAAACCCACGCGCGGCTTTGAAAGTTTAGTTTCCCGGGACTAGTTAGAAAGTTACATTTGTGAAATACGCGTATATATTTTAGAGTTTGAATGATTTCTTTTCCTTGAGTATAGCTCAGGATATATTATGTAGTCGGGACTCCTACAGCATTTATTTAAATAAATTCAAAACTACTTATACATGGTCTCGACAGGTAGTAGTTTCGGATCTAGCTGTTAATTTATGCGAGTTAAAATGTGTGTAAATCAAGCCAAAAGAAATTCTTAATGAAGGACAAGATATTTAAAAAAAATGGCATTTGTAGGGCGATGACCAAAGTAGCCAATTGCATGACTTGAACTGTGCATTATAATAATAAATTAGTCAACGATTTTATAAGTTAAAGTAAAACAGGTAATATAAATATAATTTAAAACAGCATCACCTATTGGCCTAATAATGAACTATTCAGCAATTCAGATGAAAAACAGGTCAACACTTTGCTATCACCGCTCTGCTACGAAACACGCTGAAGGCAAAATAGTTACTGTACACAGTAATCAGATGGCGCTGTTAAATTAGAGATGGAATGGTGTTATTCATTTAAGGAATCATTGACTGTAACATAATAATAATATATAAATACATAGCAATTCAAGTATCTAGATCTAGCTCGCGAGGTTGTCGACATGTGGCACGTGAATACAGCAATCATTGTGCCGATAGTCGTGTCTGCCAATGGCTTATTAGCCAAGAGCCTCGACGATGGTCGTCGAGGCTCTTGGCTAAGGAGGCTCTCGCTTGGTAGCTGGATCAAGGGCTTGATTCAGAAGCCAGTACTTCTGGAGACGGCGCGCATTGTCAGGAGGTTCCTCTCTCAAGAGCCCTGACCACCGGTAGCTCGGACCCTGTTTCCAATGCCGGTGGGCTACTATTTTTTTATATTTTTTAATGTTTTTTTGTATTATTTTGTATAAGAATATTTAAAAATGTAAATAAAAGGAAATAATTATACCTACATTAACAAAATAATAATGAATTCGAAAATTTGTTTTCTTGTGAAGTAAGGTTTGATAAAGTTAGGATTAAGATTTTATACTATCTTTTTAAATTCGTTGATTCTCTATCCTTCTTCATATCACCCTTAGTCTTCCTTTTCTGTCACAAAATTAAACACTTTTTTTTAAGGAAGTGAAGAAGAGAGAAGTGAGGGAGTGAAGTGAAAGAATAATCGAGACTGTGTGACAATCTGTGTGATCAGGATGTAAAATGAGTGTTACAGTCGGTTTTCTCCGAAGAGGAAAATTCTACGTCCCGCCATCCACACGGGCCTGAGGTTCGGCCCAGACGGGTCACCTCCCCACTACTAAGAGGACTGAATTCCCAATTGAAGGCAGTCGTGTCCCGGTGATAACTCTCAATTGTTCCTTCTAGTTCAAAACAAACAACAGTTGAAGAACAGAAGTTTTATGGAATAGGTATGTTTTGTCGAGCTCCGCGATAAAATTTCCCACTGCTGGGCAAAGGCCTCTCCATTCCTTTCCAACTCTCCCGGTGTTTTGCACCCAATTTGTATCAGTGACTTTCCACCCCGAATATTATTATTTACAAACTTTAAGTACAATATTATGAGTGCTTTATAAGTTTAGATTAACGGAAGTTTGATTGAAATAAACAGGCAATGATCTAATTTCATTTAATATACACAGAACTTAAAAAAAAATATTAACATCGTGTTAATCCTCCCAGAAACAATGTTAAAATAATTATTCATACTGTTAAAAACATGGCTCATCTAAAACACAATTCAGTATTTTGAATGCCGACGCGTTCTTCGGAATCTCCAATATCTTCGAGCCACATATCAGTGATTGGTAGCCTGTTTACCATTGCAGTCTTTAGCTCTATATCTGAAGTTAGAGTAGAAAACCTTACATTTTCTTGCTGAAACAATAAAAAAAACATGTTATTAAACCTGTGGAGTTACTGGGGGGTAGTCACCCCAGTACATCTTTAAGAGGAACTTTTTAAACTAGGTACAGTATGTGCCCTGCATAAACTGTCACTTTCAAACAACCCGCAGTCATCAGCCCTTGCGGGCCTCTTCCATGTTGCTGACACTTCTTTGAGGCGCGCCTGGAACAAGACCGTCGGCCGTCGACACGGCCTATATCGCCATAAGACGGACGGACGTTGAGCTAGCCTAATACTCACCGTCGACTGGCCCACGCCTACGGGATATGGTCGGTGGTTGTATCAAAACAAAAAAAATGATTTTCGTCTCGAAAAAAGAACAAACAATACGTTAATAATGCTTGAAAAAGTTTCTTACCGAACAATAATGATAATCAGGTTGTACATAATACGAAAACGGATATTCGCTGGATTGGTTTGATCCAATCACCATATCATTCCAAGTCAATAACAGCATTGCTGACGTCAAGTCAAAATCTTTGTCGCCACCACGGATGTTGTAACATATGTAAGTCAGTCTTTGACGAGCGCTTGTTGACCTCATTTGCAACCATGTGATTTGTTCTGTTGACAACTGAAACAAACATTTTCTAAATTAAATGCTCCTTAAACTGTGCTGTAGCTAAGTTTTTTCCTGGGGGTAGGCTGAATGCCACCTGGTCTCATCTGTACATTCTACTAATAGGGGATCAGATAAATTCTAATTAGTCCGTCAGATAGATTTTAATAAAAAATTGAATTCAACACATATTTTTGTTTTTTTCACGTAAACAAAAAATGAAGACGATATAGTGCTTTGAAAATTCATGTGACGTCACATGTCAGTGCATTTTTTATCTACAAGTGACGTCACAAGGCCCCCTCATGATCTTTGACGCGTTTTATCTTCGTCAATTTTTATTAATTTGATAAAACAAAAAACACGTATCCAATATTTTTCGAAAATCTAACTGACGGACTAAACAGAATCATATTTTTATGAGTCATTTCGGGCAATATTTGCACATAATTATTTATACAGCCTCTCGTTTTGCAGCCTCCTCCATTTTTTTTTCATATAAATGGATTTTAGTAAGTGTGAACCACCCATGTTAAGACGCGGCCTGTCTGATTCTCGACACACACAAACAAAGGCAAACATCCTTACATAGTATAAAACAAAGTCGCTATTTTTGTCTGTTTGTCTGTATGCTTAAATCTTTAAAACTACGCAACGGATTTTGATGCGGTTTTTTTAATAGATAGAGTGATTCAAGAGGAAGGTTTTAGTATATAATTTGAACGACATCCACGCGGGTGAAGCCGCGGGCATCAGCTAGTTAAACTTTATTCGATAATTTATTTTTTCCAAAACCACAGCACAGAAAACAGCGTGTATTGACCAGGTCCCGCAAATTAAACTGATTAATTATTTATTATATGTATTTTATGACAATCCCTTGAATCTTACGAGGATAGAAAACTGCAGCTTGTATAATTTTTATATAAACTTTTGAATCACCTTCTCAAAAATCAAAAATCACGGAGAATTTCGATGAAAGCTGAAATAAAGAGGTTTAATGGGGAAATCTACCTATCTATTACTTCAATAAAGTAAGTTTTTTGTTATTCATTGTTTGTGAATTTGAAACAGTTTTAATAAGTTTATCTTACGTCATTGTAGAATAAAGTATTCTTCGTTACATCGCTTATCTGGCTGCTCATCCATCCTTTTCGTTCAAATGATTCATTTCCTGGTGAGAAGTCCAGTTCTCTCCGAACACAAGTCTCTTTGGTTTCCATATTGCAAAATACTAGAAAAGGTTTCGCAGGCGGCCCCAGATAATATGTACCTGAAATATTAGAACATAACACCTGTAAACTTCTAAGGGTTTGGTAGAGTTTAGTATAGTAAACATCCATTTCGTCAGCATTTCTTAAGTCCCATGTAATAAGGATTGAAAGTCCCATGTAATAAGGGGTAAGCCTATTGCCATCCACTGGACAAATATCCAGACTTCTGCTACTGAGAAATTCCTGATGAAATCCAATAACACTTTGCCCGACCCGAGATTTGAACCCAAGACCTCATCCTCAAAAGTCGGACTTGCGACCACTTGACAAACAAATTATCAATTGAAACCCAAGTTTCACCAAACACTTACGAATAAAGTCTTAAAGACAAGAAAAAAATATCACAACACTTGCTCTCTTCTTCTTTATACGAGAGGTAAAAAAATGCTTGGCACGACTGTACAGTCAGCATCAGAAGTAGCTGAACATTTCGGAATTTTAATTCTTTAATGTACAGGACTCTAGTTATTATTTTTAATGTTTCAGAAGATTATTCGTTAAAATAGTCCTTAAACTCCAATAAAATTTAGTAACGAGTAATATCTAACAAGTTTTTATTAAAAAAACAGCTTCGAAACTTTGAGTAATGTTAACATACTTCTAATGCTGACTGTACCATAATGCTTAAACTGCACAAACAAAATAGTTTCCTACCGCTGAGAACACCGGGTGGAGCTGATTTACAAGTAACTGTTGCTGGTGACTCTTTTGTTCCAAAGTTTTCTCCTGAATTACCTGTGGAAGATTCACAAAGTTTAATCTCATGAGTTTTCAGAAACTTTCAGAAATGAATGTTTTCACAACTACTCAGCTGAGTCTCCTTAGTACTTCTTCCTGATAAATGGAGGCCTAAAGTGGCCGCTAAAGCTAAATCATATCATCATCATCAGCCTATAATGTTCCCACTGCTGGGACTCAGGCCTCCTCTCTAGGACACATATCTTCGAATTTTTGGTTCTAAGACTTGCAGGTTTCCTTACGATGTTTTCCTTCATCGTTTTGAGAGCAGTGGTGAAAAAATAAGTTACACAAAGTAATGCGCCTGTCTGTGTTCGAACCCACGACTAACTGTTCGTATGTCAGGACCGCCACCACTGCATAAAGGATAATAATTTATGAATTGAGTTAAAACTCATAAAATGGTTACAAAGTGACAATTCATAGTAACTGCGTCTGTAACCATTTTACGAATTTTATCGCAATTCATTATTTTGAACCTATTATGATTCTGGTGAAGTAGCCGTTTTAGGCCCCCTGGAGTGCATTGCCACTGCCAGTACTATCTCCTCGAGTCTTCTTCTTCTTATCGTGTGGGCAGTAAGGTCTAACGACACAAACACACCCTAGTGTCAGTGTTTCTAAACCGCCTCAAGGGCCTTTGACATGGTGACGACCGCAATTTGGCGACCACCGGTTTATTACATGCCTTCCGAAGCACGAAATCATCTTTTATCAGACAATCAGGTGATTCAAGCCTGCAATGTCCTATCCAAACTGGAAACAACTTTACAAAGCATGCTTCCCGTGGGAATCGAACCCACGACCACCGGGCCACTAGGCAAGCGGCTAAACCACTCAACCACGGAGGCAGTTATCTCCTTGGGTTAAATAAATTGTATTCCTAATAAAAATATATTGTTAAAAGATGATAATTATGAGTTTTGTTCATAAATATACATTTGATTTCATTATTCTAATTTTGTCCACTAAATATTTTTTGTTGTAATATTATTTGTTTTTTAGGATTGTTATTATTTAGTTTTTTTTTATATATTTAACTATTATGTGCAGTGTAACTGTTTATATAACTTGGTTAGAAAGAAAAAAAATACAGTTTAAATAGATAATGAATATACTCACAACCACAACCTCCCTTATCACCCGGTGGTCCTCGTAGCCCTGGCATTCCCTTACGAAATGAAGTAAGACACTACATTAGTCTTTTTTTTTAAAAAACGTTGCCCCCCACCCTGAGAATTTCTCCTGTATCGTGGGTGCTTTTACAAACATTTAAAGTCACATACAACCACACCCAGACCCGAAACAAACTATCTGTGGGCCATACAAATATTTATTCCGTGCGGGGATCGAAACCGCGACACTCAGCGAAGCAGTCCAATCGGTCAGTCACTGCACCAACGTGCTGTCAGTCTCTACTTTACACAAGCTACAGTGATTTTACAATAGTAAATAAGCTATGACCACTGTAACTATATCTAAGACTACAATTACAGTTACGGTTGTTTTAATTAGAAAGACAGCATATATGACAAAATATTATTATAATTATGCTGTCATCAAATAAACAGCTTAGAAGTCCAAGCATACATAGATAAATGTTAATAACTTGACAACTGACCTTATGGTAACACTTTATGAACTAGCAGGCCTTCAAGCATCGTTCACGTGAAATTATTTAAAAAAATATGACTTCGCCTTTTGAATCAGATTTTGTTACCAATTTGGAAGGTTTTCATTTTTTGCACGTAACCATAATTTTGATTCACTAAAATAATGATAACCTAAGCTATTACTGCGATAACTGATGACTACATGATGATACTTCTTATAACATCAGTTATCGGTCTGTAAAAGTTCCGTCAAAACCGGTACAGCCCTTTTGGGGATTAGGCGTAACTGTGGGCGTAACCAACATACAGACAAAACAAATGAAAAAAATGTTTTTATATAAGTGTACCTATTCATAATGTAAGTATATTTCCAAATGCTTTCAGTAAAATAAAAAAGTTGTTTTCGATATTATTTGACTGTAAATAATGTCGAAAACAACTTTTTTACTTCAAGGATAAAAACATAACAAATAGAAGAGCACAAAGGTACTGCTTATTTCAAAAGAAATTTCTTCCAGCAGACCTGCGAGAGGAAAGTTGGATTAGAAATGTAGACACAGTGTGTAGACAAGACTAACAAGATTTTATTTAAAATATTTCGTGCCCTTAAATCGAAAACCAACTAAAGTCACTTATGGTGAGGTGTCAGTACAAGTACCGTTAGAATCTCCTTTTCAAGATCTACATACTGGTAAAACCCGTTTTCCGATTTGACACTCCGTTCTGGATTTAGCTTTTAGCTAAAGTAACTTAACAGGATATTTTTGAAATAAAGAACAGGCAAAACCCAATAAGTGTCAGTTAAAGCAAGGTTTCTGCACTGTAAACCATGTTTTTAGCCAGGAAAAACATTTAACGTTTAAGTGGTTTTTACACGATTCAAGTTAGATGAACAATAACAATTTACTAACTGAGTCAAGAGACTAAAGATTTCTACTTAGTTTTAGCAATAATTGCTAAAACTAAGTAGTAATCTTTAGTCTTTTATGGATTTTATGGATAATTATTATCCATTAGGTTAAAATACAAATTTCGTTTAATTAAATTAATTAAAAAACTGCTGTCGAAACTCTATTCTTCAAAAGACAAGAAAACATTGCGGCTACAGGAAAAACCACTAATCTGCAGCACTTGTCAAGCCAATGTTTAATTATTCCTACTTGTTTTGAGAATTAAGTTCTTTTTTCTCTTCCACCCGAATAATGAATACAATATGAAATGAAAAATACACATACTCTCCTCATTATCAGTTGTTTTAATAGACATTTTACGATTTGAACCTTTAAACACGATTTTCTCGAAACTGTGTTTTATGCAGTTAGTTGGGTTTCGAAGTAAGGGCACGATTTATTTATAAGATTTAATTTTTATTTATTTATTTATTTATTTATGTACACACAAAATACAAAAAAGGATACAGAAGGGTACAGAATTTATTTTGCGACATTGATGTACAAAAGGTAACCCGTTATGCGTCTATTTTCCATCCTATTTACCTTAAAGTGTCCAAAATTATCTAAAAATGTCTCACCTGATATCCGGGTAAACCGGGTAAACTCTATGGGAGAAAAAGCAATACTAGTTAAATATCAACACAAGTTTTTATGTAATCTTTATTTAATAGAATAAACAAATGAGGCAATGCTGCTAGTCTCTTCATGGGCATATAATTCGTTGACAGCCATGAGGAGCGGTTTTTATGCCTTTTTAAAGCTTATTTTAAGTTTATAAAATAGATCATAATTAATCATACTTATAGTTAGTAAAAACAGTTATGTAATTGATTTATCATGTTTGTCATTAAGATTTCATCCATCTTTTTTAGCCTGTCGATTGATGTCGTAAAAGTACAGTGTTGTTTTTACGGATTTTAGCCGGTTGACCCAATTGTGGCAAATGAATTTTCAAAAATCAAAATACACCATACAGAATACAGATACAGAATAATCTAGGTTTACAAAGTAGTGATGTTAGTAAAATTAAATGTTTCTTTTTTCCCTTAATTTAGTGTTAGTTTTTAGTTTTTTTTTTTTAATTCTCTAAGAACCCCTCTTTACAGGTAAAGGCAACTGCCCTACACTAGGAATTTCTCCTGTATCGTGGGTGCGTTCACAAACATTTAAAATCACATACACAAATACCCAGACCCGGAACAACTGTTCCGTGCGGGGATCGAACCCGCGACACGCAGCGCAGTCCATTTTTTTTTTAAACGTTGCACCACACTAGGAATTTCTCCTGTATCGTGGGTGCGTTCACAAACATTTAAACTCACATACACAAATACCCAGACCCGAAACAACTATCCGTAGGCCGTACAAACATTTGTTCCGTGCGGGGATCGAACCCGCGACACGCAGCGCAGCAGTCCATTGCTTGAGCCACTGCGCCAACCGTGCCGTCGAACTATGAATTTCCTACCAGTAGGTGGGAAATTCATAGTCATAATAAAAATAATATGTTTTACTGACGAATTAAGTCAAACCATGAAACTAACATCATCATCATCATCAGCCTATTAATGTTCCCACAGCTGGGACTCAGGCCTCCTCTCTTTGAGAGGGAATGGGCTATAATCTACCACGCGGGCCCAGCGCGGATTGGTAGATGTCACATGTCTTCGAATTTTTGGTTCTAAGACATGCCGGTTTCCTCACGATGTTTTCCTTCACCGTTTTGAGAGCAGCGGAGATGAATTAAATTACACAAAGTAATGTGCCTGCCTGGGTTCGATCCCACGACCTACTTACTGTTCGTAAGTCGGGGCCGCCACCACTGGGCCACCGCTGCACCTTTATGAAACTATCGAATTAAATAAACTGGCGAATGCGGGAAACTAACCAGTGTTAAGCCTGGAATACACATGCTACTAGAAAAGCATGCTTGTTTGCAACTAGGTAGTATTGTCATTAATTGTAGCATGCTTTCCGAGTGTGCACATTTGCTCTAAAGCACAGACCTCAAAAGCATACTCTTTACGATCATACTTATTTTTAGCACGTCTGACGCCCGAATACTCGAACGTCACTCAATTATAAGTAGCCCTCAAAACTCGTGCTATCTCTGTCACTCTGCGTTAAAGTAACAAAGACAGCACGAGATTTAAGTGCAACTTAAAATTGAGTGACGTTCGAGTATTCGGGCGTGAGTGACATTATCTTAAGCCGTGTCCCCACTAGAGCCGGGCAGCCTTGCCTCGTGAGTGTGGACGTGAGCGAGGCCTGAGCCGCGCGGCTTAACCGGAACGTTTGGTCGCATCCCCACTTCAGCCGCGCGGCTAACAGGAACGGTTCGGGTGAATTTAGTGGGGACGCGGCTTTACACTCTTTTATTGGAGACACTGACAGAAAACAACAAAAAAGGTGACAGCACGATAAAAAAAACTTAAAATAGTAAAACCAAAGAACATCAAAAAAGAGGTTTTTATACGTCGTGCTAGTTAGCAAGAAAAATAGACCGGCTTGCGATTAGGTAGCATGCCTTGAAACAAGCATACTCTTTTCGCATACACTTGCTACTTGTGTGCTACTAAGTGACAGCTGCTCGAAACTAGCATGTTTTTGTGCTACTACGTAGCATATGTATTCCAGCCTTTACGCATCCTAAAATTATGACTACTCTCAGAAATAAAATAAAACTCACATGGTCTTCGTTGCCTTTTGGACCAGGCATTCCTGGAGGACCCTGAAATTTTCAAAAAGATTGTAAAAGACAACCAGTTCCCAAATAAACAATTATAACACCAACAATTTTATGCGAAATTGTTATAGATTTTATTAAACCTGCATCAAACTCAAAGCATTTAATTCAGAGATCACGGCTTTTGAATAGTCAAAAATAAGCCACCAACAGTCCAGCTACAGGTATAATAACTATTGCATAATCTGTGGTAGACATCTCTTGCATAGACAAAACCTTATAGCCGAGATTATTCATCAGCAACTTGCTCTAAAATACAACCTTGGGGAATCGAAAGTGCCGTACCACAGATACCTACCTATGTGCCCGACCCAGTTCTCAAAAATGCCAATTTCACACTGTACCGTACTCTATTGTAGTTAGTTAATAAACTCAGTGTTACAGGCTTACGGATATAGTGGTGATGGATCGATCAGAGCGACGCGCAATAGTTTTTGACTTAACGGTCCCGCATGACGAGAAGCTCATGAAAGCCGAGAAAGACAAGCAAATCAAATCTCTTGACTTGGCTCGCGAGTATGCCGACATGTGGGGTGTGGACTCAGCGATCATTGTGCCGATAGTCGTTTCAGTCAATGGTTTAATTGCAAAGAGCCTCGACCAACCGGGTGGAGGAGGCTCTCGTTAGGCAGTTAGATCGGGGGCTTGATACAGAAAGCGGTTCTCCTGGATACAGCTCGTATTGTTATGAGGTTTCTTTCTCTGGAGCTCTTACCACGCGCCGGTAGCTTGGACCCTGTTCCCGATACCAGTGGTCTACATTATTTTTGTATTCCTTAAATGTGTTTTTAATTGTTTAAATTCAGTGTTCAACGTTTGATTAAAAATACTAACCGGGATTCCTGGATCACCCATGGTAGGTACCTTTTAGTCCTGGCTGTCCTTCGTACTGAAACAATCGTATAAAAATTGGAATACATTAGTTCTAGGTGAAATTGTGTATAATTATCTGGTTTAGTAAATAGTGAACAACGAGTATATTTTTTATTTACCTTCTGTCCTTAACTGTTGTGGTAATTTTTATATCTTATAACCAAATATTTAAAGATCTGAGCTTGATCACCCACTCTCACAAAAAAAAAATTCAATAATTTTATTCGAAAACGTTAATATGTTATGTTTTGTTATGACCATGAATATGATTCGGAATAGGTAGAGCTGTTTTATGTACTTGCCATAGGTTAGAATAATATGGATATTCCCCGAGTCCCGGGATTTGGTCTTTAACAAGTAAAATCATAAAAAAATTACTTAAACCATTTTATATAATTATATTGACAAAAATAATGAAATTAAATAAAATCCCGTAGTATCAGTTGTAATCCTGTGGAATATGTTCATCGATGTTTGCGGTCAATGAACCTAAATAGCTTTACCTATTCCGATCTATAGTTATGACTGAATATAAATATTCTTCTTCTTCTTAGCGTGTCGATGACAATTCGAATTGAGTCAGCCCAAAATTTGGCGACGAGCTTGGCACTTTCAGTGGCGTCCATCAGTTTTTATGATGTGCAAGTAACAGGACAGGCAGGACACGATATCGAGTGCCCAATAGTTAATGGGGGCAAAACCACATTATCCCTTCAGAGCAGAGCACTCCACCTGAACAGGTTCTCCTTGCTTCGGCCTACCTGTGCTAAAATACTCGGTGGTGGTCCTCGTCCCGGTTCCCCCATGGAACCTTTTTCTCCAGGAGGTCCATCCAAACCCTGAAATCATCAAAAGTATTACAAGGTCACATTGTTGGTGAAACAGTCATTTAAGCACTAATCACACTATCACACTAATATTATAAAGGCGACAGTTTATGAGTGTGTGACTGTGTGAGTGTGTATGTTTGTTACTTCTTCACGCAAAAACGACTGAACGGATTTAGATGAAATTTGGTACACAGATAGTTTATAACCTGGATTAACACAAAGGATAGTTTTTATTCCGATTTTATCTTCTCGTGGGATAACTTTCGAGTTGTAGCGGATGAAACCGCTGGCAATTACAGCTAGTGAAAGATAATATTTTCGTTACTTTATGGGTTAAAAATTTTATATTTGTAGGAGGAGTAGCTTGTGGTTAATATATTACAATTTATTATTTCGTTTTTCAAGGGCAACCAAACACTTTTTGAAGAAAAATGACTGTCAAACCGCCCTTCATAGTAATATCGAAAATACTTACAGGGATGCCGTCTGGAGCATTGTCACCATGCGTAATTGAAGCAGGAGTTTCCAAGTCATCCTTGAATAAGAAATTTTAAAGCTTGAACACAAAAAATCATGATTTCGATGCCGTTTTACCAAAATGTCTTCGACCAGAATAGGCAATCAGTCTCGCGTACATTATTAAACTGTTTGGTTTAACTGTAAGTTTACTATACATCCTTACTTATATATAAATGCGAAAGTAACTCTGGTAGCTTGTACCTATGTACGAGTATGTTTACTACTTTTTTGGAACTTGACAAGGATCTCCTTGTCAAGTTCAAAAAAAGTAGTAGTATACAATTTTGTTAAAATAACGTTGCCCTACACTAGGATTTTTTCCTGTATCGTAAGTGCGTTAACATACATTTAGTCTACAGCATTGATATAATAAAACCCTAGATGCACAGTCTCGAACAAAACAAACAGTCGAAGCTGTCGCCAAACACTCACCAATACACGCACTACTACATGTAGTTATCGTCACTATAAACATATTTTTTTTGGCAAATTCAACCTTACGCAGATTCCTTTTACAATGCAGTTATAAAAAGCAATGTAAAAAGTATTTTGTACGACCGTGCAGAGACGCGAGCGACGCGAGACTATTTGAAATGAGTTTATTGTGAACTCATTTTAAGCGGACGGTTTTGAGACGCGGAGTGTGTATCTTGGGTTTTATTATATCAATGGTCTACAGACACAAAACTTGCGGCGGCCGAGCGATGGCGGCAGCGTGGCGAGGCGGCGATATCTCACGCGGGCACGAAACAAACCGTAAATTAAAAGACTGTATAATAGAACCCGCGCAATGGAATACTTTTGTTTACATCGCCGTTGCGTCGCGTCGCCCCGCTGCCGCTGGCTGCCGCCATCGCTCGTTTTCGGGCCCGTAGACTTAAACTCACATACACATATACCCAGACCCGAAACCACTCTGTAGGCCATACAAAATTAAATATTTGTTACGTGTGAGGATCTTCGTGACACGTAGCGCAGCAGTCGAGTGGCTTGAGCCACTGCATCAACCGTACGCCTGTAATCCCCGAAGGGTTAGGCAGAGGTATACCTAATAGTACTTACTACCACTCGACTTATCGTGTGACACCACTTTGCTACCCATATTATCCGTCACATATGCCATCGAATGTTTCTTTGGTCTTTGTCACATGACCATACCAAGACAATCGACTACCACACAACGTTTCAGTCATCAACTTCACTTTCAGACTTCCTCTTATTTACTCATTTCTTACTTTATCTATTCCCGTAACACCACATCTCTCAATTAATATTCTCACCTCAGCTACATGCAATTGCCTTTAAGTCATTATTTTTGTGGCCCAACATTTTAATCCTCATAAGAAAGTAGGTCTTACCAGTTTGAGTTTGTTAAATAGAAATTTAAGAAGAATCCGAAAATGTTAGATTGATCCCGTGACTTGCCACAGTTTCATCCATCCATATTGCTGGGCGTAAGCGAGAGCATTTTTAACCGACTTCTAAAAAAAGAAGGAGGTTCTCAATTCGGATGCTTTTTTTTATGTTTGTTCGGGCATAACTCCGTCACTTGCAAACCACTTTTTTCGTCACTTTTTTTGTTGGAAAGGGTATACTTCCCAAATGGTCCCATAATTTTATTATCGAAGGACAAGCGGTTTTTGAAAAATCAACAAAACTAAAAAAAAAGCTACATTGTCCACATTATGCACCCATGAACATGTGAACCACTAAAAAGTGAAAAATAAAAACAGATTTAGAAGAAAAATCAGTTTCTGAAGTCGGTGACTTTTGTTTGTTTGATTTTGTCACCGACTTCAGAAACTGATTTTTCTTCTTAAGTTTATTTTTCACTTTTTTTTGTTTTGTTTCTGAAGTCGGTTTTATTTTTTGTTAAAAAGTTTTTTGCTGATTTAAACCAGTTCACTCTTCAATGACTTACCATTTTCAAAGAGCAGGTAGCTGAAACAAACAGGTTTAAATTAATTATGAATACGAACCAAAACTATTGCTCTTGATCGAAATGACAAATCGTAAAAAAAGTGACAAAGTCTAAAAGTTGAATGACGTTAATTTGAAAGAGAAGAAGACAGAATTAAAGTAATGTTTAAGTTAAATGTTCTTTCGTATCGCATAGTTCTTTTATGACATTTCTGAATCGGCTCGTTTTCTCAAATGAAAATTGCTTGGTTTTTTTCTAATAAATACATGAAAAAGCACATAATTATTATTAATTTTAAAGGCCGCCTGCTTATTCTCTTATTTTTTTTATTTTCAACAGGGTTTTTGTTTTTAACATACATAATTACACGACGAACGGACGGCTATCCAGCTATAGTTCGGAAAAGAGTTGCTTCCTTGTTGCGACGAGTGAGAGACAGCAGCAATGGCATCCTCAGGATGATTGCTTCCCGCACTGATTGTCCGATCCAACATAAATGGATGTGTTTGTGTACCGGACAATTCTGACATGCTAGTGCTTGATTTGTAAAATTGTCATGTATTTTTTGTGTATAATTTTCTAATTTGATTGACTGATTAAGTATATTTTGACATTGGAATTATTAATATTGACTGTCATTATTCACTGTTCAATTTTCATTTTATAATTGTTATGATCTATTCTTTATTTCTATTATGTGAATGTTGTATGTTATTAATTGATTTATTGTATTTTGTTCTAATTTTTGTATCTGCGGACTGACTACTCTCTTTTGTTACTCTTTTCTCTTATGGATTGCATTATCTGAAATAAACGTATTATTATTATAATTATTAATGACATTATATTCGAAAACATGATTTCAAAACTACGAAAAATGTAGATCTCTAGATATTTTATCTGTTTATTTTTCCTTTTATTCGATGCTTTATAATATTAATAATTTTAAACAAAACCGTTAAAAACTTGAGCCCTCTAATTTTACCTTATCCGTCTTGTGTTATTTAATTAATATATTTTTTATTTATCGATTTTTAATAACTAGTCGCTAATGACGTTAATTTGGATTTCCTGTTTACATTTTATAGAATTCGTTATTTTTACTATTTTAGCCTCGGCGGTTAATCGATAAGTAAAAAGTTTATAATATAAAATGCTAACATCATTTTAACTAAGTCGTCAATGCAAAAATCATGAAGCAAGTCAAAAAGGAATTAAGAGTATAAAAAGATATGATTAAGTTAAATTATAATGTTCTTTCGTATAGTTTTTATGTTATTATTTCACTATTCCGATTCGGAGTTTTCTCGAATGAATATGGCTTAGTCTGTCTTTTTTTGTATAAACATAAGTTTACGCCTTCTTCCATGGGGGCAGTCAAAACTACATAAAGTCATTATATTTATTCTCTTTAAAGTCAGTTTTTTTTTTATCATAGCATTTTTCTTACCTGTCTTTTTGTCGTTTTGATTACCATCATCTGTCATGCTCTGAAAACAAAGTATTTTTTTACTTTACTTATTTATTTAACTTATTCCACGCAGACAAGCCATGGTAACCTCAGACCAACAAAAAAAGGAAAACGGCGCGCCACGAACATCAAAAGTGAGTCAACTTTTTAATCAGAAATCAGAAATCATTTATTTTGCCGAGAATATGTGTACAAAATAAGATGGTAACATTGTAAAACAGTTTCAACACACTCTACCTTACGGCATGCAAAAAGTAAAGAAAGTATATTTACTCAACTAACAACAAGACTAAACAATCAAATAACAAAGAGATAAAATGAAATCGTGGATTAAAATACAGACACATATCGCTCACGTTCTATACAACATAATAAATAAACAACAACAAACTTTCTTCTAAAATTAACAAATAATTGATTAAAATTGATTAATTTGCGTACATTTAACTCGACAATTACATAATTAATCTATGTGTGTAGACAATGTCTCGTGAAGTCGTGACGTACTAGGAGAAATGCGTGTGGTTTTAGTGTGGGTGTGTGTGTGAGCTTGTATGTTTACTTGCTATAGGCGCGTGGTTTTGTGACTTCACTGTTGGTGTTCGCGGCGCGCCGTCTTCCTTTTTTTCTTGGTCTGAGATGGTAACTCCGTTCAAGATGCGCACTCTACTCCCTCGATGTTTGTCATTTCTGTGCCGTTTTGTGGGAATAAACTAACTACTATAAATTTGTATCGAGAGTAAATAAAAAAATTTGACAAAAAACTTTTTAACAAAAAATAAAACCGACTAAAAAAAATCACAAAGAAGTCAAAAATAAATCAGTTTCTGAAGTCGGTGGCAAAAAATTAAATCAAACAAACAAAGGTCACCGACTTCAGAAACTGATTTATTTTTGACTTTTTTGTGTTTTTTTAAGTCGGTTTTATTTTTTGTTAAAAAGTTTTTATTTCTCAATTTTTAGTGGTTCACGTCATGTTTATGGGTCATAATGTGGACAATGTAGTTTTTTTTTTAGTTTTGTTGATTTTTCAAAAACCGCTTGTCCGATTTCGATAAAAAAATTATGGGACCATTTGGAAAGTATATCCTTTTCAACTAACTAAGAATTTTTCAAATCGGTTAGCAAATGACGGAGTTATGCCCGAACAAACATAAAAAAATAAACATCCGAATTGAGAACAACCTTCTTTTTTTAGAAGTCGGTTAAAAATACTGTAACAGTTTTTTGGGAAACCAGAAGTTCGAGGAAGCCTCTTACTGTCGATTTCAACTGCCCTTGGTTTTCTATGACTGCCCTTGGCGTCTAGAGACTGAAATGTCTCCTCGTGTGTGTTTGTTAACAATTTGGGAGGGAGTGGAACACCCTGCTTGACAATATTGTTAAATAAGATTTTAAACTGACATGGTCAGTAACACTATTATATTTTATAATGACAACGGGATATTTACCATGTTTTCTCATTGTTTCGAGTTCCCAATATTTTGGCACTGCAGCTGTTACAAGCATCATGGGTAACTGAAGTCATTGCGGTTGGATGTTTATGAGCAGACAAATCGGTCAACCCTCTTTCTTGTTCGTTTTTTGCGTTCGGTACCACTACCATTGTCACTCACTACATTTGATTCTGTTCCCGACACACAAAACGCACTGTGTTCACTCGCAAACTTTATAACCCGTTAATAATATCCCGTTTTCAGTATAAATAATAATATTGTTATATTTTCAAAACTACTGCGGTAAAATGTTCTAAATTAAGTATCATCATCATCATCATCAGCCTATAATGTTCCCACTGCAGGGACTCAGGCCTCCTCTCTAGGAGAGGGATGGGCTATAATCCACCACGCGGGCCCAGTGCGGATTGGCAGATGTCACATGTTTTCGAATTTTTCGGTTCTAAGTCATGCCGGTATCCTCACGATGTTTTCTTTCATCGTTTTTGAGAGCAGCGGTGATGAAATAAATTACACAAAGTAATGCGCCTGCCTGGGTTCGATCCCACGACCTACTGTTCGTAAGTCGGGGCTATCACCACTGGGCCACCGCTGCTCTTCCTATGAATGTTATTGTACAAATCAAACTCTAGCAGAGTCGATAGCAAAAACGGCGGCTGTGTCCTCATTAGGAAAACTGTAAGCGGCAAACTAAAGCTAATTCACCGCGAAGCGCTGACAAACTCTTAGCAAAGAATACGAGTTGCTGACGGTACTTGGGCACCAATTGGAGCAAACATCGCGCGTAATTTCGCTGCGATTTGGTCGCTCAATGAATGAGTAGGCAAACTGCGTGCAGTACCTACGCTGTCTATCGGATACTCCATTTCAGACATAGGGAACTGGAAGCAAACAGCTTAATGTTCACCTAATTAGGACACATCTCTACTTCTTTCGATTAAATGCGCGCATGACTTAAGGCTAGTTCATGTGTATCAATTTTTTCAAAATCACTTGGAAACATTATCCATTCAAGGAATTTTAAAGTCATTTTTCAACATCTAACTGTAGTACTTGTGAAAGCAAGAAACTTATTTAAACAAATGTGATTATCATGTGTCAGTTAAATTAAGTATACAGTATGCTAATTTAGACGGCATGCATTTAATGCAGCGACTAAGTTAAACGAAAATGGGTATTAAAACATTTTAGACTGAGTACCATTTATAATGGAATGGCAGCTAATAAGCAGCTTATCAACAAGTAAAAGTGAGCCTTCAAGTAAATCAGTTGTTGGCACCGTTTTAATTAAGAACTCTTGGCAACTGAATTTGTATCTAACTTGATGATGGATAAAAAATAGAAAATAGGCATTCATCATCACTATCACTACATGTCATAATAATATTATACTATAAAAAAAAGTTGATGTAGCACTCGGAGACTGCCGCGGTAAAGCTATTGCATAGCATTTTTTATCAACTTATGCAAATATTTTTTTTTATTTATTTTATTTATGCAGTATTTTTAAAAAAGAATTTAAATTATATAAGTAAATCAAAAGTAACCTTCATAGACTAAGCTAGTAAGAAACTCTATGACAGAAAATTTAAAAGAAAAAGTATTGACAGCTTGTCAGCCTGACGTACGTGTCATAACATTGAAAAATATGAAAATTATTTATTTTATTTTAGATATTTTTAAGAAAACGAATCGTTTTCTAAGACCGATTCGCAGAATAGTAATGCCAAAACCAATAAAACGTATGATAGATGCGTAATAAGAATAAAATGAATGTATATAGAGTACTCGAGGAGTACCTACTCACTCATTGTCTTTCACTATTTTTTCGTGACTTTCTTCATTAATAAATGCACTTTGTTTATTCATATTTAAAACACTTTGTACACAAATTATATGAGTAAGAATATTTTAGAAGGAGAAAGCAGAGAGACAAAACAGAAAAACTTTACACCTTTACAACGTGAGGTTATAAATTATTTAATTTGACAACCTCAGTTGACAAACTTGTTATTTTCCGTAACCATAGCAACCTGGTTGAATACTGAATCTTGAATATTTTCGTTAGGGAATTTCTGGATTCGCTCTCCACGCTCAAGGCCCGCGATAGAAGCTATGCAATAGCTTAAAAACAAAGTCGCTTCCCGCTGTCTGTCCCTATGTATGCTTAGATCTTTAAAACTACGCAACGGATTTTGATGCCAGTTTTTTAATAGATAGAGTGATTCAAGAGGATATAATTATGTAGCACATTCCACCCATGCGAAGCGGGGCGGATCGCTAGTAAATAATACAAATCAGATTCTATTTAAAATTGTTGGTATGATCAATATTATAAACCAACTATTAATTTACATTTTATAGTGCGATTTTTAAAAGCTTTTAATAAACTCGAAAATGGCATGCAGAAAAAATATTTTGTGGCTGCTTTTTCAACCGAATTCCTAAAAAGTGGAGGTTCTCGACTCGATTGGACTATAAGTCTTTTTTCAAAGAAACGTCTTATAAAGTGAAATCTGGAGAGCGTGCGGGTCATAGCACAATAACGTCGCAAATTAAGGTTATAGTTTTTTTAAATATTTGGAACGAGAATCATAATATATTCTACATAAATAAACTCACGCCTTTTTCCCATGGCAGGCAGAAACCACAGAACGCTACGCTACGCCATCCACGATATCTTCTCTCGAGGCACATGGAGTAGGTATATATACTCCATGTGCCTCGTTCACGGTCATACATCTTGAGAGAAACATACGAGAAACATATTGAGAGAAGGAATATGTTTCTCGTTTAACCTAACGTACTGTATAATTATACTGTGCGAAAATGTTTCACACGTAATTATTATGTAATTATAAAAATATTACTTACCAATGTTATTCCAGGATTTTTTGCTGTAACAAAAAAAAACAATTGTAAATTAATATTCAGTTTCTGATACACATTAAACAAAATTAAGAACAACTTTTGAAGTACAATATTTTACCAACTGAAGGTTTTGAAGTGTGAAGCCTCCTTTAGATTATTCACCATTTATGTATTCTTCTCCTATATAATAGGCATCATCTGACATGCTTACCTAGCTTTTACATCGTTTTACTTAATTCTAATTCATTATACTATTGGCAGCCAACCTGAATTGTTAATTACTTTACCCGTACGACACCAATCATCTCATGGCGACCCTGCCAGTCCTACAACTACTTAAAAACCGAAGGACATGGAGTATCGTTATAATCACCACCTATTTACACTACCTATCGCCGCAAAATTCCTATTATTAAAAAACCAGCCAAGTGCAAGTGCATGTCGGACCACGCACAATGTAGGGTTCCGTAGTTGCCCATCAAAAATGTGAACTTACTAAACTGATTAACAACCCTGCCTCCGAACGATGATTTTTATTGTAAAAAAAAGTAAAAAACTAAAACCCGACTACGACAAAAAAAACGACGCTGAAAAAGTATGAAACAAGATTTTCAGGATAGAACAAAAAGAAAAGCCGTAGTCACACGGTATTAAAGTGTTTAGGTTGGTACCTATAACGTGTGACTACGGCTTTTCTTTTTGTTCTATCCTGAAAATCTTGTTTCATACTTTTTCAGCTTCGTTTTTTTTTGTCGTAGTCGGGTTTTAGTTTTTTACTTTTTTTTATTTAAACAATTTTGGTGTTAAATATTTTTTTTTACTCTTGACTTTTTGTCCGCTAGAGGGCGTGATTTTAAATTTGAGCAATATTTTGGAAACGTACAAGTGAGGCCCTTTTAAATGATACCAAACACGGCGTGTTTATCTCCATTTTTATTTTTTAAGCCTTCTAGAGGGCGCCAAATCGCTTTTTGTGACACGTCACGTAGCCTATGTTCAGCGGAAAATTAAGACGGTTCTAACGATACCTCTTAAGTCGAGTTCCAATAAGTAGATTAGAAGCTATGAGGGAACAGATGAAGATACACACATACATACATACAAACATACATACATACATACATATATACATACATACATACATAGCCAGTCAAAATCATAACCCTCCTTTGGCTTTGCCGTAGTCGGGTAAAAATAAAACAAACTTTCGACAAACAAACTGACGACATTCTGTCGCCGCGATGCAAGTAACGTTACACTATTGTTCTGTCATTTTATCTTAGAATTATAAAATACAGCAATTACTAAATGACTTGATTCTATTTTTAGACGATGATGATTAATGTATTAGTAGACAATTATGTATTACTAGTTGTTGCCAGCGGCTTCTCCCGCTACAACTCGAAGATTATCCCAAGGGAAGATTAAATTGGGATAAAGCTATCCTATGTGTTAAAACAGGTTATAAACTATCTGTGTTCTGTCTCGTCAATCCGTTCAGTGTTTTTTGCATGAAAGAGTAACAAACATACACACTTATAAACTTTTATAATATTAATATATAGTGTGATTAGAGCAAATAAGAACATATTTTATTAATAACCCTCCTTTTGGGTTTCGCCGCAGTCGGGTAAAAAGGGTTAAGATAGATATTTAGGTAAAGTTGCTGAGACTAAATTAAATGAAGCAATACCTACATATTTTGATAAATGCAGTGAATTATTTTTACTTTTAGAATTTAAGAGAGATCCGCAGATTATTTCTTCTGTGACATTTTATAAAAATACTTAAAAAGTTTATGAGAACATAAATTTTTTCGAGTCTGTCAAAATGTAGTTTGACATGAAAACAGCTTGCAACTTATTAAAAGTGTTTTTTTTAAATAAGTTGGTTCTAAGTTTTACCTATTAGTATGACTTACCTTCCGTTTGCTGACGCATAAGAGCAACAAAAACTAATAAACTATTTAAAAATACTTTGAAGTCCATTTTTTCAATTGTCCATTCAGAATGAAGTACAGAATAAAAGTATTTATTCAATAACTTTCAGCACGGATTTCCTTATAATATACAGGATGGAAAATAAATAGTAAATATATTTAATCATTTGACCCGACTACGGAACCCTTCATTGTGCGTGTTCTGACATGCACTTGGCCAGTTTTTTATTTTTATTTTTAGAACCCATGACCTTAGAACCATTCAGCATTTGTGGCACTTGTGGCCACTTAACTAGGCCAACGAGACAGATTCAAATAAATGTTTTACTCCAAAGCGAACTTCGAAAATTACATCCACCTATATAATGTACCTACAGTATCATATTACTGTATCTACAAGGAAAACCAATACAAAGGTATCCTCAAAATAATTAAAATAAGCAAGTTTCTACGTTTTTCAGTATACCACTAGACGACATCAAAGATGGACGTTCAATTTTTTTCATATATTTTGTTAGTTTTCGCAACTCTTGAACTTCAAAAAACGACAGGTAAGGTCTTAAATAATAATACTTACAGGGCGTTTTAAATTAAAAATAGCATTAATCATGAATTGAGAGTATTTCGTCCATCACTCATCATCATCATCATTCTCTTGCCCTTATCCCAATTCATTTGGAGTCTTCCATACTTTTTTGATACTCGTCACCTCATGAGACTTTCTTGCCATATCATTCTTAACACAGTTAGTATTAGAGCCCCCCATAAAATGACCTTCACCGAGCTGGTTAATGGACGAAAGTTATTTTATATTCAATTAAATGTGTGTCAATAAATATATTGCAAATGGGTTGGCTAAAGAATTTCAGTCCAGAATGAATTTTAAATTATATTAAATTTAATTTAAAATTGTTAATTAATGATTATCTGGACTGAATTGTTTAGACAACCCATTTGCAATAATATTAATTGACATACTATTAAATGGCACATAAAATACTTTTCATCCATTAACCAGCTCGGTGAAGGTCGTTCTAAAGGGATCTTAGGCTAAGTCCATCATTTGTCCATCAGAACACAGTACTAAAATATTTAATTGTTTTTTTTGCAGCGACAACCCCGGGCCTAACACTGGTGAGCGAAAATTATACTTTTCTACTATGAATATTATTATATAATTTAACGTACGGACGGTAAAGGTCCTAACATTATATAGATACTACAATACAAGGCTTATTTTACAAAGACGTAATTTTTTAATTTTTTTTTGTTTTTTTTTTATTTTACTTTTTGACCGCGAGCAGTAAAAAAAGCTTAATAAAAATACTCTTAATTTATTTTCAGAGCATCTCAGACGGAAAAAATGAAAATGGAGGAGAAAAAATTGGTAAAAAGACATGACAAACCATAAGATTATTTTTTTTACACAGGAATAATTTCTTTTTAATTATTTCAACCGATTTCAATTTTTATTGTAGTCGATAAATACTATAAAACGATTACACTTTTTTTTTCTTTTTTGGATGGTAGGAAATCATCAAATCTTGCTCTGGGCAGAGCGCTAGGTAGTGTCAGACTTCTACTGACTAAAAACCACCCATGTTCCCGCTGTACAACTCGCAGCTTCTGCTCATGCCTTGTGGCATATTTCACTTGATTAAGAACTGAATGCGAGGACTTCGTTTATCCCCAATGATGCCTGTAGCATACCTCCGCTGAGAAACAACAATTGCGAAACCGCTGCGCGAGTTTCGCTGTACAACAGTACTACGGTCAACGGGCGGAGATGTCATGTAGACGGCTCCTGAGCAAATGAGCGAAATCGTGTTAGAAAGAGACAACATCATAGTCAGTTTTGTACGTTAGAGCAGGGAATTTCGCTCCTGTTTCGCCGCCAAAGAACTTACAACTCACAGCGAAACTATTGCGGTTTCGCCCTTTGAGTTTCGCAGCGGAGGTGTGCTACAGGCATAAAACTTTTCTTTTTTTTTTTAGCTTTGACAAATGGTTTTTTATTATGAATTACGTATTTAGAATGGTTTAAAAATGTATCATTTTACATGCTTTTTGTTACAGCAACCTGCTCTTGGAATACGGTAAGTGATTAAATCGCAGATGAAAAATGGGTAAATATATTTATTTCTCAATGAATAATTACAAGGATATTATCACTAACTCGACAATATTATTGAACAAACACGTGGCACCAATTCTTTATTAAAATAAGGGGCAGAAAGGGAATAAGGCATCTTGTTTTGACGGGCAGCTCGAAAAGATCTAAGACAGAAGGAGATAGCCTACTATTAATAAAATTATGGTATAGTTTTTGTTGACGAGCATAAAATCGCCAGAATCGAGATCATTGTCTTACCGAAGCGTTTATAACTTATTTAAGGATGATGCGGTGTCTTCTCATTACCGAACGCAAGATGACACCCAAGCCGGCCGCCCTGTGAGTATTTAATAAACACTTATTATTCAGTTTTCAAAATTGTTATATTTAACTGTGCATGTTTCAGTCAAAACCCTTATTGCGTTAAAACGCGTTTATTCTAATGAAATAAATGTTAGCTATCGTATGTCAAAAAAAAAACCTAACAAACCTAATAAGTTTCCTAACGACATTTAGGTTATTTTTTTTTTAATATTAAATAAATTTATTTCATATGTATTTATAAATGTAAGACTATACTAAATATAATATAAACTAAACTAACCTAAAAACAAACTAACTATAAAAGGGCATCCAAAAACTCCTCCTCAACGCTGTCAGCAGGTAAAGTACCCAAGAGACTGGCAGCGTTGCCGCGTTGTATGGCAACACTTATCCTCTGGCCAAAGAAAAAGCCAGCCCTTGGGTCGGAGGAAGCGTCAACAAGGCGTTTTGAAATATCCTTAAAAAGGCTGTGTGCACTAGGACCCCACGGCCCTAAAGTTTCAACCCCAAACGGCTCGAAAATATAGTTTCCACAAAGGTTACTATATTTACGCCTCTTGAGGTTCTCCGCAGCCGCAGCGGCAGCGCCAGCACAACACGAAGAGCTTGGAAGATGCCATGGCCTAAAGGCCTACCCATCTTCCAAGGAAACAACGACATGCCGTCCGGTCTCTTGCCATCGTCGCGTGCCAAGCCATTTGGCTCTAAGACAGCAGGGACGCCGACGGTAACAAGAGCTCGTCGGATCATGTCGTTTATGTTTGCGTGTCGCGCAAAACGACCCGCACTTCGACTGCAGGACAAGCCATGGTGTCCGAGGCTGCTGACAGCTTCACCACATTGACAGCGATGAGGAGAGCAGCATACGGCACCAAGACGTAAAGCAGCAGCGAGGCAGAGGTTAGGTTATTTAGTAGAGAAATAAAACAGAAACCACCTAATAATTTGTTTTAATAGTTTTGACCGGTTAAAAGTAGTTTTGACTGATTAACAGTTTTGACTGTGACATTTACATTTATTTTTGCAAACGAATAGTATTATTTTGAAAATTTATTCATCAATTGAATAATATAATTTTATTGTTTTAATATAAATTTAATATGTATGGAATTGGTGACATAATAACAAATCGCAATCTAGAGACGAAAATCACATACGTAATTATTATTTAACCTATTATTTTGAGACTACAAAGTAATTTCGATTTTACTGATAAATCAATCTCTTATTTTAGATACAATTAGTATGTCATAGGTGCAAGGCAACCCTTTTTTTATTTAAATTCAAAATAAAAATATTTCGTGTCGACAAATCTATTGAAATTAAATGATACAAATCGGTGACATAATTATATTATGACGAGAAATAGGGAAGTATGGAAAAAGAAGACATGTTGCGCCGACCCCAAATAAATTGGGATAAGAGCAGGAGAATGATGAAATCGATGACAAATATTTGCGGACAAAAAATAATTAAAATAACCATTACCTAATTATATGTAATTAAGAATTAATGGGAGTATGGAAAGATGTTAAAAACTTCAAAATCAACGTTAGCAAAGGTTTTGAAATCCAAAACTGAAATGGTTGAGCCAACACATCTAATGGAGGCCACTTTGAATATAAAAGAATGAAAATGGAATCGCCCATTTTCTAACTCCTTTCTTTTTTTGCCGGTGGAAAATCATCAAATGACTCATATCAACGTTGAAATAATCGATGGTTTTTATTACTTGCATCTAATCGGATCTTCTATAGCCCAAACTTTTGATAAAATTGCCGAGGCAATACTCATAAAAATATGTTCAACAAACGCAACAGAAATAGAAGCGTAACGAAGGTTGAGTGGGTGAAGCGTATAAGTAACTCTCATGAGTAGCTAAAAAGTGCAAAACCTCCCCATTTTGCCCCCTTTCACCCTCCTACCTTTTTCAAAGTTGCTCCATTTGCCTTTCTCCCTTTAGGCGGATCTCAGAAGTTAAGACTTGGAACATTTTTTTTTCACATTCACTCGGAGCAATATTTTACTTTTTAAAATTCGACAACCGCAATTCTGGACTGATTTTTCGCAGGCAACCCTATACCACCGTGTTCAGAATAAAATAATCTTCAATTTTATTCAATAAACAGACCGTTGCAAAATGCTAGTATAGATTTATCTGTTTATACCTGGCAACCCGATAGTTGTGACCGGAAAAGAATAGGCAACCTAACGTTTACATATTCTATGGGCTTCATACTTTCGATTGGTATAGAATGTATCTGATAATCATACCGGTGAAATGTTTAAAAAATATATTTTTTTAATTATTAATTAAACATACTCTGGACTGAAATTTGCTAAGCAACCCCTAAGCATTATATTTATTGACACATTAAATTAAATATAAAATACGTTTCATTAAATAAGCATCTCGGTGAAGGTCGTTTTATATCGGGATCTTAGTATGTTTTTTTTTTGTTCATGTTTTTTGTTTTGTTCCACAACATTTATGGAAATTACAGGGTCGGAATGGATTACCAGGGCAAAAAGGCTCGAAAGGCGAACCTGGATTACCGGTGAGTTTAAGAAAAAAGAAAATAGTTTTGGTACAATAAACTTTCTCTGAATCAATTCAGATTGACTGCTGTGCTACGTGCTGCATGTTTGATTCCCGCACGGAACAAATATTAGTATGGCCGACAAATCAGTATAAGTCGGCCATATTAATATTTGTTCCGTGCGGGATATCAGCTCCAGGTCGGGCTATTTGTGTATGTCAGTTTAAATATTTGTAAACTCAGGAGAAATTCCTAAAGTGGGGCAATGTTTTTTATAAAAAAAAAAACTTTTTGCGAAAAATAAGTGAAGGTGCGTACAGATTATGTAACGTGTGTTTTATAACAAGTTATATAACATTATTTATTTATTTAAACAGGTACTCGCTACACTTACAGTTTGCACCAACGCGTGCAGCAAGTCAACATAACATACACTAACTTAAAAATTGTATGCAATCATTAATAATTATATTATTATTAACCAATATATAGCTTTATTGCTATTCGTATACAAGTTTCGGAACATGTTATGTTATTATGATCTATACGCACCTTTAGTAAGTTTGTTTGCTACCACCGACTTCTGAAACTTTACTATTTTTTTATTTTTTGAAGTCAGTTTTATTTTATGGATTTTTTTTCTTATTATTTTG
The DNA here is from genome assembly GCA_949775195.1 of Diarsia dahlii. Classification (NCBI taxonomy): domain Eukaryota; kingdom Metazoa; phylum Arthropoda; class Insecta; order Lepidoptera; family Noctuidae; genus Diarsia; species Diarsia dahlii. Next base: position 7,115,735 of record OX459200.1, read on the forward strand.
TGCACCAAAAAACGTTTGCACACTGCACCGCAGGACTGTTTCCACCAGAAAAGTTTTCAAAACTTTTCTTTGCGCATACTACAGCATTCTTTTATGAGAAAATCAGTTAGTACACCTACGAGAACCCTTATCCATCTTCAACGTTTCACAGTTTCATAGATTTACTAATTCTGATCCAAAAAAAATCTGATTTTAGGTATTTTCCACATCGCGCCTGATCTAACCACATTTTCAAATATATCATTATTATTAAGTAGCATGTTTTTTATCGAATCTGTCTGATTTTTAACCGACTTCTAAAAAAAGAAGGAGGTTCTCAATTCGGATTTATTATATATTTTTTTTTATGTTTGTTCGGGCATAACTCCGTCACTTGCTAACCGATTTGAAAAAATATACATAATTATGACGAAGGTAGCTCAACTATTTCGGGTTCATCAGTTCATCATTGTGCCTCGGTGTTGAATCTGCGACACATATTTTTGTTGGAAAGGGTATACTTTCCAAATGGTCCCATAATTTTTTTATCGAAATCGGACAAGCGGTTTTTGAAAAATCAACAAAATTCAAAAAAAACTACATTGTCCACATTATGACACATGAACATGTGAACTTACATATGAACCACTAAAAAGTAAAAATAAAAACTTTGTAACAAAACCTGAAACGGACTTCAAAAAAAAAACAAAAAGTGAAAAATAAAAATCAGTTTCTGAAGTCGTTGGCAAAAAAATGAAATCAAACAAACAAAAGTCACCGACTTCAGAAACTGATTTTTTTACTGTTGAGTGTAAATTCACTATAGAATGAACGTGAAAAAGATTGATAATAAATTGTTTGGTGCTACGGAATACTTTGTGCGCGAGTTCGACTCACACTTGGCCGGCTTTTTAATGTAGTTTTAAAATTTTTCAGGGTTTGAATGGACCTCCAGGTTTACCAGGTATTAAAGGGGACATTGGATATCAGGTAAGCTTTGTTTTTCTTTACAATATGTATGTAATAGTCTGACCTCCACAATTCTCAAACCATTTACTGGGACTGGTTGTCAGACCCTCGGGATACTGATTGCGAGTTCCCACTCGTACCATGTTCCCTGACATTTTTTGTTCGTCTAAATGTCTTCTATCCATACATACTACTTTCATCAAGAGCCGCGATTTCGAAAAAAAATCAAATTGGCAGTGGGTCGATATGCCAGCTCCCATACAAAAAAATTCAAACCCCTTTGTTATTCAACTTAGGTACTGAATTTCATGATCAATTACTTGGGGTCATAATATACAGTTTAGGTAACAGATGTTATTGGTCACAGTTGTTTTATACCTGGCTCTGTCCCACTCCTGGGCGAAGCCTCCCATAATAAGTCTTCTCCATCTCGTAATTATATTTATCCCCTTATAAATTAATCGCTCGCTGATGTTGGGGTATTTGTTATTATATAAGTATATTGATTTTTGTTTATTGATTGGAGAGCATCGGTGGCCCAGTGGTGTCGGCTCCGACTTACGAACAGTACGTCGTGGGTTCGAACCCAGGCAGGCGCATAACTTTGTGTAATTTATTTCATCACCGCTGCTCTCAAAACGGTGAAGGAAAACATCGTGAGGAAACCGGCATGTCTTAGAACCAAAAAATTCGACATCTGCCAATCCGCACTGGGCCCGCGTGGTGGACTATAGCCCATCCCTCTCTTAGAGAGGAGGCCTGAGTCCCTGCAGTGGGAACATTATAGGCTGATGACGAAGTATATTGATTGTTTTTTTATTTATTCAGGGAATGCCTGGCAAACATGGCCCGCCGGTAAGTTTTCAGAAATGTATGGATTACTCAGGAACTTGTCGCTAAAGTCTTTATTCTTGGCAATTAAGTTTAAATTGCGTCTTGGTGACACCGGGCAATTGACAGCCGAAACTAGTTCGCATAGAAATTAAAAAAATATTGCTTCAGTTTAATTAAAAAGGTAAACTTACACCTCATCATTGCGCGTCTATATTGCAACCAACTTAATGTTTACCAGAGATTTTGTTTTAACGCTAATTCGATATAGAAAAATACCTTAAAAACGATAGTAACGAGATTTTTTTTAGACTAGGATATAAATATTTGCAAGATAAATTATGATTCCATGACAAAATTAATAATTATATTTATTTTTGCTCATTTATAGGGGGAAACGACTTATGGCCGAAATGGAATTCCGGTAAGAAAAATTATTAACAGTTTATGGTAACTTTAGCTACTGTAATTAATAAAATCTCATTAATTCCTGGTAGCTGTAGTTAGAAAAGAACATTTTCAACGTTTCAGTTATTCGTTTACTAATTCACTAATTTTCCTCAGGGTCCCCCAGGTTTTCCAGGTCCTAAAGGAGATCCTGGACCTATGGGAACTTGTGGTTGGGAGGAGAACCAGGCGAACTGTCTCAATAATTTGGGTATTTTTTTAGATTGTACAAGTATTAAATAAAAAATGTAACATGACGTGTGTGCACAATTGCAAAAAAAACAATAAGGACGAAACAAACAAACGGAACTGAAGGACTCCACCAAAGCGGAGATGTGCCAAGCAGAGAAATGTGCCAAATTCGACCAATCAAAGGAAGGGCGAAAGACCACTGATGTAACTGTGATTGGTCGAATTTGGCACATCTCCTCTCCGCTTAGCACATCTCCGCTTTGGTGGAGTCTCGCCCTTAACATCAACAACATCATCAGCCTATACTTATATGATCCCACTGCAGGGACTCAGCCCTACTCTTTAGGAGAGGGATGGGCTATAATCCACCACGCGGGCCCAGTGCGGGTTGGTAGATGTAACTAACCATTAACTAACTAACTGACTAAGCAATATAAAGACATGGAATTTTTGTTTGTTTCGTTCCTATTATCCGGGTATTGGACATGTTACAAGTCAATGTCCAGTTTAAATACAATTAATAACAACCTAAAGAAAAGGCGAACAAAATTACGCCTAGCCACTCGAGCCTCCACCAATTCTTTCCGTCCGTTCGTGAGTGGCTGGTCAGGACATGGCTGGAGGTGGATCACTATGTTTCCCTATTTCTCACAGGACATGGTAACTGTAAGAGTAAATTATTTTCATCCAAACTTGTTGCCTCGCCTTTTTGTCAATGTTCTATATCTGACTGCGAATTTAAACAATCTGCACATCACATTATAAAGGAGTGTAGTCTTAATATTATGTTGGGTAGTGTACAGGTTACATCCGGAGTTATTTACTATACGGACCTTGTAGAAACTAGGACAAATTTCTGTGCGTTCAAGCATTTTTGTCATACCTATTATTGGAATCAAATATAACAGCTCACAACTTAGGACACAGTAATAAAAATGACAATAATATCTGTGGTGCCAAGTAATTGCAATGGGCTTAATACGTCTATGTGTCCTATTGGCATTGTTCTGATCTGTCTGCTGCTGATATAGAGGGAAGTGGAAATTATATAATTATATATCTTTTTTTTTAAATTCTGATTAATTTTGTTGCGGGATCCAAGACAGTTAAACCGTTTCTCTGGGACTTCGTCGAACTTCATTGACTCGGCGCTATTCTAGTGGTCGCCACTGTTGATTCTGGCTTACAGGAGTTACAGTGGTTTGGGAATAGTGTGGCGGGCTGTCACCACTCGCGCTTAAAACTAGAGTCTTCTATAACTTGAACAAACAAAATATGAATCGCATAGTCTCAATTTGCTACTGTTGCAATCAATCAGTCGCAAATCCAGGCCTTATTCACATGACTGTTGCAATTGCCATTGAATTTATACAGCATAATTTTCATGAAAACTTAAGATAGTATAGACTTAAAGTAATGCCTACATTATTAATGAATTGACAGGAACAGGTACAACTACTGAGGTAAATGCTCAAGAGTTTGGAACAAAGGAGTCGCCGGCAACAGTTACTTGTAAAGACGCACCACCAGGTGTTAACAGCGGTAAGGATTTTTTTTTAACATACAAGTTGTTGTGATGATGATTCTGGACACGAATCTATAATAAAATGGGCAGGCAATTATTTATTTTATTTTGAAAACGAATATCTGTAAGTATGAACCACTCGTTTTAAAACGCAGCCTGTCTGATTTTCGCCTTATATCTCCGCTTTCACACACACACACACACACACACACACACACACACACAAAAAACAAATAAAAACGTTTATTCATTATTTTCCTATTCCCTAAACCACGGTATGGGGGGGGGGGGTTATTCAGATGTACTATTAAATATTTAACAGCTAAAAAACGGCGTATTGTTAACCAGGTATGCACCTACCGTCATTTATATTGATTATTTATGTCTTTAATTATATTAATAAAAATAAAATTTCCTAAATTTAATCCGCTGGAACTTACCCACTGCCTCTGCCCGGTAAATTTATAAATTACCTGCTGTTTGTTTTTTTAGATTATGGCCATAAATAGTCCGCCATCTAATTTTTACAATACAATTTTCATACAACTGACTCCGCAAAGGCGACTTCAGATTATGAGTACCAAAACGCTGCGTAGCTTTTTTAAAATTATAAAAAGTTATAGTTTGGTTTATAAGGCATTCTTCGGAACTACTGATCCGATTATTGACTAGTTCTTCTTTTTCTTGAAGCTTCGGCTACCCAATGTTGAGCGTAGGTCTCGTCCTTTCTCAATTTTTATTTACTTAAAATAATTACAAAAAGTACAAAAGTGGTACATAAGCGGACTGGATGCCACTAGGCATTCTCTATCAGTAAACCTTAAGGTTAAATAAGACAACATTGTGGAAGGGTACAAAATATCAAAAAAATAAAATCATGCTTTAAAAAAAGGAACATAATATTTAAATTGATACTAATACACATAAAAATAAAACTAACTGATAATTAATATTTTATAGAATACCAAAAAATCGAAAACTTAACAATACGTGATTAATACGACTCGACTTGATATAGTTGAGAGCTATTTGATCTGACTTAAATAGTAGCTACGTGCTTTCCTTCAGCCAAGCTTTGCTTTCACTTTAGTCAGATCGTCTGTCCACCTAATCGAATAACTTCCTACATGTACGGTCAGCATCAGAAGTAGCTGAACATTTCGGAATTTTAATTCTTTTATGTCCAGGACTCTAGCTATTATTTTTAATGTTTCAGAAGATTATTCGTTAAAATAGTCCTTATACTCCAATAACATGTAGTAACGAGTAATATCTAATAAGTTTTTTTTTTTAAAACAGCTTCGAAACTTTGAGTAATGTTAATATACTTCTGATGCTGACCGTACCTATTTGCCCTGCCTGAGCTCTTCAATCCAGCACTTTCCTTGGCAAATAGTAAACAAATAATGACTATAATTATTTTTATTTATTTATTTATTTTTACAGGTCAATACTTTATGGGACCACCATTTCAAAGTTTTGAAGTATACTGCAATATGGAAACTAACGAGACATGTTTAACTCTACCGTATCATCAATTTAATTTTATAACCTTTGAAAAAGAGGAATTTTGGCTAAGCGAGCTAGAATCATTTGACTTACACGGAATGTTATATTATAATGTAAGCTAAATTTATCAAACACGCTTCAAGATTTGTGAATATTCTGTGCTATCTGCCAAAATCTTTACCGTAAACAGTAAACAGTATGTAATCGACAGCCAAAACTGTCTGAATGCATTTAGCATCATTTGAATCATATTTCACTGAAATACTTTGCAGAACTCAGTACCAAATTCTCTATCGGTTACAGTTAAAAAAAAATAACACTATAAAATCTATTATTATCACTGTAAGAAAGGAAAAGTAATGGACCTTATTATGGTTAGATTAGTAGCTAGTAATCCAGTCAATAACCATTCGTCTGATTCCGAATTTATCGCATTTTTTAGAAGCAAACTATCGAACGACGACGCGTGAAATCAGCTGTTCTTTTGGAAGTGAACAGCTGATTTCACGCGTCATCAATAGGCCTATTACTATTGGCGCTTACCGTTCGATAGATACGTTTTGCCGCGGTAACGATACGAAATAAAACAAATAGTTTTTTTTTTATTGTATTGCCATAACTTTCCTGAATTAGTTTCTTGTGCTTGACATCTTAGTTTGATAATTGTAAGTACTGAATTCACCGCAACAGTCTGCGAAGGGCTGTCCTTTACACCCTGTATATTTTCATAATAATAATATGCATTCAGTGAAAATAGGTTTATTTTGAAATTACAAGCATACTCATCACTATTATTAATTGTCTAAATTTCTAATCGATGTATTCGTTACAGTTAAATGTACTTCAAATATCTTGGCTGCAAAAACGTTCAACTTACGTCCGTCAAAGGCTAAATTATGGATGCGCTTACCATAAGTCCAACGTATCTTCAGTATTACAGTTGTTGACATGGAATGACATTTTGATTGGACCAAACCCAACCAGAAAATCTCCGTTCTTTTATTCTGTACCATATGATAACGATGGATGTTCGGTAAGCTAATTATTAGAAGAATTATCTCTTTCGTTATTCGATTTTACATTTTTTTTTCATTCCCACAAATAAGGTAGATGACAAAAAAAAAATAGTTCGTCACCTAGATTTCTAAAACATATTGAACACATATTTTTTACTTTTTTCACGTAAACAAAACATGAAGACGATACAGCTAGTAATTTGAAAACTCGTGTGGCGTCACATTGCACGGCATTTTTTACCAGAAAGTGATGTCACAAGCCTCCACTCATGATCTTTGACGCGTTTTATCTTCGTATTTTTTTATTAATTTGATATAACAAAAACACGTGTCCAATATTTTTCGATATTTAAATGACGGACTTAACAGAATCACATATTTTAGACAGCAAACATACCAGTATATTAATTTTTTTTTTGCATTGAGACGAGTGGTGAAACTTTAACAGTGCTGTTGTTTAGATATTTTTTTGCATAACATAACATCATGCTGTAATCGCCGAAGACCTAGGCAGAAGTGTACCCATTATTGTTTATAATAAAAAATAAAAAAAAAAATTATTCCAGAAAGGTAGTCATGACGACATAAAAGTTTCTTACATAGAGCTGAGAAGTTCCAATGTAAACAGGTTACCTATTATTGATGCGCGGATGAGTTATTATAAAGAAAATGAAGATGAACAATTCAACCTTTATTCAGCCGAATTGTGTTTTGGATGATTAAGAGGCATTTTAATCAATCTAAATAAATGTATGTTTTGGATTGCTATTTCATTGTTTGTACTTCTAATGTAAGTAAATAAAGTTAAAAGTAAATGCGACGCTGTATAATTTTATTCAGATGAAATGTTACACAAGTTTTTAGTTATGAATTTTATTCGCTTTATAAGTTATTTTCTTATAAATTTATTATTAAATGTACAATATTCCTCATATTTACCTTGATTACACATTTCGAGTACACTGGCAAGACAGAGCAAACAGGCCAAACGCCCGAGTGCACTTGGCCAACTTCTCTGTCTTGGCACTGACTTGCCACTGTACTCGAGAAGTGAGTGTAAAAAAGGCATTACGCCCGGCACACCTGTTGCCCTCACACACATTCACAGTATTACAATCCACACAATAGCGCAACGAATAATAATTATACTTGCGTAGATCTGGCGGGAGTCGATGGTGGGCTCCTTGTACACTTAGTTGCACTTAACTTAAATTGTTGAGGTCGTATTTCATTCCTGAATCAATAAATTAATATAAAAGTAGACTTGTTATGTGAAATAAAGAGAAAAAAATTGTATTTGTTGGTCTCACACAGGACAACTCAATTTGATAAAAAGAAAACAATAACGTAGAAAGCATAATTAAAAGTAAACCTTAATTAAAACATAATAAATAATTAATCCAAACTTAGTCCTGTACGAAGCCACTATCTCAGCATGGTTTTTTTTTTATTATTGCCGAGATGCACGGTGATTTTAGAAACAGTGTGAACTACTTACATCAGTCTTTGAGATTAAATGTACTGAAATATCTGACCTGGTGAAAGTTGCGGGGATCTGCTGGATGCGAAACGCACGGGACCGGTCAATGTGGCGTCATTTAGGGGAGGCCTAAGCCCAGCAGTGGACGTCTTTCGGCTGAAATAATGATCTGTCAGAGTCTGGACGCAACCTCTGGTCTAGTCAAGTGGTCGCAGCCTATTTGCAGTCTGGTCCGAATAGAAACCGCATAACGATAGCTACGCTAGGCAAATGTGCGATGGGTGCCTGAGGATGGACGGTGCTCCCGTGCCGGCCTAGAAAGAGGTGACAAGATGATGATTGTGCCGTCGAAATCATCATTCACATGTAAATGAAATAGTTCAGACTCGAGCATCGGTCAGGTGAACCGAGCATTATCACACAGTGCGCAACCTATATCGATAAAATTTGTACAGAATATCAAAAGCGTCAATTTGTGACGTAATAACTACGTAAGTGTCTTTATAAGAACAAAAAGGAAAAGAACGAACCATACATTTTGAAGGATAAATACTTTTTCAAATAATTTAGGTGATTATCAGCAGATTTAACAAAAAAAAACCCTGATATTTTTTTTTTTAGAATCATCAAATCAACATCTTTCATCCCTGTTGCCCCTATTACCTACCACAATCGAGAGTTTTCATCACGAAATAGTTTGGTGTCTCATCAAAATGAAGTTACTCACGAAAAACTAGCTTGATAGTAAAGTGCAAAAATAAACCGTGGACCCCGGACTAAAACAATGAAAGACAGAGATGATTTTTTAATATAAAATGACATAATAGACATTTTGATCATTGATGACATGAACATAATTATTATTATGACATCTTTAGGTTTGATTAAAGCAGAATGCAACTATGGGTTTGAGAAGCATGGCTTGTGTAGGAGGTAGTGTACATAAACACAAGAATCACCTTTTCTTTTGCGTTCAAGGGACGCTCATCATCTGCGCGTGTGAAATAGGACCGTATGTACGCGCATGTATGTTACTTTCTTCCATTAAATAATCAAAAACTCAATTAGAGAGCTACTGGCATCTTAGTCGAGTTTTTTTTGTAGGGTAATTTTTATTTGGGTATCGGATAGTATAGACGGTGTAAAAATAGAGTGAAAAGAAATGCTTAAATAATGACAAACAGAGTTTTCAACGCTTGGATAAGCTCCTACCGCCCTATTAATAAAAATAGTTAAACCTGGTTTAACTTACGCTTGGCTTATCTCGCCACTTTCTTTTGAATATTTTTGAAGTGAGACGGCATGCGAGATAAACCAAGCGTAAGTTAAACCAGGTTTAACTATTTTTATTAATAAGGCGGCTAGAGTTCAAAATTCAAAGTACAATTTATTTTGTCCATTAATTTACCGAATATCAGTAATAACTTATCCATCCTGTATGCAACAAGGAAAACCGTAGAAATCGTACAATAAAAAAGCAACCTTTACGTGTTTCAGTCTGTCTGTAGACTTCTAGAAAAATGGACGTGAAAATATTGTCATGCATTTTATTCGTTTTCATTACTCTGGAACATCAAGCTAAGTCAGGTATGTCGTATTCCTTTTTCAATACCTTCTCACAATCATTAATTTTGCATATAAAATTTAATCTGTGACAGCGGCAATTCAAAAGCAACCTTAGGTATATAGTACTAGAATATAGATCTTACACCGTGATACAAAATATCAATATCTTCTTGAAACAAATAATATAGGTTAGTTGATTATTATTTTGCAGTATTTATATTAATTTTGTGTGTCTGTAGTTTATTATACAATTTTTTTTTTTTTTTGGTGGTGGGAATCATTAAATGACTCACGCTCTGGGCAGAGCGGTAGGGAGTGACTTCTACTGAATAAAAATTACTCATGTTCCTTCTTAACCCTTGTGCCGAGGCCGCAGTATCTCTTCCGAACAACCCGCAGTCCTGACGGGTAGTAAGGCAATATCCTGCCTGTTACACGCTGTAACCTCGCTCATCATCTGCATAGCCTTTTCCCAACTTTATAGGGGTCAGCTTTCAGTCTATCCGGATACAGCTATACAGCCGGATATTAGTATTGTCAGTATTTTACATGGAACGACTGCCTATCTGACCTCCATTACCCAGTTTAGGTATATGACTTTAAGTACCTACTTTCCGAGACATAGAAGATACTTGGTATTTATACTGGGTGGTCATCCATCCATAGACCAACCTAGGTAAGCACGGCTTAACCTTCAGATTGGTACGAGCGGCTGTTAATATTAACGTTGTATCATCTCTATCACTATACACAATTATAAAAAGTCCTTCGATGCATTTGTCTGTTTAAACGTGGTAAATTAAAAAAATGCGAATGTTTTATGCAGGTTTCACCAATAGACGGAATGATTTATGAGAAAGGTTTAAAAGGTCAACAGGCGTAAAACGCGAGTTTAATAATGCGTTACAAAAGTATATGATTCACTGCAGTAAACAAAATCAGAAAAATATATGATTATTCTTCAGGATATATGCTAGTAACATAGTGTTGTGAAAACATAATACAACTAACTTTGCTCGATAGAAAAAATCACGAAGTTACCTCTAAAAATTTCTTTTATCGAGTAAAAACCATACTAAAACACATTTCATCGTTCTGATTTTTTTGCCAAAAATAATTCTACAAGCAACATACTAAAATCATAGTGTTTTACTTTTTTAGTCCAATCATTAGTTTTTTTTTCACTAATTTCGCACTATTCGGCCGCAGCGAAAGACGTTACAATCGCTTTGTAGTGCAAGCTGATTAGAACTTTATTGTAACAGTATTTCAAACGAAGTTTGAACCAACACAAATAGAGTTGCTAATTTGAGGTAGTATAGGTTTTTTAAGTGTATAATTAAGAAGCTTGTGCCAGCGGCTTTGCCCGCGTGGAGTTCGAACATTGTCCCACGGGATCATACTACCGGGATAAGAAGTATCCCATGTGTTATCCAGGTTATAAACTATCTGTGTTTTTAATTTCATCCACATCCGTTCAGTAGTTTTTGCGTGAAATAGTAACAAACATCTATCCATACATCCTTGCAAACTTTCGCATTTATAATACTAGCTGTTGCCAGCGGCTTCACCCGCTACACTCCGGACCAAACAATGCCCCACCTGCTGGAGTGTCCCAGATGTCCGTATACATGCACCCTTGGCGACCTGAACAGCGCCTCTGCCGCTGCAATAAACGTGGCTACCTACTGGGCCCAAACCGTATAACATGGAAGTATATAATCGACACGAAAAGAAGAAGAAGATCCCACGGGAAGATAAAATCGGGATGAAAACTATAACGGAAAATTAATAACGCAGTTATTTCTCTTCACTATCACTGTCACTAGTCATCATCATCACCACTCACTACATAATTATTATAAAATAAAGTCGCTTCCCGCTGTCTGTCCCTATGTATGTTTAGATCTTTAAAACTACGCAACGGATTTTGATGCGGGTTTTTTATTAGATATATTGATTCAAGAGGAGTGTCTTTTATGCATCCGTGCGATTGGCCTAGGCTAAGAGTGAGTCAAAGAATCAACTGGCACATGAATTATTTTTCAATTCTCATTGTTTATGTTTTCATTTTCCATAGAAACAAAATCGACAAAGGCAAAATTATTAAATGTAAAATGCTCTTACGTGAAATATCTTAACTTCGAATTTCTTAGTTTTAAATATCAATGAAACTTAGATACCTACAACCCATCAAGAGTCTTGATGATCTTCGAAACTTTGCATTTTTGAATTACATTTCCAGTCCTCTTTGTATAGAATATTATAACCCTTTTATAATGCTGGATGGAGAGCGAGAGGAAGGACAAAGAAAAGATGGATGAGTTGTGTGAAGAATGATATGGAAAAGAAAGGAGTACTTATATGCCACCGTGACGTTTAACAGGGAATAATGGAAGAAGAAAATGTGTTGCGCCGACTCTAAATAGAATGGGATAAGGGCAGGAAGAATATTTATCTGTAATGTATTAAAAAAAAAACACACGGTTTTATATTTTCGAACGTACCGGAAAAGCGTTGAGCTAATTAATTAGTAAAATAATAGGTACATAATGTACAATGAAAACAGGAAATTCTAATCCCATTAATTCAGCACCTGAATAACAAAACACCGATAAATTATTTAATTATAATTGGCTACTTTTATTGATTAAAATTCAAAAAAAAATATAAAGTTCGTATATAATTATTTAATTTTGTTATCAACATTTTTTAAAATTAATGACATCGAACGTTACATTGTTGTGGGAAAGAGGATAATCATAATTTATAACACTGATATTTTTTATAGTAATATCTATTAATTAAATAAGTATTTTAATAATTTTGATGCTATACCTTGGAAAATGGTTTTCATATTATAACCATCAGATTTGTTTTGTTTATATAAACTTATATAAGCAACTTTTAGACTTCTAGAGTGACCTGCGACAAAAGAATTGGCAAAAAAAATACTCGAAATATTGTCTGAACCACCAGTATTCGGCATGATCATGTATTATATACATGGATTCGGTATAGACTATCAAACGGAACAAATTTTTCCATGGGATCTACGTTGTAATTTGTGACTTTATAAGTGACTAATGACGCTTTTCTTTTTGTTACAGCATCAGCAATTATATTGGTAAGTAAAAAGCATAAATCTGTAAAAAAGGGACACAAAACTAATAACTTTTGAATCGACTCAAAGAGTCACCACAAGGAACATAATATTGTACTGTAATCACGGATGAAGTAACAAACAAAGCTTGCAAAGTAGGCAAACTGAAGTCAAAAGACAGAGGCTCATAATTAAATAGTGCAGTGACTTTCACATGGCGACACAATCATGTGATATCCAGTATAACCTGAACTCGCTTTGTATGAGCTTCCCATACAAAGAGAGATTAGCCTAATTTGGTTTTGCATAGCTTGATTGGTCGTAGGCTTAGGTGGTAGCGCGTGGTGTTTGCACGACCACCAATGGTTTTTAAAAATATTGACATTAATGGTCTTTAGTTTCATTAGGTAAATCTTCTCTTAAATGTTTTTGTTTGTTTTAGGATGGTAAACAAATTCCGGTTCTTGAAAAAGGTGATTTGGGATTGCCTGTAAGTAATTTTGAATTTGCCTTAAATTCTAAAGGAATCACCCTTCCGTTGCTCGTCGGGTAGTGACGTCATAAAAAAAATAATGGACGATCGATCATAATGTTGACAAATTTTAAAAGTTTGCAGAAATTAAGGGAAACGTAGTAATTATGGTATATATATTTCGCATCGGACAGTCTTTATTTTTATCCGACTGCATGGAAAGGGTTATGTTTTTCGCGCCTATCTTTGTTTGTAATATTCTTTAATCCCTCATATCTTCCAAACCATTCGATGGATTTCGTTAATTATGATATCGTTAAATTCGTCTCATTACCTAACAAGAAAGTGTTCTTAGATAGATGTCAAAAAATAACAATATGGGGGCTACTAGATTTCATTGTTCAAGTTGATATTTTTTCTTTTCTTAAAAATTACAAAAATACACAATTTATATGTTAAACAGAAATTCTAAGTGCTAAATAGTACCTGGCTAACTGAAAAACTGAATATATTTATATAAGTTGATAAACAAACTAAAAAAAACAGCACATTTTATTTTTTTCATAATTTCTAAATTCAACCCCTCCTGCGTTCACGTTTTGTTTTTTAAAATGTGCTTGTTTTTTGTTATTCAGTTTTTTCAGTCGAGTTTTTTTGATTACTTTGTTTAAGATATTGTATAGAGAATTAGAGATGGCAAAGAGCCATCGACCCACCGCTTAGGAGCTCTCATTGCGCGGCTAGGTCAAGGACTATATTCAGAAAAAAATACTTTTTGACACGGCACACATAGTAAGGAGGTTCCTTTCTGTGGAGTTAACCACCGGCAGCCTGGTCTTGATGTCGATGGAGTACTATCTATAATTTTAATTCAAGACGCCTTACGCCATTGCATTGTATTTGTACAAGTTACTAAAAAAATATAATATTTTAGGGTTTACCTGGACGTCCAGGACGAGATGGTGCAAAGGGAAATCAAGGAATCCAAGTAAGAATGTTTTTATGGTTATAGAATAACTACCTGAAGACTGGTTTGACCCACACACAGGTCGGAAATTATCCCAAAAAAGGAATGTTTGTAGTTACCATCTGCCTGGCATTTTCCCAATTATGTTGAGGTCGGCTATTATGAGCCTAAACCCAATACACAAAACGCCGAAGTGTCACAAAACGCAATCAAGTTTAACTGAGACGCAAGCCAGGTTTTTGACATGTCAGATGCATTGTTTGCTATGACCACCACCACATGAGCTGTTGCAAACATTCCAGGCATGCATTGGTTGGAGAACCTTATCGAATACAGGCGGAATTCCATATTGGCTCACACAGGATCAAGTTGAGATCTTTTCTCTACAGTGGGACAACAAAAAATTATAATGCTTAGAGGTTTGACCATTTATGTATTTTCTATAGGGACGTCCAGGATGGCCGGGGATGCCGGGTCCAATGGGACCTCCTGGGTCTCCTGGCGAACCTGCCATTTGCCCTACTATTTTGACTAAAGAATGTAAGTAATAATACCATCATATTATATTGCTGCGTGGTTATTGTGATGTGTACCTTAAGGCGAGGTTGCAGTACTTTTTAAGATTTTTGATCCTATGAAAATCGAACTAAAAATGAGTTTTTAAAAAATTAAAATTTTTGAATAAAACCCACGACGGTAAAAATCTAATTGAAAAAGAATTAAATAACTTTAATGAATATCCATGTTTACAGCTTTTCCTAACGTGTCTGTTTCTCGAAGATATAGGTATTTAGATGTAGCAATAATATTTATTTTAAATCGGATAATTCTTTTTAATATTTTTGCAATATTATTTTGCACTAATATTGTGGCGCCCTCTAGTGAGTTACAGACGTAATTTTTATTATTTGGGAACATGCATAAAGCTACCACGTACACATTGCTGAAAACAGAATTGTAATCGGACATTTCGTTTTGATTTTATTGCAACATTGTTTTGTACTAATATTGTGGCACCCCCTAGTGAGTTACAGCCATGACACCTGTCTAGGAACATGAACTCATCGAACCGCGATTTGAAAACCGCATCAAAATCGGATCATAAGTTTAGAAGATAGGTGGGAACATTACTTTGCACACACAAACATCTCTCACTCTAAACGCATATACCTGCTCCGTTCCGTCGTGGGTAATAAATAAAAATCATTACATACAAATTGAACATACTCTCAAGTGTCTCAAGTAAATCGTAAAGATTGAAACGCGATTTGGAATGATCGGCTCGTTATTTTTTTTTTATCAAACACGACTCTAAATCTCAATTTCAAACGTGTACTGCTAAGACATTCATCATCTGAAGTAAATGTTGAAAACATTTGGTGCGGCTCCGACACATGGGCGAAGAAGAAACATGGGTTTGGTTTTTAGTCAGTAGAAGTCTGACACACCCCTTCGCTCTGCCCAAGAGCGGGGGGGTTTCGATGATTTTCCAACCACCAAAAAAAAAAAAAGGTCGGGTCGTGCATTCATACCAACACAGTAATGCAACCTCGCCTTAAAGTGGTTCCAGACTAGGGGTTTTCGTAGTGGGTCCAGACTAGGGATTTTCCCACAGCCCCCACTATTCAACCATCAGCCACTCTTCACCCAGTTTACCCCAATTTAGCCTGATCCACTAGAGATACTGTGGCAAGTTAAATGGCTGGTCAATCTGATGAACATCAATCAATATTTATTTGGTTTTATCATATTTAGATATCGATACGCATCACTTCTGTGGAGTTTGATTTAGCCAACTTCATTTCAACTTGTATATTCCTTTGTCAGCAGTAGAGCAGCGGTGGCTCAGTGGTGGCGGCCCCGACATACGAACAGTAGGTCGTGGGTTCGAACCCAGGAAAGCACAATACTTTGTGTAATTTATTTCATCACCGCTGCTCTCAAAACGGTGAAAGTAAACATCGTGAGGAAATCTTAGAAAAAATCTTAGAACCAAAAAATTCGAAGACATGTGACATCTACCAATCCGCACTGGGCCCGTGTGGTAGATTATAGCCCATTCCCTCTCAAAGAGAGGAGGCCTGTGTCCCAGCACACATGTGGGAACATTAATAGGCTGTTGATGATGATTCCTTTGTCTGAATATGCCAACTATCACACGCCTTTTTTCTCAGAGGGACATTGGACCGTCCACATAACACCGCCCTTGTTATGTGTTGTAGTTTCCAATGTCCACACTCCTGTTATAGTTTAATCCACGTTCTACGGGCAACAATGGTATCTACCAATTATCTCACTTTCTTCACAGCTTCTGAAGCAACCGTTACAAACGGTGCATTTGGGACGAAGGATTCACCAGGACTAGTTCACTGTAAACATGCTCCGGCTGGCGTTGAAAGCGGTGAGAATGATAAAGCAATGTCATTAATAATATTATTTGTAGTTGATTAAATGCCTCGGTGGCATTAGAAAACAACTAATCTAGCGACAGTTTTGTGAAAATCGAAAACGAGCTTTGAAGTTAAAACTAGCATTCAAAACTCTATTTTAAGCTTCATTCAGTGTTTTTTTGTTTATTGAAAAGTACTTCTAGTGGGTACGATCCGTGACTGTGATCGCTTCAGGGCTCGTTTACGGAGACGCGGGGCGTCGCGCGGGGCGTGCAGAAGGCTCGTCGCGTGCTTTTTTATTCATTTACTAAGAGGCGGGTCCACCCGCCGGACCACGGCAAAGAGCGCTGCATTTTAAACTATTGAGCGAAAAATTGCTTCTCGTAAAATCGACGTTTGAAATCGTTAACGTTTTCATACATCGCCATGTGTTTGAATTTTTTTTTTTTTTTTTTTTATTATTAAAAACGCACAACGCGCCGCGCGACACCCTGCGTCTCCGTAAACGAGCCCCAAGGCAGTATTCTTTTATCACTTCATTGTGGAACAGAGATGCAGCTGTCAAGAACATCTAGCTTCATCTCTTTTCGACACTGAACTACAATTATAACAACAATGCCTGAAAATGTCATGGTAGGTTGCCATAATAATGTGTTTATTTTTGCAGGCACCTATTACTTGGGACCTAAGGACCAGCCACTTCAATTGTATTGCAATATGACAACCCGTGAGACATGCTTAAGAGGTGGAAAAACTCCTGATCGTAATCACATCACCGGGAAACAAGGATTCTGGCTCACCGAAACTGGAGTTCATATTAAAAAAGTGTATAACGTAAGTCACATTTGAGATTCATCATCATCACGTTCCCACTCACTGTAGGGACTCGTTTTAGTTTAGTTGAAACATCACTGAGGTTGATGTTCAGAGTGCTTAGTCTTTGTGAAGGTTTCGTTTACACTACGTATGAGATATGATATATACCACATTTACAATTATGGATAACTTTGACATATGTTTACTTTCACGTATTTAAGTGAAATATTAGATTGTGGGTTGGCCCACTAATGGTAGAACTTCGTCGTCAGAATTATAGAATTCAGAATTACGTAATTGGGAACATTCATTCATGGAATATGCCTTTGCATTTTTTGCAACCTTCCAGGGAAATTTATTCTTGCTCGCTCTTCACTGCTGCAAAGAGTATTATTTTGTCTTAAGATGTGTACAGATTAAGTAACATGTTGTGTAACTTGTGTTTTATAGCACGTACACAATAATTATATTACATTGTATTTCAACATTGCAACATATATATGTATTATAACAATACTGTACATACTATTAAAATAACAATGTTATATGACATTGCCGCATCTCGATTACATATTATTGTGTCCGCATAAGTTATATAAAACAACTGTTTATTATAAAACGTTTTGTAATGTTTTAGTGATATAATGTGTGTAAACGCACCTTTTCGCAATGTTGAAGTTCAATTGATTAATGTTTGTATTTCATTTTACAGTTAACAACAGCACAGGTTATGTGGCTGCGAACCGGATCAATATCCGGACGCCAAACACTAAAATACAACTGCCTTGACTCCGTTCCTTATGTTAAGGACAACTTGTCTTCGTCAGTGAAACTGTTGACTTGGTATGATTCACTCATTGGACCTCATTCAACAATGAAATCCCCACATTATTATTCCGTACCCCTGGCTACGGATGAATGCCAGGTAAGATACAGTCTGTACATATGTTAGACTGTATTCCGTTCATGCTTACGTTTTAAGGACACATTTCTGATTGCTGCTTAAAAGGCTCTCCTTTAAAGCAGCAATCAGAAACGTGTCCTTAAAACGTAGTTAATGTGACCGAGTAGTGCCTACATTTAAACTTACAAACTGTGTTATTATATTACTATGACGTCTTTTAAGACGTCATAGTAGAGTGACGTCTTTTAACAGTCCTAACTTATTCCTAATCCAGTGTGGAAGAGAGCTAGCGCTAGACACCCTGTATAGTTCTGTCACGTTTCCCCACTGGAATAAGGTTAAGTTAGGACTGTTTTCTGTGTTCCGTATGGTGTTGGACGAAAAAGAATAGCACCATCCCCTATCTTCCCGTGGGTGTCGTAAGAGGCGACTAAGGGATGTACCAGAGAATGGGCAGCAGCGTTCTCTGTGCTTTTTGTATCGACCGTACTGCGATCGCCAACCTGCCCGCCAAGCGTGGCGATTATGGCAAACCCCCCTAAGCAAAAATTACACTTAGGGGAGGCCTATGTCCAGCAGTGGACGTCTTTTGGCTGAAATGATGAGGACTGTTTTAAGACGTCATAGTAGGGGGGCAGAAATTAACAAGTTCACGGAACGTCTAGGTTTAATTTCAATATCCACAAGGAAAATGTTCAAAAGACTAAAATATATTCATATAATTTTATATCATTTCAGAAAGGAGGTACTGAATGGAAGAGTACCATCATAGAATACCAAAGTGCCAGCATATACAGAATACCAATAGCTGATTTGTGGATCGAAGATATCCGCAACGGTGAACAAAAGATGAGCATCGAAAATGTTGAATTTTGCTTTAAATGAAACAATTCGTTATAAAGTCTAAAAATAAAATGTGTACTCTCAAGAAAATCGCATTATATGTTTGAAAAGTATATACAATGTTTTTTATTTTCCATACTTCTAAAATGTCGGTAAGATTTGAAGCAGATAACAAAGTGTTCGATTCACTTTTTTACATACAGATCACGTCACTTAACATCTGCCTAACCTTTCCCCAACTATATTGGGGTCGGCTTCCAGTCTAATCAAATGCATCTGAATACCAGTATTTTAAATAGAGCGACTGGTAAGACTGGTCGTCAGACTTTTTTAAGGTCGCTGACTACCTGTAACGACTGCCAAAGACTTTTATATGGCAGCCGGGACAAACAGCGTGCATGCCTAAAGTGTGGTTTTTAATTCGGGCGACTAAATTGACACTTGCAAATTAATGTCAAACTTACAAAATATAATATTGTCAGCTCTTTTGTATTAGTGTTGTACATACCTACGTTACCGGTTTGTTGAATCGTAACTTTTTATATTTATTAGACGATTTGAAAAAAAATACAGACGCTATCAGTGTGGTTCCCATACACGATAAACCTTACAAATTTGTTCATACTGAAAAGAAAACCGAATCTCCAACCGAGACGCTGAAAAAAAAACGATTATGTTATAAAAACTGCCGAAATCCTGAACATATCCAGACCTTCAATCTACAGGGAGCTGAAGAAGCACAAAGAGAATGAACATTTTAGCTCTCCGAAAATACCTGGCCCTTAAGACAAATTGGACGATTTCACTCTTTGGGCTATAGGTACGTCGAAAAGTTCATCAATCTAATCTATCTATATAAATAAAAAGAGAAGTCATGACTGACTGACTGACTGACTCATCAACGCCCAGCTCAAACCCTTGAACCTAGAAAGCTGCCCTTTATAATAAAGACAAGGAATAAGGAAGGATTTTTTGAAGGAAGTTAAATAGGGGATGAAAGTTTGTTTGGAAAATCGTCAGTTTCACGCCGGCGAAGCCACTGGCAAAAGCTAGTTCTTTTATAGAAACGAATCTCTTTACTCAGGATAGCTTATTATAAATAAAAAACGACATTACTTAATTTTACTAACGGTAATTTACGGTAGTGGCACATCACTATTTAAGAATTGCAAAAAACTGACAACCCACGTAATGTCATTTTAGTCTCCCAAATTATAAAACGCACTTTAGACACGGAGGACATAACTCTGTATGTTACGGGTGGTTACTTATGCACAGACCAACCTAGGCAAGTGCGGCTCAAGTAAAGATTGACCAGAGTGATAATTATTATTAAGCCAAGAGCCTTCTCTGCAACGACTACCAAAAATCTACATAATTATGACAGCTGGGGCCCCGTTGGTCCCAGCTGTCCGGGCTTAACGTGTTTTACGGAGGAAACTCGGTATGTAATTGGTGGTCACCTATCCAAGGACCAACGTAGGCAAGCACGGTTTAACCTTAAGATTGACCCAAGTGCCAGTTATTAGTAAGGCATGACCTCCTATGTAAAATATTTAAAATTTAATGTAAACTCACATTAATTTTGAGCCTTGACTCCCTGAGGGTAGTCAATAATCATTTTAATCTAGTAGTAGGTCCAGCAGACCAGGGCCAGTGAATATAATGCTGAGATGCTATGGATATACATAATAAAGCGGAACATATTATACTATATAAAGCTAAATTACCACTGACTCACTGACTGATTGACATAATTGTTCTCCCAGATGGTGGATGGGGAGGTGAGTATATTTTGACAGATTCGTAAACAAGTAACTCTCGTGAGTATGGGAAAAGTCCCAAACCCCCCTTTTTCCCCCCCCTTCTCCCCCCTCCCTATTGTATCTCGGAAACAAAAAGACTTTACGTGTTTTTTTTTTGGGATTCGTATAGAGGGGGCTCGGTAAAGTAAAAATCACTTTTCAAAGTGGCCCCCCTTTTACCCCTTCTCCCCCCCTTTAGGCGGATCTCGGAAATAAAGAGAATTTACGTGTTTTTTTTTAGAGATTCGTATAGAGGAGGCTTGGGGAAGTAAAAACCATTTTTAAAATTTGACCCCCTTGCCCCCCTTCACCCCCCCCTTTCGGATCTCGGAAGTTAAGAGACTTGGAACGAATTTTTTTTCAGATTCATATAGAAGGGCATTGCGTTAGTCGAAATAATTTTTAGAAACTCCCCCCTCTCCCCCCCTTCATCCCCCCCTCTTTACCTCTTTTTTTACTCCTGAAAAAATTTTTGATTCTTACCTAAATCTATTTGAGGGGCGTTGAAATATGTATACCCTCTCCCCAACCTCCCCTAAAATTAAAAGGGCTGTAACTTCATAACGGTTAGAGATAGCCATTAGGTGTTTGAACAAATATTATAGTAGGCGTCGAAACCTGTCCGGTGGTGGTGCAGGGATAATGTCATGATAGCTTTCCGGTGGTAGGTTGGTCCTGAGTGGAGCGAACCTGCGAGACCGAGTGGAGCCAAGGGGGGAGGTGGCGAGCGAAGCGAGCCGGCGACCTCCTTAGCGTAACGAAGGTTGAGTGGGTGAAGCGTAACTCAGAGGCGACGACAAGCAAACTTTAGGGTAATGTTTTTTTAGTGGTAGTAGAAGGTAGTAGGTAGGTGGTAGGTAGTAGGTATGTGTAGGTAGGTGTAGGTAAGTGTAGGTAGTAGGTAGGTGTAGGTAGGTAGTAGGTAGGTGTAGGTAGGTGTAGGTAGGTGTAGGTAGGTAGTAGGTAGGTGTAGGTAGGTAGGTGTAGGTAGGTAGTAGGTAGGTGTAGGTAGGTGGTAGGTAGTAGGTAGGTGTAGGTAGGTAGTAGGTAGGTGTAGGTAGGTAGTACCGCGAGCTGCATTGGAACATTTTTTTTTTTCAGATTCATTGAGAGGTGCAATGCGTTAGTCAAAATCATTTTTTAAAGCTCCCCTTCTCCCCCACTTCACGCCCCGCGAGCTGCGCGCAGCTCGCGCAGCCACGCAAATACTAGTTATACTATATAAAGCTAAATTACCACTCACTCACTGACTCACTGACATAATTGTTCTCCCAGATGGTGGATGGGGAGGTGGGTATATTTTGACAGATTCGTAAACAAGTAACTCTCGTAAGTATGGGAAAAGTGCCAAACCCCCCCTTTTTACCCCCCCTCCTCCCCCTCCCTATCGTATCTCCGAAACTAAGAGACCCGTATTTTTTTTTTTTTACGGATTCGTATAGAGGAGGCTCGGTAAAGTAAAAATCATTTTTCAAAGTGGCCCCCCTTGCCCCCCTTCTTCCCCCTTTTAGGCGGATCTCGAAAATAAAGAGACATTACGTGTGTTTTTTTAGGGATACCTATAGAGGAGGCTCGAGGAAGTAAAAACCATTTTTAAAATTTGACCCCCTTGCCCCCCTTCACCCCCCCCTTTAGGCGGATCTCGGAAGTTAAGAGACTTGGAACATTTTTTTTTTCAGATTCATTGAAAGGGGCACAGAGTTAGTCGAAATCATTTTTAGAAACTCCCCCCTCTCCTCCCCTTCACCCCCCCCCCTCTTCCCCTCTTTTTTTACTCCTGAAAAAATTTTTGATTCTTACCTAAATCTATTTGAGGGGCGTTGAAATTTGTATACCCTCCCCTCCCCAACCTCCCCTAAAATAAAAAGGGCTGTAACTTCATAACGGTTAGAGATAGCCATTAGGTGTTTGAACAAATATTATAGTAGGCGTCGAAACCTGTCCGGTGGTGGTACAGCGGTAAAGCGAAGGGGGGAGCGGGCGAGCGAAGCGAGCCGGCGACCCCCGTAGCGTAGGGATAATGTCATGATAGCTTTCCGGTGGTAGGTAGGTCCTGAGTGGAGCGAACCTGCGAGACCGAGTGGAGCGAAGGGGGGAGGTGGCGAGCGAAGCGAGCCGGCGACCTCCTTAGCGTAACGAAGGTTGAGTGGGTGAAGCGTAACTCAGGGGCGACGACAAGCAAACTTTAGGGTAATGTTTTTTTAGTGGTAGTAGGAGGTAGTAGGTAGGTAGTAGGTAGGTGGTAGGTAGTAGGTATGTGTAGGTAGGTGTAGGTGTAGGTGTAGGTAGGTAGTAGGTAGGTGGTAGGTAGGTGTAGGTAGGTGTAGGTAGGTAGTAGGTAGGTGTAGGTAGGTAGTAGGTAGGTGTAGATAGGTAGGTGTAGGTAGGTAGGTGTAGGTAGGTAGGTGTAGGTAGGTAGGTAGTAGGTAGGTGTAGGTAGGTGTAGGTAGGTGTAGGTAGGTGTAGGTAGGTGTAGGTAGGTAGGTAGTAGGTAGGGGTAGGTAGGTAGTAGGTAGGGGTAGGTAGGTAGTAGGTAGGTGTAGGTAGGTGGTAGGTAGTAGGTAGGTGTAGGTAGGTGTAGGTAGGTGTAGGTAGGTGTAGGTAGGTGTAGGTAGGTGTAGGTAGGTGTAGGTAGGTGTAGGTAGGTGTAGGTAGGTGTAGGTAGGTGTAGGTAGGTGTAGGTAGGTGTAGGTAGGTGTAGGTAGGTGTAGGTAGGTGTAGGTAGGTGTAGGTAGGTGTAGGTAGGTGTAGGTAGGTGTAGGTAGGTGTAGGTAGGTGTAGGTAGGTGTAGGTAGGTGTAGGTAGGTGTAGGTAGGTGTAGGTAGATGTAGGTAGGTGTAGGTAGGTGTAGGTAGGTGTAGGTAGGTGTAGGTAGGTGTAGGTAGGTGTAGGTAGGTGTAGGTAGGTGTAGGTAGGTGTAGGTAGGTGTAGGTAGGTGTAGGTAGGTGTAGGTAGGTGTAGGTAGGTGTAGGTAGGTGTAGGTAGGTGTAGGTAGGTGTAGGTAGGTGTAGGTAGGTGTAGGTAGGTGTAGGTAGGTGTAGGTAGGTGTAGGTAGGTGTAGGTAGGTGTAGGTAGGTGTAGGTAGGTGTAGGTAGGTGTAGGTAGGTGTAGGTAGGTGTAGGTAGGTGTAGGTAGGTGTAGGTAGGTGTAGGTAGGTGTAGGTAGGTGTAGGTAGGTGTAGGTAGGTGTAGGTAGGTGTAGGTATTTTTCAAAGCTCCCCCTCTACCCCCCTTCACGACCCGCGAGCTGCGCGCAGCTCGCGCAGCCACGCAAATACTAGTTATACTATATAAAGCTAAATTACCACTGACTCACTCACTGACTGACTGACAGAATTGTTCTCCCAGATGGTGGATGGGGAGGTGGGTATATTTTGACAGATTCGTAAACAATCAACTCTCATGACTATGGGAAAAGTCCCAAACCCCCCCTTTTCCCCCCCCTTCTCCCCCCTCCCTATCGTATCTCGGAAACGAAGAGTCTTTACGTGTTTTTTTTAGGGATTCGTATAGAGGGGGCTCGGGGAAGTAAAAAACATTTTTCAAATTTGACCCCCTTGCCCCCCTTCACCCCCCCTTTAGGTGGATCTCGGAAATAAAGAGATTTTACGTGTTTTTTTTAAGGATTCGTATAGAGGAGGCCCGGGGAAGTAAAAATCATTTCTCAAAGTGGCTTCCCTTGCCCCCCATCTTCCCCCTTTAGGCGGATCTCTAAAGTTAAGAGACTTGGAACGATTTTTTTTTCAGATTCATATAGAGGGGCATTGCGTTAGTCGAAATCATTTTTAGAAACTACCCCTACTCCCCCCCTTCAACCCCCCCCCCCTCTTCACCTCTTTTTTTACTCCTGAAAAAATTTTTGCTTCTTACCTAAATCTATTGAGGGGCGTTGAAATTTGTATACCCTCCCCACCCCTAAAACCACCCTTCCCCAACCTTCCCTAAATTTAAAAGGGCTGTAACTTCATAACGGTTAGAGATAGTCATTAGGTGTTTGAACAAATATTATAGTAGGCGTCGAAACCTGTCCGGTGGTGGTACAGCGGTAAAGCGAAGGGGGGAGCGGGCGAGCGAAGCGAGCCGGCGACCCCCGTAGCGTAGGGATAATGTCATGATAGCTTTCCGGTGGTAGGTAGGTCCTGAGTGGAGCGAACCTGCGAGACCGAGTGGAGTGAAGGGGGGAGGTGGCGAGCGAAGCGAGCCGGCGACCTCCTTAGCGTAACGAAGGTTGAGTGGGTAAAGCGTAACTCAGGGGCGACGACAAGCAAACTTTAGGGTAATGTTTTTTTAGTGGTAGTAGGAGGTAGTAGGTAGTAGGTAGGTGATAGGTAGGTAGTAGGTAGATAGTAGGTAGGTAGTAGGTAGGTAGTAGGTAGGTAGTAGGTAGGTAGTAGGTAGGTAGTAGGTAGGTGTAGGTAGGTGTAGGTAGGTGTAGGTAGGTGTAGGTAGGTGTAGGTAGGTGTAGGTAGGTGTAGGTAGGTGTAGGTAGGTGTAGGTAGGTGTAGGTAGGTGTAGGTAGGTGTAGGTAGGTGTAGGTAGGTGTAGGTAGGTAGTACCGCGAGCTGCATTGGAACATTTTTTTTTTCAGATTCATTGAGAGGTGCAATGCGTTAGTCGAAATCATTTTTCAAAGCTCCCCCTCTCCCCCACTTTACGCCCCGCGAGCTGCGCGCAGCTCGCGCAGCCACGCAAATACTAGTTCTATCTATAAAAATAAAACAAAAGTTCTGATTGACTCCTCACAAATCAACACCCAGTCCAAACCCTTGGACCTAGATAGCTGACATTTGCCAAGCTTTCCTTCATAATGTAGAGAAGGAATTAGAAAGGATTTTTTGAAGTTTAACCCATAAGAGAGTTGAATATTGAATGAAAGTTTGTTGAGATATTTTCCAACATAGACGTGGGCGTAACCGCGGGCAAAAGCTAGTATCAAAATAAATCAGTTACTTTGCTCTTTACTAAATAGTTATATTGCGTAAATGTGATGTTGCCCCACAAACGATGGGACACCCCTGTTGCGTGCGGGTCCATATTGGCTCACCTAAAGTTCTTTACCCGAAATTGTTCTTCCTAACGATTTGTAATCCGAATGATCACTCTTCCTAAAATTTTTCATCCTAAAGTTTTCATTCATACTATTTGTAGTGCTACCGACGATGTTCATAACACTCATGTTTCAGAAAATTGTAATTCATAATATCATTAGTGTAAATATATTTAAACTCCTACCGCCTTATTACAAAACGTAGTTAAACCTGGTTTAACTTAGACTTGGTTTATCTCGCATGACGTCTCACTTCAATAATATTCAAAAGAAAGTGACAGCATGCGAGATAAACCAGGTCTAAGTTAAACCAGGTTTAACTACGTTTTGTAATAAGGCGGATTCTGTTTTTTATCCTAACGCTTTTATTCCTAAACATAATTACCATAATATTTTCACTCATACAACTGTTTAGAATGATTAAAGGTCGTTTCACTGATTTTTGTCTTGAAATGAAATAAATGAATAAAATTCAGGTCAGAGTGTCGTCTTGGGGGCACTATGAAAAAAATACTTAGAAAAATTTCGCGATCAATTTAGACGTAGTTGGTCACAGTTCTAACCTAACCTAACCTATGGATATCTTTGCATAGTATTTAAGGTCCCTTTAAAATAGGTGGACAAATTTTAACACAGCGTTTAGTAAGCCTAACTAAAGACATATAAACAAAAAATAACACTATATAAAGTGATTTTATTTTGACTTAAAATAATAAATTGCCGGCACTCTAGAACAAACTCATCCTATAAAAGTAGGTATTTTAATGTCTTTTTCTTATATTTTTTTTTACTATTGTCCTTATTTTAGCGGTCTGAATGATTTCTAAAATTTTGTCCACCCACTTTAATGGGACCTGTTTTTAGTACCGATTATTATGAATAAAAAGTAATATAAACAAAAAAGATATGACTTTGAATAATAGTGTAAAAGATGGTTATGTTGAGAAAATATAGGAACACAAATAATAGTGTAATAGATGTTTATTCATCATCATCATCATCATAAAAGACGTCCACTGCTGGACATAGGCCTCCCCCAGGCGTCGCGTCGCCACATTGACCGGTCCCGTGCGTCTCTCATCCAGCGGATGTTTATTGCTACTGACATTATGAAGTTGAATGCTTCGGAATTAAAACATTAGAGACAGAGTAGTTAGGAATTGCGATTGTTAGGATGAAAAATGTTAGGAAGAACATTTTCGGATTTCCAATTATCGGAGTTGAAATTTTAGGTGAACTTTGGCGCACCCGTTGCGTGCACATTACAGGACAATGACTGACTGATGGACGCTACTGAAACTGTAAAGGAGAATGGGCAGCCATATATGAAGGTTTGCCCAACCCTTGTAGCAATATAGGCTATATGGTTATATGTTGTACTAGTTGCCCTCATCACATAAATGTATTTTTTTTTTCTCTCAGCGACGTCAAAGTAATAAAAATTGAATTGTAAAAAAATGCATCTTTGGCAAATAATTAACTCAGTTTATACGGTTATTGTGTCTAATATACTATTTTTTACGAATATTTACATACATTAAATCACGCCCTTTTCCCATGGGGGTAGGCAGTGTATCAGAACGCCACCTACTACAATCCGTAGGTACTCCTTTAGTCTAATTTATTTTCATTATCTTAATATTATATTATGTACGTATGGAGCCTACTGCTGCCTGCTATTTTTGTTTTAAAAGTAAGGTAACGTGAGTGAAGTTCAAAAGGGGACAACAAAAAATAAACATGTGCATTAATCGTCATTATTTGAAATAATAATATATTAGAAAAAACAACTAAGAACAATATTAAGACTTACTTTTTTACCATATATACAATAGCAATCATCAACATTTCAACCAAAAGCCGTCCACTGCTGGATAAAGGCCTCCCCCAGGTGTCGCCATATTGACCGGACTCGAGTGTCTCGAATCCAGCGGGTACCCGCAACCTTCATCAGGTCATCGGTCCACCTAGTGGGAGGCCTTCCAACATAACGTCTTCCGGTTCGCGGTCGTCACTCCAGAACTTTTCGGCCCCATCGGCCATTCGTTCTGCAAGCAATGTGCCCTGCCCACTGCTACTTAAGTTTGGCAATTCTTCGGACTACGTCGATAACCTAGGTTCTGTTCTGTTCACTGTCATAAAAAAATCAATCAGTGGCGGCGACCTCTTACGTCCGACACTGGTTCAAACCATGGTCCGGAGCGCTGAGGCATGGGAAACCTCACGTCCCAGCCACTAGACTGGACCCAGTGGAGTTAAAAAGAACTGCAGCCATGGAACGCAAATTGCAAAAGAAGGAACACGGATGGGTTTTAGTCAGTAAGAGTCTGACACTCCCTTCTGCTCAACCCAGAGCGGGAAGAGTAATTTGATGATTTCCCATCGTTAGAAAAAGAAGGTGAAATGTGCCGCGACCTATCGACAAGACAGGTCGCGGCTAACTATCGCAGTATGTTTTTATGGCGCTTCGAACACAAGCAAAATGATGATGATGAAACCTTGGATACCATCTAGAGACAAAGTACTCGTCTAGACGAATCATTCGAGCCCAAACTCAATGGGGCTAAGTAGTTTTATAACAAAGTTCATATGGCCACCTTCTAGCTCCATCATCAAACCGTGAATACCATCTAGTGACAAAGTACTCGTCAAGACGAATAATTCGAGCCCAAACTCGATTGGAACATATCGTTTTACACCGGAGTTCCTATGGCCACCTTCCAGATCCATCATCAGACCCTGAATACCACCTAGAGACAAAGTACTCGTCAAGACGAATCATACGAGACCAAACTCGATGGAGTTATGTCGTTTTATACCAGAGATCCTATAGCCACCTTCCAGATTCATCATCAGATCAGCTCCATGTCAAAATAACTATCATATCTATACATCATTTGCTAAGTTCTTTTAGAATTGCTGACAAATACGTTACATATACCTTAACACTTTGATGTGATGTAAAGGACCTTTAAGCTCGTGTAACTTTTTTCTAACGTGGATTTACCGTGGATTTTTTTTTTGGACCGGTAATTACGTGTACTTAAAGTACACCGGAAAATAATTATTTTGATAATAATAATGTTATAGTTAGGTATTCATTAAAATTATTAACGTTGAGACCTAAAATTAACGAAGTAGGTATTATAATTTCGAAAACAGGAATTTCAAAATTTATTTTTTGCAATAAACAGGAAATTCAATTTATTAATTCAGTATCGAAATTACAAAAACCGAAAAACATTTTAATTAACTAAAATTCATAACAAAGATAAGAAATATAGCTTTAAACAATTAGGTAACCAAAAAGGGGAAAATATTGTAATAAATACATTTTTTAATAATTCATTATTAACTTATTAGATGGTCTCCAATTTTGGTATTGTAATGCTTTCAATCAAATCTAATAGAAGAATACGTCACTCAGCGATCAGCGAACCACGAAAGTGGTTGTGGTGGGAAATCATCAAATAACCCCTAACCTTTCCCTATAACTTTCGACATAAGGGTTGTACTATTAGATACACTTGTGCCCAACCCTTTTTAAATTACAGGCATGTTTTCATATTATGATAATTCAGTTAAAAGTGTTTGGGGGAAATCATCAAATGGCTTGTGATGTCACTTGTAGGTAAAAAATGCGATGAC
Organism: Diarsia dahlii; assembly: GCA_949775195.1. Taxonomy (NCBI): domain Eukaryota; kingdom Metazoa; phylum Arthropoda; class Insecta; order Lepidoptera; family Noctuidae; genus Diarsia; species Diarsia dahlii. The sequence continues at coordinate 7,145,243 of OX459200.1, forward strand.
TTTTGCCGTTCTGGGCGGAGCGAAAGGGAGTGTCAGATGTCTACTGACTAAAAACCACCCATGTTCCTTCTTAACCCTTTGTGTCGAGGCCGCGGTATCTCTTTCAAACAACCCGCAGCACCGACGGGTTCAACCATAACTAAGCCATGTTATCTACATCGCACATGTATTATGGATAATCACGAAAGATATCTTATAAGTGACAGTATTATTAAGCTTAGTTATAAACCGTGAAAGCTTAAAACAGTATCACGCATGTAAACCCTGAAAACCAATCGTCACTTTGCCTGACCCGGTAATTGAACCTAGGACTATATGCCGCAGTGATTCTTGCAACCATCAATGAAGTCAAAATTAATAAATATATTAATAAATAAATATATTAATAAAAAAAGCAAAATTAAAAATTTTGAAAAAACCCACGACTGTCAAAAATTAATTGAAAAAAGGATAAAATAACATAAAAATGTTATTTTATCCTTTTTTCAATTAATTTTAATTTTTTTCAAAATTTTTAATTTTGCTTTTTATTTTAAACTTTTTTAAACTTTTTACTTTACACCCACCTTAAAAAACCCAAGAATGTCCGTCGGGAGCTGAACATTGCAAAACTAGTTCATTTAATGGCAGCCCCCGACGGACATTCTTGGGTTTTTTTAAGTAAAGTAAAAAGTTTAAAAAAGTTTAAAATAAAAAGCAAAAATTAATTGAAAAAAGGATAAAATAACATAAAAATGTTATTTTATCCTTTTTTCAATTAATTTTTGACAGTCGTGGGTTTTTCAAAATTTTTAATTTTGCTTTTTATTTTAAACTTTTTACTTTTATTTTTATTTTTGTATTTAAGAACATGCACCAATCAAACTTAAACCCATAACTGAAAACTGAATCAAAATCGGACTTGTAGTTTTGGAGAAAAATGGCAACTTTGATTTGCACAAAAAATGTTTGCTGCAGCGCCCCCTGGTGAGTTGTCAACGTAACACCAATCTAAGAACATGCACCAATCAAACCCAAACCCATAACTGAAAACTGAATCAAAATCGGACTTGTAGTTTTGGAGAAAAATGGCAAATTTGATTTGCACAAAAAATGTTTGCTGCAGCGCCTCCTGGTGAGTTGTCAACGTAACACCTATCTAAGATCATGCACCAATCAAACCCGAACCCATAACTGAAAACTGCATCAAAATCGGACTAGTAGTTTTGGAGAAAAATGGCAACATGTATTTGCACAAACACACAAACAAACAAACAAACAACCTCTCACCCCAAACGCATATACCGTCTCCGTTCCGTCGTGGGTAAAAAAATTGTTTATATAAACATTAATTACGCGCTAATCATAATTATTTCTGACCGGAAACAAATTACAGTATACAGGATGATAAACAATCGTTCATTGTTCACTAAAGAGTTTATAGAGAGTAATTAAATTGTAAAAATAAAAGCTTATAAAAAAAGGCACCGGTTGAAGCAGAAATAAATAAATAAGTGGGTGAAATGCAACAGTTGTCTAACGAAAACTGAATCTTAACAGAAAAGAGAATCTCACTATACATATTTTATAATGATTTATCAAATAGATAATGATTGTATGGTTTCACGCCCGTAAAACTAAGACACAACATTTAATTTCAGCGTAGTGCATGAAAACTAGTCTTACAGTTCTGAAATCAGTCAAACCAGTGTTTCCAATAACTTATGCAAATACTCACCAAATATAACCCCCTGTATATTAGAAGGAAAAACAAGCACAATGCGTGGTTTCAGGAAAAAATATGAACTATAATCTTACGTACATATCTTTCAGTCTACCTTTAGACGAATGTAAAAATGGTCATCAAAGCATTGTCGTACATTCTATTAGTTTTTTGTTCTTTAGAACTTAAAAATACCTCAGGTATGTGTAAAAATCTTATATTATTTAATGATAAGTATAGTTTAATAATTATTAATTATTTAATTATATTATATTTTTCATATTAGAAGTTTGAAAGTTAGTGAGGATGGATTGAAAGGTGGAAAACTTAAAAAAAATCGTTTGTTTCTTTGAAACAGCCCAGTTTGGACCCTAAGGTATTTGGCCTATTGTTGCAAATTAATAATCTACTACGAGTATCACCCATTTTAAGAAAAGCACCTCATTACCGATCTCCTTAAGTGAGTGAGAAGGAACGTAGATTTTAAATTAAAAGACTTAATTTTGATCACCAGCATAACTCATAATGTTATTCTTGTTTCAGCGTCAATTTCAGGAGAAACATTAGTAAGTAAAATATAACAATCAATTTAACCAATGATGTCAAAGTAAGAGCATATTTTGACTAACCATTTTTCTTTCTTTTTATGCAGCGTGGTGAAAAAGGTGATCAGGGATATCCCGTGAGTATATTCTGAAAAAATACCATGACGTGCCTTTTAAATTATTTTAAGCCTTTGAAAATAATGTGTGCCTTTTTGTTTTGGGGTGGAAATTCATCAAATAAGGGGTTATTTGATCCCGTCGGGGCTGTGGATTATCGAAAGGATAACGCGGCTCCGACACAAGGGCGAAGAAGGAACATGGGTTTGGTTTTTAGTCAGTAGAAGTCTGACACTCCCCGTCGCTCTGCCCAAGAGCGGGGGGGAGTGTCACACACCAAAAAAAAAAGAAAAAAAGGGGTTATTTGATGTATCCCGCTCTTGAGCAGAGTGAAAGGAAGTGTCAGACTTCTACTGACTAAAAACCATCCGCGTTCCTTCTTAGCCCTATAATTCGAGGCCGCGGTATCCTGTGGGCATCCCGCGGCCAAATGCTGTGTGCCTCAGAATTCTTTAATCAGTGAGCAATTTTTTGGTGGTTCAATATCTGTAATTGCTCCAATCACCATGTAAAATACTGGTATTTAGATGCATCCGTTTAGACTGGATAGCCGACTTCAAAATGCTAAGAAAAGGCCACCGAGACGATGAACGAGTGTCAATGTCATGTCATGTCAATGGAGTCTCTATCCGCTTTATTACAAAACGTAGTTAAACCTGGTTTAACTTAGACCTGGTTTATCTCGCATGCTGTCACTTTCTTTTGAATATTATTGAAGTGAGACGTCATGCGAGATAAACCAAGTCTAAGTTAAACCAGGTTTAACTACGTTTTGTAATAAGGCGGTATGATTTTTTTTTTACCCGACTACTGCGAACCCAAAAGGAAGGGTAATTTTGGCAGTCTATATAAGTAGGTATGTTTTTTTTGTATCCAACTTGTAATTAGCTAAATATGGACAGAAACTATTCGTGTGGCGGGTTTTTGATGTACTCGTAACTAATTCGAACAACGTTTAAGAAAATAATCATTTTGTATAATATCGATTAACATAATTTTCATTTCATCGAATATTTATTTAAGATAACAACATTTGCGCTATTGATCAAAGGGTATAATATTCATTTGATTTGTAATGTTCAGGTGGTATAATTTGTGTTTTATCGAATATTCAATTGGTCCCCTAAACAAACACAGATGATGACAGAAATCCTAACCCTAGACGGTCGACGTCATGGGCACCCCGAGGTTCGGTTAGTTAGGTCCCTTTAAACCCTGCAGACAGAAATAGGAGCCCCGCTCAGCGAGGCTCCGTCGACCTGCTGACGGAAACGAAGGAAAGGAAACGAATGATTAATGAACTGAATATTTGATACGATCTTTCGACTAAGTCATTTAGCCTACTAGTGAAACATTAGTTTAAATAAAATTAGTGTATTTGAAAATTCGGTCAAATGACATTATTTCAAATAAATAAATATGGTGAATAAAAATCTACCAATTGATTATTCGGTCAAATGAATAATTAAACGAAATGACTTTACTGTTACTAAAATTAGTCGGAGCGATTTTCGACAAAACGTTGTTATACCAAACACGGGTGAACCGGCCGGCGGGCTTGCGTGCGTCATTTGAGTGGCCTACCAATAGATTCATGTACACACGGCTACACATCAAGCTATACAAAACCTGTTAATCTTGGCCTCACTTTACTAGATCTTTTCGCACAATGAACGATCAGATTATACTGGTTTTGTATAGCTTGATGTGTAGCCGTGTGTACATACTCATACCCAGTGTAAGTAATATTTATAATCTCTATGGAGTCATGGAGCGTTCCATGTTAGGCATAAAATTGATAGACCGAGTTCCTAAGACGTACAAAGATTACTGATATTATTTTATTGCTGTTGAATCGTGTAACGGAACTCAAACGGAGTTGGGCAAGATGCCTGGCAAGGCACAGTGATGGCAAGGTAGTCTATGGCTGCCAGCTTATGGCGTCTAAGAAAGAGGAAAACAAATGTGGGTCGTCCGACGGCGAGATGGGCAGACGATATAGTTGCCATTGAAGGAAAAAACTGATGAGGCTGGCACAGGAACGTGGAGACTATCACCAGAAAAGAGACACCTATACCCAGTAGTTCGTGTGTTCGGGTTGTGGATGATGAAGTAATATTTGAGTAATAATTGATTGTTTTATTTCAGGGTCGTCCTGGTATTCCTGGAAGGCCCGGATCAATAGGAGAACCGGGATTTCCAGTGAGTAATATAATATTATATAAGTCACCCAAAGAGCAATGGAGAGGGCTATGCTCGGAGTTTCCTTGCGTGATCGAATCAGAAATGAGGACATCCGCATGAGAACCAAGGTTACCGACGTAGCCCGAAGAATCGCCAGACTTAAGTGGCAATGGGCAGGGCACATTGCTCGCAGAACGGATGGCCGATGGGGCCGAAAAGTTCTGGAATGGCGACCGCGAACCGGAAGACGTTGCGTTGGAAGGCCTCCCACTAGATGGACCGATGACCTGGTCAAGGTTGCAGGAACCCGCTGGATGAGAGACGCACGGGACCGGTCAATGTGGCGACGCCTAGGGGAGGCCTATGTCCAGCAGTGGACGTCTTTTGGCTGACATGATGATGATGATGAATATAATATTAGCGCAAGCTCAGGTAGACAGTAGCATGACAGTCTTACAACCAGTCCTACCAATGGATATACCATTTATTACTTGGTAATACCCAGTAGTGACTAGATTGTGAAAACCAGATAGACAGTCGCTCCATGTATATTGCTGGTATTCATCTTCATTCTGTTAGACTGGAAGCCGACCCCAACATATTTGGGAAAAGGCTAGGCAGAGATTTTTTAATTGTAATACTTTAGTGCGATAGTCGTATCATCGAATTTTGTTTTTCAAAAACCTTTCATCGATATCACTATATACTGCGACGCCTCGATAAATCGTCGCCGTGTTACTGCGATGTTACGTTACACTGTACCTACTGCGAATCCTTGTTTAATCGAGGTCTTGTTATTGCAATGTTCTGTTACTTAGGAAATCTTACATTGATTAATATAAGTGCATTGATATATACCGAGTAGTGATTGTATTTTTATAGGAGTTGCATAGCAGCTGATTTTTTCTTTAATTACCGATGAAAACATTTACCCCCTTATTAATAAAAAAAAGTTAAACCTGGCTTAACTTACGCTTGGTTTATCTCGCATGCCGTTACTTTCTTTTGAATATTTTTGAAGTGAGACGGCATGCGAGATAAACCAAGCGTAAGTTAAACCAGGTTTAACTTTTTTTTATTAATAAGGCCGTTAATGTGTTGACTGTTGGGGTTCAGGATGTTGTAACCGTTTGAGTGTCGATGTTTCCTTACGCCATGTATAAATAAACTGCATAGATTTTCATCAGCCTTTTGTATACTTTTATATAGGGACGTCCAGGATGGCCAGGGATGTCAGGTCCAATGGGACCTCCTGGAACTGTTGGGACTTGCGATTGCAGTTGGCCTCCCAAACGTAAGTTTCATATTTTGGTTACTTACTTGGTTTTGAAAATACTACTGATCCTCACGCGTTTGACAAAACGCCAATAATATTACCTACTTATATTTTTATTTTACAGCTTTGTATGACAACAAACCAGAAAAAGGAATCGGGACGAAAGATTCGCCAGCAGAAGTTCGTTGCGAACAACTTTTGCAACTCAACCCACAACTCACAAGTGGTAAGGCAAACTTGAAAAATAGCTTTAAACTATGTACCTACCCTACCCTAAATTCAAAGAAAAATATCAATCATTATGAATGCTTTAGGCTACGTAATGCAAGATTTAAATAACTAAAATCAGAGTTGTTGATGCTCGTCACAGAGCGACAAATAACTCTCGCGACATGCTACCACATCTCCGTAACGTGCCGCTACCCTAGGCAACGTTAAGGGCCTATTAGACCTCAAATTAGCAACTCTATTTGTAGTGGTTCAAACTTCGTTTGAAATAATGTCAGAATAAAGTTCTAATCAGCTTGCACTACAAAGCGGTTGTTACGTCTCTCACTGCGGCCGAATAGCGCGAAATGAGTGGTTTTTCGCAGATTTAATTTATTAAAAAAAATAATACGCTGTAACGTTAAAATATTTTTACATAATATGTCTTTAGTTGGTTAAATTTCCTTTCTGTTAGTAAAAAAAAAATAACAGTTATCGCTCAAAATATTGAGCATTTCGAGACGAAAAAGTTTTTTCGTGTTCTTTCTTGATTGTGATTGTGATTTTTTTTTTGAGGTTCTTGATTAATTTTAGAAAATATTTTAGCATAAGTCTTTTACCTATACATTTGACTATACACTGTATTTTTTTTGGAATTGTAATAAGTAGCAATACGGCTAACTCTGCAACGAAAAACAGGTCGTTTTTACGGTGTCCCTCTTATCGTCGCTTTAAGCATTCATCCATGTTCTTATCCTTTTCTGTCGCACAAAACAGCCTTTTGTTAGAGCGAGAGCGAGAAACAGAAGCTGCTGCTACGTGCAATACACAATACAACATCCTACATGTTGGGGCTGCAGGGTGTTCGAAAGAGATACCACGACCCGAAACACAAAGGGCTAAGAAGGAACATCGGTGGTTTCTAGTCCGTAGACGTAGGCCTGTAGGTCTGTTAAAAAAGGTCTATTACTTCATGCTTTCTTTTTTCAGGAACTTATTATACGGGACCAAAAAACAACGCGTTTGAAGTTTTCTGCAACATGACTAGTGGAGAAACGTGCATCAGAAGAGATAAAAAAACACCCGAGATAAATTATGATTATGATATCACAAAGGGAGGGTTCTGGTTGAGCGATGTAGGAGTTGATATGAGAGGCATATTGTATGATGATGTAAGTGTACCTTCTTCTCCTTTACCGTGTGGTTAGTGCTTTAATTGGTATCAAAGTTTTTATGCCGCCTATGAACTTGGCTTTACATGCCTTCAAGAACATGCCTTCAAGAAATATGTCCCTAGCATGCTGGTTTCCGCACGATATTTTCCTTCACCAGTAAAAGTGCTAATTATACAATAAGTACCTACATGAATCCGTTTAACTTAAAGTTATTGAAATAACACTTTTTTGGCTTATTTTATTCACTTTAAAATGTCTAATTGTCAGATGAAGATGAAATAATTTTGTAACCCACAGAACTAAATTTAGAATTTGCTTTGTTCTTAAAGGTGCAATACATTTATCTATTTTTTGTCTCTAATTTTACTTAAAGTGATACAATTATTAAAAAACAAGGTGTGTCAAACATGTTGACAAAACTAGAATGTATCCAAAGAGTTAGATTCTAAAGACGTAAAAAAGTGTACCTACACCTTCGATCAATAACTATTATTGATCGAAGACCTACACAATCAAAATGAATGCATTAAATTTTTTTGTCAATATAACAGACAACAAATATTCAGCGCTTGTTGTTTCATAAAATCATATATAAACTGAATCTTTTAAGTTACTTTTCTAAAACGGAGTCAAGTCTTCATAATGAATGTTGGTTTTTGTTTTATTCCAGATAGCAGATCAAATAATGTGGCTGAGAGTACCATCAAGAGTAATTCGGCAAACCCTCAAGTTCAACTGCCTAAATTCAGTTTCATACCCTACCTTCAATGTAGCTAAATCTGTAAAATTGATGACTTATTTTGATGTATTGATTGCATCACATCCTACTGCCGATTCACCTTTCTTTTATACTGTACCAGCTGAAACTGACGGCTGTATGGAACGAGTATGAAATGTTTAGTTTTTTTTTGTAGATCTTTTCTTTCCGAAACTTTCAAAGTTTTTAGGCCTGAGGTACCTACTAGGTAAGTTGCTGCGGGTTGTTCTAAAAAGATACCACGACCTTGGACACAAAGGTTTACAAAGGAACATGGGTGGTTTTTAATCAGTAGAATCTACCACTCTTTAGCGCTCCATCCAGAACGGCAAAAGTCATCGCATTTTTTACCTACAAGTGACATCACAAACCATTTGATGATTTCCCCCAAACACTTTTAACTGAATTATCATAATATGAAAACATGCCTGTAATTTAAAAAGGGTTGGGCACAAGTGTATCTAATAGTACAACCCTTATGTCGCCAGTTATGTTTAAGTCCCATGTTATTACTTGCGAGCCTATTGACATCGACCAGGCTCAAATCTAGACTCCGTGACTACTGGCTACTGAGAAAATTGTGATGGAAAAACCCATTTTGTCCGACCCGAGACGCATCATTATATAAGGTCCCATTAAAATAGGTGGACAAAATTTCAGAAATCATTCAACCCGAGCGTCGACACGCATCATTATATAAGGTCCCATTAAAATAGGTGGACAAAATTTCAGAAATCATTCAGACCACCAAAATAAGGACGATGGTAAAAAAAATAATAAGAAAAATGCATTTAAGTACCTACCTACTTATAAAGGATGAGTTTGTTCTAGAGTGCCAGCAATTTATTAGTATAAGTAAAAAAAAAACAGTTTATTTAATGTTTGTTTTTGTTTAGATATCTTTGGTTAGACCTACTGAACGCTGTGTTAAAATTTGTCCACCTATTTTAATGGGACCTTATATACTATCAAACATCTAATGTAAATTATTTTCTGAATTATTTCAGGGACCAGGTGCTGGATGGAAAAGTACTATAATAAAACTGGAAACTTCCAACATACAAAATCTACCTATAGATAATGTTCTCATCGAAGGTATTCGTAATGCAGAACAAAAGATGAGCATCGAGTATGTTGAGATGTGTTTCAAATGATTTTTTTATGATATTTTATAGTATAATTTTTTTTCCATTAAAGTACCTATTCAAATGTATGAAAAAGATTTTTATTTCAACTCAAACAAAATGTATAAAAAGTGAAGAAAAAATTATAATTAAAATAAGAAGGGGTTCTTATTTTGCAGCAGTATATTAAAAAATTTTCTTCACTTTTTATACATTTTTAGTTTAGTAGAGTGTTCGAACCACTCTTTTAAAAACTCAATGTAATTCGTGTTGAGCTTTAAAACCAGATACAATTTTAGAGTCATCAATCGACTTCAAAAAAGGTGGAGGTCCAATAGGACCTAAAGAAATTTTAATACTAAAACATTACAACAAGAGTTAAACACCTTTACAAGTGAATTTCAACTATAAACTGTTTAAAATAGAGATAAATACAGTTCACACTGGAGGTACATACTAAGACTGTTAGGTAGGTTGAGGAATCGGATTTCAGTTCACTGATAGTTTGCATTGGATGTAACATAACAAAAGATCACGCCCAAAAACCCTTTTTTCAGTCCAACCGGACTCAGCCAAATATGAGTACCTATTTTACACAAAACTTATCTGATGACCACAACCCAGTTAGAACTGAGAATTCTCGAAACCCCTTGGTAAGATTAGTTGTCAGACTTTCGCGCCACAAAATGACGGGTAATTTAATTGCCTCGTTGGTCTAGTGGTCGAAAGTGGGACTGCTGAGTATGAGATCCTGGGTTCGATTCCCAAGTCAGGCAAAGGGTAATTGGGTTTTCCCATCCGGAAATTCTCAGTAGCAGCCACGGAGTCTCGATTTGTGCTCTGTTGATCGGAATAGCCAGACCTCCTATTCATCATCAGCCATAAGATGTCCACAGCTGGACAAAGGCCTACCCCACAGAATGCCATAACGAACGTCAACCTACCGTTTGCATCCACCGGTTGCCCGCGACTCTCACGATGTCGTCAGTCCACCTGGTGGGATACTTACCAACGCTGCGTCTTCCGGTTCGTGGCCTTTTTTCCCCATCGGTTGTCGGTTCTTCGAACAACGTGGCCTGTCCATTGCCACTTCAACTTGCATATTCTGAGAGCTATGTCGGTGACCCTGGTTCTTCGGCGACATTTCCTCGTTCCAGATTTTGTCGCACAAAGAAACTCCGAGCATAGCTCTCTCCATGGCTCGTTGCGTAACTTTAAGCTTTTCTAAGAGGCCAGCAGTTAAGGACCATGTCTCTCTGCCATAAGTCATCACTGGTAATACATACTAGTTATACACCCTCGTCTTAAGACACTGCGGAATTTTGGACGAAAAATGTCGCGTAGTTTCCCGAATGCTGCACTGTCCACCATACATGGAACTTAGACATATCTGGTGAAATGTGGTTGTATAACTATTAGGTACCTACACGTCTGCCTAACCTTTGGGGTATTACAGGCTTTTATACTTACTTAATGTCCTATGTCCCCTAGATGGGGCAGAGGGCGTCCACAGATATCCTCCAGCTCGATCGGTCTTGAGCTTCACGCTTCACCTCGCTCCACGTCAATCCGATGCTTGCCGCTTCTGCCAACACGGGGCGGCGCATCTGCCAACAGGCTTTATATTTTGTTATAATTCAAGAAAGTGAACTATTTGAACAGTATGTAATTAGTAGTTAAACTCATATAGGACGGTAATAATAATTATGACACACATAGTTCTTGGTAGCACCTGCTCCTGTGTCCTAACCAAAGCAATCACTCGAGCGGAGACAGCGGAGATGCAATGGAAGCTTTCGTATTCATTTCATTAGTGACATCTCACAACCTTACATATTGGCATTGTTCTATTCTGTATCCTGCTGATTTGGAGGGAAGTGAAAATTATGTTTTTCCTATTCCTCCGCTATTATTTTTTGATTAATTTCGTTGCGGGAGGGATCCAAGACAGTTTTAAACTTGTCTTGGCTTCGTCGAGTCGGCTTTATTGTATCGGCGCTGTTTTGGTGGTCGTCACTGTTGATTCTGGCTTTCAGGAGTTACAGTGGTTTAGGAATTGTGTGGCGCGAAAGTCACAGGTTCGCCATCACGATCGCTTCGGTTAGAACTTGGCCCAAAAGTTTTAACAGCTGCCATACTCGTTACAAATTAAATTATCCACTGTATTTAACAAGGAAAACCGTGTATACCAAAAGAACAAAATAATAATGGTTTCTACTGAGGGTTTGTATCGTATTTTAGTCTGCCTGTAGACGATTGAAAAAATGGACGTCAAAATACTGTCATGCATTTTATTCGTTTTAATAACTCTTGAACTTCAAAATACGTCAGGTATGTCTTAGAAATTATTTAATTATGATTTATTAGTACACTACATCTGCTGTTTCCCCTTTTAAGACTGTCTTACCATGAGTTTACAATAGTTTTTATCGTGTTGTTCTGTCTCCTGCTGATACGGAGGGAAGTGGAAATTATGTTTTTCCTACTCCTCCGCTATTCTTTTCTGATTAATTTCGTTGCGGGATCCAAGACAGTTAAATCGTTTATCTGAGACTTCGTCGAGCTTCATATGTCTCGGCGCTTTTCTTGTGGTTGCCACTGTTGATTCTGGCTAACAGGAGTTACAGTGGTTTGGGAATAGTGTGGCGGGCTTGTATAAAAAAAAAAACGTTTTTAAGTTGTGAAACTCGTTTTCGACTTTTCGAGTCGACCTCTAACGCCGATCGCCTTCATATTTCGGAAATGTACCGTCGCTTTCATCAACTCACATAAAAATATTTAGTTGCCTGCAAGTTAAGTACCCAAAATTCGTACTCAAGTAGTTAATGATAATTAGTGTTGCCCAAATGCAAGACCAAGACGAGACTTTAGCCAGTCTTGGTCTTGGTCTTGCGTCAAAACACCTGGTCTTGGTCTTGGTCTTGGTATTGCGCTCTCAAGTCTTGGTCTTGGTCTTGGTCTTGCAGCAAGAGTCTCGCAAGTCTTCAAATACCTATTAGCCTAATGCTATTTACTAAACACGTTAGTTTAGATCTTAGAACAACGTAGCAGAGTAGGTACATGTTTACAGTTTAAATTGACATAGGCACAGTAAACCACCAAATTAATTAAATTAACTTGATTATAATTATAAAAAATGATGCAATTTAGTCCCTAAGCGTATATATTTAGTAACTTTAGGTAGGTACCTATTATGATTTACTGTGCGTGTTTAGTGGCTATCCTAAACTCTTCACAAAGAGCTAGCGGTTTAAATAATTATCACTTACATATTTTTCATCTTCATCTCGACTTGATACTTTAAACTAATAAAATTTGTCAGTCTAGACATTTAATTACCAGCACAAACATCCAACTAAAACATGAATGAAAATATTGATAGGTATGATTATTTTTTGGTTTTCTATTGTGGATTGTGACGAACGAGCTTATTAGTAGGGATTTTTATTTTTTAAGCATCTAATATTTATCTATCGAATTTTCCCTGTAAATTAGATAAATACTGCAATTTATCCACATTTTACTTGTGGTGGTCTGAGCTCAAGCGCCTGGTGTATCGTGAGGAACACAAAAGTCGCGACGCGTTTAATAACTGCGATAGTGGACGCTTTCAATATCGTACGTAGTGAGTGACAGAGACACCATATTAAAATGAAAAGACAATTCATTAAAACGTGCGCGATTGTGTTTACAACGCAGTGGTTTACACTTCGAACAATTACTCCGTTACTGGGAAGAGTAATTACCTAGACTTATGTGACGATACGGTTTTGATAATGGGGAACGTCCATAGAAAACGGGATTGAATACAAATACCTACTTAATTCAATTCAATTACTTAATTAATTTATTCAGACATACAAATATCTATACAGTAGTACACAAATTCGCCAAAACATAAAAAGAAAATAATAACGCCCAAATCTCTGTTTGACTAAACTGCGAGACGCAAGAGTCTTGCAGGCTAAGTCTTGTTCTTGCTCAAATCTTGCAGGGTTCAGTCTTGGTCTTGGTCTTGCCACAATAAGTCGGTCTTGGTCTTGGTCTTGCGAAAATGCAAGAACAAGACCGAGACTGCAAGACCAAGACCGATTTTGGGCAACAATAATGATAATTATAAAGGTAGTATCCCTTAACGTAGCCGAAAGGTACTTATTCTACCAGTCACTGCGATCAGTTTTTTTGTTCTAGATCATACCTGTAAACGTAGTTACGGAGATATAGGGGGACTAAGTTCCAAATTTAACAGCAGATTTTTTTTTTTATTACTAGTTTTTCAGGTTAACACTTTACTTAATAACCTCCAAGACCCGTTTACTATTCAAAGTATCCACTAGCACCATGTTTTAAGAGTGCTACACTAAGTTTTAACCCAAAAAAGACTTACCAGCAAACATTTTTGCTAAGGGGTACCCTAGGGGTACGTTTGATGTACATAATGCTTGGTTGGCGGCTGCGTGAAGGTTTCGTTTACACTATGTTTATACCATGCAACTGGTAAGGTAATGGTCGTCATAGTGTAAAATTTTCATTGCAGGATTTCTCTATTAAAACTTTGTAATTTCTTTCCAAAATACAAAAAATAGTACTCCTAGAATACTTAACTCCTCTAGGAGTGACCAAAAATTCAGTTTCTTATGCGTTATATTTTAAATGAAATAAGTTTTCGTTACTTTTGAATAGGGGATCGGACTGGGTCAAAATAATATGATTCTGTTTAGTCCGTAAGTTAGGTTATCGTAAAACATTGAATACGTGTTTTTTGTTTTATCAAATCAATAAAAAATGACGAAGATAAAACGCGTCAAAGATCTTGGAGTGGGGCTTGAAACGTCACTTGTGTCGTCAAAATGTACTATCATATGACGTCACACGAGTTTTCGAAGCACTGTATCGTCTTCATTTTAAGTTTACGTGAAAAAAGAAAAAATACGTGTCCAATAATTTTTGGAAATCTATCTGACGGACTAATTAGTTTTTTTTTGTCCGATCCCCTATTATGATAGCTTTTTTCTTATAATACTAAATCTCCGTATATAATCCGACCAAATCAAGATTGAATTTTAATGTCAAAAGTCAAAGTTTGTACTTGGACAGATTTTTTCAAAGGAGACAATTTCATTTTAAGCGTGGGTCTAAAAAAATGTCTCCTTTTAGTATCACCAATGCAATCTAGAGTTATAAGGAATAAATTAATATTTAAATTATGTTTCATAAATCGACGCTAAAATTAAAAATGTGGCGGGACACCGTACAAAAAAAATGTTTCCTTTAGGTATGTTTTTCTAAAAAAATATGGTTTACTTACCTACCTCATTAATTTAACCGATAAACCGTTGAAACTAATACAACACTAATCATTAAAATAATACGTTCAAAAACAGGAACTAGCTAATCGGAATCTTGTTATTTTTCCACCCAATGAATAAAAACCGATAGCATAATTATTTTATTGTAATTAACCTACCTAAACCTAATTTTAATAAGAATTAATTAACAACTACCTAGGTACATTATCAACAAAAGGAATTATGTACATACTTTAATAAGGAAATTAAATTTGCCGATACAATTGTATTATCCAGCTAATTAATTAAATATTACAGCATAATTAAAAGTCATCAACAGTTTTCAACCCATACAATTATTTTCCTAAATATTGAAGTTTTCCGTCATTTACCAAAAAAACCGGTTTGATGTAACATAACAACACGCCAGTAATCCCCGAAGGGTTAGGCATAGGTGTGCCTAAAATAGTACACCTACATTTCGTCAGTTATGTTAAAGTCCCATGTACTATAAGGGGTAATAGGGGCCGAGCCTATTTCCATCACCCGGGTACAAATCCACATTCCGCAACTACTACTGAGAATATCCTGGTAGAAAAACCCAATATCAATTTGACTGACTGACTATCGAACCCAGGACCACATGCTTAACAGTCGCGATTGCGTCCACTAGACAATGTGGCAGTCAGTTTGATGTATTTTTTTTTATAAATTTATTTTTTGCTCAAAACTAATTTCTCGGAACTTGGAACTACATATTTTCACAACTTTGTGTAAAGCATATGGGACGGTTAGTACTGAAGCCTTATCGGTACTGGCAGGGGTACTTCCAGTTGATCTTGAAGTACAGCGCCGTGCTTCAATGTACTACTGCGCACGAGAGACCGCGGACGCAGACTTTTTAACGCAACGTGACCGTGCTAAAATAACCACAGACTGACGTCTGGGAGGGTAGGTGGGATAATTCCATCAAAGGCCGACACCTCCATCAGTTCCTTCCATCCGTTCGTAAGCGGCTGGCCAGGACATGGCTGGAGGTGGATCACTGTGTCGCCCAATTTCTCACAGGTCATGATAACTTTAAGAGTAAATTATTTTCCTTCAAGCTTGTTGCCTCGCCTTTTTGTCAATGTTCTACATCTGACTGCGAATTTGAACAAACTGCACATCACATTTTATGGGAGTGTAGTCTTTGGCAGAATGAACGTAATATTATGTTAAATTGTGTACAGGTTACATCCGGAGTTATTTACTATACGGACCTTGTAGAAACTAGAACTTTCCGTGCAGCGTTCAAGCATTTTTGTCATACCTATTATTGGAATCAAATATAACAGCTCACAACTTAGGACCCGGTAATATTAATGACAATAATATCCGTGGTGCTAGGCAACTGGGCTTATCGCAGTTGTATACGTCCCTGTGTGCCTATTGGCCTTGTTCTGTTCTGTCTCCTGCTGATATGGAGGGAAGTGGAAATTATGTTTTTCCTACTCCTCCGCTATTCTCTTCTGATTAATTTCGTTGCGGGATCCAAGACAGTTAAATCGCTTCTCTGGGACTTCGTCGAGCTTCATTGTCTCGGCGCTTTTCTGTGGTCGCCCCTGTTGATTCTGGCTAACAGGAGTTACAGTGGTTTGGGAAAAGCGTGGCGGGCTTGCCCCATAAAAAAAAAAAGTAAACACGGCTTTCCGAAAAAAAAAAAAATCAGAGAACGTAAATGATAAATAAAACGGAAAAACCATGATGAAAGCAAGGAGAGAGAAAAACCAAAGAGACGTTTATTAAAAAAGCCATCCGTTGCGTAGTTTAGATAACCACAAATACAGGATTTATGAACAATTACTTCAATTTTATTTTACAAACAAGCAAGGTTATAATTTGTTTGTCTAGGTGTCGAGTTAAATGTGATTTCGTAATGTAACATTCTCTTCTTTGTTTCAGCCGACTCACCTTCTAAAATTGTAAAGGTAAGAAAAAATCACATTTGATTCATTTGAATTTTATAATAATGTGCCTGCTATGAGCAGTATAGTGGCCCAGTAGTGGGGCCCCGACTTATGAACAGTAAGTCGTGGTTTCGAACCCAGGCAGGCGCATTACTTTGTGTAATTTATTTCATCACTCACTACCGCTCTCAAAACGGTAAAGGAAAACATCGTGAGGGAACCGGCATGTCTTAGAACCAACAAATTGGAAGACATGTGACGCGTGCTGGATTATAGCCCGTCCCTCTCCTAGAGAGGAGGCCAGAGTCCCTGCGGTGGGAACATTTTAGGCTGATGATGATGATGATAATGTACCCAAAATTTAAATATTTGAATTGAATTCCTTTCTCTTACTTAAGCAAAATGCCTTTTCTCCCGCTAAATTCTAGCAACCAGCATTACCAGCGTTACAATAGTGTGCCTATTAGGCGACATACCCGAAATTCTGGCATCCAGGTTTTCTGAGGGGTAACGTATTACCCCGATCTGGGTTGTGGGACTCGGACAGGCTGGCACTTGATCAATAAAACAAGAATTCAGTCCCAAAAGTAAGAACTAGGCTCGTAGCTGAAGAATAACAGCTGCTCAGGTCAATTTTTAGGGTAAGGTATGCTTGTCTGAGTTGCTCCATGGTATAAGTGACCACTCATTACAAACTAAGTTTCCTCCGTGACTTTAAGCACGCTAAGCCGTTGTTCCCGGCTGCCATTAAAATTTGTAGATCTTTCATAGCCGTTTCAGTTTGTCAGTGACCTGCAGGGCTATCGGTTATCTCTGTTGACAGTTGTTTTGATTATCACTTTCGCTCTGTGTGCTTTCAATAACTGTCAAAAGGTTATTTTGGTATCGGCTATAACCAGTTGTACAACGCGTATGACGTCTTATGAGACCATTATCGTTGATGGTCACTTTAACTCATTTTGACAGAAGTTTCTGTATCGATATTTTTTAAATTGCGATTGTCTAAGCTTATTTGACATTACATTGTTTATACACAGAGTTTAAAGTGACTTTCATGAAAGACGCTGCTCAAGGGTAGTGTTTTTGTGATGATAATTATGACGGTTGATACTGGTACTAGTTTCTATAAGTTCCGTATTGTTGGAGCTACTAAAGATTTTAAAACTATATTTGCATTATCTAAACTCAATCTCCTTAATATATATATTCCTTGATATAATTGCATAGCTCATATTGTGTGAATACTATGTTTGTAAAGTTTGACAACCAGGAGTGCCAACTGGATTATGGAGGTCAGATAGGTAGTCGCTCTATGCTAAATACTGGTATTGGTACTGGTAGATCACGATGAGGCTAGCCAGATTTATAAATTAACTCTTAGTTGTCTCGTACTCGTACCGATTGCATACAATCATTGAAAGTTAAATACTTTTATTTCTGTTTTCTTTCAGAATGAAAATACAGTGAAAGGCCAAAAAGGTGAAATTGGACATATTGTGAGTAACATAATTATAAATATTTTCACTTTATTTATTTGTATCAAGCAGATGATACCTACTAATGGATCTATTACTACACTATCGAAAATTAACTAAAATTGTTATAACTTTTTTAAATAACTCAGGCTTGTGTCTGGCTGCAACTCGCCTGATGTAAAGCAAAGAATCCGATTCACTCGAACTTATTACTTTGATTTAATGTACCTACAACATACTGAAAGCTGTAAAATACTTAATTTCAGGGTTACAATGGAATGCCAGGTCTTCCAGGTAGGAAGGGATTCATGGGAAGGCCAGTGAGTATTTTATTATGTAATTTTTTTGTAAGAATAAACATCCGGAACGTTGTGATTTCACACTTTCAATTATATAAGATAGAAAAAAATCCTCGTTGATCTAGTCGACAACACTACTTCCGCATATCTATTCACAAAGAATCGAATCGAAACCTAATAATCGGATTTGTCCGTATTTTTTCTGTTCTGTGGATTTGTCGCATGTCATGTTTTTTTCTGACAGAGAGCGAGCGAGATAGACATACAAAATATTCGATTCGGTTTCGATTCGATTGTTTGTGAATAGCTATGCAGAGCAATCTTAAATAAAATTGGGGGCGAATTTCAGCAATGCATTTGGACTGAAACAGCACATTATTTTAATTTTGTGCAAGAGAAAAAATAGCAGTATGACGTTGTGAAAAGTTTAAAGTCAGCTTTAGTCTTGTAGGTACTCAGTTTGTGTCAGTTTTAAACTGATAACGTCTAGATTCACACAGTCATAACAAAACATCACGCCTGATAATCCCCGAAGGGTTAGGCAGATCCCGTCGGGGATGCGGGTTGTTCGAAAGAGATACCGCGGCCCTCGCGGCCTCAGTACAAGGGCTAAGTAGGAACATGGGTGGTTTTTAGTCAGTAGAAGTCTGACACTCCCTTCCGCTCTGCCCAGAGCGGGAGGGGTTATTTGATGTTTCCCCCAAAAAAAGGGCTAGGCAACCGTGTACTCATTACCCACCTTCGCCAGTTATGTTTAAATCCCACCCATGTAATAGGAGGCGAACCAATAGGGGATCGGACTGGGTCAAAATAATATGATTCTGTTTAGTCCGTAAGTTAGATTATCGAAAAATATTGAATACGTGTTTTTTGTTTTAACAAATCAATAAAAAATGACGAAGATAAAACGCGTCAAAGATTTTGGAGTGGGGCTTGAAACGTCACTTGTGTCGTCAAAATGTACTATCATATGATGTCACACGAGTTTTCGAAGCACTGTATCGTCTTCATTTTAAGTTAACGTGAAAAAAGCAAAAATACGTGTCCAATAATTTTTGGAAATCTATCTGACGGACTAATTAGTTTTTTTTTGTCCGATCCCCTATTGCCATTGCCATTAATCGGGAACAAATCCAGACTCCGTGGCTGCTACTGAGAAATTCTTTATAGAAAAATCCAATAACACTTTCCCCGACCCGGGTATTGAACTATTGACCTCTGCACAGTAATCACGCTTGCGACCACTAAACCAACGAGGCCGTTCACGTCTAGATCCAGTGGTATAACTCACCTAAGGCGTTGCTCTGAAACTCTGAATATTAGTTTTCCAAACATGTTTTTCCTGATTAATAACGAGTATTTTTTACCTTCCTAAGGGACCAGATGGGCCAAATGGATACCCGGGTCCAGTGGGACCTCCAGGACCACCTGGAAGACTTGGGATGTGCCCATTAAGCGTATCTAAAGATAGTAAGTATTGTTTTAGATAAGGTTAACTCTTTTGAAGTTGCATTTTAGCGTACTCAATCATTTTTAAAGCTACGGATATAACCGACTAAGCTCGAATCTGAAACTGATCACAAACATCTTTTTACCCGACTACGGCGAAGCCAAAAGGAAGGGTAATGATTTCTTGTGATCAGTTTTATTGATTCACAGCACAGTTTCACCAGTAAAATTTACTTTTTACACAATAATATTGCCAATAATACCATCTCAACATGAATGATGTAATGTACCAAGATTTTGTAACAAATTCTGATTTAAAAGAGTGTCCATGGAGTTTCTTGCCCGTTCTTCTTCATGAGATCTACGTTAGGGAACTGGCAACTACAGTACTTTCACAAGTTATTATGCCTTGTGATTGTGACTGTAGCGTAGTGAGTGCAATGCGTCGTTTCGGGAGTTGCTGCGTCGGGCTGCGCGGCGCCGGATGTTACCGGCGGCGAGTGCTGTGGGTGCGGGGGCGCGCGGCGGCATGTGCCGTGGCGGCGGGTGTGTGGGGCTCCGGGTCGCGGCCCGCGGGGCGGCGGTTGCACGTTGCGGCGTGCATTCGTTGTTCCGTGTTTCGGGGTCTCGAGCATTCGTTGTTGCGGTTTGCGTCGCTGCGTGCTTTCGTGCTCGCAGTGTTCGTTGTTGCGGGCATTCGGTGGCGTGTGGTTCGGCGTGGTGGCTTTCGGAATGACGTATTGCACTCGTAGTTTCGTTCTTCTTCCGTCTTTCTGACATTCAAAAGTGCCTGTAATGGCTTAATTGAAATAAAATATTTGAGTTTGAGTTTGAATACGGGAGCAAAATAACCTGAGGCTTTCTTTGAGATTCGGCGTTATTGAAAGGTCGTGTCTTCAGTGCCATCTAGTATTTTGAACTCAAATAAATTAAGCTAGCATGTTGCGAACTTGGGGTAACTGAAGTAGAGTGGGAATGTTATTGTTTTTGGAACACTGCCATCTGTCTTCGGCTCTTCAAACTATTGACTTAAACTGACATACGTGGTGTGCAAAAATCTTTTGGTGCTTGATGACTATACCAGATGGCGCTTGAGTAAACTTTTGTAAAAAAATATCTCAAGGAGTTGGTACCGCTTCGTCCGCTTCTTTATATATTTGTTCATTATTACAGCTTTGGAACAAACTGAAGCTCACAAAGAATTCGGGACGAAGGAATCGCCAGCAGAAGTTGCTTGTAAATTAGCACCAGAAGGTGTTACGAGTGGTAAGATAATTTCAACTTTACATTAGTAACTTTAGGGTCCTTTATGCAATTAAAATTATCGGACAAAACGAGTGAATTGAGACGTAAGTCAGGGGTGAATCGAGACAAAACTTTGAATAAGATTCTAATGTTGAATTCGTATGGTAATTATGTTACCAACAACTTGACAACGTTGCTGGTCTTGTTGGTCGAATGGTCGCAAGCGTGGCTGCCGCCGACCATGAGTTCCTGGGTTGGATTCCCAGGTTGCAAGTTTTATTGAATTTTCCCTTTAGGAGTTTCTTAATAGCTACCACGGAGCCTGTTTTTTGCCTAATTTATGGCTATAGGCTCGCCCCCTGTTACTTGAGACTTAGAAGTAATTGCAAAATATAGGAGCACTATTAGGACCACCTCTGCCTAACCTTTCCGGAATTACAAGCGTGATGTTATGTTACCAACAAGTACTACATCTATTATTTTGACGTAGGTATTTATAATGTGTTAAAATTTATTTCCAAGTTTAATCTGTATTTTGCATCTATTCAGCAATAAGAAGAATTATTTCTTAATATGTAATTCTAGTGAACTGACAATATTGTAGTTATATAGCGTTTGTCATTAAGCTATTGATGGCAAACGCTGCCGCGCTGTATCGAACTTAAAGCTTTGTTCGACCGTGCTATGTTCGTGTAGGTATAACTTTGTTCTAATTTATAAATAGAGAGATTGGTCTACCCCCAGGTAGACCAATTTCTCTGTGATTACCGAGCTGATTTACGTGACTATTTAATCATTTGAAAGAGGAGGGGGAAGATGGAGAGGAGGCCTTGACAGACCATTTGCTGCTATGCTGGAGCAGTTAACGATTTAATTAATTCTTCTTTTGCAGGTTACTATTACCTAGGACCAAAAAACTTGGCCTTTAAAGTTTACTGTAATATGACAACCAAGGAAACATGTATTGGCAGAAATACTAAAACCCCAGTGGTTAATCATCAACCTGAAAAGGGAGTATACTGGTTGAGCGCAAAGGGAGTTGATTTGAAAGGATCGTTATACGATGTAAGTTGTTCTTTAAAGGGTGTACACAAACCCTTCAAGAAGCCGTCAACCAAGCATTGTAGGTACATCAAAAAAGTACAAAAATTATGGACTGGAACAACTTTTTTAGGTAAAAAATAACAGTTAACGGTAAAACACAATGTAGGACTCTTTAATGGATGCTTTGAATAGTAAACGGGACATTAAGGTAATTTAAGTAAAGTTAAAACCTGAAAAACTAGTTAGAAGCTGTGAAAAATTTGGAACTTTGACCCCAATATCTCCGTAAAGTTCCTAGGTACGAGTATAGTCTAGAACAGCGGTTCTCAAACTTTTTTGGCTACAGAACCCTTTTGAGATGCGGAGTATTTGACGGAGTCCTAGAATCTAGAATAATTCAACTCTGATTTATTTTTAATTCTTTATTAATAATCAAAGTATGTAAATAATCATGTAGTAATGGTCATTTTTTTAATTTTTATATTTGGGTTATGAATTTTTATGATGAAGTCTCAAGTCAGTATATTTTGTGTGGTATTTTGTTTTGTAGCTGCATAGGTTGAAAATCCGGCCTCGCTCAAGTATGTAGATGGGGACGAGAGAACAGTCAGTGTTTTTAACTGACTGCGGCGAAGCCAAATGGAAGGGTAATTGAGGCAAGAAGTGGATACTCACCACGAATTCTGCACACACCCTAGTGTCAGACTTTGTAAACCGCTTCAAAGGCCTCTGACATAGTTTGACGACCGCCATATGGCGGCCGGGACCACCGGCTTATGTGCCTTCCGAAGCACGTAATCATCTTCTTATCAGATAATCAGCTGATTCAAGCCTGCAATGTCCTAACCAAACTGGAAACAACTTTACAAAGTATACTTCCCATGGTAATCGAACTCACGACCACCGAGTCACAAGGCAAATGCCTAAACCACTATTATTAAGTACGTCATCTGTCCTGTCACTTGTCCTGCATTTTAATCACCCCCTATTACATGGGACTTAAACAAAACTGGCAAAATATGGGTGTACCATTTCACTATTGATCGTTTTTTTTTCAGATAACACCTTGGCAAATAGTTTGGCTGCGAATTCAATCAACACACGTCCGTCAGACGTTGAAATACCACTGTCTGGACTCAGTTCCGTTCTCTAAACACGCTTCTTCATCAGTTAAATTGTTAACTTGGTATGAAGTCGCGGTAGGACCATACCCGACTGCCAATTCACCATTATTTTATACCATACCTGTTGATACCAATGAATGTAAGGTGAGTCGTTTGATCTTGAATTAGTGCATTACCGTTTTTGCCATTTGTGTCCCATAGCTACAGGGCAAAGGCAACTTGTCCATATCCAATGCTCTTATTCGCCAATCGCTGCGAAAAGAGTCGAGTTCGTCCCGCCATCTCCTTTTAGGCCTACCGCGTTGTCGATTACTGCTGTTTAGGACCCGCTGTGTGGTTACTTTAGCCGATAACTCCTCCAGCATACGACAGATATGGCCAGCTCAGTTTCATTTGAGCTTTGCAGCCTTGTGACCTACATCGGCAATTTGCGTTTTCAAACACAGTAGGTATCGAGTTTCTTATACGATCCGTAACCTAAACTCCAAGGACACTATGCTTCACTGTTCGCTGACAAACTCC
Organism: Diarsia dahlii; assembly: GCA_949775195.1. Lineage (NCBI taxonomy): Eukaryota > Metazoa > Arthropoda > Insecta > Lepidoptera > Noctuidae > Diarsia > Diarsia dahlii. The sequence continues at coordinate 7,168,725 of OX459200.1, forward strand.
AAGTGCGGACTTTTAGCACTTGGTTGGTAACCATGTCTGCGCTTCATAGATGGAGGAAAATATAAAAATTTCAATATAAATTAATGTTTCAGGAAGGAAGTACTGAATGGAAAAGTACTATTATAGAGCTGCAGAGTTCTGACGTATTCAGACTGCCCATCGCTGATTTGTGGATCGGAGATATTCGTAATGACAACCAAAGGATGAGCATCGAAAGTGTTGAAGTGTGTTTTGGATGAATAATACTCATCATGATAGTTTACTCATTATGATTTTTGAATACTATTTTTAAATTTGAACGATCATGTTTAATAAATAATGCTTATACTTACTTGGAATATTTTAATTGCCCTTTGAACTCATTACCCACAAAATTAGGATTATGCTAGTTACAAATACATATTAAAATTATCGGGATAAGATAAGATAGCTTCTGCAAAGTAACGTATTATATTATACTAGCTGATGCCCGCGGCTTCACCCGCGTGGATGTCGTTCAAATTATATACTAAAACCTTCCTCTTGAATCACTCTATCTATTAAAAAAAACGCATCAAAATCCGTTGCGTAGTTTTAAAGATTTAAGCATACCGACAAACAAACAGACAAAAATAGCGACTTTGTTTTATACTATGTAAGGATAAGGATTGTATAATCATCATCATCATCATTTCAACCGAAAGACTGCTTGACATAGGCCTTCCCTAAGTGTCGCAACCTCCACCAGATCATCGGTCCACCTAGTGGGAGGCCTTCCAACGCAACGTCTTCCGGTTCGCGATCGCTACTCCTGAACTTTTCGGCCCCATTGGCCTCCTATTCTGCGAGCAATGTTACCTGCCCATTGACACTTAAGTCTGGCAATTCTTCGGGCTACGGAAACGAAGACATTCGCATGAGAACCAAGGTTACCGACACCTCGGTTCTCATGCGGATGTCTTCATTTCTGATTCGATCAAGCAAGCAATCTCCGAGCATAGAGCAAGAGTAGAATACATATACCAATTTTTAAACCAGGTGATGATGAATGTGGCTAGCCAGTAATGAGGAAGCCAGTCATCAACAGAAGAAAACAACACGCTGCAACGAAACCACCACGACGGTGACGCTCCACAAGAGTGAAAGTTATTAGGCTGTGTCAAACTTATTCTACTGCATTGATAGTTCTTAGTAACAAAACTAGACGGCGGCACTGGCTACGCCGCCCGTCGCACTGATTTGTTGAGGAAAATCAAATTCAATGAGTAAGGAAATAAAGATGCGTATTTCCCTATTCCTGTCAGTTCGTCTGTGGTGGTTGTAAAAATGGACGCTAAGTTGTCGTCACATTATATTTTATTTTTAGTGTGTGTAACTCTTGGACTTCAAAATGCATCTGGTAATTATTAATTAAAACTATCTTATTCTAGTTAACTATAATATTTTAAAATAATGCAACAAGTTACAGTAATCCTGAGCTAGTTGTACAGTGTCACAAAAAGACCTGAAAAAGATATCATCATCATCAAAAAGATATCTGACTTAATAATTATTTATCTTTTGTAATATACCATTTAGATAACTGACTTCTAAAGAAAGAATACATTACATCAATTGGTTTTTTTTTTCTGTTTATGATTTTTTTGTTACAGCACAAATTGGTGCAATGACACTTGTAAGTATACTTTACAATTCAGAAGGTATTGATTGGAGGCTGTGTAATCTTCTTCAACAACTAAAGAATTTAACTTTTATTTTATCTTTCAGACGACGAATGATCCCACAAAGCAATGTACAGCAGAATACAGTAAGTACTTTATCATATTAACGCCCACGGCTTCGCCCGCACCACTCTATCCATTGGTGAAAACAGCATGAAAATCGGTGCAGTAGTGTTTGAGTTTATGGCGAACAGACAGACAGACAGATGCGGCCGAGCACTTTGTTTATGTAGTGATATTATTACTTACGTATTTTTTTTATTTTTACTGTGATCTGTTGTTGACATGCCACTTTAAATTATACCTAATTAAATATGTTAATGTAATTTTGTACGCCATATAATATATTGGCAAAACATAGTGCTAATTTTTAACAAAGACTATCTGTAATACTTACCTATGTTTTACAAAATAAATGATTGATTGATTGATTGATACGCGCAGAATTGTGAGGATGGATGCAGTGGATAAAGATCTGTGCGTACAAACAACGATAAAGACTTTGTTTTAAACTATGTAAATAATAAAGAAAGACAATGTAGGAAGTTGTTGTTGCACTGCACTGTTTGTACGTTTAGATCTTTTATACTGCGCATTCAGTTTTCAGCAATAGCTAGCGCGATTCAAGAGGAAGGTTTATTATGTAAGCAAGCAAGTCAGAGCGGTTTGCTTGTAATTAAATTAAAAATTTCTTTATCGGTGAATAACCTTTCGCCCCAATTATTCACACATTTACTGCCATACCATAAAATGATGTAATTTTTGCGCTCTTTCATTGGATGGATAGGTGAAAGTGCTACTAAAATTTGTATAAACCCCATTACCGGGTGGGCATGGTGTTCATACAAATTTACCCATTGTTCTTTGTAACAGTTTTGTACTGCTCAATACAGTTTTATGTGGGTGCTATGAAAAACTATGATTTTTCAGCCCAAAAGATATCTCATTGTACGGTAAGACTACATGTAACGCACTCAAAATATGGTGCTGATGGATGCATTGACATACAGGGTCGTGGGGGTATTTAGGGAATTTACGTTAAAAACTTGCGTTAAAAAGTTATGATCAAGATGAACCTTTGACCCATAAAATCCCCATAGCTAGAACGTGATCGTGGTATAGATGCGCTGCGGAGGAATGAGAAGAATATCCTGAGGAAGGTTGTGAATATGAATGTGGATGGTTATAAGAGCAGAGGAAGACCAAAGAAACGATGGATGAACTGTGTTAAGAATGATATGGTAAGAAAGGAGTTGTCTCATGAGTTTACGAAAAACAGATGCCAACTCCAAATGAATTGGGATAAGGGCAAGAGAATGATGATGAATTCGAAGGTGAAGAGAACAAGTGCCTTTTGGCTTAGTTAAGGGTTCTTCTAACTACACCCATTATTATCATCATCATCATCAACAGCCTATAATGTTCCCACTGCAGGGACTCAGGCCTCCTCTCTAGGAGAGGGATGGGCTATATATAATCTACCACGCGGGCCCAGTGCGGATTGGTTAATGTCACATGTCTTCGAATTTTTGGTTCTAAGACAAGCCGGTTTCCTCACGATGTTTTCCTTCACCGTTTTGGGAGCAGTGGTGATGAAATAAATTACACAAAGTAATGCGCCTGACGGGGTTCGAACCCACGACTCACTGTTCGTAAGTCGGGACCGCCACCACTGGGCCACCACTGCTCATTATTATGGTACGTAATAACTAACACAGATGCTATAAGGATACTGATACTGTGGATTGCAGGAAATCGGTATAATATAAACCCAAAATATAGCGGACATCCTTACATAGTATAAAACAAAGTCGCTATTTTTGTCTGTTTGTTTGTCTGTATGCTTAAATCTTTAAAACTACGCAACGGATTTTGATGCGGTTTTTTTAATAGATAGAGTGATTCAAGAGGAAGGTTTTAGTATATAATTTGAACGACATCCACGCGGGTGAAGCCGCGGGCATCAGCTAGTAATTATATATACTAGCGGACGTCACGCGGTTTCACCCGCGTAGATCCCGTTCCTGTGGGAATACAGAGATAAAAAGTAGCCTATGTCACCCGGGATGAATGTCTTCTAATGGTAAAAGAATTTTTAAAATCGGTTCAGTAGATCCCGAGATTACCCCTTACAATTTAACAAATATACAAACACACAAACTTTACTTCTTTATAATATTAGTATATATAGAAGTATAGATGTATTTACCACACGAGCTATTCTCGTTCATCCATTACAATAGTTATTTATTAGAAATATTTTTCCTCCTTCCTATAGTAGGTATAAGTAGATTGTCCTCTTTCATGAAATCACAACTTAATTCCAGGTATATGATTAGAAGTTTATTTTTAGAGTATTTTTATATGTATGATTTTTCCACCCATTCATGCGTAATGCGAAGCTGTATGTTGGGTGTTTTTCCATGGTTATAATTATTCAATGACTTCTTATGGAGGAAACTCTAGAGTAGCCCGCGAAATATTGGTTTCTTATGGCCTAAAAGCGGAGAAGAGCGGAGACGAGAGGAAATATGCGAAAATCGACCAATCACATTAGTTTTTACATCTGGTCTTTCGCCCTTCCTGTGATTGGTCGAATTTAGCACATCTCTTCTCCGCTGTGCTGAGCTCCGCTTTGGTGGATACCGGGCCTTATACGATGTATGTATTTACAGAATTATAATCATTCGTTAATTTTTTTTTCGGATCTTAAGAAAAATACCTGTTTATAGAATTGCTCGGGCTAATTCTGCAAATCCTTAATTAAGTTTTCAACTCTTTAAAATGTTTCAGCTTCTTGCAGTTTGAAAATCGTAAGTAAACGAATAATTTTGTTTGTTTTAGCTTAATATGCCATGTAGTAATTGCTCAGTTAGTTTAATTTTTCAACAACAATAAAATAATGAGCTCACAGAATATTGTAAAAAATTTAGAGTTAATCTGCCATTTTATTTAGTTAGAGGATTCACTGAGCAGGTACATTCCCCCCCCCCAACTAAAACTGTTTCATCAATACCTTATAAAAAAAAACAATTATTCCATAGGACATGTTCACGTGTACTTTTGAGGAACACAAGTGATTTTTTGTTTCCATTTAATCTTTTGGGGTTCATAATGATGTTCTAAACACACGATAACCGTTTGTGCGACGATGTTCCTTCCACACTATATACTAAACAAACTCTAAACCTCAACCTGCTGGAACTGAAGCTTGATGATGAATGGATGTACGTTTTATGATGAACAATGGCCTTCTTTCTAGGACGATAAACTACTTCTGCAGCGTGGTGAGAAAGGTGAAGAAGGAAAACGTGTAAGTACTAATTCAAATAGAATCCTGTACTCAGAATGTACCAGAAGACCTTCCAGCCAGAATCGGGTGATAGCGCGCCAAGTCGTAATAGTTATAAAAATAATAAAATAAAATAAAAATAAAAATAAAATGTGTTTATTTCAGACTAGGTAATGTCCATAAATTTTGTTAGTAACAACTTAATTAAACTTAGGACTATGTTAGTAGCAATGTAGTATGTACTATAGGTGGTCCAGATTCATAATAATTAGAATAAAAAAATAGGTAAATTAATTTAAAATAAATTGAATTGAATTGAGAAATCATGTCAAGTTAAATTGATAATAAAATATAGAATAAAAAATAAATAACCAGAATAACTAATAAATTAATTAACCATTACCTACATTCATGAAAAGACGTGCAGCCTAATGAACCTTCCCACAACTGGCGATACTGGTCTATCAGCAATCATCCTCAGGATTCCGTTGCCACTACCCCGCATTCTGCGAATTAGTGAGGCTGACTTTTTGCGCATTATGGCATAAAAGTCATCCACCCTCGCATCGGCAAACATGCCCGAAGCACTACAAAAACGAGGTAGCCGCACCAGAATCCTGAAGGCGTTGTTATATTGAACTCTGAGAGCATTGTAGGCCCGTTGCGTGTAGTTGGTCCATAGGGCGCTGGTGTAAAAGCTCTGGCAGTAGGCTCTAAACAATGTTACCTTTACCTGTGCTGTACACCGCGCAAACCTATGCACCAACATATTAGCTCGCACCGACAATGCTCTCCGTTCTCTCTCAATATCCGTGTCATCGTGTAGGGTTTCGGTCACAACATGCCCTAGATACCTAAACTGAGAGACACGACTCAACGATACTCCGTTAAGATACACAGGTGGTACATGTTCAGGTTGTTTAATCTTACCTCTGATAAGCATATACTCACTCTTTCTATCGTTGTATTTTAAACCGTGACTCTCAGCATAAGCTTCACACAAACCGAGCAGTTTCCTTAGGCCCCCGACAGATGGACTCAGCAACACCATATCGTCCGCGTAACTAATATTATTGACGCACACGTTATCTATGTGACAACCGACATGGCTGTTGCTGAGTTCATCAATCAGCTGATTGACATAGAGATTAAAAAGCCTTGGAGAGGTCAGCCCCCCCTGCCTAACTCCGCACTCAAGTTTATATTCATCAGAATATGCGTTCCCCCACTTGACAACGTTCTTCTGTTGGTTATACCAGAACGAGAATATGTTAATGAGTTCAGTAGGGGCCCCGACCTCCCCAAGCTTAGACCAGAGTCTATTATAATCGACTAGGTCGAAAGCCTTCGACAGGTCCAGAAAGCAAGCATAGATGGGTGTTTTACGATCAACATAATAGGAAACTGTATGTTTTAGAGTCAAGATCGCACTTTCCGTTGACAAATTCTCACGAAATCCAAACTGAGCATCATGAAGCTTGACATACTTGCTGAGCTGAGCATCTAGAAGACCATCGAAAACCTTCGCCATCACAGTAGCCAGGGAGATAGGTCTATAGTTACATTTATCTGTCAGATCACCCGTGCGATTTTTTGCTATAGGCACAACAATAGTTTTCGTCATCTTAGGTGGTAAGTACGAGTGACGTATGCAGAAAGTAAATAGCATTGCCAACACTCTAAACAAATGAGTACCTGCGTGCTGCAGGTGCTCAATGCTGAGCCCGTCACTGCCCGGAGATTTACCACGTTTCATGTTACCTATAATACGTTTAACATCCTGAGCAGAAAACCCAATTGGGTTCTCACAGTCAGCCAGGGACTCAACCTTGGGCACCACAACACTGCTGGTAAGAGGAGCCTCAACTTTAAAATGGTTTTTAAAAATGTTGGCTATACCTTCAGACTCACTACAACCGTCCACACTCACTGGTAAACTTACCCTACCACTCATCCTCTTAGTACATTTCCAGAAAGCTCTAAAATCTTTAGCTGTAACGTGGGAGGCTAATACGTCCATTTTAAGTTGGTCTTGGTGATTTTGACAATACTTCAGTCTAGATTTGAATATTTTACGCTTAAGATACATCTCATCATGAACAGGCCCACATTCCGGCTTACCATGTACTAAATACCTTTGGTATGCCTCCCTGGCCTGTTTATGCGCCTCTTTGACATGTTTATTCCACCCCACAACCGTTTTGCCCTTTTTGAGCTTTCTTCCCCTTTTGCTTTGCACAGAAGCTTCACATAAAATGTTTACAATGTCATCGTATAAATTGTCAATAATATATCTATGTCCAAAATTACTACACATACTGTCAGAACAACCACAAAATTCACTCGGAAAGTCAAGGTCTTTTAGCCTATTATTACAAATGTCAGAAAAACTTCTCATCTCGCTACTGTCCCTCTCACCCCACACAATATCATTAGACACCCAATTATCCATTATATACTTAGTTTTAATTACGTCAAGATTACAATTAACAATTAAAGGTAAATGGTCCGACCAGTACGTTCCATAGTCAACATGAATGCTAGTTACGGTTTGCCAGGCTGATTCCGTGACTAAACAGTGATCCAACCAGCGCTTACAATGATGTGCATCACTATAGAACGTATGGGTATCTGACAATCTACCAAGCTTATCTATGTCAGCGCAAATCCATTTATTATCATTACAAAATTCCAGTAATTCGTCATAAAAAGGAGCAGACGGATGCGCATTAAAATCGCCCAGAATAAATACCGATTCCACGTTATTTTGTTCCACAATAGCACTAATTTCCCCCAGACAATTTGTAAACAAAGGTAGGTTGTCAGACTGGTCGGTAGGCATGTACACACAAATAAATACAACTTCACGATTGGTACCTGTATCCGCTCTAATTGCCGTAATACGATCACTTTCACTATGCACAACTGTCACCTTAGTAAACACACTTTTACGCCACAGAATAGCGACGCCACCAAACGGTCTGCCTCGCCGCACACCGGATGATAAGTCAATCGCCGACTTTCCGGTATAACTAAAGTCATCATCGATGTTTCCGAGGAAGGGCAGGTCTTGCGCCACTAGCCAGGTCTCCTGAAGTGCTACCAGGTCCGCACGCTTACACAGTGACCGCACACATTCCACACTCCTTTTCACATTTTTGCAGTTAAAAGTAACCAATGTGCTGTTACGGTTGTGTTCCATTATCGGTTTGATCATCTGGCCCCTTTTTCATGTTCACAAAACGGCGAAATGTTATTCCATCCGGCCACAGTTTGTCGTCAAGGAACAAATGCATTTTACATTTAGATACAAACAATTTAAAAGAGTTATACCCTCTATCATATTTCATTCTTAATTTTGCAAGTGTCACTTTTTCCTGCGTTTTATTATAAATGTATTGGGTTATATCAGCTTCCACGGTGTCTTTATGTACATTAGAGACAAACAAGGGTATTTTGGTGTCTGCCGCTTTAAAATTACTAAGCGGTTCCGTGGTTGCTTTACCCAGCTGACTCACAAAACGGTTTCGCAGCCGATTTCTTTGAACGAGTGTCCAACCCGGGTCAGGTTTATTTGTCTTGAAATCCCCGTCTGTTTTTACCATTTCCGCCATACTTAATGGTTTCTCAGACACTTCAATTGGTGCAGGCAAAGTTGAAATTACTTCCTTCACAGCTGTTTGTGATAACAATTTGTCCGATGAGGCATCACGTTGATTTCCAACAAAAACGACACTGTGTCTATCTGTGTCGCACTCGGTTACACCGGTCTCGCTCGCTGTATTATTCACCGCGCACAGGTGTGACGGGGACGGCACTTGTTGTGGCGACCTGTCAATGCTACGATGTCTCCAAGTCGGCTCCTTTACTCTATTTATCATGGGTGATATTCCCACCGGCCCACTATCCATGCAAAATGCACCCCGCTTACGCGCGTTAACGTTGTAGTCATCTATCCCCACAATTGAACCATATTTGCAATGATGCAGTTCACTTTTTATTTCTTGGAACTGCTCAACAGTTGCGTAATTCTTCTTAATAAGCTTTAATTCACTTTTAAGCAGCACTAAATCCTTAAGTAAACAAGTAACATCGATGTGGTCAAACGTTACGGGCGGCAATTTGCTCAGTTCTCTGGCCACAAATATGGGGATAAGCTCGGGATCTGTATTCTTAAACAGCGTTATAATGTCCTCCAGATCCTTTTGCTGCTTTTCTTTACGTCTGGATATTTTACGTTTACTCGACGACAAGGATTCAAATAATAACGACTTTGCTTCGTTTATATCTTCACTGGAGAAACCCGTTGCACAAATATTAATGAGGCTTTCATTGTCCATCACATCCAGTTTGTTTTGTACAAATGCCAACAACTCGTTAATCACGATATTACATGATTTACACTTTACGACTTTTGAACTCGACATTTTATTTACGTAGGTATATTCACAACCGCACGGTACGGCGCATGCGCACGGACTGTGATATCACTACACTAAAAAACTATGGGCATTACAAAAAAACAAATACCTATTAAAAATTAGTACCAGTTTCTTCAAATTAGTACCCACTTAGACTACCTGTGCTTTATTTATATTTTTCAAAATATTTTTCTGATGACTAAGTCACTCGATTTCGGCTTGGTGTCACTTTTGGGACAACCTGTTTAATGTTTGTCCTTGTAATTATTCTTTAATCTGTTATCGTATAATCGTTGCCTCCTTCATATTTTACTTTTATTTATTTTCAGGGTGCCGTTGGACTTCCAGGACTAACCGGTCCAAAGGGGGAACCGGGACTGCTAGTGAGTTAATCTATGGTGATATCACTTCAAATGACAAATTCACAATTTACGCAAACATAATTATATATTTTATTTTAATCAGCACAGTTCATAAATAACATGCATACACGTTTAATGTTAATAAGATATTATGTTATACAGTCATTTTCTTTTCTACTCTGTCCCCGAAAATGTGCCTTTTGAAAACTATTGGTATCATTATTGCATATTCGCGGTACTTTAAACCTAAAAGCTGATGAAGCATGATGTTAGGGTTTTTGATCAGTCTGCTTGCCTTATAGGCTTGTCATATTGTTGGCCAACAGGCCCGTCATTGCACAATCACCAACCCGAATCTCCTCTCTTGTAGGTCTCCTCTCTTGCCTCCTAGGGTTGCGGAAAAGTCACCGCGGCCCTGGGACGCAAAGGGCATCTGGAAGGCCATGAATAAGTTTTAGCCAGTAAGAATCTGACACTCCCTTCTGCTCCACGCAAGGTGGGAGGAGTCATTTGATGATTTGCCATCCTTAAAATAATAAGATGTCTTAGCAATGTTATAGTCTATTTATATTATACTTATCTTGATCATATTATTATTGCTTACTATAAAAAATATATTGTGTGTTCTCATAATTATCATCCTTTAATTAAAATATTAATTGTAATTTTCAGGGGCTCAAAGGTGCGTCTGGTATTAACGGCGAACGAGGAGAACTGGGATTTCCTGTAAGTTTTGAATAAAAACATCTAATAATTAGACATTTATACTTATGATATCTTGTGGGCACTTTCCTGTTGACAACGATATTGACGAATTTTTTGACGCCCTGTAATTCTTCCCTTTTTGATACCTGTAGGTACATATTTTATTTCAATTGTAGTTTTGTAAATCGTATCAGTTGTAAATAAACAATAATCTGAATAAAACATTTAGTAACTATAAAATGAAAATATTAAAATATTACACTTAAAAACATTATTAAAAATAACACAACATCACGTTTGTAAGCCCCGAAGAGTTCGGCATAAGTATACCTAATAGTACACCCATATTTCAGCAGCTATATTTACTTTCAATGTAATAGGGTGCAAAACTATTAAATAAGCCATCAACTGGGAACTCGAACGGCAACAAATCCAGGCTCCGTAGCAGCTACGGAGAAATTCCTGATTCCTAAAAACTCAATAACAATTTACCTGACCTGGAAATCAAACCCGGGATTTCATGCTCAACTGTCACGATTGCGACAACTGGACCAACGAGGCAGTCATTAAATATTATCGTTAAACTAATAATATTAATAAGATAGTAGAATAAAATAAATAAAATAGTCTATTTGGCAGATGCCTTAAGTGTACCCAACATAAACAAAACCTTAAATCTAAAGATACATTAATAAAATAATAATATTGATATCATCATTAGCCATAAGACGTCCTTTGCTGGACAAATCCCCCATAGAACACCATGAAGAACAGCAGCCTGCCGTTTGCATCCACAGGTTGCCCGCGACTCTCACGATGTTGTCGGTCCACCTGGTGACATGGTCCATATTATTGATAAGTAGGATTAAAATGGATGTTCTTTTTTAAAGGGACTGCCTGGACTTAACGGTGCAAAGGGAGATCGTGGTTTAAATGGAGAAATGGTAAGAAATATTTACGTGTCTCACAACATTACAGTATTTAGAAACAATCTTGAGGAAGTTTATATTGATTCCCGTTTTACCTAAAACTTGTGAATACCGAAATTAACTCAAACTTTCCAATTCTCAACACTGAGGCGGGGTAACAACCAAAACTGTGCTTGTTGTGTGAAAATCTGAAGTATACACAATACGTGAACTGTATAAAAGTTCTCTATTGCATGTAGATACGTATAAAAGTGCACTAATTACTTGAAGGATAGAGATCCCGAAATACTTACTACGGTGTGGTATAATAAGATTTAAGTAAGGATTTAATTTACATCGAATTAAGAAAGTAATTTAATAGTATTTCCTGGCTGCAATTTAATTTTTATGGAATACAATATTTTTCTTATAAAATAAGCAGTACCTTTGTGCTCTTCTAATTTTATTAGGTTTTTTATATTTTGTGTGTACTTTATGTACACACAACATAAATAATAATAAAAAAAAGCAGTCTACCTTGGCACATAGCCAAAAGATTAGACGGTACATCAATATAATATCACAATATACAAGTCTTAGTTGTTAGTAAATAGAACCTTAAACATGATGTTTGTTATGCAAAATAATACTTTGCGTTTATGTGGCACTTGCCCGTGGAAGCGATGGAACATCACACCATGGGAACTCAATATACTCGTCGAAAAAGAGATAGAGATATTTTCACATCGGTATTCGCACCAGAATTAGAGCAGCGGTGGCCCAGTGGTGGCGGCCCCGACTTACAAACAATTGGTCGTGGGTTCGAACCCAGGCAGGCACATTACTTTGTGTAATTTATTTCATCACCGCTGCTCTCAATACGGTGAAGGAAAACATCGTGAGGAAACCGGCATGTCTTAGAACCAAAAAATTCGAAGACATGTGACATCTACCAATCCGCACTGGGCAAGCGTGGTAGATTATAGCCCATTCCCTCTCAAAGAGAGGAGGCCTGTATCCCAGCAGCAGTGGGAGCAATAGGCTGTTGATGATTGATTGATTCGCACCACAAACGCCTTATAGTTGATTTTGACTCCAGAAGCTGCACTCTCGTCACTGACACACGTCCTTAACATGTCTTCTACTAAGTAATAGTTTATTCTATTCTCATTCATATCGACTATCGTTTTCAGGGACTTCAAGGACCACCCGGTGTTAAAGGAGACATAGGACCATCCGGTTTTCCAGTAAGTCTTGCACAGAAATAACGTTAACACGCAACACACGCCTGTCACTTATACTTGCCCTGTCGATGCAACCTAGAGAACATCCAAGTATTTATTTTTCAGCTTGGTTAGGCCTGCGCGGTACGACTAGCAGGCATAACTAAGTGTATGTTGCAGGTCGCATTCTCACTTATTTTCTATTTTTATAACAAGACAGTAACATGTGAGCTGCTGCGTGTAAGTCTGAATTCGTGCCCTGATGAATTAGGCTCACCCCAATTATTCATCAAAAATGCAGCTCTACCCGTAAATATTATGCCACTGGCTAGACTTAAAATCAGGCGTGATTTAATTGTATGTGCGAATTTTGTGGGATGCATAATAATCTGCCGTCCTATCACTAGAAAGCAGTTAACCGACAAATGGTCAATTTTTACTTTTTGATACAACGTGATAGAGTTCAAAATTCTCTATCTTTCTGTCTAAGAAACATTTTTATAATATGAATAGTTTCAGAGATACAAAAACTTTTCAGGCAGTTAAGTAACATAATTAATGATGATTCCTTCACTTGAAAGCGGCTAACCCGCACTTCTTCGCTAAATATACGTTAAAATACCTTAACTGCCGGATTTGTCTATAATTGTCTGGTCTTTTACTTAACTACAAACACGTTATCTCACTTTTCTTGATTATAAAGAAGCAAAAGGACTATAACTACTTTGTAGTTTAGTTTTTTCTTATGCATATGTTTTAAAAAGCTAGCTTAAATGCAGTTATCCGCCTTTAACGGCTGTTTAGCTAAGTATATAGTATTTTACTTGAAAATATTTCGTAGTTGTTTGATGAAAACGGTGGAAAAAAATAAATTATGCTTAGCTACAAAGCAGCTAAGCCCCATTACTTAGCTAAAAGGCAGCTTGCCGACTCTCGCTTTTGATTCACTACGGGGTATTTCAAGTCTTATTCCAGGTCATGGTCTACCAATGTGTCACATTTCTATTAAATCGGATCAGATTTAGAGGCGTGACGGAAGAATAAATGCCCTCAGTCAAAAATATCAAAGTTAAAGACAAATACAAACAAGCTATTCAGTTGATTTCACCCACAACGACTGCATTTTATGTTTTTTGTAGGAGTTTAAGTGTACTACTTTTTCATAATTATGCTCTCATATTAGTAGCATTTCCAACTTTGGACGAAAAACTTTGTTACAAAGTGGTCATGTCAGGACACCTTTGAAGATTCATAGTTAGGTTTTCTAGGTTTAAGGTCATCGCGTTTTAATCTACAGGTGAAAGAGAGCTGGACTCAAAAAGTTACAAATGACAAAGTCGTAAGACGAATATTATAGGCTAAGACCTCAAGTGCATGCAGACCATCAAACAAAGAAAGGTTGCTTAGCTCGGACCCGTTATAAATAGTAGTGGCAGTTGAGATTTAATGCAACAAATTATAATGGCAAAGCACCTAGTGGGAAAACGCCATCGGTCGGAGGAAAACGTCTTGGCTGACAAACATTTTCGAATGAACCGTAATCAGGAGCGTTGCTGAGCTGTTCCATCTCGCAAAAGAAGTGGAGTTATTCCTGGCTAACTTTGAGTAAAGGCAGCAAAATAAGTAGAATTCTGACCGTCTTTGAAATGTAAAAACTGGCCAACACAGTCCCATTCAGAATCAAAGATACGCTTAGTCTCTCATCGTGATTTGAGATTTGAGACGTCACACAATAACTTGAGATCATGAGAACGAAAAACTTTGGGTTATAGTTTTACAAATGCTACTGCTGAACCTCAACTCTCTGATTTATTGCGTCGAGATTCCCTTTGAATGTGATGCTGCTGCCTATTTCTGTACTGTTGTTGTTACTTTTAACTGGAGCTGATTAGAATATTAAGAGCTGGTTGTCTACGTTCATTGCCTTTACATGACATCTAATAAAAGGTAAAACGTTTCCCTAGTTCATAGTGACCCCAACCTGTTTAAGTCGCGAGTTAATACCTAAGCTTGTTCTGGGTTAGCACGTTCCTGCGTCAACCTCGTCTCAGTCCTCAGAGCAAGAGTAGGCCCATTTTTAACATTAGTGACATAAAAAATATGACGTGCATCTTAAAACAAATCGTCTTCCATTAGACGTTTCATCAATACCGATATTTGGCTAGTTGGCCAACAGAGAAGATCACTTCAAAAGTTCTTCTCTCAGAACGACAACCTAATTATTTTGGGTTTCTGGAACCATTGATTCTGCAACAATTTTTGTAAATACATTTTAGGGGTCAAGAGCAGCGACTTGCCACGATAAATAAGAGTTGCAGTCTGATCGGTCACATTTTGTTCTTATTATTTATAGTGCGTTCATTCAAGTACTTTAGAAGATTCCACCCACTGTCCCACTCTTCATTCATGACAAAGAGTTTCTTGGTGACTTCATAGATTCTCTTCATAGACCCCAGGGTGTGATCGGTTACATTTTGTTCTTATTATTTATAGTGCGTTTATTCAAGTATTTTGGAAGTATCCACCCACTCTTCATTCATCACAAAGTGATTCTTGATGACTTCATGAATTCTCACACCCTGGTATATCAATAAACACTACCCAATTTAAAAAAAGTAGAGTTTAATGTTAAGGATCGTCTAGCCCAGTGGCTTCGGGTAGTGTAAGCAATGTGGGTATAAATGTAACTTTATATCATAATATTTTATTTAAAATATTGAAATATGTTTTAGGATTTTACAGGAACATGCCATTAAATCTCACATTTGCCTGATTATTGCTTAACTAAAAAGCAGTTAACCCACAAGCGAAATGCTTTTAGCCACCTTTTAGTTAAGTAAGGTAGTTAACATTTTACAAAGTTTCCAATTATTAGTGGCTTAATTAGCTTAAAAGCATCTAAAACCCCATAACTGCTCCTAAGGAAAGGTATTGTTACTTTAATCTTAGCGAATACCATGTCTATAAAGCAGTTACGTCACTTAACGACTTTTTAGTTAAGTATTTCTGCATAACTATCAACCAACATACTGAATGTCATAATTTTAAATAAATAACTTAACTAAAAAGCCGCTAAGGTATGGTTAACGGCCTTTTAGTAGAGTAATTAGATGAAAAATGTTAATTAAATGCTTCACTAAAGTATAAAAATCAATTTTTAAAATAATTGGTAAGAGTTTCAGAACAGAAAGAATTCTTGAAACAAGGCTGAATACCATACCAATTGATACGTTCAAGAATGATAATCCTATGTATCATAGTTTTTTAGAGACAACGATTCGCACCTTTTTTGCCATTATCTCGAAAACAACTTTTGTCACTTAACTGCTTTTTAGTGATAGGACGGCAGTAATTTACTTATACGTATATATTTTCTTTGTTAAAGGGTTCCAATGGATTCAATGGATTGCCTGGTAAACAGGGAGAAACGGTAAGGAATAATTAAAATAACAAGAACTCTTAGTTAACTATTAATCTAAGTAAACGTAACTCGAAAGAATACATATATTATTACCAACTTGTGAGGGTTGACCATACTACACTAGTGGAAAAATTTAACAGATCAAAAAAAAAAAAACCAAATGTTTGGTCAATTTTCAACAGGCCGTAACTTCGAGAGAAATGATCGTACAAAAATTAAAAAAAAGGAAATCGTAGCTCCAAGTGCATAGTTTTTGAATTAGAACTTAATTTTTTTTTTGCGTCAGCGGTTTTGAGTAATCTTAGAAAAAACAGCAACAAAAAATTTATAGTTCTTTTTAAAGTATTTTATTGGTCTATGGTCGTGGTTTTTTAACCACTATAAGGATCGGATACTTTGTTTATTTAACTTTAGTTTATTTTCTTATAGACCTTGACACGTTCACTTCTCGCCGAGATATCGGTCTTCAAATGGAAAAGGATCCTTTGTCTTTGAAATCGATATCTCAGCAAAGCAATGTTGGACCATAAATTGAGTCGTTGTATAAATTCTTCTTGAAACTTCTTTTCGTAGGGACCTCCAGGGCCGGAGGGGAAAGCTGGACCTGTGGGACCTCCGGGATCTCCTGGAAGACATGGAATTTGCCCTTGCTTTGGTACTCCAAATGGTAAGTATTCATACTGGTAGTTCTCTGGTTAGAGGGTGATTAGGTGATAGTTAGTTGTAGGCGATACCGTTAATGTTGTACCAAATATAGCTCATAATAAAAATAACGGTAACAATGGAGAAATAAAATAGTTTAAGGAAATCTATTGTAGTACAATTCGATCTAAGAGTTCTTACTTCAACATAATCATACGTAGAGGAGACGTAGTTAGACACCGTTTTTTTCGTATGTTTTCCTCTACCATGAAAATCAAAGACAATTATTATAATATTTTTTTTTTTTTTTTTTTTTTTTTTTAAATAATATATCCCGCCCCTTCTAGACAGTCAACCCTGCTGCAAACTTGCGCAGAGTTAGATGAGTACTTGAATTATGCCCACACCAATTAATTATAATAATTTCATTTCAGCCCCAGATTCGACGGAGACCCCCGATGATTTTGGGACAAAGGAGTGGCCGGCAGAAGTACCTTGTAAATCTGCACCAGGCAAAATAGTAAGCGGTAAGAATACCTTTTTTTTTAATATAACATTGAATTTGATTGGCTTTATTTCCTAAGTTGGGCAATTAGTTCTTGCTAAGTTTTGAACACAATAGCATAGAGGCGGTGTTTGCTTGCCACAGGCATTTTTTGACCGACATACGACGCCACCATTAGGCGCGGTATCTAACAAAGCGGATTTAACTAATATGATTGACCGATTTCTCTACGCTTTCGTGGAACTGGAAACTGAGCCTTACACTGGACCCGAGAAGGCGGCGCGTAGTGTTCTTTGACGTAACGGGGCGAGTTTTATCTTATATCTCACTTAGCTCCGAGACGAGGCCTGCAAGCTCGAGCGGGCAATAGTCTGGGACAGACACATTAGATCCTACTGCCCCCGATGCAAGTTTGCGAAGGAACACTTGAGGATTTCAAAACCGTGAAAAAAAATCCATTTTCTATCAGTCAACCTTCGTGTGGTTCAGAGACAAACTGCAGAGGTTGCAATATGGGGTGCGGTGATGTTGAAGCACTGTAGGTTATTTATATATTTAATGAATGTATATGAAATTTTGTTGCAGGCACCTATTATTTGGGACCAACAGGAAAACCAATTACAGTGTACTGTAATATGACAACCTTGGAGACATGTGTTATGTTAAACAAAAATACCTCAGAGATCAATCATGATCCAAGTAAAGGAGCCTTTTGGTTGCACGAAGAAAACATTCATATGACGGATCTATTGGAACCTGTAAGTTATTTTCAGAAAACTGGAGTTTTTTTTTGATTCGTTATTAGGAATTTCAAAGTAGCAGCCCAGAGTCTGGACTTGTGATTGATTGAAGTCAATAGGCTCGCCGTTTATAAAGTTTCTGGCTAAATATGGGTGTAAAGGTACAAGTTTGTAGCCGACTGCACGCAGCAGCAGCAGACGACATGTCGTCGCTTCGTGTCGTTGCGTCATGTCGTTTCACTAAAGAGTGAAACTGTTGTTTCTGTTATCTATGGGCACTACTGATCTGCGGTTGGACGACACTACCGTCTGGCGCTCGACGACGCGTCGCTATCTTCATGTCGCTAACTACTGAGGGAATTTCATAGAAAACGTAGAAACCAGTAGTGTCGCTGCGACACGTCGTTTGCTGCGGCTTCGTGTCACCCGCTACCAACTTGTACCTTAACTCTGCATTTCCCTGCTTAAACCCTCGGGGAAAACAGGCATAATATTATAAATGTTATTACCAAAATTTTCTCATATCGTACTGTTGCTCAAATGAAATGATCAATTTTGTACATTATTTTTAATAAATTAAAGAAAGAGAAATAATAAGTTACTCCGCCTCAGTAACACAAGTTAACTGTTAGGGCTCGTTTACGGATACGCGGGGCGTCGCGCGGCGCTTTGTTCGTTTTTAATTCAAACACGTCATGGCGATGTATGAAAGCTAAACTCTTTTGCAAAAAAAACGGGCACTTCATATTTTTTTCTCTACTTCAATGAAGAAGGACAAGTAAGAGGTTTTATTAATTTGACGATGTATTGGCATGTTATTTGAAGAATCCTGGCATGATTCTGTACGTTCCAAATTTAAATTTTGAAATTAACAAAAGGAAAATAATGATTATTGTAAATTTATTATTGTAAAATTGCTTTACTAATGGCGCGAGTTGCTGAAACGGTTTTATTACTGATTACTAAAATTTTAAAACTTTTTGTATATTTTCTGCAAATCAAACAATTTTATCTTTCTTTTTACATTAAATACCACTTTTTGACATGAGTGATAAAGGGCCGGTAAAATTATAGCCCTACTTGAAGAAGGTTGTTCGCAAACTTACGTGTCTCAGCGGCTAAATGTGAGTCGTTCAACTGTCCAGAGGACTTGGCAACGGTATCAAGAGACCGGTTCGGTCAAAAGAAGACCCGGTTCGGGAAGAAAACGACGCACAGAACCAAGAGATGACCGCTTTTTGGTGAGTCAGGCCTTGCGGAATCGTAAGGCGTCAAGTGTGGACCTGAAGAAGAGCCTTGAAGAAGTAAGAGGAGTAGAAGTTAGCTTGTGGACCGTCAGGAGGAGGCTTTTGGCTGCCAATATCAGGAGTTACCGCCCGGCTCGGGGACCTAAATTACTCCGTGAGCACCGTGTTGCTCGACTTCAGTTTGCTCGAAACTGTGCTTCATGGACTCTGGAGGACTCGAATAAAGTATTGTTTTCTGATGAAGCTAGAATCTCTTTGTGTGGAGAGGACCGACCGGCACGCTATGCGGAAGTGTGTTTCGAAGAAATCACTCCTTATGGCGGAGGCTCCGTTATGTTTTGGGCAGCAATTAATTCGACGGGGCGTACGGAGTTAGTTCTCATAGAAAATGGAACATTAAATGCACACCGGTACGTAATGGAAGTCCTAATTCCATATGCACAACCCGCATTGACTGCACTTGGGGAAGATTCCATTTTTATGGACGACAATGCTCGCCCGCACCGTTCTGGCGACGTGGAAGCGTACATGCAAGAAGTTGGGATCCGTCGTTTAGATTGGCCAGCTCGAAGTCCTGACCTCAATGCAATTGAGCATGTCTGGGATGTTCTAAAAAGACGGGTAAGATCAGTGCAACATGCTCCACAAAACATCAAGGAGCTAAAAAGAGTCATTGCAGAAGAGTGGGAACGTATTCCTCAAAACGTCATTAAAAACATCGTGGAAAGCATGCCCAGAAGGATTCAAGCTGTGATTTTGGCAAGAGGAGGTTACACTCGTTATTAGGTTATTACATTTGTCACTTCATTTAATTAAACAAAGTAAAAAAATCTTCTTGTCTTTATTGCCGACCACTTCTTATTGTTTGGCCGTGTACATCGGTTTTAAAGAATTCATAGATTTTTTTTTAAATTGCCACAGTTCACTTCACGCGTATTAATTTACACGATTATAAGTATACAGACTACGTCAAACAATTAAATTTCATTGAATTAACTCAAATCGACCTTAGAACGTAAATTTCCTAAGGTGCCCGTTTTTTTTGCAAAGGAGTGTATAACGACTTCACGATAAGCGATTTTGCACTTTGTTAGTTTAAAATGCAGGGTTCGTTGCGTTGCACCCACCTCTCAGTAAATGGATAAAAAAGCACGCGACGAGCCATCTGCACGCGCCGCGCGACGCCCCGCGTCTTTGTAAACGAGCCCTAAGAGCGGTTTCACACTACGTCCGATTCGAACTCATGAAATTTTGGCCAGGAGTAGATGTAGAACTATTTCTATGATAGCTTACGGACCGGATCAGGCTTCTGTCATCCGTATTATTTCCGTTCTATTGCGTAAACTACCACAGAAATAGTTCTACGACTACTCCGGACCGTGTTTTTTCACGTTTGATTCGAATTGGATGTAGTGTAAAACCGCTCTTACGTATAGTTTATTTTATAGGTTTAGCCTAATGATAATGTAAGTGACCGTGTCAGTTTAAAAATGTATACCGGTTCATTTGTTCCAGATTTCAGCTGAACAGTTAATATGGTTGCGTGATCGTGCAGATACCGTTCGTCAAACGCTAAAATACCACTGCCTGGACTCCGTTCCATACGCCAGATACAACATGCCAACATCCGTGAAGTTATGGGCTTGGAATGATGCTGTGATTGGACCATACCCAACTAACCAATCCCCCATATTTTATTCTGTACCGGAAGCTACCGATAATTGTGTGGTAAAATACTTTTCACTTCTCTCGCTCTAAAATTCGTCTTTATGTCGTGCGTAGGCGACATAAAGTCGCGTTTTATGCTCTAGAGCATAAAGTAAAATCTTCGTCGAAGACCAAGGTAATCGGCACAGGTAATCGGCCCAACAGCCACACGAACAACTTCAACTTCATAGAATAACCTCTTTAGTTCGTTTTGTTAGTATTCTAAGAACAAGGGATTACTGCTTTTCATTACGAAAACAAGGAAAGTTGATGGGAATAGGCTTCCCCCAATAACCTAAATCGCTTGATGGCAATAGGCTTGCTCTTAATTAGGTTGATTGCTTGCTCCTAATTACATAATTTGATGGGAATAGGCTTACTCTTAATTACATTGATTGATCGCAATAGGCTTGCTCTCAATTACCTAAATCAGTGGATGGCAATAGGCTTGCTCCTAATTACATCGGTTGATAGCAATATGCTTGCTCCTAATAAGATTGGTTGATGGCAATAGGCTTTTCCTAATGACATCGGTTGATGGCAATAGGCTTGTCCCTAATTACATCAGTTGATGGCAATAGGCTTGCTCCTAATTACATTGGTTGATGGCAATAGGCTTGGTCCAAATTACATCAATTGATGGCAATAGGCTTGCTCCTAATTACATTGGTTGATGGCAATAGGCTTGCTCAAAATGTTTTCATAACTGAGCAGTATGAGTAACGACAAAAGTCAGGTGTTAGTTATGTCAAGTTTCCTACTGAAAAAAAAAAAGTTAATTGGCGGGAACCTTAATTATTTTTACAATATTAATTTACAAGTTGCTGTTTCATTTTCTCGCAATCGAAGTGAAAAGTAGAGTGTAAAACTCGTCCATAAAACCCATTTAATTTTTGCTCTCTACTTTATATCCATCCTCGCTCGCAAGCTCGCATCGGATGGATAAACGTCTCGCGCAAAATGGTGCGTTTTAAGCACTTGGTGTACAATCTACTATTGAAAATTTTTTTTTTTAATAAGCTAGTTGTATATATTTCACAAAAACAAACTTTTGTCTCTGAGTATGTAATATATTATTTACAAAATATAAGTAGACATAAATATCTTTGACCTGATCTATCAACAGTGTTATGACTACTGCAGCCAATAAACGAGATATAGTTTTGGTGGACCAATCAGAGCAGGGTGCAATGATTGTTGACAAGGAGGATCTATGGCAGCGCCAATCAGCTAAAGGCTTAATTGCCAAGAGCCTCGATCAGTGCTTGAGGAGGCTCTCGTTCGGCAGGCGGATCAAGGGCTTCATAAAGAAAGCGGTATTCGACACGGCTCGTATGATAATTATATTGGCCTATATAATTTTTTTGTAAGGAATATTTAAAAATGTATACAATTTGTTTAGAAACAAAAACAAAGTAAATAAAAAGTCATGTACTAGATTCAAAAGGGAAAGAATAAGGTGTATATAATGTAAAAGTATTGGAATTTTTCATAGTTTATCTTTACCAAATTTTGTTTTTTTTTGTTGTTTCTGGTCCTTCAAGTATCATTCCCTAGTCTGGTATTAGGGGTTTTCCATCAGGAAATTCTCAGAAGCAGCCACGGAGTCTGAGTTTGTACCCGATCAATGGTAATAGGTTTGCCCTCTGTTACATGGGTCTTAAACATAACTTACGAAATGTGGGTGTACCAGTAGGTACAACCCTGCCTACCCCTTCGGGGATTACAGGCGTGATGTTGTATTATGTATCTTTTAAAACCTAAACAATTATACTGAAACTAGTGGGCATCTACTCTTTCAAAAATGTTAGTGATCATTTTATTATAGGCCATTAGAGGTCTACTGCAGGCAAAAGCCTCCCTTCCCTCTTTCCACTTATCCCTATCCAGTGTTGTTGTTCGCCAAACCCTGAGAAAATAATCGAGTTCATCCAGCCATCTCCTTCTGGACCTGCCGCGTTGCTGTTTGGGACCCATTGTGTGGTTACTTTAGCCCATAGCTCCTCCGGTATGCAACAGATATGGTCAACCCAGTTCCATTTGAGCTTGTGTGAACTACATCGGCAATTTGAGTTTTGGATTGCAGTATCGAGTTTCTTATATTTATGATCAGTAACCTTAATTTCAAGGATACTAAGCTTCATTGCACGCTGGCAGACCCCCCAGTGCGGACTTTTGTCGTTTGGTTAGTGACCATGTCTGCGCTCCGTAGGTGAGGGTAGGAGGAATGCAAATAATATTTTATTAAAAAATTATATTTATTTCAGGAAGGAAGCAATGAATGGAAAAGTACAATCATAGAACTGCAAAGTTACAACCCGGAAAGACTACCAATCACTGATATGTGGATCGGAGATATTCGACCTGCTTCCAGAGGTCAAATGATGAAAATCGAAAGTGTCGAATTATGTTTTGGATGAATTGCCAATCTTTCATCATTGAATTTAAAGTACCTATAAAGTTTTTGATTTGATTTGTCTCTTTTGTAATCATTTTAAGAATAAAAAGCTTTAAATTGTTTGAGTTACGTGTTTTATTTTGTACTACCATACAACGAGAGCAGCGGTTGCCCGTTGTCACGTTTTAGGTCTGTCGTATTTTCTCTCAATTTAGTCCTCGTTTGTAGCTCCAGGATGTATTGTCTTTACTACGAGTACTAAACTATTTAGGTAGAGTTAGGCCCGTAATCCACCAAAGCGGAGACGAGCAGAGCGGAGAGATGTGCCAAATTCGACCAATCATAGGAAGGGCGAAAGACCAGATGTAAATTTTAACTAATGTGATTGGCCGATTTCCGCACATCTCCTCTCGTCTCCGCTCCTCTCCGCTTTGGTGGATTACGGGCCTAACTCTACCTTAACCAGTTTATTAATAGCATAAAATATAAACACATTTTTTGCTGTGCAGTTTTTGAATTGAGAATTTTGCTTTGACAACTGGTAAAACTCTTCGGTGGAATGACCTAAGGTGTCTATTTGATATTTAAAATTGTGTTACCACAAAACGTGATAATTTTAAGTCACCATTACAAATACACTAAAATAGATTTCAACAAGATCTCTGAATTTTTCAAATCAAAAATCGAGTGTTAAAATTCGAAATTCTACGACTATAATCAGCTGAGTATAGTGCATAAAGTTACACTTAAAATAGCAATAGATATTTAAATAGTCTACTTGAAGATAGGGTGCGTAAATGAGCGATAAATGGCAACAATTTTCTCCCGTCTAGAACATTCATTATTCATCTTAGTTAAAATTTATTAGTACAAAAGAATTCCTCATGAAAGTAGCGATGAGCGTACGATATTCATTTGTTTTCATTAGCTGACTCGCGGTGCTACTACACGAATAATTTTGAGACCTCGCCCGATTATAGGATTTACAGAAACTAGCGCAATAGGTACCTTTATTTATTTTAGGAAGGTTATTATTCTCTTCATTTTATAAACACTTTTCTTTTTTAGCCTACTGGTGTCCCAATGCTGAGCAAAGGCCTCCCTTTTGACCTTCCATATTTCACTATTCTGTGCGATCTCTGGCCGTGTTAGCCTCACAAATATGATCAAATCGGCACGCCAACTTCGCCACGGTCGACTCAACAGCGCTGTCACCTGTCACTGCAAAATGCCCCGTTACTGGGTCTAGTGGACATTGTTTCAGCGGAAAATATATTGGAATTGGTTTGACATAAGTTACCAAGAACCTATTATCCTGTGATGAAATATTTTGAAGAAATACCAACCGCCTTGAAACCGTTATCAACTGCCTAGTCTTTTCCCAACTTTGTTGGTGTTAGCTTCCAGTCTAACCGGATGCAGCTGAATATTACAGTGAAACCTGGTTAAGTGAGACCTCCAAGGGAGCTGAAAATTTGTCTCACTTATAGAGGTATTCCACTTACCCAGTGTCTCAGATATCCAAATCTGTCTCATGGGACCTCAGCATGAGTTCCAATTATAGAGGTTTCTCACTTATCCAGGTCCCAGTTAACCAAGTTTCACTGTAGTGTTTTACATGGAGCGACTGCCTTTCTGACCACCACAACCCAGTTAGCAGGTAGTGGATAATATGATACACTTCCTTTTTGGATTGGATCGTGGTAATTCATCTACTGATTAAAAACCACCCATGTTCCTTCTTCGCCCTGTGTGCCGATGCCGCGATATTCCTTTCAAACAAACCGCAGACCCAACGGGTACTATGATACTCTTGGGTAAGACTGGTTTGCCAGATTTTCTGGCCAGCCGCGACTAACGGCTTAACGTGCTTTCCGAGGCACGGAGGAAACTCGGTATGTAATTGGGTAGGTGAACCTAGGCAACCAACCAACAGGTTTAACCTAAAGATCGACCCGAGTGGCAGTTATTATTAAACCACGAGCTTGATCTTCACCTTGTCTACGTTTAAATTCGTATTCCATCGAAAAAACAAAACTCATTTCGCAATTTTTGTCTACCGTTCTCTTTAGGCCCCGTGAAAAGGTTTCGTGGTTCCACTGAGCTGTAATGTTGTGGAGGCGAGATTAATAGCTTATTACTCCATTGTTTACTGGTAGTCATTATTCAATTAAATATCACGCCCAACCGTAAACCATTGTGTTTACCCACCAATTTCATAACCGTTTCACGCCAACCATTTCTTATTAAATTGAAAGTTTGATTCAAAGGTAAAGAGGGTGAAGTATTATGTTTATGAATTATGTATCGTGTTTAGGGACAATACTTCTATTATTTTGAGAAAATAATAATAACCCATTGTCAGGTGATCGTTTAACATAACATCACGCCTGTAATCCCCGAAGGGTTTGGCAGTATGAAGGTACATTTTGCTAATAATATTTCTAAGTTTATGTTTTAGGGGGCGAGGCTATTGCCATAAACCGGGTACAAGTACAGACTCTTTGGCTGTTACACGAAAAAAACAATGACACTTTGCCTGACCTGGGAATTGAATCCAGTGTCTACCTTAAGCTCAACAGTCGCATTGCAACCACTAGACCATCGAGGCAGTCTTCTTCAATTATTTTGAGAAACAATTACCCATTGTCATGTGCGTATGTCGATCATCGACTATGCTGATGTTTGTTACTCTGATCTTTCCCAAGAACTTTTAAACAAATTGGATCGTCTCCTTAATAATTGTATTCGGTTCATTTTTGGCCTTCGTAAATACGACCACATCTCTGCATACCGTTCTCAGCTTAAATGGCTGCCTATCCGGCTCAGAAGATCCCTCAGATCTCTGTGCACACTCTTCACCATTTTAAAGGATCCATGTGCTCCCAATTACCTAAAAAAATATTTCAATGTGTTGGGCAGTTCACACAGTCGTAACCTTCGAGCGTCCAAGAACTTATTGCTTGAAACTCCCTCACACCGTACTGGCTTTATGTCCTCTTCTTACGCTGTCTCAACTATAAAGCTCTGGAACACGCTACCACTTGTGATTAAAAAAGCCGAAAGCAAATTGAGTTTCAAAAGAGCAGTTCGGAAGTACTTTTTAAAATCGAACTAAATTGCTCACAATTAAACTCTGGTTACAGTATTATTATAAGGTTTCTCGGGTTTTAAACTGTTTTGGATGTATTATAATATATATTAGTGTATTATATTCTATCTGTATCTTTAATAATATGTATTAGTATGTACCTATTTATGTATATCAACTTATTTATCAAAATGGTTTTCTCCTTATTTATTTTAATTTTTTTTTTTGTACTCTACCACAGTGCTGTCCTATTTGACCCTAAGGTTGACTGGTAGAGAATGCCTTGTGGCATTAAGTCCGCCTATGTACCACTCTTGTGCATGAAGTTTAAATAAATAAATAAATAAAAATATGTCAGGCATATTACTTTGTGTAATTTATTTCATCACCACTGTTCTCAAAACGGTGAAGGAAAACATCGTGAGGAAACCGGCATATCTTAGAACCAAAAAATTCGAAGATATGTGACATCTACCAATCCGCACTGGGCCCGCGTGGTAGATTATAGCCCATCCCTCTCCTAGAGAGGAGGCCTGAGTCCCTGCAGTGGGAACATTATAGGCTGATGATGATGATGATGATGTGCGTATGTCATGCAAATTAGGATTATGAGAGCGCAAGAGGTCGAGTTCATGAATTGAATTTTTTACTTTCAAGATTTACTCATCACTTATCTTAAGATATTTTTGAGGTTTCTCAGAGAAGCAGGAGAGACAAAAGGGAACAAATTAACGTTGAGAGATATCTTGTGTATTACAGGCATGCATGTAATATGCAATTTAATTAACACTAGCTGTTGCCAGCGGCTTCACCCGCTACAACTCGATAATTATCCCACGGGAAGATATAATCGGGATAAAAACTATCCTATGTGTTAATCCAGGTTATAAACTATCTCTGTACCAAATTTTATTCAAATCCGTTCAGTAGTTTTTGCGTGAAGAAGTAACAAACATACACACTCACACAGTCACACACTCACACACTCAGTATTAGTAGGAAGTAGGATATCGTTAGATTCATCTTGTTATGAAGAAAATATCCTAATTCCGGTCTTACCAAGGAATTTCCTACAACCCAGTACTTACTGGGTTTTGTAGGTCAGATAGGCAGTCGCTCAATGAAAAATACTAGTGTTCAGCTGCATCTAGTTAGACTGGAATCGATCCCAACATTGGCTGGGTAGATGACGAAAATGTAGTAAGGCAAAATATAATCAAAGCTGATTGCGGCAAAATTAAGTACTACACTTACTAACCAAATGTTTTAAAAACCCAATTAGAACCAAAATTTCAATGTATATCCAAACAAACATAATTATAATTACAATAACTGTATTTTTTTTAGGAAAGCTTACAGTTACTATATTGCGTTCATTTTAAGTAGAATTATGCGGAATAAAAATTATGTAGAAACCAATGAGGTTTTACCAATAGAGACGTCATACTCATTGTAAAGAAATAAAACATGGCGATATTTTAGTAACTACCACAGAACATAAAAAACACGTAGAAGTGGTATGTGACGAAATCTGTATCGGAACCAGTGTCGCCAAACTAACACAATCAAACCATTAATCATACAGTGCTACACAATTTGTTTGATTGGTCGTTTCAATTTCAATCACAACTAGCGTAACTCACAGATTCTACATTTTAAAAATATACCTTCGTGGTATTACGATAGGATTTATTCTGCTTCACTCAGAAATAAAATACGACGTTTTGTAATCAGCAATCATACTAGAAATTATTGCCTAGTAAATTCCGCTACTCGTCCATAGATGGCAGTATTTTCAATGGACGCAATAATACACTTAAAAACTGCAGTAATAAGAATTATATTCGCGTCACAGGTCTGTATTTTTTGCTACTCGGCCAAGGAAGAACCACATTAAGTTTTTATCTATATTATCGATATCGATAGATAACCAATTTATTTTGGAAAAAAGTTTGTAGTATTATAAACAAATAATTGTACCTAATAATAATTGTAAATAATACAACAAAATAAAATACAATATTTTATTACTTACATAAAACTATTTACAACAAACCCAAACAAATACTAACAGAGTTTTTCTATGAGAAAATTCTAAGGAGTTAACATAAAAGAGAAATTATATTGACTTTTTACGCGACTGCGGATGCATGCGTCTTTGGGAAACCTAAAACATAATTATGATTAATGAATGATAGATATCTAGAGAGATACTTTTTTTAAACTACTTCCAACTTACAGCCAATTAAAATGTTGTAATCGTAATTATTGCACTGCAGCATAATACTATTTACTAGTGAACATTTTGGATTTCATTTAAACTTATATTATAAATGCGAAAGTTTCTCGATGTCTGTCGCGTTTTCACGCCAAAACTACCGATTGAATGAACCGAATGAATTCATCATACATCAGCTAGTATCTTTATAATAATAATCACTTTATTATTATGGTTTGGTGGTCTCTATGGTCCTTACATTCATACTTTATTTAAACAGGTATATTTCGGTGAAGATGCCATCATACAAAAGAAAAACATAAATTGTCAATATTATTATGTCAGTTTTTACGTAAAATGTCAATGCAATTCTCAATCATTATTGAAAGTAAAAGTTTGATTCTATATTGCTACAAAACATTGAACTTTAATGTTGCACAGGTCCACCTATCAAAATAAATTTTGTGTGATAATTAGGATCTTTGTATTAGAATTTTAAACAGTAAGTATAACATTGTTTTATTTTATCGATATCTATCGATCAAATCTGCAACCGATCTTAACCACATCACTAATTGAGCATGGAACTTTCGAGAACAAAATAGATCCTTGTTCAAAAATATGACAATCGACATTCGATCTAAAATAAACTTTATTACAATGGGAAAAAGTTGATAATAATTTTCTAATAATGTGACAGATTGTCACATTTTTAGAAAATATTAGAAAATTGATATTAACTACGATTTTATTAGAAAACAAATAAAATCGTATCTACCGATGATAGGAAACACCTCCGTTTTTAATTTTTTTTCTACAGTCATTTTTACGCTCCAAAATCGCACAATACGTGACAATACGGCATATTAATGCAAAAATTAAATTTTCGGGAGACTAGCGACTCGAAGCGATGTCAAAACACGACTAAGTCAAAAATCTGAGAGTTTGCACTACAGTGCAGAGCTATGACAGCCGTGCTACGCCTACTTTGCACTTCCACCTGTTCTTTCTGTTCCGTGGTAACTACCTACAAGAACCTAAGCCAATTCATTTCTATCATTGAGTACGTTATAAGATGACAGAGTTATATAGGACCCCAATGTCAAAAAGAGATAAACATATTGTTCACGAGGCAATTGTCAACGACAGCCAATGACGTTGCCTCTAGCATCGTTCGAACTGACAATACCGCGCGCCATTTTCTCGTTCTCTCTGTCACCAATACATGCAACGCACTATTTGTCTCGTTCGTGTAGGTGGTAAAGCGGCAACAGCGCGACAGTGATTTTGAGTAAAATAAAATGTATGATTTTCCGTTTTAAATAGATTATACGCGTATAATCTATTTAAAATGGAAAATACAATGAAAAGACACATCCTTCTTGCTTTTTACAGCTTCTTGCTTTTTAAAGCCGGCCCAGTATAAGTATTGCACTTTATGAACACACAACTAGGCATTTTTGTTTATTTTCATACACCAAACTCCCGCTTAAACGTACGTTCGCATCGCGGCCAGACGCAGGACGGACTGAGTTCACGTAAGCTGATTAGCTTACTTTTGTATCGCCGCGCAGATGTCGGTAAAACGTATTGTTGAATGTTTATTTAAATCCAAAAACTGTTTTTCTACAAAATAACTTTATTTTAGAATTGTACAGTGATACACAGTGATAATTTAGACCAACTCGCTTCGTAGCTCAAAGATAACTGCCATGGAATCACCAAAAGGTCATAAGCAAGATTATCAGCTGTAACTCAATTGACTACCAACGACATTTAGCCGCCATTTTGCCACTATGACCGTATTCGGAAGTCAACGTTGAGCTACGAATTTAAAATAACAGTTAGAATCATATAACAAATAAAATTCAGGATTATTCTAAAAATACAATTAAAAATCAACATAATTTATAGTGCAATTAACAATTATTAATATTTAGTATAATTCATACTTCCGTTCTTCATCGTTCAAACGGAAATCAACATGTTTTAATAGAATTCATAACTTATTTTTAAAGGAACTAAACCAACGTATTTACAAAAATGCATACTATTTAATGAACATTAATACATGAATTTAAAACAAGCTAACAATTCGTCCATCCTGATTAATTTCGCGTCCCCGCGAATGACACCATTGAGCAAAAACAAAAAATATATCTATTACATAATATAAATTACTCAAACATTCAATGCTTCATAGTATTTAATTAGCAAAAACAACAATTAAAATATATCTATTATATAATATAATTTACTCAAATATTCAATACTTCATAGTAGGTATTTTAATTCTAGAATGACAATGTTTTTCAGTTATCGTGTACTTCGTACTTTAAATTAGCCTTTCGCTCATAGCGGCTTTCATAGTTTTGTGCACATTGCACTACAAAGTTGCCTTTCGCTCATAGCGGCTTTCATAGTTTCGTGCACATTGCACTACAAAGTTGCCTTTCGCTCATAGCGGCTTTCATAATTTTGTGCACATTGCACTATAAAGTTGCCTTTCGCTCATAGCGGCTTTCATAATTTTGTGCTTATTGCACCACAAAGTAGCCATTCGCTCATAGCGGCTTAGGTATAAAGTTGTGCAAATTACACTTTAAAGAACTCAACACTAAAGCTCATTATAGTATAGGTTAAGAGTAATATTACTAGTTATCAATTGAATAACACAAGGATACATTTAATAATTAATCCTAAAAATATGCCATAAATGCCCAATCATTGTATAAATCACATAAATTGTTTGGTTACATTTAACAAATAAAACAAAAGTAACTAAACAAAGTGTTATAATCAACTTCATCTATATTTCATACAAATTTAACTATTACTATACACAAACATTAAATATTCGGACACTGCAAATCATTTGTACCTTCGCCAGAAGACGACTCACTCTCATCTTTATTATTAAAGCAAAGCCAGGGATGAATTTTGTCGAAAGAAAATACACCCTTATACTTTGACGCCCCTCTCTTTTTAGTAATAGGAGTATCTTCAACCTCATACCTATCGTGATCCAAAACTTTAGTTACTCTATATGGCCCTGAGCATTTAGCTAACAATTTTCTACTTTTTCCTACAGTATGTGCTACTCTTTCAACTCTCACTAAGTCTCCAATTTTAAATTTTAACGCTTGCTTTCTTTTTCTATCGTACCGATTCTTCTGTTTTGCTTGCGACTTTTTTGTGTGATCGTCTACTTCATTCCTAATCTCTCGTAATTTATCATAGTTGCCGTTTTCGTCACGTGTGTCTTTAACTATGTCATCATCAATTTCCGAAACTAGGCTACCTTCATTGATCCCAGTGAGCCTTAACCCAAACAAAACCTCCGAAGGGGTTTTACCCGTACCTTTGTTTAAGGTGTTGTTTAGGCCCCACTGTACCTGTGTAAGTCTGTCATCCCAAAGTCTTTCATCTTTACCATGATTTTGAGAAGCTAATGAATCCAAAATTGTCCGATTATACCGCTCTACCTGACCATTTGCTCTAGGTGAAGCTACTGCATTTTTTATATGATGAACTCCTATTTCAGTCATAAAACTTTTAAATTTCGAACTTGTAAACGAAGTGCCTGTCACTGATTAGCCGTTTTGGTACACCGAATGTACCAAAATAATCCCTAAGAACTGCAATAGTGGAAGTGGATTTGGTATTTTTAACCGCTTTCAAGACAATAAATTTTGTAAACGACTCTACAATCACCAAAATGTAACAATTTTTCATTTTTGATTTCACGAATGGACCAACGTGATCGACATGAATGGTGTGAAAGGGTGTATTTATTTTAGGTATAGGGTGCAAGTATCCCTGTTTTTTGCCTGCCGGCAATTTATTATGAGCACATTCCAAACAAGAATTTACATATTTTTGAATAAACTTTCGCATGCGAGGAAACCAGTAATGTTCTTTTATTTTATCTAAAGTCTTATCGAATGAAAAGTGACCTATTTCATCATGGTTTTTCTGGAGGATTTGCCACCGACAACCCTTTGGCACCACGCACCTCAATCCGTCTTCAGTTATTTTATAAACTCTATCGCGCTTTAGGACGAAATTCTTACGAATTTCTACCATGTCATCAAAGTTTTTGTCAGAAAGGATTTTCTTAATGCGTTGTATTTCAGAGTCCGCTAGTTGTACCGTCGTCAACCAATCATCAGTTATTGTCATAATATCAAAAGTGTCAATAGCCTGAATTATCCCTGCATTTTCCTGCGTTGGGTTCCTACTCAAAGCATCAACGTGAATCATGCCTTTGCCGGATTTATATACCACGTTACAGTCATATTCCTGAATCAAACTCCACCATCGTGCAACTCGGGGTAACATGTCTCGCTTTAAAAACGTTGCCCTAAGAGAGTTACAGTCTGTTACAATGGTAAAGTTTAACCCAAGCACGTATGTTCTGAACTTCACTAAAGCAGCAATAACGGCAAGAGTCTCTAACTCATACGACGAAAAATGGGACTCCTCAGGCGAGGTCTGTCTACTGTAGTAAGCTACCGGTTTGAAAACTCCATCGATTTGTTTTTGAAGTAAAACGCTACCTATACCGTGTTTGCTGGCATCTGTGTGTATTTGCGTTTCAAGACTAGGATTATACAATGCTAGTACAGGTCTAGAAATCAGTGCATTCTTCAATTTATCAAATGCTTCTTCTTGAGCATGTGACCAAAGCCAAACAGAGTTTTTCTTCAGTAATTGCGTGAGGGGACGAGCTATCTCTCCGAAACCCCTGATAAAACGTCGGAAAAAACTGGCTAGGCCGATAAACTGTCGAACATTATGCACATCTTTTGGCTTAGGAAAGTTTTTAACGGATTCAATTTTTTTAAAGCCCGGTCTTACACCTTCGTTGGAAATTTCAAAACCTAAGTAGTCTACATGATTTTGAAAGAAATAACATTTTTGCGGTTTTAATGTCAAGCCTGCCTCCCTAAACCTTTGAAGTACGATTTCTAATCTTTCAATTCCTTCCTCAAATGACCAGCGGCACCAAGATATCGTCCATATAAGCTAATGCAATATTATAGCGTAAATTTCCCAATACCAAATTGATAGTTCGCTGGAAAACGGCTGGAGCGTTGGCTAGACCGAAGGGCATTCTGTTAAATTCAAATTGCCCATCGGGCGTTACAAAAGAGCTTTTGTTTTTGCTGTCTCCAGTAAGTGGGATTTGGTAATATCCTGATGCCAGGTCTAAAGCACAAAAATACTTATTCCCAGCCAAACGATCAATTTGGTCCTCAATACGTGGTAGCGGATAATGTTGCTTAATAGTTTTCTTATTAAGGGCACGATAGTCCACACAAAGCCGTTTATCTCCAGTTTTCTTTTTAACTAATAAAACTGGACTCGCGTATGGAGACTGAGACTCTCTTATGATGTCATATTTTAGGAGTTCGTCAACCATAATTCTAACTTCTTCCCGTTCCGAATGACTCAACTTATATGGCCGATAAACGACTGGCTCCGTATCGACTAGCTGAATATTCATTTCTGCAACCATTGTCTGCCCTAATTCAGACAAATCCTTGGCAAAACAATCACGATACTGGTTCAAGGTATTAAATAATTTAAGTTTCTGAGTTACGTCTAAATTTTCATCAATATTGAGATCATCCAATGTTAATGGAGGTTTGTCACAATGATTTTGAGCTTCGTGAATTCTATTAATGTTTTTAATATTATTATCAATTTGAAAAGCACGTGCCAAGACCCTCTTTAAATTTAATTGTTTTATTTTCATAATTTAGAATAGTTAAATAACCACTACCGTTTACTATATTATAAGGGCCAATTTCTACACAATAGTTTAACCGATGACCATTTTCAACAAAAATATTTCCATTAAATTTTAAATCAGTAAATACTTTTACGGAAATACAACCTTCAGCCTCTACAGTTTTGTGAGACTTCAAAACCAGTCGTGTATCATCTAGCACTCGTTTGTTACTAATCACCAATTTTTTATCGGATTTAAATACCCATATGTGGGGTTGTTCCGTAGCGGTCTGACCAATAAGTAGGTCATAGTTTAGATAACTATCAAGTACAATAATTACCTCAACAGAAATTTTTGCGTCGTCAATTATTAATGAAATTTTAGTTTTACCTAATGCAGCTACGTATGTATTACCAAAACCTTTAAGAGACGGCAAATTACTCGTCTGCCACTTTTCACGCGGGACAATTACTTTTATAACGGATTCCTTAACTAACGTACACTGACTACCAAAATCTACGTACCCTGTCAACTGAACATTATTAACGATAACACTTTTAATAAATTTGTTGTCCGCTGCTAAGTTACTAGTATTGTCTAGTCATAATGTCTTGACTTCAGCTTTTGCCCAAACACTCCTACTACAGTTAGGATCATCATGGCCAATGCGTTTACATTTTTGACACTTAACAATAGGCTTTTTACATTCAGGTATCGTGTGACCCGTTTCGTGGCAGTTGAAACACTTCAAAACTCTAACTAATTCAGTTTTTACAGGTTTACGCGTATCGGTTACAGAACGTACCGGTTTCTTATTGAACCTATCTAATCGTTCATGCTTGACACTGCTCCATACCGAACTGACCTATCGCCTATTCCGTAAACAATGCAGTCAATCGCATTCCTACCTTCTATACCACATCTATTCAAAGCTATTAATTTTTCATAATAGTACTCTTCTAAATCATCTCCAAACTTAGCCCTTTTAGCTAACATTTCTGTAAGTAAATGGCCATAATTTTCGTACGAAGGAAAAGCAGATTTAAGTTTTTGGACCCATTCATCCCATGTGAGTAAAATTGATGGCTGTCCTTCGTACCACTTTTTGGCAGTACCTACTAGCTTTGGGAGGGCATAATGAGCGGTCTGTTTACAATCCCAGCCGTAGATCTCAGAGCATTCCTTAACTTTATTCAACCAAGTAACAATTGTTTGATTTTTCAATTTAGGATCAAATTCTGGAACTACATTACTATTAGTAAATCTTTCTT
The DNA here is from genome assembly GCA_949775195.1 of Diarsia dahlii. Classification (NCBI taxonomy): domain Eukaryota; kingdom Metazoa; phylum Arthropoda; class Insecta; order Lepidoptera; family Noctuidae; genus Diarsia; species Diarsia dahlii. Next base: position 7,204,313 of record OX459200.1, read on the forward strand.
TACGCTCTGTATTTACATTTGTAATAGTTTGCAACGATTCTTTGACTAATTTTAGTAATTCAATATTAACAGCATCGGTAGATGGAGGCTGCGGCGGCGCAGATGCAGTGTTTACATTTGTAAAAGAGCTGACTGGACTACGTGATCTATTAATGCTTTCACTGCGAGGGGTCTGCAATCTCCGATGCCTCTGCCTACTACGGCTACGATCTATAATCCTATGATCTGTCGGTACATGTTCATGCGGGTCCGTTGGTGGCGCACGTGGTTTGTTACGCAATAATGGCGTAATTACGACTGACCTGCTTCGACTTCTTGCCTGCGACTCCACAGGGCGAGGTTACCTTCTGGATCTACGCCTCTCGGAGCAACGAACATCGCTGCGGGGTGCTGCCGATGAGCGGTCACGTTGTCTCGAGCCTTGGGTACGTATCCGGGATCGGCTGCGTCTCGTAGAGCCCCCCGGCATGGCGCTGTGGCGACTTCTAATAGACTTACGTCTATTCTCGGACTGGTCACTCATCTTCCGATTGTACTTGCAGTACAATGTCCAATAACCTTATTGTAGGCGTATGATCACACCAGGGTGGTTGCAATAGGTGCACCAGAATCCTTGGTGTTATCCCTGCTTCAGAACTGTTGAATGTTTATTTAAATCCAAAAACTGTTTTTCTACAAAATAACTTTATTTTAGAATTGTACAGTGATACACAGTGATAATTTAGACCAACTCGCTTCGTAGCTCAAAGATAACTGCCATGGAATCACCAAAAGGTCATAAGCAAGATTATCAGCTGTAACTCAATTGACTACCAACGACATTTTGCCGCCATTTTGCCACTATGACCGTATTCGGAAGTCAACGTTGAGCTACGAATTTAAAATAACAGTAAGAATCATATAACAAATAAAATTCAGGATTATTCTAAAAATACAATTCAAAATCAACATAATTTATAGTGCAATTAACAATTATTAATATTTAGTATAATTCATACTTCCGTTCTTCATCGTTCAAACGGAAATCAACATGTTTTAATAGAATTCATAACTTATTTTTAAAGAAACTAAACCAACGTATTTACAAAAATGCATACTATTTAATGAACATTAATACATGAATTTAAAACAAGCTAACAGTATCTACCTATATAATAATTATTATAATTGGTAGAAACAGCTTAATTACAAGTTTTTACTAATACAATTATTATTATGTTTTAAATTGACTAAACGGCAGAAGCCACGTGAGAATCAAACTTAGAAGACATCTAAAGAAAGTAAACAAAATACACACAAGTACACTTTGAAGAAAAAGTTGATTTATTTAGGATACTTCCAAAAACAAGGTCTCTTAACCAAGATTAAAAACACGCAATAAAGTCAGACAAACGTGTATAAGAAGAGGCCGTAATAGTCAACTGCAGCCTGAAAACGGTCCCTCGGGCACAAAGCATAACAAATTATATAATTCATTGCCAACACAGCTCGCTGCTCGTCCCTTCTTCAAGTAAAGAAATATTGCAATCATTTGTCACTGGTCGCACAGAAACCTTTAATATTCATATTTTTACCGCAACAAATAAGTACCTATGTCAGCTTTTTTATAAGTTTTTGTAGAAAGGTAAGGGAGTTAAGAGAGAACACGGTAGTGAGATTCTCCATACAAATAAATATGTTTTTTTTTTTTTCGCGAAATGACACAATGTTTTTTTTTCATGAAAACTAGTTCTGCTGTAGGTAGACACGTCTTTAACAACAAATATGTAACTAATAAGGAAAGACAATAATGACCCTCCAACATTACAAAAAAATGCCCGACATCTGAGCACCGATTTTTAGAGCACCTACGCTTAGAACACCAAAGCTATTCCCATCTGAGCACCAATCAATATTTTGACGAGGTGCTTTATTGGGAACAATAAAAAATATTTAATTCTATTCCCATCTGAGCATCTACGATTTGCTAGTGATGGGGCATATAATAAAAGTAATCACACCCATTTACATGGAATAACCTTTTTATTTGGTTTATCCACTAATGTCCAAGTCTGCTTATTCAATAAGGCATTGTATTCATCTTTCATTGCGGAGATCCAGTTATCTTTATCATCGCTATTAATAGCTTCACGATAAGTATTTGGATCATCACACAACAAATCAACACCGTGAGTGCCATATGAATAATAATCTGGAGGTTTACGTACTCTTTCAGGATACCTTCTCTCTGGACATACATCGTTGGGTTCATCTGAAGGAACCAGGGACAGATCACGTTGTTCACCCGAATGTAGAGACTTCGTGTCAACAATCCCACCAACTTCTTCATTCGCGTCCACAAAATCGTCAACTTGCTCTACCTCCATGTCCACACCTTCTGAAGTAGGTGAAGAAGTAGAAGTAGATGAGATAGAAATCTCCTGTGGCGATGTGGTATCTGAAGAAGTTTGCGAAAAAAGATTAGAGACATTAGGGCTCACAACAATTTCAGGCTGAACAGATTTATACTTCAATCCTGAAAAATTATTTTCAAATAACGTAATATCCCTTGACTTAATCAACCTACGAGGGTTTTCCGCGCTACGGAAATAATAACTCCTTGGATCGTCTGAATATTCAACGAAGATATGTTCAGAAGCTTTCATATCTAGCTTAGTTCTCTGGCATGAAGGCACGTGAACTAAAGCTCGGCAACCAAACACCCTTAAATGAGACAAGTCGGGTTTGCTACCACACCACATTTCATATGGCGTCTTACCATCAAGTGCACGATGAGGTGACCTATTCTTTAAATAAACACTGGTCTCAAAAGCATCCTGCCAAAAAGCTTTCGACAGAGAGCTCTGTGCCAGCAAGGAACGGGCCTTCTCCACAATACTACGATTGCAACGTTCACTTACCCCATTTTGCTGAGGGCTGTATGGTACAGACGTTTCATGTCGAATCCCTTGAGCCTGCAAATAGTCTGTCAGCTCCTTGTTGACATACTCAGTACCATTGTCTGACCGAAGAGTTCGAATCTTTGTGCCAGTCTGTCTCTTAACAAGTGCTTGGAAAGCACAAAAATACTTCTGAACTTCTGTCTTAGATGACATACAATAAAGTGATATAAAACGTGTATAGTCATCTACAAAAATAATAAAATATTTATTACCTTTAAAAGATTCAGTGGTCAGGGGACCACAAACGTCCGTATGAACCAATTCTAATGGTGACGAAGCCTTCTTATACTTTATCACTTTTAAAGGCTTCCGGGCCTGCTTACCCTCTACACAAGGTATGCATGATTCTTTGTCAACCTCAGTATACTCCACACCAACAGCTAGACCTTTTTTGAGTAGAGTCATACCAATACGGCAGAGATGTCCTAGACGCTTATGCCAAAGCTGAAACTGGGACAAATTAGTGTGAACATTATAAGCTGAAACACCTTGCGGTTTTACTGTACAATCTAAAGTGTACAGTCCACCACAAACAGAACCATGTAAAACAGGATCATTTCTAAAAGAAACATCATTAGAATTATAAAAATTACAGCCATTCATATCAAAAACAATCGAGAAATCTTTCTCTACTGCCTTTTTGACTGAGAGTAAATTACAATCTAGGCCAGGAACATGTATAACATTAAAAATCTTCTTGAAATCGGTTTTTGTGTCTATAGAAACATCTCCTAAACCCACAGCCGGCAAACTTTTACCGTTTGCAACAGTTATCTTCCCATCACAGGGTCGGTAACTATTCAACCATTCAGCATGTGGACTCATGTGAGTAGACGCACCAGAGTCGATTATCCACTTCTCAGACATCTGAACACTTGGTGCAGACAAAGCCAATTCCGTGACATCATCCAAAACAAATTCCGTGATACATGCATCCATATTCCCTGAACTAGAAGCAGTCAGTGCCTTATCTTTAGAACAACCTTCTGTTGAACAACTCGCCTTTGCTTTTTTCTCCTTCTTTTTGAGAGGAATTAGGACTCTTGTGCCCTGGCTTCTTACAACGAAAACAAATAACCTGCTTGTTAGTATGCAACGCAGCCACATCATCTTTAGTCTCCTTCGTCATTTCGCTCAACAACTTAGTCCTCACCAAATCTGCTGTGACTTCAATGCCCCCATTCTCAAGCGCCATTATCAAGGGCTCGTAGCGAGACGTTAGACCTCCCAATATAATAGCTGCTAAAGAACTATCTTCGATGGTTTTGCCAATGTCGGCCAGGTCTAGTGCTGTTGTAGTTATTGCCGTTAAGTAAGCTTCTAAATCAGAAAAATCAGATAAGGAGTACCTGTACAACTTACGTTCCATGGTGATGAACGCGTGCTGAACACCTGTCTCAGTTCACTTCAAGACGTGGTCATTTCTATCGGCGGCAATCCACTGGTCGAATATGGGTTACCAGCTCCCAAATCAGCACCGCATCAAGACCGTGGAAATCGGGAGAATAACTCTGAGACAATTTACGATCCGGGATTACGGGCGAAATGACCACCATACGAAATTACCATGTCGCTTTGTTCTCTTCAGAGCAAAATCAAATTTATGACACCGTCCTTGAAAGCGTTGGGCAAAATCAGGGTAAAATGTTTTTCTTGGATGCTCCTGGTGGAACAGGAAAAACATTAGTTACCACTGGCATAATTGCAGAGGTCAGGAGGCAAGTCAAAATTACCATTGCTGTAGCGTCGTCGGGAATCGCTGCCACACTGCTTCCGCATGGCAAGACAGCACATGCCATGTTTAAAATTCCCATCGATTTAGAAAGCGCCGAGACGCCTGTTTGTGGTGTGTCACGTAACAGTGATAAGGGACACGTGCTCAAGGATTGCTCTCTGATCGTATGGGATGAGTGTACGATGGCCAACAGGAAGGTAGTTGAGACCGAGGACAGAAGTTTGCAGGACATCCACAAGAACGAATATTTGATGGGTGGTGTCACAGTTCTGTTCAGTGGCGATTTCGAACACACGCTTCCCGTGGTGACGCGGGGATCGAAGGCCGACGAAGTGAATGCTTCGTTGAAATGATTTTCGTTGTGGTCACGAGTTCGTACACTGCGCTTGACCATTATTAAGAGAGCTCGGCACGGCGGCAATGCACGTGCTCAAGAATTCTCCAAGGTCCTTCTAAGGCTTGGCGACGGTGAGGAGAGAGGTGGACAGGTGGCGCTTCCAGAGTCTCTCGGTACTTCGGTAGAGTTGTATCCAGCTTAGAAGAACTCATTCGCTGTGTGTACGGGGACATCAGTCGTATACCGCACCAGCAGAATTCTTGGGTGTGCGAGCGGGCCATTTTAACGCCCAAAAATGATCAGACTGCAGCAATTAACGAATGCATTATCTCAGTAATTGAGGGGAATGAAGTGGTCTACACCTCTGTAAACACTGTCGTCGAGCAAGATGACGCCACACATTATCCCGTGGAATTTCTGAACAAGAAAGTCAGCAAGTAGACTTCCAGCCCTTACCATCAAGCTGAAGGTCGGTGTCCCGATTATGCTTCTTCGGAACCTATCTCCATCGAAGTTGTGTAACGGGACCCGCCTTAAAGTCATCTCGCTCCACAGACACACCATTGAGGCAAACAGGTACAATTCTCCGTGAGTGTTTGCTTCGCGATGATCATCAATAAGTCGCATTGGCAAACACTGAGGGCAGCGGGTGTCGACCTCAGGACGAGTTGCTTCTCACACGGGCAGCTGTACGTCGCTTGCTCCCGCGTCACCACTCCTGACTCTCTTTACATTTTGGCTGTGGATAGCCAACCCACTATTGTTGTTTATCGAAAATTCCTGTAAGTATGTTACCCTATTTATTTTTTTATTGTTACCCTATTTTGTATTCCTTATTCATTGTTTTCTCCATCTGCTTCAGTCACAACTTATGACTTAATTCATGAGAATCACCATAAAGTCATTTATTAAGCAGGCTGAAAATCAGCACTTTTTGAAAGTCAATTTTACAAAAGACCTATTCTCACTCTGTTACTGCACTTTCTGTAGATATTAAATGTTAAGAAGAAACGGGTAAATGAGTGAACGGGTATTTTTTTAAGAAGTGTAATCGTAGGTATTTTTGGTGCTTTATAGCGTTCACGCAGACGACGCACGTCGCGGGCAGCAGCTATTATATATAGTAACTCAAAGGTGACTGACTGCCATAGTGATCTATCAACGCACAGCCCAAACCACTGGACGGATCGGGCTGAAATTTGGCATGCAGGTAGATGTTATGACGTAGGCATCCGTTAAGAAAGGATTTTTCAAAATTAAATCCCTAAGGGAGTTAAATAGGGCATGAAACTTTGTATGGAAAATCGTCATTTTCACGCGGGAGAAGCCGCTGGCAAAAGCTAATTAAATATACGCTGAATGTTGTCTTATCACTAAACAATACATTTCCCCGACTACATACAGTTCTAAAATACAAATTTCTGTTCAAAATCTTGATCCTGAGCAGGATAACGCATTGTAACCCGCAACAGAATTTAGTTGGGCCACAAACAGCCTCCATTAGAGGAGACATCACGACAACATGTTGCTACCTGTCCAGCGTGATATATCGCGACCCGCGCCTAATTGCTTGTCTTTTTGTAGTACATTGTGTATTCTGCCATCTTCATCATGTTGGGTTAAATTGTGGACTTTTTTTTGGAAAGAAAATTTGTTACATAAATCGTATGTAGGCATTTTAAGCGTTCTTAGTTCAGTGTTTGCTAATTGTTGGGCAAATTATATCCAGTAAATATATTAGTGTAACAGAAAATTTTCATGTAAATAAATATTACGTTTCGTAAAAAGTATCAAAACACGGTAAAAGAAAACCACTATAAACATGATTTTCAAAAATTTTTGTTCCTGCTCAAAATCTAGATTCTGGTACCCCTTGGATATGAAAGCACGACTAAGCTTTTTTGTTAAATCTCTGTGCGTTCCCATTCGTGTCCCATTTTACCATGAAGGTGGATATGCACTCATCATCTGCCAAGCCTTTTTCCCAAAGTTGAATATCTGAAGACCTTGCATGTACTGGATCAACACCCCATATTTAGGGTCGCCCCGTGTGGAATTGAATCGGACCACACTTGGTCGTTAGCACAGCGGTTTAATGACTCAAAGGTCCGGTGACATAATGACCTTTGCAACTGATTTGGGCCAGTCCGAATCAAGTGCAGGTAAACGTTACATAATTATGGAGTATCCAAGTGATTCAAAAAACGAATCACATTCGTTTTTAGTAGAAATTATTGGTAGAAAACTGTAGTGGCACTCCAAAATAGTACTATCCCTACATTGTAGGTACTAAAAGTACAACAGCGCCATCTATGACAAAAAAAGAAGAACTAAGATCAAAATCTTGAATCGCGTAAGTTATTTAGCTTGACTTTTAAAGATTTTTTTTAAACTGTGAATTCAGTTGTGAAGGACAGTGTTTTTAGGGTACCATCTATCTGGCAGAAACTTGATGCTCCGAAATTTATTTGGCATAACACACTTGGCATATTCTTCTTTGAACGAATGTGTTTATGGCAAAACAATTATTTAATAGAATTATCGTTTATGGCATACTTTTAAGATGGCAGAATTTTATTTGGTAGATTTTTATAAGGCATACCTAATGCCAATTCCATTACAATATTTTTGAACTAATTTAAAATTAAAAGTCAATACCTTTTGCTGCAAAAGTTAGTGACAGAAACGAATCACTGCAAAACCGACTTCACGTAGTCTCTTCTGCCCTACACCGAGAGTGAAATCTAAGCCCGCGTAGGCGCGGAGGGGCGAGGCGGCCCGCAAGCTGAGGAGCAGGTGGCTTAAACGCGCGCCACCGCGGCTGAGGCTGCGGCGGTGTGTGTTAAAACCATCTGCGACGATAAGCTTGCGTGGGACCGCCAAAGCACCGCAGCACCGTAGCCGTGACAGAAGTCATGCCTGCTGCATGTTACACGTATGTATGAAATGAAATGCGTGCCAAAAGACGATTCTGATTATGAATTTTCTGCGAAATGACGGTTCTGGAAATGAAGTTTATGCTCAAAGATGATTCTGACTTACAAAATTATGCGTTTTGAATTTATTGTAAATGAGTGTACGCCAAATGATTTTCTGCGAAATGAAGTTTCTGCCATCCACTGCTATGCAAAACAAAATTCGGAAATAAAAAATTCTACTAAAAAAGGTAGACCCTGTTTTTTAATACACCTGTGTAAATATATCGTCACATCAAACTGTCATTTGATTATGATGAGAATACTAAACAAATTGACCATTTGTAATTCGGTGCATTGTAATAGTTTTGCTGTACTTAGCGAACACGGCGTTTGTTCGTGAGTTCGAATAAAACAATTTTCAAATTCCAATAATTTATTTGGTTTATATGGGTAGACAAACACATAAATATACGGTACTGCAAACCATTTGGTATCACCATGGCTAAAAATCTTTACTTTAAATCACCAAATATTATAAAAAAGTTGACATTTTAAGTATATTAATTTTAATATACTCGTATATGATTGTAAGAAATTGTAGACAAAAATCATGTAAAACACAATTCAACGCTTTCGATGGTCACCTTTTGTTTTTCATTACGAATATCTCCGATCCACATTCCAACTATTGGTAGTCTGTTTACGTTAGAACTTTGCAGTTCTATGATAGTACTTTGCCATTCAGTACTTCCTACCTGAAATGCAAATTATATTTGAATAAGACAATATTAACAAGTGATGTCAACTTATTCAATTACTGTCATATGTTTTAATAACACATCTACACAAACTTAAGGCGACGATAAGAGGGACACCGTAAAAACGACCTGTTTTTCGTTGCAGAGTTAGCCGTATTGCTACTTATTACAATTCCAAAAAAAATACAGTGTATAGTCAAATGTATAGGTAAAAGACTTATGCAAAAATATTTTCTAAAATAAATCAAGAACCTCGAAAAAAAAAATCACAATCACAATCAAGAAAGAACACGAAAAATCTCAACTCAACTCAATATTTTGAGCGATAACTGTTATTTTTTTTTTACTCTCAGAAAGAAAATTTAACCAAGTAAAGACATATGTAAAAATATTTTAACATTACAGCGTATTTTTTTTTTAATAAATTAAATCTGCGAAAAACCACTCATTTCCGCACTATTCGGCCGCAGTGAGAGACGTAACAACCGCTTTGTAGTGCAAGCTGATTAGAACTTTATTCTAACACATTGTTTCAAACCAAGTTTGAACCACTACAAATAGAGTTGCTAATTTTAGGTAGTATAGGCCCTTAAGGTTGAACAAGCCAGTCATTCTTCCATACAAACTTATGAAGGTGATTACTCCTCTGTTTGACGGTGTAGGTTCAAAATTAAAAATTGTATCTACTGGTCTTAACATTATCTAGGTCTGTATGGAAGCAGAATTGAAAAAAAAATATTGATTTGGAAGTTATGAACGTCAAAACTTTCATATTTTAGCACTGATTTTAACTCATCTTTGGGCGTAAATAAGTAACGTATATAGTATGAAAAAGAAAAAAGTGAAACCACACGGACATAGATTAGTTATTAAAATTTAAATAAATTGATTTTGAACAGATACATTCAATAGATTTTTCATGAAACCAAATATACTAAAGGTCTGCATAGAAAATTTCGCACGCCCGTTTTAGTTGTGTCTCTTTCGCTCTATGCATTTCGCTCGTGATGTCGGATGAAATAGCATGCATTTTAGCCCCGCCTACCAACTAGTTCGTGCCGTTGGCTTGTTTACCCTTAAGAAGCGCAAATCTTATGGAAAAGGCCAAAACATTCAGGAAAAATAAAATGTATTAAAAGTATCCCGTCGGGGCTGCGGGTTGTTCGAAAGAGGTCCCGTGGCCTCGGCACAATGGGCTAAGAAGGAACATGGGTGGTTTTTAGTCAAAAGAAGTCTGATACTCCCTCCCTACGCTCTGCCCAGAGTGGGAAGAGCGGGAGGATTCATTAGATGATTTCCCGACCCCCAAAAAAAAAAAGTATCTTACCACACATTTGTCGGTAGCTTGTGGTATGGAATAGAATAAAGGAGACTGGTTGGTCGGGTTTGGTCCAATCACCACATCATTCCAAGCCCATAACTTCACGGATCGAGACTTGTTGTCTTTAAAGTATGGAACTGAGTCCAGGCAGTTGTATTTTAGCGTTTGACGAACTGATTCTGCACGAACACGTAACCATGTCAACTGTTCTTCTGAAATCTGAAACAAATGAACCAAAAAATATTTGTAGAAAGATAGTGTTGACTTGAAAATTATAAGCTGATCTACAAATTGTTATCACCAATACTTCGGTGATAACAATTTGTAAATCAGCTTATAATTTTCCCACTGCAGCGACTCAGGCCTATAATCCAACACGCGGGCCCAGTGCGGCTTGGTAGATGTCATAAGTCTTCGATTTTTTTTAATTCTTAGACATGCCAGTTTCCTCACGATGTTTCCCTTCACCGTTTGAGAGCAGTAGTGAAGAAAAAAAAACTAAATGTGGCACTCGGAGACTGCCGCGGAAAAGCTATTGCATAGCATTTTTTATCAACTTATGCAAATAATTAATTATTTAATTTGACAACCTCAGTTGACAACCTTGTTAATTTCCGAAACTATAGCAACCTGGTTGAATATTTTCGTTACGAAATTTCTGGATTCGCTCTCCACGCTCAAGGCCCGCGATAGAAGCTATGCAATAGCTTAATAAATTACTCAAAGTAATGCGCCTGACTGGGTTCGAACCCACGACTCACTGTTCGTAAGTTGGGGCTGCCACCACTGTTCCGTCCTTTGTAGATGCTGGGTATAAACCCATGCACACACTTTACGTTGTGTAATTTATTTTATACTACACTTGCTTAGTAAGTGTACCAATACTACCCCACTAAAAGGTTTGAAAGCTGTTCATTACTGCCCTGAAAATCAGGGTAGTAATGAGTTCATTACTAACGCGTGTTGTTTTTTTTTTAAAGTCTTGATGACGTTGGCAATCAAACAATTTAATTTATGCAGTGGAAAAGTGAAACAAGCTAAGTGTAGTATAAAGCAGTATATTAATTCACTCGAGGGTTAGTACAGATTACTAAACTCGTGTGGTTCACGGCCCTCCGCTTCGCGTCGGTCCTCAAATGCACACTCGATTAGTAATCTGTGCCTTACTCCCCTTGGTGAACAAATAGCTATACTCGTCAACCATTGTTTTGAAACGGTAAAAAATAAAACATGCATCGTCAGGAATATCTCACATTTTGATTTCGACATTTTGGTTCTAGGCATCACGAATCTTGTTGCCATCATAATTTCTTTCAGCGTTTTGATAGCAGATAGTGATGAAATAAATGACCATACATACGAGTACAGTGCGACATAAAAGAGTAGAAAATAAACGAGGGCGCCACCATCGCTCAGGTGGCAACCCAGTTAGTACGACGCAGCTGATCTTGATACTTGAATAGTATTATTTATTTATTAGACATAAATATTGAGTAATTAAGTATGTTTATACATATTTATTTAAAATATTTACTCAATATTTAATCATTTATTCAATTGCTTTCAATAAGTTCCGCTTAGATAGACAGATAATATATTTTAAATGTAATAGTAATAAAACTACAAGTTCACTCAAATATAATAAAATATATTAATCTAATAAATTAAAATCCAAATATTCTACACCTTCT